>JBAMHV010000006.1:13097701-13109106 GCA_037177535.1 Pseudomugil gertrudae | reverse complement strand
CAATACCCATAATCTACTGAGCAGAGTATGCCTGCAGGAACAAGAAAGTTTTAAGTTTACTCTTAAATGTATTGACACAGATTAGCGAGCATAAGGAGGGTAGATCATTCCAGAGCCTCGGCGCAACAACCTGAAAAAATTGGTCTCCTCGAGTCCTAAAACGAGAACGAGAGACCATGAGTATGTTTTGATCGAACGATCTCAGTCTCCAAGAGGGGGTATATGGACATAACAAGTCTCTTATGTAAGAAGGGGTCTGGCCATGCAAGGCTCTAAAAGTGAGCACCAGGATTTTGAAATTGATACGAAGAGTCAGGGAGCCAATGGAGAGCTTTCAGAATGGGCGTGATATGAGCCCTTCTGTTGGACCGAGACAGCAACCGCGCAGCAGAATTTTGGACTTGCTGCAGACGAGACAGCTTTTTTTTGTTTACACAAGAAAACAAACTTTTACAATAGTCTAAACGAGAAGACACAAAGGCATGGATAATCATTTCCAGCTCAACTATAGATACCATTGTTTCCTTCAGCTGAAAGAAACAGTTTCGAGTGAGCTGCTTTGAATACTGCTGTAATGACATGTCCTTGTCAAAGATTACTCCAAGATTTCTGAGACTTGACTTACAAGATAAGCCCTGAACACCCAAATACTGGTTTATCCCTGAATAGCTTCATCAGGGGCAACCACCAGCACTTCTGTCTTTTCAGAATTTAGTTTAAGAGAGTTTGCAACTAGCCATTGTTTTATTTGCATTAGACAATTCATCAAGGAATTCAATTTGTGTATTTCTGAAACCTTAAAAGAACAGTACAGTTGAATGTAGTCAGCAAATACATGGTAGGAAACATCATCAAACTGCTGGATAATCTTTCCTAAGGGGAGGACATAGAGCAAAAACAAAATTGGACCCAAAACAGAGCCCTGCGGTTCTCCGCACATCAGATCAGCAGAGTCGGATAAGATCTGGTTAACTGAGACGGTATAACTCCTGTCCGATGTAGTTTCTTTACATTTTTTTGAGTTTCCTACAGAAATCTCCCCTGAATGTAAAAGTTAATTGTTTGTCTTGTCCTCCTCCCTTCTGCAGCAGCTAAGAGCTAACATCAGAGAGATGGAGAAGCTGTGCAGTCGGGTCCGTGCCGAAGATGCTACAGCTTTGGAAGCACTCGTCAAGCCGGTCAGGGACAGAGCTTCAGCTGCTGCTCAAGACTTCCTGCGTTTGCACTCCAACCCTGTGCCTCAGCCCACCTCTGCACCACCACCGGACACACAGCCATCCAGCAGTTTAACTAGTGGTTGCTACAGTGTTGGAGACTGGAGCGAGGAAGATTTGTCTGGTAGGCAAATTCAACTCCAGCTTCCAGAAATTCCAGCTGATCAAAATGCAGCTGAGTCTTGGGATAACCTGGAAGAGGTATGTTCAGAAAAATCATAATGTAACATCTTTAAACATTAGCCTTTTCTTTTTTTCTTTCCTGTCTATATACAGTACGTATGTGTGCGTAGCATCTCCCCCATGTTATCATTCATTCACCCTTTCATAAAACAAGTGTGTCTTTGGTTGGTTCCTCCACTTTGCCTTTCCACATTTGTAAAGTGCTTTAAATAGGCCTGAATGGTGATTCTTTCCCAGGCTAACCACTGCTTCCATAGCTCAGCTTAGTTTCCATTAGTTTTAGACTTTCAGTAACACACAATGTTAGGATTCTCAAGCAGCCAAATTGAATTCCTTCATTACATCTATTATTTACACCTGTACTTTCCCTCCTCTATCAAATACAATGGAAAGGTCACCATTGACCTAAATTTTAACTACATAACTTCTGAGGCTTTAGTGTCGTGTTGAAGGATCTTTGCTCAGACTGCTGCTCCTCCCTCCAAAACACTGGTAGAGCTGCAGTGGATAGATGAACATATATACTCCATCCTGCTTTGTCCTAAATATTATTATGGTTGCATGCATTCAGTCTCATTAGATAATTCCAGTTCCAAACACTGACAGCGTGGAACATTTGTAGCTGTAGATTTGTGCGATAAAGAAACTTAATGAAGTAAATAAAGCATTTTTCCCCTCAGGACTTGAAGGAGCTCAGTGGTCTGGTGACAGAGTTCTCTCTACTTGTCCATGTGAGTACACACTACTCTGCTGGCCTCTGCAGCCGCATTCAGCACTGTATGCTTTTCTCTGTTTATGTGTGCACAGCCAGCCTTGTGAAGGAACACAATGAGACCACTCACTTATAGCGTTTCCAGGAAGTGGTGTGTATTAGACCGACATGTGCTTGTGTTGCCTGGTAAGGCTCCTCTGAGACGAGGTGACACAGATCGACTCAGGAGTACTGCTGGGGCCCCCAAGGCCCTCCGCTGAGACAAGAGGAGAGATCGAAGTGTAGATGAGAACTAGGAAGGCAGGGAAGATCTGGGTAAAGATGGTAGGCTGTCACTGGAGGGGGGAGGCAAACGAGGGATTCAACAGAGCAGGTGGAGAACATACGGTTCAGATTATCACCCTATCCGCAGGGATGGAGGAAGAGAGAGAGATGCAGGGAGACTGGATAAAGAAAAGATTAACAGTGAAAGAGAGAGTGGAGACGGTGTTAGTGTGAAAAAAAACAAAGGTATTGGGAAGGGTGGGACAGAAAGAGCATAGACATGTTGTAAGTGTCTCAAGGGTGAGTGATGCTGGTAGGGGAGTGATATTCCAGCGCTCAGCCACAGTGGAGTGTGTGGTTGTGTCTTTGTGTCTGTACATCATGTTAGCTGCTGATGTCTGTGCTGATCTGTCTTTTTTATTGTGTGTCACTAAAGTTAAAACTTTAACTTTTAAATTATCTGCTAAGTAAATCATCAGTAGTAGAAGGAACTTTTTTTAAACCATTAGCACCTGAATGGACTCTGTAAGTAAATAGTATTAAAATTATAAATAGACTTTAACCTCTTCATTACCACTGGTCACCAGTAGTACATCTTATCAGCATCTGAAACAATGACAAGGCCGTCAAAACTCATTTTTAAAGTTTAAAAATGCAAATAAATATTGTATTTTGATGCATTTGACATTTTATTTAGTGTTTTTGTCACCATTATGCCTCCCATTGGCAAACAAAATTACCAAATATTTTACCGTTCCAATATTTTATTAGTTTTATCACAAACCAAATATGTTCCAACTTTAACACTGCTGGTTAAATGTATCAGCTGAAGACTGCAGCTTTTATTTTCTGTGCTCTGGCATTGCCTTTGCCAAATCATAAATCCTAAAAGCAAGCAGTAGATAGGGTTATAATACAAAGAAAAAAAACTGTTGTTAAATATTATTATTATTATTATTAATTATTGTTATTTGGCTGATGTGTGGATCTTCATCAATGTTTAAGCTACAACAAATAACTGGAAAATGAAAGTGAAGACGAGGCAACTTGTCCAAAAACCACTGGGAGGAGAATAACTGCTGTCTTCTGCAGGGACAGGTGTTAGAGCTTTGAAATGATAGCAAAATAACAGGAAGTTATTTACATGAATATGCACACCAAAAAAGAAAGGGGGGGTAAAAACTGTATAGCAACTTAAAGCTCAGAGTGAACAGGTGAAAGAGAGAGATGTGGTTAAGAGGAGGAAGTAGAAAACACACGCGCTCGTTGTTTGGTCACTGTGTCCGTCCAACTCTCACATGGAGAGGGACAGCTGCCACTCTGAATATTTCATGAGATCTAGACAACGCCACACACTGAAACACGTATACACACACACATTGTATGAATAACCCTCAGAGAAATAAGTAAAAACCTTGAATATGGCTACAACCTCCACACCTGTCAACTTGTACCATAAAGATAATATGGATAGATAAAAAATATCATGTTACCCAACAGGTGTTTTTTTCTATTAAATGTGTGTGTGTATTAGTGACTCCTTGATTATGAGTGTGTCTTTCTTCCATGCTTTAGTCCCAGCAGGAGAAGATTGACAGCATAGAAGACAACGTCAACACAGCCTCAGCCAACGTGGAGGAGGGGACCAAGAGCCTGGGGAAGGTGTGTATATGTGTGTGTGTTTATATCCTGATGATCTGATGCGTGTGTGGTGTTTGGGAGATGAGGAGATCGATGGCACTTTGCCTCCCAGCCATTCCACAGCGTTTGTCCCTATTGATCTGTTCGAATACGGAGGAAAGCTGCAATTAAGGAAATAGAGAGAGAAGATGGAAAGAGGGAAGTGGAGAGGAGGGGGAGTGATAGAGAGGTCGGATAAGACGGCTGACATGAGAGGGTCCACATATCTGTGTGTGTGTGTGTGTGAGTTTGAGAAGCGGTTTAAATGACTAATAGTTTTTATATATATATATATTTTTAGTTTAGTAAGTTCTGAGGTTAATTTTGACAATCACTACTCTTCACACTTCTATTCTATTCTATTCTACAGGCATTTAGCAGACGCTTTTATCCAAAGCGACGTACATCAGAGAATAAAACAACACTTAATACACATTTATTAAGTGTGTAAAACCGTCAGCCTGTAATATGCAACATGAAGGTTATTTCTGTTTTGTTTGTGTTTTTTTCCCCAATGAAAGAAAATAATGTTTGAATGGGATCAGACATTGTAACTGAGATGTGAGCCTCTTCATAAGCCATAACATGAAGAGAAAAGTTGTGGTCAAATAATCATTTTGTATTTGTTTTTCTCAACTATTTTCCTTAAGCTTAATGGAAAATGAACGGGATGAAGGAAAAATGACTAAGAGAATTCATCAGCATCTCATTGAATGGTGTGTGGAAATACTAAGATGGGTTCTAAGTAAAAGTTTAAAGCTAGAAGGCACTGAAATGTTAGAGAATTAGACCAATTTTCTGTTACTCCAACACATACCATTCCAGTAAAGGGTTTTCCTTCGTCTATAATCTGCTTTTCAGAGGTCAAAACAATCACACATCATTGTGGTGAACATTAAAACTGATTTCCAGCATAGATCATTGATGTCTAGGGCGCCAGTGATGGTAGAGCACCTTAGTCTGCCCAAGGGCACATGTAGGTTACAATCACCAAGTACAAATGACTGAATGACTAATGAAAATAGATCCAGTTTAAGTCCACAATAAAAAATAATATAAATGTAATCCATTATTATTATTATTACAAATAAAACAGAAACAATGTCACATTCTCATAATGCCTTTAATTTTATAATGTAGCCAGTTTATTTTACTAGTATTTAGTAGTTTAATTTCAGTGTTTATTAATAAAATATTCCATTTAATTAGTTTATTTAGCTTAGATTGACCCAAACTGGAAGGCAAACAAAGACCTGTAAGGTCACTGGTAGATTTAGTGAGCTGCACCTTTGATGAAGGGGTGAGGAATGATAATGCAGATGAGAAGGGTGTCAGATGTTTTAACATGTTTGAAAGCTTGTAATCTGTTATCAGGTCAAACAGCAATACACACACACACACACACACAGGCACCCGACAGCACCTTAATTTCCTCCATCCTCTCTATCCAGACTCCTTTTAACTCGGCTCAGATGAAATTAAAATTCCCACAACTGCCACAGGGGTGGGGACAAGCTATGCTAGCTTTTGAACTAGATTAATTTAACGGTAGAGTGTTAATCAAGTGAGTGTTCATGTGTGTTTGTGCATGAGTGTGTGAGGATGGTCAGAGAATCACTCATTAATTGCCATCAGCAAAGAGCACCTACTACTCTGATGATAACAGCTGTAATAACACACAGGCCAAATCTGTCTGATTTCTCCTAAATGAAGATAATGAAAATGCTTTGATGCAGCTGTGGAAGCGTTGGTTTACCTACACATGCAGGCTTGTGTCATTTTTGCTTCCACCTTTCTGTGGGTTGATGTGTGATCATGAAAGGATAGACGCATGCAAACTATATCGCAGCCTGTCTTGAAGCCACAAAGTGCTAATGCCTCCAAAGGTGTGTGTGTGTGCTTGTTAAATTAAACTGGAACTTATCTCTTCTTTCTGTCTCTTGAGGCGGTGGGATACAAGTTGGCGGTGTTGCCAGTTGCTGGGGCACTGCTAGGTGGAGTATTAGGAGGTCCACTCGGGCTTCTGGCTGGATTCAAAGCTGCAGGCGTGGCTGCTGCTCTGGGAGGGGGCGCCCTAGGTTTCGCAGGTGGTAACCTAGTCCAGAAACACCGCAGAGCTCGAGTGGATCTGCAGATGAAACAACTGACCGCTCCACCAGCAGAGGAACCAGAGCAAAGCAAAGATAAATGACCCAGAGGCTCCCATGTGAACTGACCCATCAAAAGCATAAACTACACCTGAGTCTAAGAGACAATGTCACTTAGATGTTACTAAGCACTGTGGAAGGTGGTTATGTAATAAGCACTGTATTTAATGTGTGAATGGGGTGTCTGGAAACAAGTTGCCTTTCTATGTACACAGCCACAAAGCTGTCGTTAACGCCAAGTTAGCTGATCGTCTGACACCAGGTTAGTTCATCAGACCTGAACATTGTCAGATCCTACCATTAAAAAAAGTCACATATGCTCTTTTTCATACTTTTCTTCTCAGATTATTCCTAATCTGCAGGATTTTCAGGTTCACAAGTGACCATGTGTGCAGAAATGAATGCTGTCAAGTTTTTTTAAATGTCTTATGTTGCCTAAATGTTTAAATAGTTTTTATATGCAACAAGACAGTGCCAACATCCAGATAATTGAATAGATTGGAAAATGTAAAGTTGTTATATATATATATATATATTTGTACTGCAGCTCCCAAATAAAATGTTTCAAAAAGAACATTTTTCATTGAACTCGCAAAGTATAAAATGATTAAGTTAGGAGACACGAACACACATTAGTCCAACAAATCTGTAAAATGTTTTTTAATTTACTTTCATTTTTTGCTTTTATTCTCCTCTGACAACTAAGAAATGGCATCACACTCTGCTCACTGATCTGTATGTGGACGATGTTACTATTCACGCTATCTGTTGGCCTCTATGGGAGGGCAGGGCACACAATACAAATGGGTCCCCATACTTAAGGTCTTAATTCCACATGTGGATTCTCACGAATCAAGACTTGTACCAAAATCTCAAATACGTACAAAGAGACAGAAACCAGTTTTAAGAAAGTTTGTATAAAATGACAGACGTAAATCCACCTTCAGCTGCTTGCATTTTCCCTCCTGCCTTTCTAAACACATGAAAAGTTCCAGGATTGTTCTAACCCAGCATAGTGAACATAATGTGAAACAAAAAGCAGTTACATGGATATATATCATTCACAAACATTTTAGATTCTCATGATGGGAACACAACTCGCAGGTCAGAGAGAATTAACCATGTGACTTATTTGCTTTGTATGAGGACTGATAACAGTTAAGGCTCTTTGATTTAAAATTCAAATCCAATTGATCTCTAGTCAAAAACTAAGATTTTTGTGTATATATTTATATATATTAAACATAATTATGTCACCCATCAGCTATACTCCCTTATCATTTAGTTGCAATAGAGGATTGGGGGCGGGGCTATAGCCTATCCCAGATGACATGAATGACATTTAACAGGAGGCACCTTTAGATGACACAGCAGTCAATCACAGAATTTATCATACATGCTTTTGATTTGCTCTGCTCCGTTACCAAAACCCTTTCAGGGTCTGCAAGAGAGAAGCATCAACGCAGCATGATGCTGCCATCACCAGGCTTCAGGGGTGGGAATGCAGGTCGCAGACGTTAGGCTGTGCTTGGGTGATACCAAATTTAAAAGAATAGTGCGAGACCCAAAAGCTAAAAAAAAAAAAAAAGATGTCAGGCATTTTTCTATTATTTGGTGATGAAAAACTGACTGATTACATGCACTGAGTATTTTAGAAGCAGTATAAGAGACATCATCATCGTACCAGGTAGAAGAAAAGAGCATCTCGATAGGCTGCATTAGTTAAGCCTCTTTGTCTTCAATCACATGCCTCTATTAAATTACCATTCCTACCAGATGTTTTATTACTTCTGTTTGAGTCAAAGTATGGAAATAAAGCTACTTCAGATGGGTATACTTTAAAAATTGCACTATACAAATTAATTAGAGCTGAGTTGGTCATTTTGAGATGCAGGCATGAGGTCAGTGAGACTAAACAAGCATTGTCTGTCAAACGGGACGCACCAGACGACGCAGATAACCGTAAAACTGGAGTGAGAACTCTGTTCTTGTTCTTTTGACAAAACGCAGGATGATGAAAAATAAAATGGAATAAAATAAAGAAAACATTTAATTTAGACCAACATTGTTATTCCAATGTAGCACAAACATATTTACAACCTCCACAAAAATAAAAGTAAACTTTTTATGCCCCAAACCCCTCACTTTTTATCTTCTTTATTCTCTTTCCACTCAACACAAAATAAAAATTATGAAAGTTATGAAAATATAGGTTTTTTTCCAACATGGTTGGGTCATGAACTGCACTCTCTTCCATGTCATTGTCTTCTTTTCTAATCCATTTTTGTCTTCATTCTACTCCTTCGTCCTAATCTTTTATTTAGATTTCTTCAGGAAAGATGTCTGGTGTTACTGTTCTGTCCCGCTGGCCTGTCCCAACCCTATCCCCTCCCTGACCCCGGGGCGTGGCATTGAGTCACAAGATCACTGGAAGGCTGTTTAGGTCACAGCTCATCACGGTCCCTTCTGAGGATGGTGTAGCGAGTCTCGCTGGGCGCCAGCTTCTGGAACGAGCTCTCTGGAGGACTGCTAGCTACTTCTCCACCCGTATCCTCCAGAGGGGACAAATTCAAAACACATGGTGAAATTCCACATAATAAAAACAACTTTTACTGACTCCACGAGGTGAGTCGATGCTGACTTACTGGTCCAGGCGTGCTGTCTGTGGGATCAGGACCATGGTGGAACTCCCTGTGAAGCTTACCAGAGTGAAGATCCAAAACAAACTGTCTCAGTTTGCCAGGAAGACTGGAAGGAAAGAAGATAAGCAAAATGCTTAGACATATAAACATGTTGGGTACTCCAAACTGGTTCTTGGTTCTGAGAATGGATGAGAAGTTGTGAGTTGTTGTGATATCCAGGCAGCACTGGTGCCCAGTTACAGTTAACAGTGTTTTAAAACAGCACATAAGAAAACAAACCCATGTATATCTACATATAACATACCCTGTGTTAATGCAATTACAAGCTGTGTGCCACATGAAGCAGTGATGTGATGTAATTAGGTTGTGGAGGCCCAGTCAGTCCTCCGGGCTTCTGTCTATCTGATCAGACTCTAATTGCGTGTGTGTGTGTGTGCGCGCACATGTGTGTGTGCATGGGGGGGTTGAGTGGTGGGAGGCAGAATAAATAAGATTAAATTAGATTAGACTGGATTAGTTTAGCACTTATTGCACGTGCCAAATCATGTCACATTAGCTCCAGTGTCCTGGCCCATTCATAAAGGACAGATTTTAGGAGGTGTGACATTTCTCTGGTGTCGAGTGCAACGAAGATTCTGGTGTCTTTGTGTGAGGGACAAAACTGTCACTCTTTTATGATGAACTGATCTCATTATGAAGAATTACACATACAATAAATCATGGATACCATTACCAGGGAGAGAAAAAAATCTGGACTGATTAAAAACAAAAATGTTTCAATTTGACAATTAGCTGTGCAAAAGCCCCATTTTGCAACTATTTTCTGACAGAAGCAATTATGAGCTTATTTTTTCCTCTTCTTTAAAATATCAAGTATTGTTTAAGATGAACAGAGTACTTACTTGAGGTCTTTGAAGTCAGGGAAGACGTACATATGTCTGAACGAGTCTATGGCAATGACGGGACAATCGGCAGGAGTTTTTTGGATATGGAGCAGAGGATGGCGGAACTTATCGCAGTCTGCATGAAGGAAGTTTATGGACCCTGAGGAAGCAACACTAATGTCATGAACCACACCTTTGTACAAATAGCTGTGCAAGTCAACTAAGTTAACCTCGCAGCCCTAGCATATACCAAATGCTACAAACACACTAGAACGTACCTTTCTCACTAATGAGTTGGCGAGCAACTTCATGTTGGAACTTCTCTAAGCTGTCCATGTCGTCTTTAACATGGAACAAAATGAGGAAAGGGATTCCTTCCTCAGTCAGCTCCTAAGAAATCACAGGCACAGAAGAAATGTGTAAAAATCCGGTGCCTTTTGTGCCTCAGCATATAAAAAAAGGCTGGTTTAACTGTTCACATCCATGCCTGCTTAATTATCCATTTAAAAATTACTGCCTGAACTGGTCAATGCAGGAAAAACCCAACAAACCTCTCCATTTTCAAAGGTGATCTCCCTAACCAGAGGCACACACTTGTCCTGCACCCAAGCATACGTCAGGTCGAAGTTGGTGAGCGAGCCGAGGTAGACCATGTCAGGAATGCTCTCGCCAACAGGTTTGTAGATTACATTATCTCCACTGAAACGCTCAGACTCTGATGCAGCACTGTAAGAGCAAAGAGCACAAAAACAAATTAAGAATAACTATTTAAAAAAATACAAAGTGTGAAATTTTAAGACCGTGTTGCGTCTCACCCAAAAGCAGCTAAGAATGTGCAGTCATCACGTAGGATGTTTGCCACTTTTTCATATGTGTGATAATTATCAGAGTCCCTCTTTTCGAAGAAACCAATTATGTTTCTCTTGCTCCTCTGTTGAACAACAGCAAAAAAAGGAGTGTTAAGAAAACAATCTAAAAAACACCTTTGTTTTACCAGATAGAAAACGTGTATGCGCCACTCACATCAACAGCATTAACCTCCTCCATGGAGTGTATCTCTTTGACTGGGTCAACCTGCTGCTGGCGTATGAAGTCAGCGATGGCTGTCACTGACCTCTGACCCCTGTACTCCCTCTTCATCATCATCCCGTTGCGGAACAACTTCAATGTTGGATACTTGGTGATACGGTAGCGCTGAGCTATGTCCGCTAGACACGGAAGCAGAGGAGTTAAGCAAAGAAGGACAAATCAATTGATGAAGAGCAGGAAGAAGAATAAAAACACATGGGGATGGGTGGATGAGGAGAGGAACAGTGACAGAGACAGCAGTTAAATCAGAGCCTAAAAAACACTACCCTCAGTCAGCTCTGAGCTCTGATCTCCCACATGAAAGCAGCCCCCCCACCAAGAGTAAATATTCTCTGTGCACACAGTGTGCGAGTGTGTGCATATGTGTGGCAGGTGTCAATCTCCCTGTGGGGTGTCTCTAAGCCTGCAGTCTTCACAGGAAGCAGCAGTTTTGTCATTAGTCTTCAAACAGTTTGCCGGTCATCAATAATTCTCTTTAATTTGCTTTATCTCAAAAGGCTGAAGCCGGTAGTTTATGTGTCTACGCTTTGGTGTGACAGGCATCTTTGTGTGTATATGTGCATCAAATACAGTAAAGGGGTGTGTATATA
>JBAMHV010000006.1:13083509-13097601 GCA_037177535.1 Pseudomugil gertrudae | reverse complement strand
CTAATTCAAACAGTAAGACACGTGTTATTTATTATTTAATAATAATAAATTAAGACAAAAATCTTTGCATTCCAGCTTAAATGTGGATATTGACTTGATAAATCAAATAAATGCTACATCTTCAGTTTAAAAGGTACTTCTTAAATGTTTATGTTGTAACAACAAACACAGTTTTACTGATTTCTTTGCACTAGTTTTTCTATTGGATGTGTAGTTGCTGTAAATGTTGCATTCATCTGTAAAAAAAAAAAAAAAGTTCTGGTTCACAACTTTTTATGTTGGTTTTTGTTAAACCAAATAGTCAAAAATATGTTAATTCAGCTTCTACATCTGCTCATGCATGAGCGTGTTATGATGTAAACACTGCCATCAGGCCTAATCTGCAAAAGCTTACGTGGTCTCTCAGTTTTACTGTAAGCAGCCTAAATATTTGGGACTGCTGGTACTGACCGGGCTGATGACTGTGTACACTTGGATCAACCGCTACACCACTCATTTCACCACTTTGAAGCTCTCAAAACTTGTTTAATCCAGGCAACACCTCTGTGCTGGGTCACAGCTGAGAACCAGTTCACACAGCTTGCATTGGCGGAGATTGAGAGTAAGTTAAACTGGGCAATTTGGACAAAGCCTGTGTTCAAGCAGCTGCAGCGAGAGACCACTGCAGCTACGCACAGAGCATCAACAAGCTGATCTACAAATGATAAAAGCCATAAAAGATTTCAAGGATCAGAAGAGGAAGCTGCAACGCAGCTGCAACGAGCGACCCAAAAGCAATCTGTATTTTTCCCATCCCATTTCTGATCTAAACAACCGGTGTCCTGAACTCCGTCACAGTTGAGTTAATCCTCCTGTTCATAGAGGATGATAGTATGATGAAAACCCATAACTCCAACACTGCGGAGTCTGGTGAGTGTTGCTGTTATAGTGATACTCGTATGTGACCAGGGGAAGCTGTGACATTTGATATTACACAAGTAGACGTGTTTTAGATTACGTCATGACGCAGAACCGACGAGGCTCTTATGGTTGAAAAAAAAACAAAACTTTTTTTTTGGAAGCAATGGAGGAGACCCAGCTAAGCTCTGGCTCTAGCTCCAACACCCGTTCTTCCTTGGTGGAAAGACCCCAATAGACTCAGAGGTTAAAAAGATCAAGCAGAAAATGTTTTTACAGCCTGGTGAAAATAAACATTTTAGGTTTAATAGGTTTGTTTACTTTCATAACAATTGTGATGGCCAAAAGGATTCAAAAAAACTCAGGCAATTAAATGTTATTTAATCTTTAAGTTAGACATATTTATTGCTGTGTCCTTTTGGTTAACATGTATCTAATATATGCAGCAGAGTTTAACACAAGCCTGTTTTTAGCTTGCTAAAAGAAAAAGGAGCTCTTCCTCACTGGCACAAAACCATTAACATCCAAAGTGAACAGTCTCTCTCTTACTATCGGTAGCTCCTCAGTCTATCTCAGGTTAAGTCTGGGTGCCATCCTTAGCCCCCTGTCTTTGCATTTCAATATAAACATCATCCAGTCTGCTAACTTCAACCGCAGTAATACGAACCAACTTCACCCCTCACTTACTTTCCATGTGGTCACAAGTCTCGTCCCCTTTGTGCATTGAATAATGCAACTCGCTCCTGCTTGCTCCAGCTGGTCCATAACTATATCATAATAATACCATTGCATCACCCCCTTACTGCAGCAGTTCCACTGGCTCTCAATAAGTCAAAGAAGTGACTACAAACTCCCTCTGTTCACTCTTAAGATAATCCATAACCTCACCCCACAATATTTATCTGACCCCCCCAGATCCTCCTTTAACCACCTCACCGTGCCCCCCTCTCAGCCTGTTTGGAGCTTTCAGCCACTTTACTCCAAAACATAATCCACCATATTGTTTCCAGCTTCAAATCTAGACTCATCTTTTTAAATGTCCTCATCACCTTAAACCCAACTACACTGTCCTCGATTTGTTTTATATATGCTCATTTTATCCATGTTTTTTTTTTTTTTACCTGTTTGGTTGTAAAGTGTGTTTGGGTTTCTTAAAAGACACTTCTAAATAAAATGTGTTATTTCATTATTAACAATGAAAGCCACATGGCCAGACATGTTCATTAGGGGTTAAACACATACTACTGTGGCTGTAATTCACAGATCAAAGTATCTGAAAATTACCCAGGAATTTTAACTTTAAATTAGTCAGCCTGAACAATTACCTTCTGTGTGCCAACAAAAACATTTCTTTTAGCGCTCGGTAGAATGACTGTCACACAGTCTCTGAGCAGGTCTATGAAAGAGGACCTTATAAATGTCTTTTGGAGGCTTTTTCCAAATCCACGAAGATGCCAAAATATGCAGCTAGATCAAAACAGTAAGTCAAAGCTTTGTTTGTCTCATTACATCCAATTCCTGCTCCTAGTCACTGATGTCACTGGTTCTGTATCCCAGACCGGTAAGCAGTTTGTGCTGGCCTAACACTGGCTGTCACAGCCAAAGTTGCTGCAGTTGTCATAAAGCAAAGAACCCAGGAAAACATACAAATGTTGAAAAGGAGAACATGAAAGTTTAACACACTTACCCTAAATGCAAACTCAAACCAGTTGTATAAACGGATCGATCTAGGCTAACATTAAACATAGTTTTGGACTTTTCCTAGTTCCAATGTTCAAAACTGATGTTAAAAACTTTCCAACATTAAAACGATGCATTTCTGACATGTTTAGTGACACAGATATTTATGTAGCTATTGCTGCCCGTCCCGAGACCGAGAGACTCCCTTATGGAAACTTTTTTTTCCCAGGATGCAGCAGAGCTTTGTGTTACGCATCACGGCACATACTAGCAACATCACATGACATTATCAGAGGAACGAAGAAAAAGAGAGCGCAGAGCGGGTAGCAAAGATGTGTAATCTAGGAACTATGAGTTAAGTTCTTGGTAATAAAATGCAAAAATTAAATACATAGTACTCACAGTGTTGGTCACAGTCAACGCGAGCAAACACCACCTGCTTCGTATCAGGAAACTCCTCCCTCACTATGTTTGAGGCTTCCTCAAAAATAGGATGAAGCATCTGGCTGAATCTACACCTATAGAAAATGTATGGGAGTCAGGTTGCATCAAGAGGCTTCACAGATTTCACACCAAAACTAACAAAAAAGTTTTGAAAACTTTCTCAAACTTAAGAGTTTTTATATTGAATCATTTAAAATAAGATGTAACTATTATAATTGCTGCCTCGCACATGTTGCATCAGACTCAAAGGGTACGAGCTCTGCGTATGCTGCATCAGAAATGAATGGGTTAAATACATTTAGCAGATTTTCTATATTCTCCAGACTTAATTTTGTTTTGTTAGACAAGGTCACAAAGGTATGTTGGCTTTTAATAGATCTATTAGCCACATATTAACCTATTCAGACCTCATAACAAATCACTGCCTTTTTTAAACAAACAACTAAATTGCTTGAAAATCATTCACAAAAAAGGGAGGATTCAACCCTTTAAATGTTGTATTTAAAGTACATTTTTACAAAGTTATCAGGATATTTTGGTGAAAACCTTTACGTTTTAGAAAACGTCTAAATTAAGCCTTGATTCTTATCAGTAAGGAGCACTCAAGTAAATGTAACAATGAGCACGTTATGTGTAAAGAATTAAACTCTGTAACTGAGAGGATTAAATTATATTTGTTGAACCATGTCACATGTTCAAGGAAGGTTTAAATCAACAGTAAAATTCAATATAGGTTTCACTGACATTAATACTTAAATCCAAAGACAGTAAT
Organism: Pseudomugil gertrudae; assembly: GCA_037177535.1. Taxonomy (NCBI): domain Eukaryota; kingdom Metazoa; phylum Chordata; class Actinopteri; order Atheriniformes; family Pseudomugilidae; genus Pseudomugil; species Pseudomugil gertrudae. Next base: position 13,093,808 of record JBAMHV010000006.1, on the reverse strand, counting down.
GTAAAAAAGAAATAACTTACCAGTCAGCATAAAAATTTACTAATGCCACCCCAGCATTATCTGCAGGAAAGAAAAAATGCAATCAATGTAAGCTTTTATATGTTAATATATGCTAATGTACTTCAGATGTATGTTTAGCTGGCCACAGGTCACATCTGAAACAGCACGGGGAAACTTCTTTTTGGCTTAATAACTGAAAAATAGACTTGTTTTCTTTTTTCTTGTCTTATGTCAGATTATCTTACAGATACTAGTCTTACACTAAGCTAACCCTCTGGATTTCATATGTATATAAAATATACTGACATGAGAAAGAACGCCGCCTTAAACATTACATTTCCAAAAATAATGCACAAAAAAGTATAGTAAAGTATAAAGCCTTACTTAAGACATCATCAATGTTGCTTGAGTCCAGACTGGTTATTTCTGCTTTTCCTGGAGTACACAGACCCATCACCTACAAAGAAACCGGATTAAAACAGATTAGCAATCTAAATATTTACACATGCAGATGCTGGCTAAGTAGGACTAAGTAAAACAATGCAAAGTGTAAAGGCACACCCCTTCTGACCCATAACACACCAGGGAAGTGCTTAGTTAGTACAATCCTTAAATGAAACTTAAAATGAAAACCAACAAAGATGGACTTTTATTCTACATTTCCTTTCATGTGCCCCAGGAAAGTAAAGGTATGTTGCATGTCCATTATTCTGAATTTCTGCTCCCGAGTCTGCCAGGGCTTTCCTCGCACTGTTCCTGGTACTGGGCCGAACATACTATAAACAATGTCATTTCTGCTGAATCCCACCTGCAGAAACATACCATTTCCAGAAACACTGGGACAACTTTATGTGTGTACATAAACAAAACAGGATTTTTACAAAGCTTTTTCATTCAGATGGGTGAATTGAAAAGGTTATTGGTGCTAAAAGAGCCCGTTGACTTATATCTACTGTCTCATCAGTATTTTTGTGTACTTTACCTCCTTGATTAAAATTGTTCAAACACAGACCACTTTAATTAGTTCTTTGAAGGTGTGAAGCACACTGAAAAGTTATAAAAGTTTTTTTCTGAGGAAAAAGTTTATTTGCATTAGGCTTAAACCAAAGCATCTTGCCATTATGCAAGTCTCATTTTAAAACTACAGCATTTTTAATAAGTATCACATTTTATGTTCAATGAAATCCTTTTTTGTTATGCATCTTATAAAAGGAAAATATTTTTGCAACTTCCACATGTCTAATCTTACTTTTTAAAGATAACAAGATGCCCAAGAAGTCCAGTGACAAACCTTCACAGGGCTTCAGAGTTAACAAAAGATATCTACAAATACAATCTAAATACACAGATATTTCTTGACTCTAAATTCATGATTATTTTCACGGTAAATCAGTCAACACATTCAAATTTTAGTGAGAGATGATTACTGCCATTTTAATTGAAAAAAAAAATCATCCTTGCTGAATCAGTGAAACTAGTGTTATGGTAACAAAGTAGCGCCAACTAGGAATGTTGGTTCTCAGTTATAAACACAACACTGCACTAAATTTCCTGACTTTTGGGGTCATAATGACAGCTGCCATAGAGTAAACTGGGACAATATATCACTGCCAACTTGAAACCCAGATAAACTATTTTGAAAAGAACCTATTTTAAAAGACAAACACTATTTGTTTATTATTTTAAACACACTTTGTGAAGGTTTTAAGTGCAATTATATATTTTTCTGAATCATAAAGATATGAAATATCAGCAAGGACACAAGTCTATACTTAAATTATCTTTTTATCTGCCCTGATCTGTGGTGACTGCAGCTCCTCTTCAAACAGGATATGAGTCTGTAAATTTTTTTTAACATACTTCAAGTTCCCAGAAGCTTTAAGTGCAATTCTATATTTTTCTGAATCATAAAGATATTAAATATCAGTAATGATACAAGGTTTTAAAACTATATTTAAATTTTTCCATTTATCTGCCTTGAACTGTGATTAATGAAGATCCTCTTCAAACAGGATACGATTCCGTTTTCACTTACAACCAGGAACTTTAAAAGACATCACCAGAGCTGGTTGAATAGTTGCTCACACACAGGTCTGTGGTTTCATCTCTTATTAACTATTCCTAAATTTAACTTCTTCTTTTTTTAGCTGCAGCTATTTTAGCCATTACCAACTATGTTGTTAATATATTACTGTTGATAATGACTTGATTAGTGGATTCATGACATCCAAAGCTACATAAATACACTAAAACAAAATACATCTTAGTTGCTGGGGTATTCAGAGCTACACTTCCTATAAAACTGCTACTTTTCAATGTCACTTACATAGACCACTGTTTCCAGCGTACTTGTCACAATGTTCTACACTTATTTCCTTATGTAATGTGACCTAACTGCAGACTGATTTATTTTTAAAAAAAAAAAAAACAAGGAAAAAGCCACAATGATTGCGATAAAACTATAAAACCCATGAAAACACAGCTTTGCAGAACAGAGAAGTTTTCATTTTAGGCCACTGCGTCTAGTTCCGGGTAGTCAGCCAATAAGAATGAGCCACAACAGAGGAATTCGCCAACCGGTGTACACCATTCAGAAAGACGCAAACGAACCAAGTGTACAATAACTTTGTGCATCAGTACAACAATAAACGTAAAGCCTGTATACATACAGCAGAAACCAAACTCTTACATGAATTAAATTATTTAATTACCCAAGCTGTTAATTGGGAATTATGGCACTGTTATCAATTCGTCATAGCGCCTGATGCTAACTGGCTGAATCTCTCCTCTTCGTTAAAAGTTATCAATAGATAACCTTTAAGTAAAGTTTACCCAATAGTCATAATAATACACAAACCGTTTGTATAAGATCCATTGCTGCTAGCAATTAAACTAAAGCAACTTATATCCAAAAGCATAACCGGCAAAATTGTCACAGCAGCTGGATAACTTATAATCAGGAGTTGTGGTACTTGATGGATGAAATACATTACAAAGGCCTCCTCAGTGAACCTGCTAAGAAAAAGATTCTCACCACATTCAACACATTAGGTAGTACGCAATTAATCTTAGTGACTATAAAAGCATGTCTCATGGCAGCAGACATTCATCTGCTAGCTAGTCGCTATCCAGCGGTAGCACTCACTTAGCTAACCTTAGCTTGATCTGGTAGCAGAGGGCAACGGGCAGTAAACACACAGTCCAAGGCTGAGATAAAGATGCTTACCAGTATAACCGTGACGAAACGGATATCGAGAGAATACGATATTGCTAACAGTTTCATTGTATGGTACAGTTATTTATGATGGTGGTGTTCAGTCTTGCCAGTCAATCTTAACGCCGCTCTTCTGTGCAGCAGGAAACTAACGGCGAACCGATGTCACTGTGACCACGGAAGCGTGAGCTACACTTCCTTGTATTCGCTGAGCTTTTTGGGTAATGTAGTTTTTAATTTAAAAACACAAGCGACTTAAACGAATCAGAAAACTCAAATCATGGCGACATTTTAATCGCCGTGAAACTGTGACGGGAGTTGTAGTATTTACAGTTGTGATCCAACGGGACGCTAGGGAAGAAAACTTTGTAAAGATTTGCATCTGAGATAATAAGACTTTCCAAGGGTAACTATTACACCGACCAAACTTAACTCAGCTAGCAAGTAGCCAAAATAGCTTAAGTATTGCTGTTATTCACCGTAAAGCTACTATACGAATATGAATACTTGATTTCTCTCAACAATGGGGAGTTGCATCATTATGGAGATGTTTTGTAATATTCCAACCTATAACCACTATCGCATCGAGTACTATTTAGGGATCTAGCTTTATTAGCTATCCTATACCAAGAGCATACAATTATAGCAGAAAATGTATTGATTGGGTAAACAGCGTTCACGTTTTGCATGACACCACAAAAACTGAGAAAAACATTCTTTCCAAATTCAGAAAAGTTGTGTCTGTCTAATTAATTGGTTGCTCTATCTTGAAATAATAAAGTATTGATATACTAAACGTTTGCAGTGTCACATCAGATTTTATGAAGACTCAAAAAAAACAGATTTGTACTGGCACACTCCCTCTCTTTGTGTACAGTATTTGTGTTATACTGGTACAGATATTAGTGTGAACAGGTGGGATGTTCCCTGTGTCTCAGTGAGCCTTTTTTCTGACCTAGCAGGAACCAGGATCAGGCCAAGCGGGAGCCTTGGATGTGCGCTGATACTCACTGGCATGGACAACATCTGTTGTTGTACCCCCATCAACACAGATATGGTAAGAAGCCAACTGTCAAGAGAAGCCACAAATGTTTATTTTTATATGGAGGCCTATATCTGAAAAGGTTGATTTTTTAAATATTTATTCTAGTCACTGTCTTTATTTATTGGTCTTTAATTTCTTTGTTTGTAATTGATGATCTCAAGAGTCAAGTTAATTAAGGCAATGTGTAACAAAGCTAATTGTACAGTAAGTAATTGTTAAGGAGATTAGGGAGGAAACCTGAATTGAATCCCAGCATTAATATTTTATGGGCTAAAGCTGTCCATAGGGGGTTCACAGTGTGTGAGCAACTCACAGATGGAGTGAGGAAGATTTCTATGGTGAAGAGAAGCAGAGTAGTGTCCTTCCTAGGTAAACTGTACAGGTATAGATACATAACCACAGCAATTGCTTCTACTTTTTAATTCTCTCTGATGTGTTTACATAGACTGCAAGTTTCATTTTAGAAAAAAAGGGATCAAATGGGTTCTGAGTCCTTCAAAAACACACACTGAATCACTTTTATTCTTCATCATCTTTGGAAAAAAACAAAATAAATGTAGCAACACAGCATCATGTTTTCATTATATTTTACATGCAGGAAGTAAGTAAAAAACTTTGCAGAAAGCTTCATGAAACATCTGATTCTTCTACAAGTTTGTGTCTTTACAGAAACAGTGCGTGCTTAAAAACTTTCAAGCCCTACGTTCAAGATGGAAATGACTTCTTGTTATTTATGTAATGTGGTATCAAATTCACACTGTTTAAGTCCTGTTGTAATGTAGAATCATAATGAGGTTAAAGCCTAACCAAAGTCTATCTCAAATGTGAGAAATGTCTCTGTTTATGCTTTAATGGGAGAGTAAACTAATGATTCACCAAATAATGGTTAACTTTTCCTTAGTGATTAAAAATAGCCTTTCGTTTCTTTTTTTTTTAAAACACTAAAACAAAAAAACTCATAAATATTCAATATATGAAATGAAAAGGGAAATTAAGTAAACCGGTGTACCTCCATGAGGCTTTACAGGAGTGTGGCAGTTTGTTTCAATTTAATTCAGCATTGGAAATTGTGCGTTTTGTCATGTAGGCCTGTAAAACGACGTAATGTGCAGCATCATCACACTACAGAGAAATATCGCACACACCCACACCATTCTGCCAGCACTCTAAGTTCATCCATCCATCCTCTCCTCCCTTTTCTCCATCTTTTTCCATTTTGCATTGCCTCCATTGATTTTTTTTCTGTTTGTTTTTCCAGCTGATTGTGTCCCTGTACTCTGATTTGCCAATGGGCACATTGCTCTCTGCACTTTAATTGGCCATTTAATTAGATCACAGTTTTAGTCCAATTAGACAGAGGTGTAGGGAAAAGGGGATGTGAAAAGTCCTCAAGCTGGTCTCTCCATCTCCCTTCCCCCTTCTTGTTCTCTTTCTTCTCCTCACTCTTTTTCTTCATTTCTAGTTTTCTGTCTGTCTCGCTGTGTCTCTTTCCCCTCCCTCCTCAGGGCAGCTCATTAGTAATATAATGTGATGACAAAACACACAGTTCTTCAAACTCCAATGTTGGAAGGAGCAGTTGGGGAACTACACCCTTTCCAGTTATTGTTAAAACAGTTGTGTGCCTGTTTTTTTCATTAAGTCATCCTGTCCTCTGCAGACTTTAACATACAGTCACAACAGCATTGATCACACTTTTATATCACCTGACATGTTTGACTGAACACTGTTAATTTAGTGAATTGCACCAATGTGATTCCACAACATCTAATGAGAAAAACACATTTAAATGACAGTATATGCAGTTCTTCTGAGCAAGTTTTAGCTTCTTATAGCACTGGCCTTATCCCCCTGTTGTTGGCAGTGTTTGCACAGACTTTGTGCTTAACGACACTATGCCCCGATGCGTTGCTGCATGTTGGTAAAAGAAAACACATACACACACAGATGCAAACAGATATGCACACAGTGCCACTCAGCTTGACATTCTCAGCGAGAAGTTTTGAGCAGCCGCAAAACACTTCACTTCCAAACTCCTCTCCACCCTCCAGATTAAAGTCCAGTAATGCTCACTAACACACACACACATACACACTTATGCTTTCTGCACTTCAAATCTTCAAATCTAGTTTATCGCTGCATTGCACACAAACATATATACGTATAGATGGTGTATGTGAAAGACAGGTAGTAGGCAGGGGTCTTTTAGCCAAAGGCATTGCTAACTGGCCCCCGTGGCTGTGAGATTGACAGCTGTGGTCCCGCCTAATTGTATTACTTTCCCAGGTGATTGGCTCGCGCCCTGGGGGCTCATTTGTCAGGATGCATTGTGGTAATGATGTAAATTAGCAGATCTATATGTCAGTCAGACGTCCCCCCCTGCTGATTGGCCCCGCTGTGCCCCAGGGCTCAGCCCCCAACTGAGAGAGCTTGCTCATTGGTCTTTGGGGAACTGGGGAGTCCCCCAGAAATAGGGCTTTAGAGATTGAGCATCCCTAAGGACTGATATTATCCTTCCTCCTACATCTTTGCCTGTCACTCAAAACCAAGGGACGGTTCCCTGCAGCTTATATCCTCTATCTGAGACATGGGGACACTTGTGCTTAGACATACTGAGAGCCATGTAGGTGGCATAGGCACCTGTAAAAGCCCCATGTTAAGACACTAAATACACTCTCATAACTGAATGAACTATAAAAAGATATTATTTTGTGGGTGTGTGTGTGAGAGAGAGCGTTTGTCCAGAATTTATGTAAAGGCCATAGACTTGAATCCTGTTCCCCTCGGTTCGCCCAGCATGTCTGAGCCATGTCCTCTGTCAAAAGTAGACACCTTCTCATTGAAAGACAGCTAGAGAAACATTCAGGCAAACACACCATGCACAGTCTCACACACACACACACTTTGACCCCAGGTTTCTTTACGTGTTTGTCTCAAAAGCATCTATTGAGGTGTTGGATACAACATGCGTGTCTGTATGTGTGTGCCTGCCAGGAAGCAGCAGTGTGCATGAGCGCTGTGCTCCTGTAATGTTGCTGAAAGCTTTCAAGGGAGATTCTTTGTTAAAACCGCTGTGGTTATATGAGGTGGAATATGAATAAAGACTAAATAATGTCAGCATCAGCATGAATCAATACTCATACAGTTGCACAATCACTTGGTGTGGACCTCAGCCCATGATCAATGATTTACTCTGAGTTATTGTCTTCATATTAACAAGTCGGGAGCTCCCTAAGGAACGCATATGAATGGCTAAATGAGTCTGCTCCAAACCTCTCAACAGGAACTTGTGTTGTTTTTACACCTTTCTTTGTTTGATTTCATACACTGCATCACAAAAGTGTTTTTAGCCCAATTTGGTTTCTCTGTAGGTGTTACTGAAACATGCAGGTGAAACTACAGCTGCCTGCTCATAGTTATATGAATGTCCCACACAGATTGAAATATCGACTCCTGTCTCATGCCAGGTGTATGGCCAGGTGATAACTTGTTTTCTGCATCTAACATTATTCATAATCAATCCATTTTATTGTTAACATAAATGTGGGCTTCAGAGTTGACTTAGAAAATGTAAGAAAGGATCAAAAATCACCAGAAGTTCAGAATTAGTTCATAAGTGAGAAGACAGGATGGTAGATTGTCTCACTTTTCTATCTAATATAAATTTAAATTAATAATAAAATACATCTTTGCAGCATTTGCTACTCCTGCATGTGTTGACACATTATTATTAGCAGATTGTGTGTTTGAGTGTGTCCATATGCATGCCAATATGCATTACTGACCCAGTAATCACTGCTAATTAGAGATGCTTAGAGAAGTTTGTGGTTAATTTAGGAGAAGTGCCTGTAAAAACTTTACCTCTAACAGAAAACCCCTTCCCATGGAATGTGCCAAGCGTACACTCGCATACACAGACACGCACACCTTTTAAGGTGCAGCACCTACCATCTCTCCCTCCCACCATCTTTTACACACGCAAAGATTTTTATTGCAATTAATGTTGTAGCTAATCTGTGTTAGGTCTCTGCTACAACTTGGCAGAGCGTGAGAAAGCTGTGAGCGTGATGGGTAATTGTCATGCTGCACGCAGGGTCTGCAGGAGCACTCTTTATAGGTACCTGGGGGGTGGGGTTTGAACGACACCAGAGTATTCCCTTCTTTCAGATGCCCCCCTTCACTAAAAATTGGAAGATTTTCAAGTCTTCGAATCAAATAATCAGCTTTCATATATCTTATGATAATGTCCATCAGTTGTGTTGTATAAAAAGTCTTTACATGGGCATTTTTATGTGCTGAAGCAGGTTTGACACTGTTGATGAAAATGTCTTGAAGAAATCACTGATTTGTGACAGGAGTTTGTGCCTCCGGCCTTTATGTGTTTAGGGGCAATAATTGATTTCTGCATGGTGCCCCGCAGGGCTCGTCCCACATCTCCCAACCCAATGCACAATTCCACATACACACAAATAAACACAGCGAGGCATGCTGCAGTATTAATGAGACATGAATAAGACATGAAGAGAGACCCCCCCTTTTACATGCTCACACAGGGTTTGAGCCCCCTCCCCAGCTGCTTCCTGTCTGCAGATTACCCAGCCTTCACTGGGCTCTGGTTAAATGAGGCCAGGAAGAGATTTAACCCCCTCAGCAGGATAGCATACATATACAGGGGTGCAAGCACACACACTCCCCACTGTCAGCACACATTAGGTCTGTTACTGTTATTGTGAAAGGTGTGTGTTATTTAATGATTGACTGCTGACTAAATTTCAGGTGTTTATTATTAGTCAGAAATAGGGACTGTGTTTTAAACATGAACATTATTTTTTTTTATCTATAAACTTTTTGTTTATTTAAACTGTTAATTACAAAAGGGGGAAGAAATAAAGACAGGTGGCATTTACACTATTTCATCCCTGTTTCTAAATTGTTTTGTTTAACCTGTTTAATTTAGGATCTCTTTCATATTTTATCCTTAATAATCTGGTACTGTGGCTGAACTACGTGTCTCCTGCTGATGGTTGTACTTAGAGTGAGCTGAATGTACAGGAAACCATCAAAACTCGTCTTATTAACCACATGATGTGTCACTTGAACTGTAACCCTCCATTTGTTTTTGTTGCAGGCCTTAGCAACTTCTAGCCTGGGACCTGCCTCTCTTTGTTCCCAGGTTCATGCAGCAGCTGTCAACAGAGACAGAAGTACCCTTGTCAAACTCATTACAGGTCAGCTGCACACTGGAACTTAAATCACATTACAGCTTCCTTTAATCTTTACACTATATAGCATATAAGAGAGGCAGACAGATCGAAAGGTTGAGTACACATTTATATGTTGTAACACTGATTTTCAATAAAGTTTATACAAAGATAAAAAAACATCTTACTCTGATGTGGCTTTATATTGCATTCTCTTTGAACCTCTTGGTGCTCAAAATTAATTGATTAAGTTTGAAAAGTGTCATTCTGATTAAAATGTGACATTTGTTCTGTTTTTTTATGTATGTAATGTTTTCTACTAAAATTCAAAGTATCCTCAAACTTAATGTGTGTGTGTGTATCCAATTGTATATGTAGTGGAGCCCTCTTTAACGGATCACGAGGACCAGTTTGGCCGCACTCCTTTGATGTACTGTGTTCTGGCCGACCGTTTGGATTGTGCAGAGATTCTGCTGAAGGCCGGCGCCTTGGTCAACAAGACGGACCACAGCCAGAGAACCGCTCTGCACCTGGCTGCACAGAAGGTGTATATGCACACAAATACACATAAGTACTATTGAGCACACTTAAATATTGACTGTTGTGTTATTTATTTTTATGTAATGAAAATATAAAAAAAATCATTTTAATTAAATAAGTAGTGAAAAATACAGGCTTTGTGGGATTTAACTGAGAGAAATATGTACAGTTCATAAGGGCCTGTGGGAAGCCAGTGCCCCCTTGTGGATGGAGACATGGCCTCAGGGCATACAGGAGGTGAAATTAAACAGATTTATAATCATTACAGACTATCTCTGCAACTATGCATGATGATTATATAT
>JBAMHV010000006.1:13053863-13078350 GCA_037177535.1 Pseudomugil gertrudae | reverse complement strand
CCTCACCTCTCCTTTACCCCTTATTTATCTGTTCTTCCTCATCTCTCCTTTCCTTCTCATCTTTCCTTTTAACAATTATCCTTATCTCCTCATCTTTCATTTCCTCTACATCTGCCTTTTCCTCTAAATATCTTCTTTCCTCCCCATTTTGAGGATTAAATACTTTTACTGAAGGTTATAACATCATGTTTTTAGCTCAAGTTTCAACAAATTCATTTAAGCCATTTTCAAGTCTTAAGCACCATTTTGTTCAACTTTCATTCATTTAATTCACATTTTAAACTAAGATTTTAAAAGTTAAACTCTTGATTTCAGCTTTAAAATGATTTCAGCTGCAGATTCAACCAGCGTATTTTATACTACATTAACCCACATTTTAGGCTTCAGATAGTTCTACCAAAGATTTTGGCTTCATGTTTTTATCTAAGGTTCAACAAGCAAATTTCAGCCATTTTAAACTATTTATTGCTCTTTTAGTTCAACTTACACAGATTTTCACTACAAGTTGACCCAATTTGGACCTTCTACCACTTCTGCTGCAACAGCTTTTCACTCATTTCATCTTATCCTTCAAACTTTTTTACTCATATTTCAACAAGATTTCATTTTAAAATTGAAATATTTACTTTCATGATCATTTAAACTCTCTTCAGCATTACGATTCAACAAGTTCAGCATACAGGCATTCACCCTGCTGTTCTGCAAGAACAGCAAAGTTCTGGTTATAACTTATTATTCAGGTGATCATTTAAAAATAACTTTTACCAACTGATTTCGTTAATAGCTTGTTTCTACAAGCTATTCGCTGTTGCCACTTTAAGAATACCAAATGCAAATGTGATAACTACGACGGCTTGTTACAATGCACTCTTGAGTGAGGATTGTGCACCCACTTTTGTTGAAAGTAAATAACTTTGGAAGGTGCAGAATGAATTAAAGCACTAATGACAATGAGGATAAGCTGAAATATTAAATCACTGATTTTTTTTATTTATTTTGCATTTGATTAAAGGATCATGCAGGACGGACTCCTCTGCAGTGTGCTGCGTATGGTGGCTACATCACCTGCATGGCTGTTCTCATGGAGAACAATGCGGATCCAAATATACAGGACAAGGAGGTTGAAATCAGCTTGGAAGAATAACGACTACTTCCTATGTCACACACATTTATGTAAATGAGATTCAAACATACAGCATTAATGGTGGTCTTGTGGTCTTTCTTTATGGGAGCACAGGGGCGGACTGCTCTCCACTGGTCTTGTAACAATGGCTATTTGGATGCAGTGAAACTGCTGCTGGGCTACAATGCATTCCCCAATCAAATGGAGCACACAGAGGAGAGGTAAAGATGGAAATTGTCATCATCAGAGAGAAGGATAACAAAATAAGTATAAAAAGGACACTTGTGTTGTGCAGGTACACCCCCTTGGACTATGCTTTGCTGGGAGGGCACAGTGAGGTGACTCAGTTCATGCTGGAGCATGGAGCATTGTCTATAGCTGCCATCCAGGACATCGCTGCTGCTTCCATCCAGGCTGTCTATAAGGGCTACACCGTTCGCAAGGCCTTCAGGGAGAGAAAGCAGCTCCTCATGCGGCATGAGCAACTGCGCAAGGATGCAGCCAAGTAAGCACAAACTTATTTTAAAGCCTCGTCTTCTCCCTCCCCCTCCACTCTAACACCAAATCTCAGCTGTAGGTACCTGTGCTCCCTTATCAAATTATAAGCCATCCTAAAAATTATACTATCTTACTTCTTCAGTGAAAACTCTTTTCTTATTCCTCAAGTTGTTGATTATATTGTGTAGGTTTTGGAGGGGGGCTTTGAGGTGAGCTGAAAACTACAAAGTCTTGCAAATAGTCATTTCTCTTGTAAACACGAGGGAAGAAAGTATATCGTCAGTGTCTTTCATCACCTTCACTTATTGTCTCATTGTTGGTTCAGTCTTGAAGATTAATCTGCCTTCCCTGCCCATGTAGAAATAGTCACACTCTTTCAGTATCTATCTTTCTCTCTGTCATCTGTACACACATGTATCTTCCCTCTGTCAGACCCTTGTTCTACATTTGTCATTTGCTCACTAGTCTCACCTCTTTTTCTCTGAAAAAGAACAAGTACTGGTACTTTTTTTGGCAGAAAGCATTGTGGTGTCACATTTTGCTGGTTTTCTAAATAAGCTGTTTTGTTAAAATATTTTATGTGACTTTTTTTTTTCCTGAGAAGTTACCAGAACAGTCCCTCACATATGTCCTGCATCAGGACTGTAACATTTTCAGTCAGAGGTTCACTTCATGCACTCATATACATGAGTTTAATGGGATTACTTTAATTCTATCATTTTTCTTTGCAGAGGAATAATAATTATATATCATACATAAGAATTTAATGCTCAAGTCTAACTTGCTATGGTGTCTTAACTTCCTTATTGTAACCACTGCTGACTGAATACTGTAGTTTCTCTTTTCCATCCCACGTGCAGGACTGGGACACTGCAGTGGTGAAGGCCTGGGAACTCTGAGAAAAAAAACCTTAATAACGTTACTTTAAACATTTAGGCAAGGCAAGTTTATTTATATAGCACCTTTCATGTACAGGACAGCTCAAAGTGCTTTAAAGGTAGAAGGGAGGGGGAGCATTTATTAATGAAGAAGTGGAAGAATAGGATTCCAAAATCTTTGTTTCAGCTTCATCATCTATTCTAACCCACAGTAGTCAGGTCTACTCTACTCATTCCATCTCTGAGTATCCTCTGAAAGTAGCCAGGGCACCACTGCAGGGAGTGAATGAGGACCTTGTTTATCCAGGAGGAACTCGTGGTGGAAAGAAACCTGTTGAAGAAGCTCTGGTTATGATGCTGTTTTTCAGGCATGTTCCAACAGGAAGAGGTTTGTGGGCATTTCAGAGGTTTCAGGACTCATTAGAGACCAAAATATATCTCCACTTCCCCCAGAAGAGCTGACTGGGACGAGAGGTCTCAGGTTCTCCGATCATCTGAAGACATTTACAGTCATATGGCGTGTTTCACTTTTACCGTCTTTTTAGAGACACAGAACCAATGTTTTGATAAACATGTATTACCTTTGTACAATTATCCTGCTAGAAAAAAAGAAACTTTCAAAGAAATCAATGAAGATCCAGTATTTCCATCACCCATGTCATTTATTATTTGCCATTAAGACTCTATAATTAGGTGGTGACACGTTCTTATGTGACCTTATCGGGTTCTGTTTTGTTTTTCCCCTTTAAAAAACAAACAAACAAAACATTTCTCTGCAAACACAGGTCTAATTTTCTGTATTTAGGAAGCGAGAAGAAGAACAGCGGAGACGAGAAGTCGTAAAGCAAGTTTCAGAGGCGACCACGGAGAAGCGAATGATGTCACTGGTGAGAGCACAGCAGGAGAGGCCACATTTAGTGAACATTATGGAGGACTTAACCATGAATGACTCAGCGCTGGAAACAAATAAATCATCCAAAGCCGAACGTGCAAAGCGCAAAGAGGAGAGACACAGAGGTATACAAGGTGTTTAAAGTTATATGAAGTGAAATTTATTTATATATATATACATATATTATTCAAAATAAATCAGTAAAAATATTAAAAAGACCTTTATCTCCAGCCCAAAAGAGCAGGTTATCCAGAAGAAGTAATGCAACTGAGATCCCTAAAGCTCTGAGCCACAGCTGTCATGTGAGCAATGATACATCGCCTGATGCTACACAGACTACCAGGCTGAAAGAACTTCTTACTCCTGGCAGCTGCAAAGAGTCATCCAGCCTAAAACCCAGACCTCCCACTGCACCCAAACTCAGGGAGCGGACACCATCATCCACTCCTTCCACACTCGTCATCGTAACTGACCAAAGCAAAGAATGCATATCCCTGAAAAAGAGACACGGCTACATGAGTGTAGAGACTGTTTCTGGGAAAACTGATGACCACGACTCTCCACAAAAGTACAAAAACCACAGGAAGCACACTTCAGAGAAGTCCACTGTCAAGGACCAAACACGTGCTGCCTCATTAGGAAGCAATTCATCTGTAGTTCATAAGAAGCCCTCAAAAAAACCCCAGCCTGGCACACATGCAGCAGTGTTAACACACACACAGAGGGAACATGACAAAGAGGAGCATAGGAAAAATGAGGCTGCGCTCATCATTCAGCGAGCTTGGCATAGGTAAGTCTATATTTGTGTTTTTTTTTTACTATGGCAGCCCCATGTGGTACCCACATGTGTCCACTGTATGCATTCTGGATATCATCAACACTGGCGTAGTGGTAGGGGAAGCGTGAGAGAAAGGTGAGATGAGGAGACTGGGGACAGAAAGGCTATAATCTAGAACTTTCATACCAGTTTAACAAGAGGCTAAAAGTTCATCTGGGTTCCATTAATAGCTGCCAGCAGCTTCTCTTTGCTTCTTGCTCCCCCGTGCCCTCCGTGTTTCTCTTAGAGGCTGCCAGTCCACCACAGGAGGCCCTCTGTCTCTGTGCAGCTTAACAATTATATTGTGTGCATGCTGCTTATTAAGTGTCTTGAATAAACCGTTTACTTTGTTTACGCTTAGTGAATGTTAGTGTGAGGACTTGCCAGCGTTTGGGCCTTTGAACACTGTCTGAGACTTCTTTTTATTGAGCGGAGTTAATGCGGTTTAAGTGGATGTGTGTCTGCAGATTCTGTGCATGCAGAAGCAGAGGCACAAAGGCCTGCGAAAAAGCGGAGCCAACAGAGTCAAACTACGCCCGTTACAGGAGGAAAATGGAAAACCGAGCTCAGCTTCCTAAACCGGCTCAGAGTAAAGGCTTTGTGTTACAGAGCATCTACGGTAAGAGAACTCCTACACTGTTGCTTTGTGAGTTTTTCCATTAATACGTCATGAAAAATGTATAATTAAATAAAAAGTGTAGACAACACTTAAATTTACTCAAAAACAACAATAATAATCACTCAAGTGGACATCCAAAAACTTTACAATGTTTCTTTGATTGTACATCAAAGCCATTCTTTAACAGCTTACACAGATCTAGACACCGAGATCTAGACTGTAGACAAATTGTGCAAATTTGACCCGTTATCATATATACCAGGAGGCAATGCAAAGACAAGGCCCTTGTTCATTTATTTTCACTCACCGTAACTTTATACATTTGTCAATTAGACCAAACACACCTTTTTCTGGAAGAAATCCTTCCACAACCCAAACTGTTCACTGAAATGGATCCCTCCAGGTCGGACTCTGTTTGTATACCTACTGAGGTTATGCACAGATAATTTCAAATAACATCTGAGCTAATTTATCACCAGTCATTTACAAAAATCTGTCATAATTATGAAAATGTGCCAACAGATGGGCATGTGACGTTATTTTCTTATGCAATCATCACATTCTTTTGCAGCATGTAACTGAGTTTGTGTGTATTGTTTACCTGGAACACACAGCAGCACTATGAGAGGAGGGCAAGTCAGCATTAGTAGTTAGATGCTGCGTACAACTGCAAACCCATTGGTTTGCTTCATGAAAACATTATCGCCTGATGGTAAAAATAATTAGGTATGCACAAAATTGGATTTTGATCTATATCCGATGAACATTTCTGGCTGCGGGGTTAAAATGGTTAAAATGTCTAGACAGAGACTTCTACAGGTTTGTTGTATTTTTTTTAATCAGAGATTCTAAGGTCATTTGGCAGACCCCTTTACCAAAAGCGACTTACAAATGATAATCAGTCATTTTAACTATAGCTATTAACCTAACATGCATGTCTTGTTGGTGGGAAGAAGCCTGAGTACCAAAATCAGGTAGTATTTGCAACCTCAGTGATTGTTATTGCATCCAGTAGTAATGCTTACCTTACTGCTGCTAGAAAACTACTAATTGTATTTAATAATATCTTTGATGCATCTGAAAAAATGTAATGTTGCAACAAATAAAACATTTCCAAAAACTTCAATCTGAACACAATGCTTGGGAAAAATTACTTTGTTGAAGAAACTTGTTTTAATAAAATAAAGAGAAAACACGTCAGCTTATTGCTATTTTACGAGATTACACAATGGCATCAACATTAAGACATTTTAGTTCATTTTGCATAGAACCATCTGGCAGTATACAAACTGAGGGAGCTGAATCTTTGCAAATGCTTGGGTGATGCTTTAATTCCCCTCTGCAGAGTATGCTGGTTTCCTGTGTGAAACTGATGCCATGGTTTCGCTCTACAGACAGTCCTGACCTTTATATCACCAGGTGATGATGGGAGGACAGGCAGAACTTTGCTGTGCCAGAACACATAGGTGCATGTTCCCTCCTCTCCTCACAGATGAACTGAAAGAGTCCTTACTCCAACCCCACCTTCTGACGTGGTTTTCCCCTCCCCCTTCTCACCTCATCTCCCTCTTTCTCTTCTCTTTATCTGACAGTCCTGGCACTGTGAAAAGTTCAAAGCTGTCAGGTGGAATGTCAGACTACTGCATTGGGCGATGTGCTGAACACACACAACGTCACCCCATTCAATGCCTCACACACACATTTACGAGACTTATTTTCCTTACTCCATCTTTTACCAAGTCCATGACATCTGACACGCTTGCTAAATTATCATAAACCTCTTTTTTTAATAGTTTGTTAAACAAATTATTTTTTATAAATATATTTATCAAACTGTGTTACTGCACATTTAAAGAACTGCAATTTGGATTTCAGCTAAAATATTAAAATTAAACTTGAGAACAAATTTAAAACCAGTGACTTCTATGCCATAACCCATCGTTTCCCAGTAAGAATAGATTTTACACTCCACAACCAGAACACCAAACCTGTTAAACTTACTTTGAGTCTCTTTAATTAGTGAGAATTGGTTCCAAGTTATTTAGGTATCATTTATTTACATTAATCAAAAATAAATAAATAAAAACAAAGTTTTAGGCCCCAGCGAGGATTGAACTCGCGACCCCTGGTTTACAAGACCAGTGCTCTAACCACTGAGCTATAGGGCCTTTGACGCATATCACCTTTGTGTATTCTAAATTAATAGATGACAAAGGTAATGTGCGGCACCTGTCTTGACAAACTGGTTATATGGGCGTAGCATTATGCTATTACAGGCTATTGAATTCAGAAACTGTTCCGTGTAATGTGACAGGAAATGTCACATTTCATCCGTTACTGTACCGTCCCTCAGGAAACTCTATGTCAAGAAGAGGGCGTTCATTACGAGACTCTCAGTCTCAGCTGCTCTTGGACATCCCTCTTCACACTCAGAGCCACTGTAAGTGTAACTACACACCTAAATGCATCTTTCCTAAACTGCACTTTCCTAAAAGCAACATTTTGTTTTTTTTCCAGTGAACGGTTTGGACTGCATCCACCTGACCGACAGCATGAATCAAGCCAAGCATTACTCGTACCACCTGAGACCACACAGTGCAGGACAGGGGACAAGAGGCCGGGGAAAACATTGAAAACACTCTCACATACACACTCCTCACGTTCTTTAATATTTTCCTGCTGGTTGCCCCTATAGAATTACTCTACACAATGTGACAAGCGTTTTAAAATAAAAAAGCAATATGACATCATATCCATGACCTCACAGGGTGGGGTTAAGTCTACAGAAATGACAGTGTAAAAGATAACCTTTCATCCATTGTGGTAGGAACGTACACACACTATCTGCGTCGGTCTTCATTGCTGTCGCACACACAGAGATAACCTTTCGTCCCGTCGTAGAAAATGAAGCAGTCCATCAACGGCCGGTCATACAGATAGCCCACCTGCAGCTGCTGAAACACACACACTTTCTCTCACTCTGCGTATCACTTTGGTTAAGTGCTTTCCTCCTGCAAAGACGCTTTTTTCTCTTAAATATTTCCACAATAATATTCAATATTGTGTCATTTCATGATGTATACCCCAATTTTTGTTGTATTTTAAAGGAACAATAAAGTAAAAACCTTAAAATAATTCAATATGAAACTGCATCTGATTTGACTTTATTTTGACTTTATTCTGTTTTCCCTTTTTCTCTCATTTTTTAAAGATCCGGAGTCATTTTGTAGCCCAGTACACACACTGGCTTTACAACAACAGTCAGAAAAGAAAACATCTGTCTTAATAATGCAGTAAAGAGGCTTAAAGTACCTTAAAAAGTACATGACATAGGGTCACTATAAAAAAAACAAAAAAAGCTACCAAGTTGTTATCTTGTGATGTGTTACTGAAAGATGTTGAGTGAATAAACTGAACACACACACACACAGTACTTATTTATCTGGTGCTTTGCTTAGTACATGTCTCGAAGGCCCAAACCTCTACGGTGTGCAGAAGAGCCATGAGCCACAGTGACGCTGTAACAGTAGAGCAAATCTGTCAGCCACCGCTCTCTGGTTGCACCCCTGGAATATCTCTGAAACACAAACAGAGTCAATTCAGGTGAAAAACTGCTACAACCAGGGAATGTTTAACTCTTAATCTAGGAGCCTAAATGTTTACCGTGAGGTGCTGGATGATCTCTTGTATCAGTGTAGCATTGGCCAGCAGCTGGTTATGGAGTGGCGTGTGCTGCAGCAGCATAGAGAGGATCTGTCCAAGCTGAGGCATGTCCTCCTCACTCATATCTCCAACACGCATTGACTGCAGAATAAGCCGCAGCAGGCGAGGGACGCTGCTTAGCGCCATCACACAAGCACCCCAAATCGCATCTCTGCAAACATAAATCAGGGGGTTATAAACCCAGCTGATAAGTCTTTATCCATAAGTAGTAAGAAACAAACTCCTAAAAGACTTCTCCATCAAAGCACACCTTTTGTGATTGGTTTCAGTGGGGGCCTCCTGCTGCAAGGCAACGATCAGTGCCAACAGACTCAGAATAGACTGAGATAAGAAGCGCAGCACAGGCTCTATTGGTAGGATGGACAGATCCAGTAATCTGGATACAGCTCTCAGCAGCCCGGCTGCCATGCTGTCAGGAACTACATCCAACTTGGTCTGACAAACAGACATAATAACAATGCAAAAAATTAAATAAAAAAAAACACAGACCAGGAAATAGAACATAAAATGGGTTTTTATAGATGAATAAAAACAGCTTCTCACCAGGTACTTGCAAATGCCATTTTGCAGGATGTCAAAGCACTGAGACTTTGAACCCACAGTTTCCAGACAGTGGCAGACTTCCTATGAATAAAAACAAGTGCATTTTAATAGGAATAATGTATAAATCAATTTGTACTATTTAGTACTTTTTTTTTCTCTTCTAGAGTGACAAATACACTGAAAGAAAATGGCTGTTTTTGCTTTCCAGCACTTTTTATTTCTACTATGCGAGACCATGTGATAACAGCTGGTACCAAAATATCTTTAGTATTTAAATGACAAGGAAAACAACTCAAACAAGGTTATTTTAGACACGTTAAAAGGATAGGACACCTTAAACCTATATCTACAGTACCAGTCACAGTCAGAAGTTTGAACTTTGCTGTTTGGTTTACTGGGAAAAAGTGGGAATGAATCATTTTGTTGAGATGAAATGGAGACAAGAGGTTCAGGCCTTAAAAAGAAAAAAACTTTTGAAGAGTGAAAAGTAAGACTCAGATTTTCTCATTATCTTGATTCAAATCAAATTCCTCATTATCTTTTATCAAATTGAGGTGTGCAAAGCTGTGTCTGAACAGTGCACCTGTTGGCATTCTCTGCGTCATTAAAAACAATTCGTTCTTGTTAGCCGAACCTGATCTGACACAGTCCGTTTCTTAATGCCGTTGCCACCCCCCCCGTTGCCACCACGTGTCCCCTTTCTCCTCCTTCCCACCACTTGCCAGTGATTGACTCAGACAGGAAGATGAGAGAAGCCTGATCTGAGACCTTAATTGAAGGGCTGAATTAGTGATTATAAAGCCCCCACAAGCTCAAACACACTTGCCCCAGGCCATAGTTACGTTAACGGTAATTTCTGTGCAGAAATGTCACTATCCCATAATGCCATGGGCTCTCATTAGCATTTGTGCATATCCACTATGCCCGATAACCACGCATCTCAAACCTGCGCAACGTAATAAAGGTTCCCCTCTCAGCAGGACTGTCATGATAAAGCTTCCACCCTCTGAGCTCGATATGATGGACAGACAGAGACCAGGGGGACTGAAACATCAGTTGTGGCCAGAATATCAAAACAATGTCTTCTCTCCTTTCGCCTACATATCTCTGTCATTCCTAAATTCATCTATTTGGCTTCTGAGAGGCAGTGTGTGGCTTTTGAGGTACATGTAATAGTGTTTACCTCAACAACATCCCAGTGGTGAGTGAACTGCTCCACTGAAGTGGGATACAGGCAGAGGGGTGAAAGAGGGGTGGAAGGCAGGGCGTTCTCATCCTCCTGCAAGGTGGCAAGATTTTCAGATGAGAAGCCTGTGAGGGTGGAGAAGAGGAAGCTGATGTAGTCCACGTCCTGCAGAGCGGCTTCCTGGCTCCCAACTGACCAGCCACTCAGAGAAGACCTTGGGAACAAACAGCAAACGTGTTACACAAAAAACTAAATCTGCATTGGAAAGCTGAAAATAAAATGATGACATGGCTTCCAGGTTATGCAACGTATATAAAAATCACACAAAAATCTAACCACGTCTCTTCAGATTGTTCGTGATGCTGCTTTGTAAGAGTACAATATTCAGGATGAAAATGTGCACAAGTACAGTTATAAAAATTAATCTTCGTCCTGAGGGAGGTTAGATCGGTAGCACTCAGAGCTGTGTGTGTGTGTGTGTGTTTTGTGCAGACTGAGGAGCACATGCAGACAGTCCTCTCAATACTCCATGACGATGTTGCATTCCAACCTCCCAAAGAGCTCTTTGTATCAAATCCATTACGCACACATCTCATCCCATATGAACTCAGTACTCCCCAGCTCAAAATATATAACACTACCCTACTGACACAGGAGAAAGGCCAGACACACTTTAACAGGGAAAAGGTAAGCTGAGGACACAAACGCTTTGACTGGCATTATGATGCTGAATATCAAATAAACAGAGTTCACATCAGCATCCATCAACATACAGGTAAGAAACCAGATAAAACACCAGCAATTCATCTTTTTTCAGGGAAAGTGCAAGCCTGCCATCTAATGGTGATGTGCAGGAGCGCTTTCTTTGTGACCAAAACTAATGACATAACTTTTTTTTTACTCTAAAACGGTCTCTTTTAGACAATGATGAGTTATGAGCTCACCTAAAATGTATGATACGGATTAGAGATGCAGCGAGGCTGGCAGAGATTCGTCCAGCAGAGCAGCAGCCGCTCAGATTAGCCAGAAGAGGCTGGGACATTTTGGGGAGGAAGTAGAGCAGCTGCACCATTCGCTGTTGTGATTCTGCTGGTAACAGCACCACAACTCCTTCCTGTGGATCTTCACACAAACATAAATACACGTTATGACACAAGGGCAGCAATGCACAGCAAATTTACTTGTAGAACTTGTAGAAAATCAGGCTGCTACTTGAATAACCAAACTTTTTGTACCAGGACAGATGAGACAGACATATCTACCATTAAGGGTGCAGATAATATGAGCGTGTGGTGTTCTGTCCGTCTCTGACGCACATGCTGATGTCAGAAGCCCTCAGACAAAAGGAGTCTTGTGATGGTGAATTGCTGGCTCTGCAACAGCCGCTATTAAAGCACCCCTCCTCAAGGCCCTCTCTGTCAAACATCAGTTTCACTATCTGACCATCCTCTGAGCTGCGCTTTCAGACAGGCTTCCAACACTGGTTTAAGCTTGGTTTTACAAGTTGCCTAAAGTGGGACATATGGAGTTATGCTGCCTCCTAGAGTACAAAAATGTCTGTATACACACAGTCATTACAAACAAATATTTTAGGATGTACACATGCATAGTTTGTAGATGTATAGAACATCTAAATGCAAATCTTATCCAGAATTTCAGTCAATAAAAATTCCCATAGAATCCAAAGCAAGACAACTTCTGCAACAGCTCAAACTTTATGACCGACTCAGAGGTTCAAATCATAAGACTCAGGGAGGATTTAGCACCTAAGAAGCAAGTAAAGGCAACAGAAGCTTTTTGCTCTCTAAGAATTGGGGACAATTGGATTACCAAGTGTAGCTGTGTTACAAATCTGTAAGTATGCCTTATTAAAACAGGGAGGAAAAAAAAACATGCTCACCATAGAGCCTGCAGGCATGTGTCTGCAGACTGTTGAGAAGGTCTTTGTTGCCTCGAGAAGCTGCAGCTTGGATGGAAGTTATAAGTTGTGCAGAGAGTGTGGGATTACGGTGGCCCAGCTGGGACAGCTGCACAGGAAGAGATGCCAACCAGCGGCAAAGCACCTTGCTCCTTCAGAGGCAGGTGGAGAGGAGATGCAACAACAAAAATTCAGATTTGAACACAAAGTAAACAAATACAGGCAGCATTTTCTGTTTACAAAACTGTTTATGACTTCTTTGACATCAGGAAGCTAGAGACATTAATTCCTGTGTACACTATACACAAGTCCAGCTGACTTGACTGTGTGATTTATCATAGCCATTAATGAATAAACATTTTTATATGTATAAGGCAAATCATTCCTTTGAACCCCTGCTTAGCCCGATTAGATGAATGAACCCATTCCTGGTTTAAGAGGGCAGAAAGGACACTAAACATCTGAGCTGCAAACCTATATGCTAGTGCATAATATGATCAAAATGTACCATTTTCCCTCTAATTTTTCAGTAAATAGAAAATGTATAAAAACAGAACAGAAATTCTGCCATAAGGAGTTCCTGTTGTGCATGAGAAATGTAAACATTTAGTTTGATTATCTGCTGAATAAAATCCCTGAGGTCACCTTGCGATGTGTACATGTTCTTGCTCCTGCAGGTACAGTTTACTGTAAAAAGAGAGCAGCAGAGATCGTGTCTGCAACGGGAGGTTCCTCTGCTTATAGTAGACGTACACTGCTGCCAAAAGTTCCTCTGTCACCGCTGCATGAAAACAAACAAGCATATATTTAATCACACACTGAAATTATATTAAATGTTTATATGTTTATATCACTTGTGTCACCTATAAACATGTGGTAAAAGAGCAGAATCCCATCACTCCTAACAAAGCATTCCAAAAACATGGGGAGGAAACTTAGATAAAAGACTCTTCTCAGTAATAGAAACCAAACCCTAAGCGGTTATATGGGCATGTGACGGTTCACTTTAGAGATTCAGCTCATTTTTTCACACAAACAATGCACTGATTTTAATAACTGACAGATGTGCACATAAAACACAAATCTTATCAAAAGCTAGTAAATTAAACCACTTTAAAATTTTTGCAAAATGACTCTCAAATTTACAAAATCCAACACTGACAGGAGTTGCTATCTGGAATTTGTTGGTATAAAATTATATTAAAAATCTTCAGGAAAAAACTTCTATGGAACAAAACAGATACAAAAAAACTCCCAAACAACCACAACACAAAGATAACACTGTTCATGTTTCAGCTTTAAAAGTTGAGGGCACAATGAACGTCTTTCTTCCTAAAATCAGGCTTTTGTGTTGACTGAATCATGCAAATGCTTACTTCTGCTCCTGTGAGTGAGCACCATTTTCCACACAGTGCCCAGCAGCATGTGCAGCTGCTTGTAGCTCAATTTCATTCCACTCCCAAGAGTGTCTCGAACAAAAGTCCTTAGTGGTATCAGCCAGTCTCCATCCACCTCTCGACCGAGGCCCTGCCTCTGGCTTAGGGACACCATGACTTGGCAAAGTGTGATATTCAAGGCAAGCGGCTCCACAGTCACAATGGGTATAGCAGCATTCTGTTTACTCCTGAGGAGAGGACAATAAGATTAGGCTACATATACAGAGACTAAATTCCTGGTACAACTAAAGATAACTTCAGACACATCCCTTGCATTTAGGTATTGTAATGTCATTAATAGTGGTTACTGCAGCTAAAACAGAAAACATCATGCAAGAGCAGATGCTCATTTCAAACCCATTTTAAAATGAACATCTGCTAGTTTTTTCCTGAGAATTAGTCTGATCAGGCAAATCGGTGCCAAACTGACTGTAAAACACCCAAAAGATTGTTTAAATTAAATGGAGTGAAGAGCACTGCTCAAATATGTAATGATCATCACTATTAGAAATTTAGTAGCATAAGTTTGCAAATAGCTTCTAAACAAGCTGGATGCACCCTGGAATCAGGTCCTGTGGACAAATTTATTTACAATTCATGGAACATCATATCAGATTATGTAAACTGCAAAAGAAGGGTGTACTAATAAGTAGTTTAAAATTAAGATTCAAATTTAGAGACATCTGAAGGAATGAAAATCTGTTCAGTTTAATAATATTTAGTCAACTATGTTATATTTTCTTTTAAATAATGCTATGTCTTTAGTAACATTTCTGGCTTTGGTTGAGTCATTAATGGTAACTTCTACTACCTGTGTGCCACAGGGTGCATAAATGTGATAGAAAACAACTCAGGAGCACGTCATTGCAAACACTGATATTCTTACCTTTTAAGATCATTCTTCTTCTTATGTCTAGGTGTTTCCCGGGTACCATAAGGAAAGTTTTTCATAAAGTGCTGCTTAAAGTCTTCTAGATATTCTTTGCGGAACCACGCATCCTGAATAGAGACGACGCAGCCCGTTAGTTTATTTTTAAACTACATTTTCAAATCACAAAGAAAACAAAAAAAATACTGTTATATGAGTAAGTAAATCTCACCAGTGCATCCTGGTTGTCCTGCTGCGGGGCCAGTTTTTTCAGCAGCTGTAGAATGGTCAAAACTTGGAACATTACTGACATGGCATCAGGGGAGAGCAGATGAGCACCCTCTGTGCTATTCCAGGCACAGTCATTGGCGCTAGCTTCAACCCAAACTTCCAACAGCAGAGGCACAAGTGTTGCTGCAAATCTCTGTACAGTCTCAGATGAGTCCAGACCCTCATTTACTGAAGTTTCTGGGTCCACCTCAGGTCTACAAAGTAAAAAAAAATTATGCAAATATTAAATACCAAACGTGGTTAAATTTTCATTTATCTGACTGATGTATTCATGTAAAGCAGGGGTGTCAAACTCAGGTCTTCGAGGGCCGGTATCCAGCAGGGTTTCGTTGTCTCCATGCTCCGAAGAAGATGTTGGATCTATTTGATTTGCATCAGATGTTTTACGTGCAGGTAAACAGCAAAACTTGCTGGATTCCAGCCATCAAGGACTGGAACTTGACACCCCTGATGTAAAGTGTGCCTTTATTTCATCCTTCTTTATGTCTTTTATAGTCTGCTGTATCATACCTGAGTCTAAAGGTGGAGTGAGGAGTTGGTTTGGCTCCAGAATGTTCATACAGTTTTACTCCAACCTTGTTGTAAATGAGATCTTCCCAGTTGAGACACAGAGGTGTAAGACGGCTCTCTCCTCTTGAGCCAAAAACTCCATTGGTTCGGACAGACATATCACCTTCCTCCATGGGTCTCTCCTCAACGACTGCCTGCAGAAACCGCCCGAGCCTGAAAGATAGTGGAGCAAACACAAGGCAGGATCTCAGAATTATGATTTTAGACTTTTTTTTTATATCCTGTGATCAGGTTACCTGCATACCTGAGGAGAACAGAGAGTCGCCACTGCTGGCTTGTCACAGTCCTGTCAAGGTTAACCGACAGGGTCCAGGTTCGCACTTTGACATTCTGCTCTTTTTTGGCTCCTCCAGTATTCTGTCTGTGAGAGATCAGCTCTAAGAAGTTAGTGAGGAGTACTGCTGGGCGTGCAGCTAGCAGTGATGGGTAGTGCTCCAGGAACACATCTAGGACATTCATGGCATCTTCCTGGATTCCTGCCTCAATATGGGTCATGGCACAAGACAAGTGGGCACTAAGGAGGGGGAAAAACGGAGCCACTCGTTCTGCAGGCACAGATTGTGCGATGAACCTGCAAAGAATTTTAGAAAATGAGTTACTCCAGATGTAAACACAGAGATCCTATTTTTAATCCAAGTGTCCATGTTGTTTCTCATACCTAAGAACACGTATAGCTGCCACTCTAACATTGCCATCCTTATCTGTAAGGACAGCTGCCACCTCCGAGAGCAAGCGTGAAAGATGTTGCTCCAACACAGAGGGACAAGCGGACAGCAACTCCCGCAAACCCAACAAGGCACTGTGTTTCACATTGGCATTGTAATGATGGAGTTGAGACAGAAGGTCCTGAGGAGGAAGGGGATAGTGCAAACAAACAATGTGGCATTCAAATAATACATTTCTTGCATGATTTTCAGTCTGTTGAACATACATTGATACCCAATTGTCTGTGGGTTGTGGGGCCACTCGTGTCTCTCTTTAATTGTTCAGTGAGAAAGATTCCCTTTGTGCGGAAGTTGGTGTTAGTGACATTATCAGCTTTAGGTTTTTTCTTTCCCACTTTTAGCTTGACCTTCTGGAAATCATCCTGCCTCTTCTTC
Source organism: Pseudomugil gertrudae (assembly GCA_037177535.1). NCBI lineage: Eukaryota > Metazoa > Chordata > Actinopteri > Atheriniformes > Pseudomugilidae > Pseudomugil > Pseudomugil gertrudae. The sequence goes on along the minus strand of JBAMHV010000006.1, from coordinate 13,061,888 downwards.
TTTTTGGCCTTCATCTTTGAAAATAAGACTGCTGTCTCTGTTACCAGACATGATGATAAGAGTACAGAATTAATACAATGATTGCTTTTTAAAAAGACTATGATTATAGGCATTAGACATGCATTTGCAGAGTTGTACACATTCTTTCAGTTTTACTTTTAAATAGGTATTGTAGGTGTCAAGTAAGCTACAACATTAGCTATCATAGCTAGCGTGTTGCAGCAAGCATGGCAGCAAACTGTTACTTACTGCACAAAAAATGGCGTCTCTCGAAATCCACAAAGTTTAAACAGCGTTAAACCTTCACTCGGCGTCTTGATCTGAAATACCCACCCGTCAAAAGACTATCAATCCGGATTTCAAAATATATAATTTATCAATATAATCCCGTTGTAGATGGGCATGGGGTCCTTTGACGACTGTGTGTTTACAAAGCCCGCCCATTGATTGTGTTTAGCTAAACGTCTTCGAGGCTTCGATTAGAAAGCAAGTAACTCGGTTTTAAATCGTAAAGTAACTTTTTTGATCAACTGATGCTATTTTATAGACATAAAACAAACTAAAGTCCAACAAAATAGAAAAAGTCGTAGCTTTGTTTTATAGGAATTATAGAAGTATGTTCAATTAACTCGCAACGGTAAGCCCCGGTATAGCTGTCCAGAAAAGTGCCTTACATATTCATTGAATTTACTGTTTTCTATTATAATACGATAAATTATTAAACAAGACAGTTTGTAATAATGGAATTAAACTGAAGGAGTGTCCATTTTGAATAAAAAAACAATTGTAGATTTAAGATAATTCTCTTTCTAAAGCGGCGATATTTTTGTGCTACTATTTGGTCAGGTAACCATGTGAAGCTCAGAGGAGTTGAATATCTATTTCAGCATTGATTACTGTGATATTAATTTTCCCAAATTAATATCACATCATTCACTTACTGTGGTGTGAAATAAGCCAACTTGTTGAAAGTTAGGCGTGTGATAATTTGCCAGCTGGGAGTCACAAAGAGCCAAATCACACACTCAGGGTGCATTAAGCTTAACTTATAGTTACTCTAGGCTGTGTATTTTATTAATGTTACCATAATTTAAATGGTCATAGAAACAGAGAGGAAGTACAGCAGATAAAATACAAACGTGCTCCTCTGTGGTAAACATGTGTTTGTTCTGCAGAAGTAATTCATTGCTTTCATTACATATTGCTCACTGCCACAAAGGATGCAAGTTTTGGTGTGTTACTGAACTGATAATAATATATTATAGTATCTTAGCTGATATTCAATTGATTCATTAGTTATAAATCTCAGCATAATTTATATTTTAACTAGCTTAATGTGAATTTCAGCACTTATGTTTTACATTTCTCCTCTTTCTGTTGTAGCTGCAGAGCTGTGTCAAACTTAATGAGGTGATAACTGGATGAGAGGTGACCGTGTAGGAGCCTATGAGCTGTGCTGAGCCAAAGACAAAGGGCTACTTTGACCACTGTCCTTCGGTTCTGAAGGTAATGAAATGAAAGATATAAACCATCTTCCTGCTTCGCTACTTCAACACACTAACATTTTGAATTTCCCTCTGGAATTAATCTAGTATTTTTCATCTTTTCCTTTAATCTGTGTGTCATTTTTATAGACACACGTTATCTCATTTTCCTTTGTAGGAAGGTAGAGAACCATTGTGCTGAAAAAGACTTCATATCTTTTCTTAAGCTGCAAAAAGCGGTTTACAATTCTTTTCCAAGTGTATAAAAAGAGTGTTTGGTCTTCTTTATATTTTTGTGTTTGTAAATTATACAAATGCAAATGCACCTGGCAGCAGGTGCTCTGTTGGGTATGCATAGTTCACCAGTGTGTCTTCTGTTTCTCTTTCTGGCCCTAGCACTTAAAAACAAGCAGATCCTTAGATGTTAGATCCTTAGAGCTTACTCAGGATCAAATACTGTAATAAATACTCATAATATTATTTTTATTATTATTATACTGTAATAGGGCTGCTGCATTTATGTTCTGCACATGGCTTAGTGGTTAAATCCAGCAACATCAGACAAAGTTATTACTCTGAATCTTTTCACATCAAGAAGAATATATTGAGCTTATGTCTCAGGAGTTAAAAGACAAAGATTGATACTCATATTTAAAGAGCTTGCTGTTGTTGTACCTTAAAACTAATTTCTATATTTTTACCCCACAGATTCACTGCTAAAGTTAAAGATTCACACAGACTTAAACATTGTTTCTTTATTTGATACCTAGCATCTCTTTCTGAAATAAAGATACCTGTTCACTTGTTCGCGGCTCTTTTTATGTCAGTGATGTTTGTGAAGCGGCTGCAGCATCTCAGTTATTGCCACTGTTTGCTGAAATCGTAGCAGGTTTCTTAAGTTCAAAGTATATTCCTTTAGAAAGGGACAATTAATATGCATGTATAGCCAAGCTTAATATACATTTTTGGTCTCTCAGCGAGTCATCCATTAACCAGACTACAGGTTTTAAACCTCTTCTTCCACAGAACTCTGGTACCAAGCTGTTTCCACAGAAACACAGACTGAATGCAATTCATTCATCATGTCTCTGTAAAGGGGGTCACAAATAAACCAAACACTATTTTAGTGTTGTAGTGTGTGTGTAGCTCATTTTTGTTGTGATGTTTATCATTTGGTCAATATTTCACAATATAATCACTGGACCTCAAATGTGGGACATTGGTGATGAATATAATGTGCATCCATAGATGCTTTTGGAAACGTTTTGTGCAAAGCTTACAGTGACATTCTGAAGACATTGTATTAAAGAAAACAGGACTGCATTCAGTACATTTACTTTGATAAAGCTTGGTTGTTAACTTTGTAGACCAGTTCAGTTTACTTCCCTTTGAGTTATTCATCATATAATGCAGTTTTTTTATGACTGCGTGCAAGCGTGTGGTTTGATCTTCTCTATAGATCTACTAAAAGTTGTACTGAGGCATCAAGTCCGATAACATTAGCTTAAACAACGAGGGGAAAATCCCGCCCCCTGGCCAGTTTCGAGGCACGTCATTGGACAATAACTAGTGTATGTCATTCATATCGGACCCCGACCATAGACGACCGCTTCGATTGCCTGTACCGGTAGCTCAGACAAAGTTGCCGATAAATGAAAAAATGTGCTGTATTAAAAGTGCCAATACATTTTGTTTAATTCAATGAAAAATAAAGATGCTGTTCACAAAAAATTAGGACCTCCCTCAGTGGGGATCGTTTACATTTCCCCCCTCTCAGCTTTTGGCTAGTTGGATCATTCTGATTAGCATCAACCATTGTCGCCACCGACCTGCTACGCAGAAGAATTCGCAGTTATTTGTTTACTTGTACGTATGAACAATAACATATTCTTTGTCCTTCAGAAATGGAAAAATGTTTATGTAGCTCTTAAATATGTAAAGATATTATATTGGCAATGTATGCAAGTAAATGAGAAAATGTGATGCTTGGCCTGCTCCATCGTACCGTTGTTTGTGTAAGCATAAGCTGTAACCTTTTACAAAAATAAATACACAAACACCTAATATATTACAAACTGCTTTCGTTTTATAGTCATGCATACAAAATATTTAGATTGGGGGAGGGAGATACAATTTGCACCAATTTTACAATATCAAAATAAATACGTTAGCATCTAGCTATTCCACCAATAAAATTAAGTTTTGTAATACGTCAACGACTCATTTATTTTTTATTTATATTTTATTTCGGGTTTATTTGAGCATTTAAAGCCTTTAGGAAAGCAGCCTTAGAGGTCCGAGGTTGTGATAAAACGAAGTTATGCTAATAAAACCGTTTCTCCCTGTGGATAAACGTGGCTGATTAGGGCTTCCTTCTGTGTTAAAACGAGTTTCTTTGTCTTATGAATGGCTTTTTTTTACAGTCTCCTTCACGTAGGTAAAGCTGAAGATATGGAGGCTCAGACCTTTGAAAACCAGCCTCTCCCACGAAATGGACCCCCATATCAGAAGAAAAAACCAAAGGTAATCATCTTCCTGTGCTTCTCACCCCAAACAGAGAAATTATAGATTTTACTACAAAGTATAATGCAGGATTTTCAAAGTTAAAACATGCATTTTTCTCTAGTTATCTATTTTATTCTTAATACTCCTCATTGGCCTATGAGGTGCTTGATCAGCCTCTGCTTCTGTTTGCTCATGCTGGTTTTAACTTGGCCTCACATCTGATCCCTACGATCACTGTTGTGGTCAAAGTTGTTTTTCAACAACTGCTCTTTTTCTTTTCTTTGTACTCAAAATAGAAATCAAAATAGTTTGATTGAAATGTGAACACGGATTATTTTTACCTCAATAAGTGGTCACATCACAAAACAACCCCATACTCCCTTAAGGTTTCACTCTGGTTTAGATTTATTCATCATAGATTTTTTTTTGTTTAATTGGCTGAACTTTTATTTTAAGTTTATTTATTATTCTTATAAACACTTATGCAGGAAGTTAATTTTAAATGTTTTAAAATCCATTATTTTTGTAATAGATATTTGTGTAGCAGTACAAGAACTCTGTCAGAAACCTGCAAGCAAGGGGCTGAGGAGCTCTTTTCATCCCGCACTGCAACACAAAAGTTCAGTCTTGAAATAGCAGTGTAGTGAGACTGCATTGGCTAATGTTGCAGACAGCCTTTGTTCTGAGAAGCTTTACAAGTCGGAGCATGTAAAGTGCTGGTACTTTTAGCAAGAGTCCATCAAGAAGTGAACAAATTCAACATTTTATAAAGCTAAGCTTCTGAGTAAACCCCTAGACATGGTTTGAATACTGTTACAGCCTGTATATTGAGTTAACTAAATTAAAAGTATATTTCTCATTTTTAAATTCAATAAAAAAGCCAGAACAGAGGGGTTGTAATTTGCTGGCTGTTAACAAACACTGGCACTTTTTAATTTTTTTAATACTTTTGTAGAGCTTAATGTTAGTGATGCCATGGTGGATGGCACTGCAAAAACATTTGGTTTAACCTAAATTTATAGTGAATAAAAACTACTCTTGTTAACAAACTCTTTCAATCAAAAAGTTATGCATGCAGCATTTTCCTGAGTGAAAAGCGACTGAGAAGAAGGTGCCTATAAAAGACTGTTTTTCTCCCTGTGGGGAAAAAAAAACAGCTGGATGGTTAAGTAAAAACAATATCCATTCCTGTGTAAGGGTGGACATATGAAGTAGTTTAATTTTTTTTATTGATTCAGAAACGCATCACTCTGGCCCTAATGTAAGAAGAGCACGTATGTCTTAATTTCACTGCTCTTAAATGTGGCCACAGCAGCTTGCATGTTAAACTTTTTAGTCTGCTCTCAGGGTAACACCTGTACTTTCCCTATTAAACTAATAGGAGTCTTGCTGTTCTCATTTTATGAGAAGTAAGATGCTAGATGACACAGCTTAGAGCCTACGAATACTCATTCCTGTGGCTGAAACTAGCACAGAATGAACTATTAATGGCTCTGTGGCATTTGTGGTTTAGAGGACTTCGACAAGGAATTCGGTCCTCTGCTAGGTGTCATCTTGTCACTAATTTTTATGTCTCTCTCCTTCTCGTGGGTTTATCCCTCTGCTGACAGAGAAAGCAGCTGCAGCATACTGCTGATATAGGTAAGTCCTTTTACACATGGTGCCACTTCCAGTGCTGTGAGTTGAAGCGTGAGATTTTTCTGCTTCATACCAACAGTGGTGACATGTTCACCACTTGGTGATCCCTCAGAGATCAAGGTGCTGATGTGGTGCTATCCAGTGGTTTTTGGTCTTCAGAGATCACTGTTTCCGGGAACACTTTTCAGTCTGTTGCCACAATGTTTTCTGTATTGAAAACACAATTGCAGCTCAATACATTTTCCTAAGATGGTGCAGTACTGAAAGCAGCATCTTCAAGTTGTAATACACTTTCCTGTATAGGATTTTAAACACTGCTGAAGGCAGTTCAGTTTTTCTTCAGCTGTCTGTGTTACACCAGCTGGAATTCTGCTTTTTTCCCAATTGGAAAAAACTTTTATCTTTTAAAATTAAAGCTGCAATCGGCTTTGGAGGCCCGTTTGTTGCCACCATGACTCCTGGCAACTTTTCTCCCATGCTTCACTAACCCTCCAAGCAGCCTCACTTCACATCCGGTCATTTAAATCCTAACATCAGGTCATTTAGTCTTTAAAACGAGTCACTTCCTGTTGCCAGGAGGCTGGGCCACAAGGTTGACAACAATCCTGACATCAGGATGTGATAAGCAATGAACTTACATGAGACGTTCAGTTTAGTGCAGATTTATTACTTTATGTAAGATCTAATAGAACATTTGCGTGACAGAGATATATCAAACTTTGAGGCCCCGCCCCTCCTAAATGATTTCTTCTAATAGAAGAAATAGCACAACTTTTGATTGTACTTCCTGTTTCCTGTTTACCATTATTTGCCATGGTTACGTTTGGCGTAGCTGCTCAAATTTTTTACTGTTCCATCATGAACGTGTTTGACATGTTCTAGAGCAGTTTTAAGAGTTTGGGTTTAATTCCTGACGAGAAAGTGTGAAAAAAAGCACTTCCTGTTGCCAGTGGGTGGGGCAAAGGCCTAAACAGGAAAGGGTCATATGAAGTCGTTTGTGGCCAGACCCTGATTAAACCCTGTAAGTTGTATGGTGATCGGACCAAAATGGATGAAGTTAAAGGGATTGTGGACATCACGGAGGCATATCGAAGATCGCCATGGCGGCACGGTCACACCCTGTGGCCTAGAGCCACCATTTTTACAGGATGTCTTTACCAACATGTTTTCTGCTCTCTGACCCAATTTAGACTTGATTGTGTCAATTTAGCCCAAATTATGGGTGTCTGAGTTTTTAAAAAAAAGTCATTTCCAGCCGTCAGGGGGCATGGCTAATTCATAAACCAATTATTAACATATACATCTGTTGAGGAATTGACTGGCATCATACCCAGCAAATTTGGTACAGATGCCTTGTTTTATGTGGAAATTATTTCAATTTAGTTTTTTCATGGCAAGACATCAAATTTTGAGGCCCTGCCCCTCGCAAACAAAATCTCCTATTAGAAGGAATAGCACAACTTCTAATCACACATGCTTCCTGAGCATCCTGACCTAGGACGAGTTTGTGCAGATATGTGAGTAAAACCCTAAAACAGTGACTTTGACCCAAAATGGCCATAAGTGCATAAATGTCAATGTAAACACACTTAAACCTAGTGTGCAAAGTAGTGTTAGTGCGCTGATTGAGACACAGCCCTTGAGACTTTATAGTTCACCCAAGCATGTAGCATCTGTACACAGTTGGCTCTGTGCACAGCTCCACTACTTCCTGAATTTAGGCAGCACATTTGTTTCCTGTGTTTCATTACTGGTCACACTAATTAATCCAGGTGTGTCTGACCATTCCTGTTGTGGTTACTGAGGCCAGAGCCAGTTAGACATTTCACCTGATGCAAGAGTACAATACCGTGCAATAAAGGACGATATGATGTGTGAAGATGTGCCATAACGGGTACGAGTGGTTGTTTATGTTGTTTAGCTGGTTAAAGATCATCCACATACTTTTATGCAATTTCACTCAATTGGGAAGATCTCTAAGTAAAACTATTTGATGAAACCATGTTTCTGCTGTTCTGAATCATAGAATATTTATATTGCAGTATTTATATGTAGTACTTCGTATAAGAGATTCATACACAGCAGCTTGCATGAAGCTGCATGAGCACATGCTTTTACTGAAGCCTCCCATGAAGAGAAGCATCATGAAGAAGACTCTGGAAGTTTCTCCATAAAAGTTATTTATGATTATAAAGTACAGAAAGGTCAGAGGTCACCTGGGAGACAGGTCAGCTCCCCTCCATCCATCCACCCACCCATCCATCCATCCATCTATCCACCCACCCATCCACTCATCCATCCACCCGTCCATCCACCAATCCTTCTGTCCATCCATCCATCCATCCATCCATCCATCCATCCATCCATCCATCCATCCATCCATCCATCCATCCATCCA
>JBAMHV010000006.1:13013943-13039666 GCA_037177535.1 Pseudomugil gertrudae | reverse complement strand
TGTATATATATATATATATATATATATATATATATATATATATATATATATATATACACATAAAAAAACATATATGTGTTATAGGCATAGACTGTGGTTATAGGTTAACTATGGGTTAATCTGGTTGACACAACCGGAGGTGACGTCACATGTTATTGCGGAAGTTAGAGCATTGTGGGTAAAAAGGTAAAAATCGCTGTTTACCATGGCGACGGGGACGCTGTTGTGTGTTGATCGTTTCGAAAGAGTGCGTTTAGCCCTATTTATTACGATATTTTTACATTTAGTGCACTGCCAGCAGTTTATTATCCCATTTAAGTCTCCCTCGGATTGTGGTGAGGAAGAATTATTCGATATCTCGAGTCTGTCTTGCACGAGGTGCGGTTTGAATCAACGTCGGAGCACAACAGGTCGGATAACATTGTCATTACACTACATCACTGATATTTAATCACAGAAACTAACTAATCTGAAAGGGAAAAAAACTATTGTAAGCAAATTAATTTAACTGCAAAGTGGAAGGCCCAACAAATTATCAAATTACTTTTATCTTGGTATTGGTTAGCTTGGTGCTTTATGTTTTCAAAGGCTGCTAGACTAGATGATCAACTAACAGCTAAAGGTAAAGTTTAGTGTGAATCAGAATGCACAGTGTCTGCACAGATAATAAATAGTACTTAAAATATGCCTGCAACTGTAGACAACAGGAGGACTAAAATAATTATTGCTATTAAATAGTGGTACTCCTGTAGCTGGGGCCTTATGGTTCATCCCAGCGTCTTCTTTAACTTAATGTTGAAAATCAGTATTACTGATTGAAATTCAATGTTACCTCAAGAATAATAATCTGTATTAGATTACCAAAGACACATGTTTATAGATAGTGTTTTTAAATATCTCTAACAAGAAGAAGCTGGATCGTTTTCATTGAAAAGACTTCTGTAAACTCCAGTATAAGATCCAGTGAACAGCTCCCTCATACGTCTATCCCAGTTTTAAGGAAAGGTTATAAATTTGAAGCCATCTGAGGTTTCTTTAAACGAGGGGAAAGGATGTTAAAAAATCTAAAGCTGTAATAAACAAACCTTTAAAACAAGACAATATAAAGTAAGTTAAAAATTAAATGTTAATTTAATCTATAACAGCTTTAGTATTCTGCCTTCTCAAGCAGAGATACATGACTTTACCCTTTTCAAGCAAACAAGTTATTACATTACCAATGTTAAGGTTTATAAATAATTACACATAGAGCAGCAGGTCATTTTATTTGAGATGTTTGCAGAAGAAAACCGGTAAGAATAAACTAAAATGAAAACAAAATATGTTTTAAAATAATAATAAATCATTTTAAGGATGCATACAATTACAAATATTCCTAGTAACATATAACTGGTTCTGTTCCATTTGCAGGACTGAGCTGCGTTTGCCAAACTGGGTACAAAACTATAACTATCAACACTGAAAAAGTGTCCATTGCGTGTGAGCAGTGTCCTACCAACAAGCCTGTATGTGCATTTTATTTTCATTACTCATTACTGGATTTATGGTCATATTTGAGTTATTATTATGGCATGTTGTTTGTTTTTTTCAGGCGGTGACAAAAGATGGATTTGGATGCATTCGCTGTTCAGATAGGCTCGGTGATGATGGCAAATGTCAATGCCCACCCGGCAGTATCCTGGGTAAGTCTGTGCAGAATCGTCTCATGTATGTGATCATATGTGATCATTTCAAATTTAGGACAGTAGCATGATAACAGAAATATTTTGACATCTCAGTTATGAGTGATTGATTTGAGCTTTTTTTCTTATTTGTATTTGCAGTCGAAAGAGACGTCAATGGAAACTTTTTGGATGAGGCTAAGTGTGAACCATGCAACGGAAACAGCCCTTCTTTGTCTGCCCCAAACATAAGTGGAGACAGGTACAACTTGTCACAGATTTACAGACAGGAAAATGACCAAAGCATCAGAAATTTGACTGCACATACGATTATTCATATTTATGAAGAAAAGGTTTTTTTCTGACTCAAGTAGCTTTGATAATTATACCTTGATAGAGGTGTAAGAATATATCGACTTACTGAAATATTGTGCCATTTTGTGTGGTGATATTATATTTAATATGCAAAAGCACGATATGGTTCATGTTATTAACAATTTACTATTGCTCCAACATGAACAGTGGTGTTTCATTTTCATCTTTAGATAAATACTTTGAAATAAAACAATATGTATTTATACAAATAGCTATACTATAATGTTAATGTGTTTTACAGAAGCAATAAATTTTCTCCATTTTAATGGTTTCATTGTTGACATTTTGTGTTTTTCTTTAAAGTTCTGTTGTTTATATTTTCCACAGCTTTCTTTTTTACTATGTTATTATTTTTAATGACTTGGGTCTGCATTTCAGGTGTGATAGATGTCAAGCTACCTTCATTAACACCTTCTGCACGTGTACATCTCCTAACATCCTGGTGAGTTTAGATATTTTTCTTATACTCCTAGCCTTCTCTTCTCCCCCAACAAGTTCAACACACCCTTTAGGAATGCTCATTTCATAAGCAGCTGTGAATGTGATTTTTCAGGCAGGGGGATTATGTTTTCCTCCAGGCGGCCTGTCTACCAATGTCGATCCCATTGTCAGCTATGGTCAGTTGGTGAGTCTTCTTCTCATTTACTTTAAAGTGTATTTATGTGAATTCTTCTCTGTTCTGATGAACTTTTCCTGTCATTTGCAGAAGTTCAGCATCCAGTCTGCCTGGTTTGTGGAAAACCTCTACGCCTCCTCAGCAGCATGCCTTGTAAATTTCAGACCTTTACTTACCACAATAAGCTGAATGATAGGCACATGTAACCACATCAAATGAATGCATTTATTTGAGTTACTGCAAAGAAGTGACCCTTCTGAAACAGTGCTTTAAAAAAGTGCAACATGTTGAGCCGTGAAACATACGAGGGTAGTACATAAACACTTCTACAGTATACCTGAGTCAGGTGGCTTGTTAGAATTTCATTTAAATATTTTATGTTTATTTAGATTTACTATATAATCAAATAATGCTTTCTTTTCAGCTTTCCTTCAACCTAACGGCATGTCAGGCTCTTGGGAATATGTGTGTGATGAACATGCACTCCTTCATTGGTCAATCTACTGATGCTTGTGGTCTTTTTAACACTATCTTCCGATCAAGGGCTGCTCTGAGTTCAGTCCAAGATATTTCTTACTGGTAATAGTATTTTTGTGCTGTTTAGTCATAATTTTAAATTAAATATTTTAGCCAGATTTATTCCAGTTTTGTTTTTTTCCCCAGCGGACACTAACTTCTGCTTGTTTTGTAGGAGAGTTAGTCTGCCGTGGCTTTACTACGGTGAAGAACCAGGGCTTGCTAATCGAGTGCTTCAGTCTGATCCTGTTCCCATTTCATTCAGTTTCAGAAAAAGCAAAAAGGTAAGCGATAGACTTTCTTTTGCATATAAAATCAGCAAAGGAATAGAACAAGGAAATAACACTAAGACTGAACTATCAAACCAAACATTTTCTTTAAATTGACCTTTGTGTTTGTTTTGCCAGAACACCGACATTCAACTCCTTGCTGCCGTCTATAATATCAGGGGGGAGTTCCTGAGATGGGAGAAAATAGGAAGAGGTAACCTGCAGGTGAGAATTCAAGTAGTCATTGATTAAATCAGATACTTTGGCTTTCTTTAATCTCCAAACAAAGCTCCAATCTTTCCAGCGATGTCCTTACTTTCCTTTAAACACCAGTGTCTTACTAAGTCCTTTACTGAATACTGATTTCTAACACAAGGTTTTGCAGCAAACCCATCTAATCTTAAATAGCTCAGTGTTGTTTCTCAACTTGAAACAGCCTCACTTTAAATGGGGGACAACTTCACCTTCTCTGAACAGAGGATGTATTTGGTTGTGGCTGTGTGTCCGGAGGCCCAAAGTCCCTTTTAGGTACCCTTAAATTTAATGATGAGCCAGGGACCTTCAAGAGTGAATAAGGTTTAATAAAAAATTCTGAGATCTTTTAATAAAAAATATTAAGCAAGATACAAGCAAAGACAATCCTAAACTATATTTATGGTCTGTCATATAGTCTGAATCTATTGCAAAGATTTGATGAAAAGTTTTGCATGAAAAGTCTCTTCACTAAAACTTGAAGAGAATTTTCTTATCAACTCTCTTATCCGACACGTTCTGTCCGACCGTCCTTTTTCATTAAATAGACTTAAGCCCACTTTGAGCAGGCTTAAAAAGTCATGTTGAAACAAATATGCTTTGATTTAAGGCTTCTTTACAGCAGAATCAGCCTCTTTGCTTGGCCATGGGCCTGCATTCAGTGTTCATGTGTTATTTTTAAATAAAAGAGAAGGTGCAGCTTGTCAGCAAACGATACAGGCACTTTTGAGACCTTGAGCTTTATTACAGCCTAAGAGAGTGTCAATTTTTAAACTTACATGAAAAATATGGTTTATGGTCAAGGTCAAAATCACACAACAGAGCCCAGAATGGAAGGGTATACCTGCATATATGGTTCTGGTACCTTTGCTCCATCATCCATCCATCCATCAATTTTCTACCTCTTCTCCCTGAATGGGGGGCTGGAGCCAATCCTAGCTCACAACGGGCGAGAGGCGGGGTACACCCTGGACAGGTCGCCAGTCCATCACAGAGCCCCTTTACTCCATCATTTCTTTATATAAACATTTAATTTTGTTACCTGCCCACAGACTGCTTTTCTGTTTTGCTGTGCAAAAAGAAGAGATGTATTTTTCCAAGTTGCACAAAAGTGACCACAAAATCTACCATGTGTGACCATAATGCAGAATACAACATGTTGACTAAAACTGTGTTTCAAAACATAATGTTGTTGTTTTGTAGTCTTTCCATGTAACTCATACAACATGTAGACATGGCGTGAATACTTCACACTACCTCTGTTTTTCCTCCTTTCTCGTAGATTTGTCCAGAACGAGCTACCAAACAGGCAGCAGCCTTCAACTTTGGAACCACTTACCAAGAAAGTGTGAGCACCTTTTATTGGTTTTAGATGAAGAAAGGGTCACGAACTTTCCTGCATTGCACAGCTAGTACTCAGGCTCTGTGTGTGTATGTCTGTGTCCAGTGTGAGTTCTCACTTGCAGAACTGTTTGTTTCACATCCTGAACCGTTGTTCTATGATGTGTTTATGGACCTGGGTGGAGGAGAGAACAGAAAACTCCTTCCGTTGCCAACGCTCGTTAAAAACCAACAATACAACGGACGTTTCATCAATCAAGGTGAAATTTTACCGTCCAGTAAAGATGCATGTGAATGTGAGACTTATCTTTTAGATATTGTGTTTTTGGTATAGAGAACATGAGGAACTGGTACCTGTCTCGACGAATGTTTCTTGTGGACACACTGAGTGGAAGAGAGAAGAGCATAACCTCTTCACCAAAGGTTATCCGTGTTGCCACCAGTATCCGCATAAGGTAGACTCACAGCATGCAAACCATAAGAGTAAAGAGCCTCTAGCAGCGTGATGCTTTTCACGGCTTGTGTTAATATGACATATTGTATATTTGGCAGTCTCCAGCTGGTACCACGAACCCAAGAGGGACAGATATTTCCACCTTTAATGACTGTGACCTACACTGATATCGCCATCACAGATATTAATACTCAAACTGTGTCTGTGAGTAGGTCACACGCTTATTCACAAATCACATTTATAAATGAGGTTTTGGTTGCGTTATGCTTTGAACTGATCTGTTTCTAGACAACGTTTGCTGTTGAATATGAAATGGATCAGAGTGAAGCTCAAACAAAGACAGATGTAAGTAGAAGTATCAAATGTTAAGATATAGATTAGGATAGTCTGATGTCACGGTAGATTGTTATAGAGTGTCATCTGTGGTTTTGTGTGTACAGACGGCTCTCGGTGTGCTGTGTGGAGTGGCTGTGCTTTATTCCCTGCTGAAGACTGTCGGCTGGAAGAGAAGGATTGCCTCTTCTACCGTCGATGTGGAGGTACTGTGTCTTCAATATATTAGTGTTTTAGTCAGTCCAGATCGTGTGTGAATGTAAGCTTCCCATCATTGACTTTTTTTCTCCACCTTCAACAGACGATGCTGAAGTTTCTATTGTTTTATGCTGGTGACCTGGCCAATGTTTTCTTTGTTGTTACTGTGGGAAGTGGACTCTATTGGCTCATCTTTTACAAGGTTTGTCTCATTCTCAGACACTACAAACATTTAAACACTGTCTTTTTTAAGGTCATATTATCCACCCTGTAACCAATACTGACTTCAGTACTGATATTTATAGCTGCAACTGCTTACCTTATTTTATTATTATGTTTCCTTCCACCTGTGTGACTCTTATGTATATATTCTTAATTATTTCAATCTTCTAATTATGTCAAGCTGCTGGAAATATATCTATCTGTCTGTCTGGGTTTTCTTTCTATACAATATTTTCTTTTCCTTCTGTGTTTCACAGTTGTTTGCTTTGTCTTTGTATGAGCTGTTAACTTTTTCCTTCCTATCTCTACGTTTTTAGACATTTAAGGCAAGTCTTTTCCTTATTGTTCTCTGATTAACTTTTATTAAATACTCATATTCAATTCAGTCTATCATTGGCTGCCTTCATCTAAATCTTACATGTCTGTTGTATATTAGGCCCAGCAGTTCATATCAGTGCTGTTGCCACTGCCTACTCAAGAGGAGCGGTTTATCACGTACATCGGTTGTGCCTTCGCTCTCAAGGTTTGGCTCCCTGCATAACAAGTGTTAAAATGAGCGGAATTATAAAAATATATATTTTATTAATAACAAATTTGTACAAACAGAAATAATAAAATTATTTGTTAAACCTTGACTGTATGTTTCTGTCATAACAACTAAAAATGTCTCATTTTGTGTATTTGCATCCAGGCAATCCAGTTTCTCCATAAGCTGTTCTTGCAGGTGTCCATTGACATATTTCTGATTGACTGGGAGAGACCACGAAATAAAGCTAGCAGAACTGTGCAAGGTACTAACAAAGTTACCTGCTTTTGTTTCTGTCAGACATTTTTACTCAGCTGCTTTATTCCTTCCATCATATTCACTTCTGTTTCAGCTACTGGGGAGACAAAACGTGAATCTTCTCCAGTCAGCATCTGGAGGACCTATTTTGTGGCTAATGAGTGGAACGAGCTTCAGACCATCCGCAAGATCAGTCCAACTTTTCAGATCATGGCTGTGCTCTTCTTTCTGGAAGTAAGTCATTTAAAACAATGATTTCCTCTCTTTTTGCAACGCGTCTCTCCTCCTCATTCCTGACTTGTTGTCATGTGTTAATAAGGTGCTGGGTTTCTCTAACTTGGCATTGAGAGACCCGTGGTCAACTCTAGAGCGTTCTCCACAGGCATACACTCCTCCTCACAGTGTTATTCTGCGTTATGGTCTGGCAGCCACACTTTGGCTCTGCATTGGACTTTTGCAGGTAAATGCACCGGCTTCATTTCATCTCTATTTCCGTGTTCTTTAAAACAAGCCCTCATAACAAATATTTCTATAATCCTACAGGTGATTTTCTTCACTGTGTTTTATGAGCACTTTGTGGAAGACAAAATCCGTCAGTTTGTGGATCTTTGCTCTGTCAGCAATGTAAGCAGCAATGCACATTTAGCCTTGCGCTGTTTTTCTGTGTGTAAAACGTTACATACAGTGTTTTGTTTGCCCTTGTGTGCAGATTTCTGTGCTGCTTTTTTCTCATCGCTGCTTTGGCTACTACATCCATGGGCGTTCAGTACATGGGCATGCGGATACAAACATGGAGGAAATGAACAACAATCTAAAGCGAGAAAGTGTATGTAAAAAAATCTCTTTGCATTTGGTTTTATATTAATAAGACTGTTTATTGTCCTCATTCTCTTTCTGCCTTCCACTGTCTGATCTCTGTAAAAAGGAGTCTCTATGTGGTCAAAGGGGTCTACTTCCAAACACAGATGTTCAGACCTTTCAGGTGTCTTTTTCAGACAAGATGAGGGAGCAGTATGACAGGATACAAGATTCAATCAGCAGGGTATGTGCCTATCTTTGTCATGTCAGTGCCTTATAAACAACATATTTGCAACATTTTGTGTAAATGGTTGATTTTCTCCTGTTCCTCAGAGAAACAGACCATCACGTCTGATAGATACATCTACAGCCAACTTGTCAGAGCTGCAGATCAGAGCCTACAATACCATGAATCACTTCCTCGGATCATTTGTTGACCATGTAAGTACATGTAAATACACTCAGTGACACACTCAACGAGCTGTTTCACTTCCTTTGCCCTGTTGAGGGAAGTATTTTGTTTACAGAAAGTTTTCTCTGTGTTGCATTGTTTACCATAGGCCCACTCCAACATGGACTACATAATAAAGGACAAGCTGACCCTGGAGAGGGTCATAGGAATGGAGTTTCTTGGACCAAGTGAGACAACTATTTTTTACAATGGTAAGGAGGACTTCTTGTTTTTGTTGTTGTTTTAATGTGTGTGTAATGTGTAAATCTGTGTTTGATGTTTTATTGACTTTCTGACTTCAGATGAAGCCCACTCCTTCAGCGATGTGCTCTTTTATGGAAATGAAGCCACGCTGCTGATATTTGACACTTTGTTCTTCTGTGTTGTGGACCTGGGATCTCAGAGCTTTGTGCTTGCAGCTGTGCTTACATATGTGCAGCAAATGGTTAGTATATGCTATTTGTACAAAAGGCTGTGTTTACTGTGATGTAAAAGTACATGCTTTAAAAACTGTTTGCATTCCAGATATTTTGCTTCATCCGAAACACTCTTGGAAGAAGGAACCTTGCCAGCAAAACACTGGTGGATCAGAGATTCCTTATATAAATGTTACTAAGTGTCATTGGTGGTTTGTGGCATGTTTTTCAAAAATGTTTACTGTTCACAGATTGAATAAGTTTTGTACTTTTCATTACCTTCATTCTTTTTTCACAGCTGTTTTATGAGGTAATATATTTTTTGGATGTACATCTGTTTTTTACTGATTAAATTGTCTTGATATAAAGATGTTTTTGTGTTTAAAATGTCATTATTTTTACAATTTTATATTCTATTATCATATTTGTATAATTTGCCTTGCTAAATTATATTTTATATACCGGTAACTCAAAATATTTTGGGCCTAATGATAGACGAGCAGCCTGCCTCTCACTTATTGGCTTAGTCTAAACTGGATAAAGCAGGAAGATTGGTGAATGTGCTCAGACATTCAAGGAGAAATAGGAATGTTTAAATCTGTGGATATGTAGAGTGCACGGGGCAATATTTTCAATATGTAATTTTTTTAGTAGTCAGGTTAGATCAATATATACTAAAGCTGCCTTTTAGTCTTCATTTGGCAACTGACAACATTACACATCAGACCCTAATCTGTGGCAACACTGGGATGACACTTTAGTAAATGTATCAGATTCAGTTTGTGAATTTAAATTCACTCAATTTGTTTTTTTCTATTTTAGAAATTCTACTTTTCTAAATATTTTAGTTATATTTAGCTGTCTTTAAGAACATTCGAGCCTAACAAAATCCTAAGACTATCACATAAGACAAATGCCAGTTATCTGTTTTTTTCTGCTAATGTGCATAAAGGTTTACTGTATTAGCTGGAAATATCTCATTTTCACAGGTTATTAAAACATTTAAATGGCCTGTGGATGCGCTTAGGCTTTACGTGACGTCATGACGTATTTTGCGGTTCGACCAATCAAGGCTCTCTTTGTACCCCGGCGCTGAGCGCTAACACAGCGGCTTGCGCATTGGGTCGGCTTCAAGCCATGTACTGTAACTTGTTTTCACCTGTCAGTTAAGGTAAGTTTGAATCTAACTCGGTATTCACCTTCACACAGGTTAGTATTTACTTACGCCGAGAATATTTGTACTCAGGGCAGAAGTGCGTTATTTAAGCAGACTAGTTTAACGATAGTTGGTGGGTGTAACCTGTATATAACTAGCTATAGTTAGCATGAATTACATTGCTTTACTCCCCTAACTGATGCAGTTGTAAACTACGTGCTTATATTTTTCCAGATGTTCATGCAGTAGCAGCATTTGTTGTTGTTGTTAACCACCCTGGGACTTTACTGAGTTGGCTTATGTAGGTTTGAAATTAGCTAGGTAAGCTAGTGATGTCAACAAACATGGCAACTTTGTCAGAAAGCTCAGATTTGGGACGGGCCCTAAGTCTTTGTGACTCCTAATGTTTGATTTTGAGAGGCGATTTTAGCTAAGTCTATTACTTGAACATAGCAGGGTCAACCTGGAGGACATTATCACCAAAACGTTTGAGTGGCCTATTTATCTGCCTCATTTATTAATCGCCTTGTGCTTAACACTGGAAATGGAGGAGATATTATATGAGGTGCTTGAGTATTGTATATATTAATCAGGAATTTGAAGCCGATCATATAGAGGTACTTATTCAGTATCTGGTTCAGGTGACCATGACGAGTATTAGCATTTCTGGAGAATCAAATGTCAGGGGTGAATTGCTGCCCAAGGTATTTTTAACAGGGTGTACAGTGGGCTGACTTATGGTTGTCCCATTTGCAACTCAGATGGTGTTATGTTTCAAAGCTTAAAATTTTAGTGCAATAAATGTGTCATTATTTATTAAAAAGCTTGTCTCTTAAGCCTCTCATTAAATAATTGTTTTTATGTGTCTCTGAGCACAACCCTTGTTTAAGATTTTTACACAGCAGCATTTACAGGTGACAGAAATCTAGTCTAAGATTGAGCTGTCAGCATTGAAAACATGTTGAGCATGTTCAGGCAAGGTGAGCATGCAAAATTCATCTGATAATCAGAGAAATTTGTCAATACAGTTCTGTTGACATACAACCACTCCACCCACAATTTAACCTTATATTCTTACAATACAATACTCCTACCAAGAAGTCCTTTCTTGACTGATCTCCAAGGACACGAAAATATGACTTTTTCTGCCAGTGAAAGTGCATTAATGGTCAGAAATGTTTGAAAACATTATTTATTGTGTTGATTTTCATTTATCTTAGTCTTCTACAAGTTTATTTGTCTCACACTCTTTTTATGTAACTGGACGGGAACAAGTGTGGTCTGATAAATGTCTTAAGAAGTTAAAAAAAATGAGACTGAGGTGCAGCTACTGGTTTTTGTGGACCCAGTTCTAGTGGTTAATGAACAAACTCTTTAAACCATTGGGCTGATCTAATCTGACCTAATTTGCTCACAAGCAAACACATGTAAATGGCCATATCAGGGATCAGGTTTTTAAAAGACAAACAGCAAAGGTTGCTCAGCATGAAGGATAAGCATAGTTTTTTCTTAAATGTTGTGGTTGAGCCCGATTTTTGCCCGATTAAAACTGTGTTTTACAGGTACTGCCAGTAACAACTGCAAAACGTCATCACATAATCACAGATTGTTTGTGCTGGGTTTGCTTAATGGTGCATAAAGAGAATATCCTGCTCTCTGTACATACATTTGTCTTTATCCAGCTGTTGTTTCCAGATTGTTGCATCACTAAGATCTAAATGTGTTTTCTTTCAGAGGTGTGTATACTGTGGGGATTTGGTGTGCCTGCAATGCCTGGGACATCTCGGCTGCTTCGGGGTTTACCCCGTGCCAAGGGTTTTGCTTTTAGTCTGTTACCATGCCAACATCACCAGTCCCAGCTAGGTCCAATTGCTGACCGCCATGCCTCAAAACAGTTGTCCCACAGGTGGCAGACACAAAAGCCATCAAGAGGCTACCAGACATCCTCAGTTCTCCACAGTTATATCCTTACACCTCCTCAGGTCAACTCCATTCTTAAAGCCAATGAGTACAGCTTCAAGGTTTGTGGTTGTTTATAATAAACACCTCGCCACTCATGCAATACGTTGACACTTTCCTCATAGCAGCTGTTTGTGTTGCCTAACCCAGGTGCCAGAGTTCGATGGGAAAAATGTGTCATCAGTGATGGGTTTTGAAAGCAATCAGCTCCCTGCCAATGCTCCCATCGAAGATCGTCGAAGTGCAGCTACATGTCTCCAGACACGAGGAATGCTGCTGGGTGTGTTTGATGGTCATGCAGGTTGCGCCTGTGCTCAGGTAAAGCTGTTTCTTTGTGATACTAATTCCACTTTTCTTTATTGAGTATTTTTTGTATAGAAAAACCATTTTTAATATGAATTTTTAATTGTAAACCTATTTGAAATATTAAAAATGTAGTTCAACTTCTATTGAAATTGTGGCGCTCTTGCTGTAGCCATGCTTTACCTTTCTTTTATGGTAATGAATTTATGCATGTATTTATTTGTAAGTTGGATCATATTTGCTTGAGAAAACTTCTCATTTGGCAGAGTTTACATCTGTCAGCTCACATTAAAATCTTTTCATACAAACTGTAATCTCCCGCTCCAGGCGCTGAGTGAGAGGCTGTTTTACTACATAGCAGTTTCTCTTCTTCCCCACGACACCCTGTGCGAGCTTGAGGCATCTGTGGAGACTGGCAGGGCCCTCAGTCCCATCCTGCAGTGGCACAAACACCCCAATGACTACTTCAGCCGGGAGGCTCAAAGCCTCTATTTTAACAGTCTCCGAACATACTGGCAGGAGTTAATAGACTTAACCAGGTGAGAAACTTGCAACAAAGACACTCGGTGCATAATTTTTATTTTTCCACTTCATATAAAACATTCTTCTCTGCAGTTAGGTATCAGAAAATTCAGACCATAAAATATTAAAATCCACTGTATCTAAATTAAGCCATTACTCTTGCCAGTCATAAAAACAGAAAGTACTTTTGAATTTGAGTGTTTTATGCATCTTGACATGATATATTTTTACCAAGTCTTAAAGATAGGCAAACACAGCTGTAGGCTAACATAACATTACATATTAAACTATTATTCATTTCACAAACATGAGCAAAAGGAAAGCAGTAGCTTTGTTTCAGTAGCTTGTACAGTCATCTTTCATAGTGTGAGGTTTCTCTGATGTCATTAGCTGGAAAACAGTGACCCATGTGTCTTGTTTACACTGTGGCTTCAACTCATTGAGGTTTGTGGACATTCATCTATTCGCAGCTCTTCTGAGGTTGTGCTCCAGCATGTCAGTTTGGGTCTGGACTTTAACTGGGTCATTGCATTCTCCACTTTTATCAACTGCTGTAGATTTTGTTGTGCTTGGAATTTTTGTCATATTTAATGAATAGTTTTCGGTCAAATTTTAGCCACAAGGCACTACAGCAGGGGTAGGCAACTCCAGTCCTAGCACTTATCCAGTGCATTTAATTAGCTGAATCTAGCTGCTGCTTTAGTGCGATGCAAGCAGATGGGATGTACTTCACACACTGTGTCCTGATAAGGGAAAAATAAGTCTTTTTTTTTTTTAAAAAGCTGTATATTTTTCTCCATAATATATATAAATGTATATAAATATATTACATTTATTATGTTATTTATTCACATTTAAATCAAAGATGTCAAAAGCACATTTTCTCTGTGCTTTTTAGTTTAGTCCACTTTTAAACTGGATTTTCTGGTTTCTTGTTTTGCATCTTGTAGCAACACCCTCACACAACACTGACCCATCTTTTAATGGTTTCTGTTCTCTTCCGGCCTCATCTGTGTCATCCTCTTACATATCACTCTATTTCTCCAGTCCAGGCGAGGTTCCAGACACACATGAGGCCTTGCTAAATGCCTTCAAGAGGCTGGACAATGACATTTCCCTGGAAGCTCAGGTAAGACCTGAATGGGTTTAATAAGAAACGGTGCTGAACCTTCATACTGGGTAGAAAGAAGCAGTTTGGACAACATAATAGAAACAAATATAGGCTGGGTCTGCTTGCTCTCTTTTCCTAAGCAATGTATACTGACTGAAAACTGGAAGTTATATCATTTGTGATGAGTGCCAGACCTGAATTCTGCTTCAGCCATTAAGAGATACTGAATATCGTCATTAATCCAGGCTAGCGATGGTAAGAATGTGAGCATCCAAATATAACTTTTACGATTCAGAGAGAAGCTGACATGGTACTTGATCCCCATGCAAAATAAACATGGAGACCTTTGCTGTTTGTTGATTGCTGTCTTTTTTTTCCTTTGCAGGTGGGAGACCCGAACTCTTTTCTGCACTACTGGGTCCTGAGAGTGGCCTTTTCTGGAGCAACAGCCTGCGTGGCTCACATTGATGGGCCAGACCTGTATGAAGAATGAATACATAACTGCATTTTAAACAAAGCTGTTTTTAAAATTATTTTTCTCACAACTATTTTTTTCCTTTTGCCTGTCTGTGCCCATTTCCTGTTCTTTCCTGAAGCTTTATAGCCAATGCAGGAGATGCTCGGGCAGTGTTGGGGGTGCAGGAGGAGGACGGTTCATTCAGCGCTCACACACTTTCTAATGATCACAGCGCCCAGAATGAGAGCGAAGTTTCTCGGATACGGAGCGAGCATCCACCATCAGAGAGAAAGACGGTTATACGTCAGGTAGTGCTATATCTAAGTTATTCAGTGAGCCTGTGATCAGAGCACCCATTCAAGCCACTCTTATCGTTGTTTCTTCGTTAGGATCGATTGCTCGGCCTGCTAATGCCGTTCCGTGCTTTTGGAGATGTGAAATTCAAGTGGAGCATCGAGCTGCAGAAACGTGTGCTGGAGTCTGGACCCGATCAGCTCCATGAGAACGAGCACACAAAGTTCATCCCTCCCAACTACCACACACCACCCTATCTGACCGCTGAGCCCGAGATCACGTACCACAGACTGCGGCCACAGGATCGATTCGTGGTGAGAGAATAAGCAGCATCACAGTGGTGCTTCTTAAAAATTCTGTTTCTGTTTTAAAATAAGGGTTTCAGGATGAATAGTTTGGTCACTAGAGAGAGTAAACCCCCCTCCTCCTCTCTCTCTCTCTCTCCATTTTTTCCTTGATAGTTTTCACAAGTACTGCACTTTTCATAAAAGGTGTTGAATGTAAGAAATAAACTTTATTTACAGATGTTTTCTCAGACAAGTTGTAAAGCATAAAGGAGATGTGTAACAAAAAGCATCAAGAAGAATGAACGGGGCAGACGGCCCAATGATCATTGTGTTTTTGTAGTCCATATATCTATGTGCGCTCATTGGCTGTTGTCCAAATAGTTGGATGTTGCAGCTGAAGATAAGCAAAGTAAAATTAAAAGAAAGCAGGAGTTTTGTTAACATTGTGCTGACTGCAGAGAAACACACCACCACAGTTTAAGGAAAAAAAAGATTTTATAACATATAAGAGATATTCTGTATCGTCCCTTAATACTTAATACAAGCTGGTCGGCTCAGATGTTGGCTGCTCTTATCTGCAAGTTAAATAATACTCGTTTGCTATGTGATCAAGCTACTGAATCGATCTAAAGTGTTATAAAGGCCTGAAATCTTTGACATTTATACCTCTTACAAAATCCTTCAATGATGAAGTAGATAAACATGTAGATAATTTGTCTCCCTTTTTGATGGAGAATTGTAACGGCACAGCCACCAGATAGTTTTTATGAGTCACTGCTAATTATCTCAGAGGTGACACATGAGCTCTTTATTCTGTTTGTACCATTATCCTTATCAAAGCCCCGTCTTCATAGATGAGCATAAAAGAAATGAAACATCTTGTATGCAAAAGTGAAAATGGGTTGTGCCATTTAAAATAATGATAATAATTGTTCTACTAAAAACACACTCACAAAAACCCTTTTGAGGAGAATTGCGTTTTAGGTCATGACTGCATCTTGTCAAAACCTAGAAGAGATCTGACATTTCCAAACAAAGGTTGTCTGCATAAGGAGGAAAGAAAGTGGTAGTTTATTCTAGTGGATGCATATTGCCTTCACACCCTGAATGCAGCCAACTCCACCATTAAAAAACGATTTATGTATCTGTGTAAATCTGGAAAAAAGGGGTTTGGACTTTAAAACTGTTTGCTTTCAACAGCTCGCTCAAACCATTTTCCCAGGGTCTCCTTCCCGACCTACCATCTCCTATAAGGTGTTTAGTTCAGTGTTGGCTTATCTAATGGACATATTACGACCATTGCTGTTCTGTGTTGGCAGGTGATCGGCTCTGATGGCCTCTGGGAGACCCTCCACAGACAGGAAGTGGTTCGGATTGTTGGTGAATATCTTACAGGGGTGCATCAGCGTCAGCCACTCAAAGTCGGAGGCTACAAAGTCACCCTGGGACAAATGCAGGGTCTGCTTGATGAGAGAAAGGCTCGCATGTCTTCAGCGTTTGAAGATCAGAACTCAGCGACACACCTCATGCGTCACGCTGTTGGAAACAATGAGTTTGGTACAGTGGACCACGAGAGGCTGTCTAAAATGCTGTCTCTACCTGAAGAGCTGGCTCGCATGTACCGAGATGACATCACCATCATCATCACTCAGTTCAACCCGCATGTGATCGGCGCACAGAGACAAGAAAAGCAATCCTGAGCCATTCATATCACATATACACACACACACTTTTACAACCATGTGCTGTAGATTTAAGCACACTGTGAGGACAAACAGACCATATGAAATATCTGTCCTGCAGTTTTAAACCTGTTTATGTAAAGAACTTAGGAAGTGTTACACACAGTCTGTTTTTTATGGGGTTTGAGGATCTCTGATTTAAACAGGATCAGAGTCAAAATGCTATTTATGCAGCCAGGTTTGACTGGTACCCGTTTTCATACTGGCCTGTCTGTTTTGTTACCACGCTGTTGCAGACTCATCTCTGTGCCATAAACACACCTAGCTATGTCTTTTACTGAAAGGCACAACAGGGTCAGAATCGCAGCATCTCCTAAGAGAATGAAAGTGCAACTTATCAAGCAAGAAGGCGTGATAAGTTTTCTGAGAGTTGTAACTGGGCTGCACTTTGTCTCGTTTTGTATCATTTGCATGTATATATTCACTTCTGAAGGACTGTTACTACGTGGGCTGTTGCACTTATTTATCCTTTTCTTTTTCGTTGCAATGTTTATAGTCGATGCAGAACAGCTGTTTATATACGGATATGAAATGAGCACGCTCATGTTTTCATTACAGTTTTAATGTGTGTCCTCTGATTTAGGTGATGTGGATATTTTAGTGTAAGGTAAATCTGATGAGTCATGAGTATATGGAGTCAATATAAAGTTAATTCTGTTACACAACAATACACCCGCGGGATGAAACGTTTTAGCGTGTTAACAGATGTTCCTTCATTTTCAAGAGTCTTGAGCCGAAGAGCTTAAGAATTGCTGAGTTACTGATTGTTTTCGTCCAACACACTAGCACAATACCGAGACCTAAGGACAGTGTTACTGCTTATTTAATAAAAAGTTGACATCACTTGATTACTGTGCTCCTTCTCTGGAAGAAGTACCGAATATTGAAGATGTAACGCTATGTTGGCTGAATGACGACGTCTGTTAATGAGCCGCAGTGTCTTTTCTAAACAGTGTGGGGTAAAAAGAGGCCCGCTTGTCTTTCTGACAGGTCATTAGCTGTGTGGTTGGCAGTTTGCGTTGGCTTTGCACAGCAGTGGTAAAGCAGAACTTCTGATGCTCTGCAGATATTCATGAATCAGACTCATGGCTGCTCGTTGAAGTATATTACATCCCACAAAGCATCTGAAAGGTGGTTTTAAATATTTATTCAGCTTTGGCTGCTACACATGTCATATGTATGAAGTGTAACTGAAGTTGGTTAAGTTTTGTATTATGGAATAAAACACTGAACAGACACTGTGGTGTTTTTTATTTAGTCTCAGTGATGTTGGATACGGGCTGCGGCTGAAGAAGCTGCTGCTGCACTCCTGAATAAAACAGGAAATCCTTCTAAAGGTCTAAAGCTTGTTAGGTCTAAATTCACCATCTCTTTGTCACAGAGTTAAATATATAACGTAGTGATCCTGTTTTACCCGAAAGCTTTAACATAGTGGGTGATTTAGTGACAGTGGGCCAGTTATCAGCACTAGATGGTGCTGCAGCATCACATCAAGATGTCTGAATGCTTCTGATAAATTATAAGAGCTGGAAATTTTTTGTAGAAACTTTTCTTTACATAATTTAATTACTTTTATAAGCTTTATGTAAACACTATCTTTTTTTGGGGGGGTATAAAACTTTAACTTTAATTTGATCACACTTTAAAGTGTTTTAAATCCTGTTTTTGTCTGACTGGTTGAAGTTAACACGTTGTGACTGATTCTAAGATTGTAAATAATATTTCAAATTAAGCTTTGAATTAGCTTTACATATTTATTACAGAACATACTTGCATCTATTTGATGTATTAGGGTAATAATTGGTTTTCATCTCTTTTTTTTAATTAATATTATTCTTTTAGGATTTTGATATGCAGTTAAAGGGTGCTGTGATGGTGTTTGGGTGAACTGGATCGTTTATAAGACAGCCAGTTTAGTGGAAATAAACACTGCATATTTCTTTTTATGAGCCTCGTTTTCACAGTAGTACTCATTATTCTGGCTATTTTTTAACATTTTCTCATGGAATGATCGTTCTTTTCTGGATATAAGATGTGTTGCTTAAATCGCCACACATGATCAAAATGATTCATTAATGAGCCGCCTCATATGTGGTTTTGATAGCTTTTTTATATCTGAGTCAATTAGCTGCAAAATGACAGTCATAAAAAACAAAAAAGAAGCTGATTTATCGAGTAGTTTTTCATCAGAATCAGCTTTCTTGTCAATCAATCAGCTCAAAAAGCTGTAGCACTTTTATTTAAGCATTAATATTAGGTTGGACTGAGAAAGTAGTGTTTGCTGGCATTTCATTGCGCTGATATGGCTTTAAACACTCTGCTCTGAGGCTACATGCATTTACATCCTGACAGCATCACCAAACCCTTCATTTTATGTACATACTGCCTGCATGGGCTGCATGGTGTGGTGGTAAGCACCGCAGCCACATAGAAAGAAGGTTGCTGGTTCAAGCCTAGGCTTGGGGGAGGTTCAAACAGTGCCTCTCCAGCTCTGGTTTCCTCTCAAAGACCTGCAGGTTTTTAAATGAACACTATGAATTCTCCCTCGGACTGACAGTGAGCGTCCGTGGTTGCTTACTTTTAATAACATTCTGTCGACATCTATGACTCAGCATACCAGTATTGATTGTGAAGGTCAATATTGTGCTTCTATATTAGGACAAAAGGCCTCTCGAGCACAGCGACGGTGAAATGACATAAAAACAACCATCTGTGTGGTGATAGGGAGGTTTGATATCCAGAGGTTATCATCTGTCATGTAGTTTACTCCCTCTGTCCACCCCCTCTCCTCCACCTTTCAAGTTCCCCCACCACCTCTGTAGCACTTTGAAAACTTTGTGTGTGTGCTGTTTTGGAAAGTGTTGCTGGGATACAGATACAGATGGAGTGCAGACATAAACAATGGAGAGGCTCCTTGTTGAGCAGGTCATTATGAGACTGTAGCTCGGTCCGCTCTTTCGCCTCCGACATCTCTCACCGTTCAGTTTTTGGAAAGCTACAGCAGCCTGTGGCGTGACTCATCCCAAACACAAAGAAAACTCCCAAACGTGGTGTGTTTATAGCATCACATGTGCCACATCCAGCCTCACATGTATGTGTGTGTTCTTGGAGATGTTCTTCTTACGTGTTGAGACCTCTTTGTGCAGCATAAAAGCCCATAATCATGCCATCCTTCTTTCAGCCCAATCTGTGACCTGTCTCCCACTGTCAAAGAGATGACTCAGAGCATCACTCTGTGCAGTGACAGACCAGCAGGAAGGAGGAGTGGATGCAACAACACTGACTATAAATGCAGAGTAAAAGCTAACTACAGAACCTGAAATGAAGTTGTGTGTATTGAGGTGGGGAGGAGATGCAGGTGTCTTATGCTACCCATCACCTGCAGCACCACGGGGTTTGCCCAGACGCGTTCAAGCACTCAAAAATATACATACAATAATAGAAACCAAACTCACTTTCTTTGTTTATTGGGAAGCAGAGCAACAAACGCTCCGTACAAGCAAAAAGACAAACAACAAAGAAGAGATTTTATTGTTCATTGCTATGTTTCAGAACATCAGCCTGAGATATGATAACACAGCAGCTGGAGTCTGAGAATAAAATTTTAATACATTAAGTCAACAAGCTGTGCAAATACCTTCCAAGTTGATCTGTTATGCACAGCATCTATTAATCAAACCAAATCCCAGAAATGTAATAAAATAAGCTTAAATGAATGAGTATGTTAAGTAGTAAGGATGGATTTGAGTTTTAGACACTTTTTAAAGGTTTTATTCATGAATTATTTGACAGCAACCATGTCATTTGATTGAGGGGAATGGCTGTAAATAAAACTGTGGAGGCTGTGTCTAATTTGCTCACACTGTGAAAAGGCACCTTTAAGAAAAAAAACATACGATAAATACTTGGTAAATGTTTGGTCAAAACATAAAGACCTCATTTTGATTCATATCAAAGATGTAATAACAGATGATGTATGTTTGTTGTACAAGCCACTGAATATAAATAAAACTTCACATGTGTCTCTAATTGCACACCATGGCATTCCGCTCCTCCTCATCAGCCAAGCCTTTTTTCTTGTCCTTTTTGTTTGATCGTTTGATCACTATGATCAAGATGACAGCTGCGACGAGAGACACATAACATGCATCAGGTAGCAGAAGCAGAAATTAAATCGCCAGCCTAAATTGCACAATGCTAATTTTGTATAGTTTAGATGATAGAGTTTATATGGTGCTAGTCAGACTTACCACATAATCCCAGAACACCTGCCAGGATTCCGACGGTGTATCCCACCCCGAGTTTAAATGATTTTCCATGTGGAGGCATGTAGCAGTAGCCCAGCACTGTGCAGTTGCATACTTTCACTGGCATGCAGAAGGGAGACATGCAGGATGTAGTTACCATGTCACGATGGCACTGACATTTGAGAAAAATTATAAACACATCCTGCATGCAGTTGAACCCTTGCTCATCATCTGAAAGTACGTCTCAGGCCGTTGCAGAATCAGTCTATCAGCTGTCAATCAAATGTCTTGGCCTTTGCTGAACAGTTAAAGGATTTATAACACTGATTGGAGCAATAAGCTCTAGCATAACCTATATGCTGAGATAAATTATGGGTTTTAAATGAATATATTTGTATGACTTTATATTGTTTAAATAAAATAATCAACTCACCCTCGAATGCCTGTGTGACTCCAACACCTGCGTTATCTTTAATGTTGATGTTAAAAGAGTAGGTTTTCTCTTCGGTTGCTTTTTTCTTCAGACGCAGTTCAGCTGTTGTATCTGCACAACACGTGGACAGAAGCAGAGTATATGTGAATCTGAAATATAGAAATCCAAATCCTGTGTTTCTGGGTAACACGTCATAGGTTTACCATCAACTTTGCTCAGCTCCCAGTTTAAGGCTCTGCTTTTTTTGTCGAAGGCAAAAGTGAAAGGCTGGGAGAAGGGATCACTGTCTTTATCTTCAGCTTTGAGGATGACAGGTTTGGGGTCCTTCATGCAGATGAAAGCCTGCGTCTCAATCAGTTTTGGGAAGTCATCATTGACATCCAGCAGGCGCACATGGACGACCCGCTCAGCAAACTTCTCAGGGTTTTCTTTAGAGGGGATTAAAAGTACACAAAACAAAGAAAATAGTAACACTACCTCTGGAAAATTTAGTACGTTTGGTCAAAATTCTCCTCAGATTAGCTTCAAACAGTGTTTCGGTGTGACTATTTCTTTTCTCACCCTTCTCAAAGGCGGTGATAGTGACTTCAAAAGTTTCCACTTCCTCTCTGTCCAGGTTGGCTTTGGTCTTGATCTGCCCTGTGATAGCATCAATCTCCAGCCAACCTCGTGTGTCACCGGTCAACTTAAAGCTGCACAAGATGACAAAATCAGCAGCCATCAAAGCCACTCACTCTGTCACATACTACACACAAGTCAACCTTGTTTCAGCAAACACGTGACCAGTGAAAACAACAGAATACAAAACAAATCAATAATCTGTTCTGTGTATGTGTGAGTCCCAGACGATGAAACTCCAAACTAACAGCCAGCAGTAAAGGCTTTGCTTGTGGTGTGTTTGCATTTGGTCACTTGTTTTGTTAAATCTTGCTAGATCAGATAATTCCTGACCTGCCGTTCAAACCAAGTAAAAGCAAAATGAACCAACATCCCCTCGATGAAACCTGAGCTCACATATGTTTCTATTTCCATCCAGCATTTCACTTATTCTGCTCTCTGATTTTAACATGAATCCCTGTTTTCTCACATCCAACCACAACTTTACAACAACCGTAGGTTCTGCAGACTTTTTAACTTTCATTTGACACGCAGAAAACATTTTTCTATTGCTATATAACAGTTGTACACACTGGATTAGATTATTCTATTGAAGAGACTGTGTCTATTCAAACCCACAGAGAAGATCTGAGACACTGCGGAGGACTTTCCTGGCTTAGTTCCTTATTTCTCATACATAAGGAGCCTGACTTTTCTCATGAACTGTAACTTTACAATGTGACAGATAACTACAGTATATCATGTCAACATTCAGAAGTCTTGCTCTTTCTTTTGGCAGCTTTCTTATAGTTTGTACATTTAAGTCATTCCTTGTTTTTATATACATGTAGATATTATATTACCTAATAGAAATAGACATAAAATATAAGAATGAAGCACAAATACAATAAGGTTTTACATTCTAATCTGTTTTGGAAGCTCAACAGATGATTAGCTCAAACACCTTTCTTTCAATTTCTTCACTTATTCAAAGTAAACTACAAGTTTTGGAATATTGTAAGGAGGGTAAACTAGTTTTCCTAATGATTTTTTAGGGTTTAACGACTATAACAAAACAGAAAAGCCTCACCACAGTAATCTAATGTCTTCCCTTCACCACTAAACCATCATTTCTCTTGTTTCAAAGAGTTCAGTTTTAATTTGATAACTTATTATTCAATGTGCTGCTGTGTTTACCCGATCTCTTTCCCTTCTGGGTCCTTTGCTTTCAAGGTGAGAAGCACTGATCCTTTGGTAATGTTTTCAGGGACTGTCACATCCAGGATGTCCAGACTAAACTCTGGAACCTCGTCCACGTCACTCACAGACAAAGAGACAACAGTGGTGGAATCGGTGCCATACTCAAGACCTGGCATCAGTGGTTCTGGGTTGCGAGCATCAATCTGGAGGTTGTAGGTGGAAGAGGACTCAAAGTCCAGAGGCTGTTGAGGGAGAGATGACTTGATGAAAGGAAAATAGCATCAGATAGGCGGAAAATTAGTTTCAGAATCAAAATAATTGAAATAACTACACCAGAACATTTTATTGCTATGATACATGCTGCTGGATGGTGCCTTCAATAGATATAAAATTCTCTGCTGCAGACTTTCTTGTGTGATTTATACATATAATTCTTCAAATTATGGTTAATTAACATATTAAACAGCTGTTATAAGTTATGCAACAGATAAAAAAAAAATATGTTGCATTCAACATATTTGCCTGCATCATCTTAGAGGCAACATATTGAGTTTTTAATTTATACTGCTTTAGATTGCAAAAACTGTTTATTCACTTACATTTCCATTCTTTTGTTCATGTAAATTTCTTTTAAATCACTAATTAACAATGAACACATTTTTAAAGTGAATACAATACAAACATCCCAAAAATATGCAAATGAAAAGTTGCATTTTGAGAGGTTAAACGAGAACTTTTAAAGGGAGCTAAACCCTGGAAGAAGTGTGTAAAGGTGCACCTTAGCTATGACCAGATGACCGACACCTTTGCCATCAGTTTCCACAGTGAAGACACCATCATCATCGCCTGCAGAGATGTGGAACTCAATGAAGGAGCTGCCGCTGTCTGCATCATCAGCATCGGATGCTCTGATGGTCAGCACTGTGTGCCCCACAGGGGTGTCCTCTGTCAGATTGTGGCTGCCATACTGCACAACAACACACTCAATGAGAATATCATCAACTTCATGACAAATCCAATGATACAAGTGCTTACATCACGCTTCTCAAACAGGGGCATCTCGTTGTTGACATCGATGACTTTGATGACCACTTTACAGACAGTGCTGAACTCTGTATACCAAAAGCATTGGTATCAAATTATGCAGTGAAGTCTGACAAACAGGTGCCAACAGGTGCATTTGCATGAAGTGTGTTTTTTACCTGGGTCACTAACTCTGATATCGAGATTGTAGAGCCGCTGCTCCTTCCTTTGAAGCACGCGCAGGGTCTGAATTTTTCCAGAGATCTCATCGATGGAGAAGGTGTTGGGTACAGCTGACACAATGGTGTAAGCCAGCTGAGAGTTCAGTGTCCCTTCTTTATCGCTGTCATGAGCCAGCAGAGTTCCCACCTCGCTGCCTGGAACAGAAAGAAAAGATCCTTCACATGAGTTTAGATGCAAAGAGAAACTTTTAGAAGGCTCCAGAAGCATCCGTGTTAAAGAGCCCATATCATGCTAATGTTTTGTGATTTTGTGACGCGGGGAAGGGGGGGTCCCACTGAACATGTGCTCTGCACAAAAATACTGTGTCTACACTGTAGGCTGCTGCAGCACATTTAGTTTCTTTTAAAGAGATATATCATATATCATGCATTTAAATCCTTCCTTTTAACAATGTAAATCATTCATGTATTGTCTGTATAAATTAGAACTGCAATGTTTTGGTCTGAATTCCTGGTTATTCTCGCTCCACACACACCTTATAAGCCTGTTCTGAGCTGCGTCTTCAGAGCGACTCGTTTTGGTGCGCTCTCTTTAAATGTGAAAAGGCCTGTCATGCTCACCCCCCTCCAGGTCACAGGAAATTCAACTCTACCCTGTTCCGCCATGTTTGTAGCTTGATAGCAGCAATATGCTAATCTCCCGGCAGAGAAAAGTTTTATTGGAAAAGTTTACTAGAAATGTCAACGTATCAGATTCACGAATTTGATTACCTGGAAGTCCACGACCTTATTTGGTAGGCCCACAGCAAATACTGTGATGTAATAGATAAGGAAACGCAATAGAAAATAGAGAAAATTTAACAGGCTGAAAAATAATACCAAAAATATAAAGATATATGCGCAGCATCAGGAAGAAATAAATTTACATTTTCTGCATTCCTAAACACTTAAAAGTGCACAAAAAATGTACTTAAGGGCTAAAAAAGTGGATTTTGCATGCTATGTCCCCTCTAAGGCCCATAAGAGCTCAGTGTGCAATTTGATTGGTCAAAAAATGGAAAAGCAGCAACTAATTTCTGGATCCAGTCCAATGACATTTTCTGCCAACAACATTCCCAACAAAATTAAATTAAATGACCCATGATTCCCCCTCCATGAGCTGCCACCTTACTGTGGTGGAGGGGTTTGTGTGTCCTGAAGATCCCAGCAGCTATGTTTTTGGGGGCTTTATGACCCTGGTAGGGTCACCCAAGGCAAACAGGTATCTGGGGGAGGGACCAGACTAAGAGCGGCTCAAAAGACCTCTATGATGAACAAGAACAGTGGAAGGAAGGCTCCCTTGCCTGGACGCGGGTCACTGGGGTCCCCCTCTGGAGCCAGGCCTGTAGGTGGGGCATGAGCGTCTGGAGGCCGGGCCTTTGCCCATGGGGTCCGGTCGGGCTCAGCTCGAAGGAGTTACATGGGCCCCCCCTCCCGTGGACTCACCACCTGCAGGAGGGGCCGTAGAGGTCGGGTGCAGTGTGA
>JBAMHV010000006.1:12965022-13003200 GCA_037177535.1 Pseudomugil gertrudae | reverse complement strand
ACACACACACACACACACACACACACACACACACCCACACACACACACACACACACACACACACACACACACACACAGAAACAATATGAACTAATGTGATGTCTTAAAGTTCAGCTTTACTGCCACCTGACTCATCTTTTTATCAGCCTTGTAGTCGTTGCCAAACTCTTTTGTGTCTCTTTGTGTTGAATATGAGTCATCCCATTTGATTTCTCATTATGGGCTGAACTGACAGAAAAAAATGGCCCGCTTTTCTTTTTTCAAATAACGTGACTTTATTTCTCAAGCGATGCTCAATTTACTTTGTAGGAACAAAATATTATCTGCTTTTTAATTTACAATAGGTGCAAGATACAATACACTATAAATAAAGTAAAAAATAGGAACTTAATGAGCCTCATAGGTCATCATAGACATTAATCACATATAATGATCAAAACTTACAGCACTTGGGGGTTAAAAGTCAACATATTAAGATTTGGTCCCCCAAAAAGGAGCAAAATCACGAGGAAAAAAAGAAGAAAAGACTAAACGTAAACAGTAAAACAAACAAAAATAACTTCCATCCCTCAGTTTTCCATCACTGGATCCGGAGTTCTGTCTCAGAGGTATGTTCAACATATCCTCTGTTTGTCCAGTTCACCCAGTATGATGGCAGTGGAGGCACACTGCAAACACCAAACACATCACATGTGCTCAGTGGAGGGTCAACAGCAGGACTGAAGCCCCTCAGAAGCATGGTTCCCTCCAGCCACAGATGCTGCAGCCTGTGATCATCTTCTCAGAGCCTTGGAGCAGTTTGGGTCTACAGCACAGAGAGATTGTGGCAGGACTTGGATTTTAACCAGAATGCCACGCTGGGGTTGTTCTTTGCTACCATCTTGTCGAGGAAGCGCCTGGCCTTCACAGGAAGGCTCTCACGGCGTCCATTGGAGTGCATGAGTCTGCGACGCTTGTTTTCTTCTTTGGAGTCTCTGCGCAAGCGCAACTGGCGCACGACGCCGTAGAAAGCCTCCCAAACGTTGTGCTGCATGGCGGCGGACGTCTCGATGAATTTGCAGTCAAACACAGCAGCACACGCACGACCCTCTGAAACAAACATGCGACCCAGTCAGAGATATTTAGCTGCACTTAAACTTTTCATTAAACAGGCGCTGAATTGCGCTTTCTTACCACTTGTTGACACTTCTCTGCGCCGCACAAGGTCACACTTGTTGCCCACCAGGATGATTGGTGTGTGCCGAGCTGGGCGGAAACGGCGCAAGTTTATGCGGAGCTCTGATGCTCGTAGGAAGGAGGCTCGGTCAGTGATGGAGTACAACAGCAAGTACGCATCACCTGTCTGCATGTATCTCTCCTGGGTCCATTCCTGACCAGCCTGCAAAGGACACACTGTTAAATAAGGATGAAGAGCACATCATCTATAGTTTTTTTCCACAGATGTGTCTCCTCTTCTTCATTTATCTCACCTCTGCGTCCCATGTGTCCAACACAGTTACAGCCGCAGCCTCTCCATCAACTTCGATTTCCTTTTCACACATTTCATCTGGAAATGAATAATAAACAAAGATGTGTGAATTCAAACAGCCCTCTATAATAAAACTGCTGTTTTGATTTAGTTAATTTGCTTAAAAATGTTTCATTAACCCCCTAACACAATGAACAAGTTAGATTTTTAGGTTATTTTCCAATTTTACGCATTTTTTTATGTTGGATCATGTCAACAGAGGGCTGCTGCATTATGAATGTTCAGAAGGATCTAACTTTATGCTGAGCAGCCATAAGGTGTTTTTTTTTCTCCTACCTCCGCACAGCTCGCAGTCATCGCTGTCCATGCTGTCCGCGGCTCCGGCGAAGATGCTCGCAAACGCCGTTTTTCCAACTCCGCTGGCGCCCAGCAGAACCACCCTGTATGGGATCCCGGCATACACCGCCTCCCCCGCGGAGTCGGTGGAGATGACCGAGTCTGAGGACGACCAGCTCCCGCGACTTCCCTCTGAGACCCCGGCGGAGCTGGCGCAGGATTTGGAGCGCGAGATGCAGGCGGGGACGCGCGCAAAGAGGTTGTCCGGGAGGATGTGGCTGCCCGGGTCGCAGATGCTCCACCGGTGGATCTCATTCTGCAGGCGGAGGCTGTGTCGGCGCACACTGGACAGCATGGTGGCAACAAAAAGGAACAAATAGAGACAAAGAAAGAAGAAAAACTGCAACTGAACTTTTTTTCAGTTTTAAATGCAGGAAAAATATCCCTAAAATGAACAAATTGAGAGATGGCCTGATAAAAAAGTGGCTTTCACACACTTTGGTCCTGTATCTGAGTCCTTCAATGAGAAAAATGAGACTTCTGTCTCATATAAAGTCACTCAGTCGTCACACAGATTATCAAAAACGGATCAAACTGTTTCAATGACCGACTTGAGACGTTCATCCAGCATTAAAAACAAAGTTCAGACTCGGGTTGGTAAAAAGACAAATCCCGGAGTGACTTCTGTCTGATCTGCTGCCTCCTGATAATCTCAGTGCGCGTGGGGTTTCCCTGCGGTCTGTATAAAGGGAAGACAGGCGGAGCAGGAGGGGAGGGGGGGTTACTATCTCATTTATGTGCACATGGCAAAGCAATGGGACAGAATATATTGTGGGATTTTGGGCTTTAACAAACCACGACTTACATATTCTTATGTTATTCATGTCCTGAGTTTCAGGGTCCTGGTGCTAGACTTAAAAACTGTTCACACACACAACAGCTGACCAGGACTGTGTCTCATCAGCGCACTAACACTTTGCGCACTATGCTCAAGTGCATTTACATGGACATTTACGCACTAAATAGTGCGCGAAGTAGTGTTAGTGCGCTGATTAAGACACAGCCAAGGTGTCTTATGGTCTGTGAGTTCCTGTTTCATCTCTACTTAAAGTCTACCTGAACCAAACAAATATCAGAAAAACAAGAAAAGGAAACTGTGTTTTTTCCATCTGCTGTCATTTTATCTAAACACATTACTAAAAGTAGCCTATCCATCTTCTTTATGACATGTTGGAAACCTGTTACAAAAATACATATTCTCTCATTTTTGTTCTTTAAACTTTTCAATGTGCTACATTTCTTTATTGCTGCATAGTTATTATTAATGCGAGCCCAACATGAACCCATCACCATGTATTCACTGCTTTGGTCTGTAAGACCTTGAGAGATGCAGAAGAAAAGGCAGAGTTGCACACTGTGGTGTTTTGTACCTTCTGTTCTGAGGACAGTTTCTGGTAAGACATCAAGTCAAATCATAGATGTTTCCATTCTCTGCATATTTGTCTCAGAACAAAAATACTTCTATTTTTCCCTTCAAAGGGAGTTTCATTCGGTTTACACGTGTTATTTCCTTGCAGACAGTTTAATAAGCAGCTGTGTGATGCAGACATCAACAAATAAAAAGCATAAAAGAAAAAAAGGAAAGTCTGCTGTATATTTCACCTGCACGCCCACCAACTGCAAGCAACAGGCACGTGTCAGGAGTTTCAATAAGTCCAGGATTACTAAAAGAGAAGAAAACACAGTAAGAAGTAAAGTGGATAAACCGATTATAAGGCACTAAAATTTTTCATTTTAAAATCCATGCTGTAACGTACTAATCATCACTGCCGTGGCTTTTGTTCAGCAGAAGCTTGCATTTACTCATTTATTATCATAAGATGCTCATTGCACTCAGTGAGGTTTTATGCAGCAATAATGTTGCATGATTTTACTGATTTTCAACCGGTTTTGTTTATTTAAGTTACAGCTGTATGGAAAATGTATCATCACTACACTATCTCCACATTTCAAAGCCAATCACAGTCAACATCCTTACATAACACATCCCAGACATAAAACAGTGTTTACTGCTGATGGTCACATCCCATTTAGGATGTTCAGCTTTCACACATCTAAGCTAAATATAATACAACTGGTTTACTTATTATAGGTTGTATCATCCCTGCAAAATGCAATGCTTCAGTTTTCATTGTCCAACCCAAATGTAAGTTAAACTCATATAAATCCACAAGACATGTCTTGTTTATCCAGACTTAAAAAGCTGCATGTTTCAGTCGAATAGGATATTACAGTATCAGTATCAGTCATGTCATCAATAATACACAGCATGTAACATGATTATCTCAAATAATAACAATTACAGACATGCTATAGGTGAACAGCCCTATTTGATGCCATTCTGCCTTACCAGTCGGTTAACTGGCCACCAGATAATTGAAACCCACCCCCCTCATTCGAAATCTGCCCTAAACTGGAGACTTTCCTCACAGGCCATAATAACTGATCCACATGTCTTTTTCCACCTGTCCATGCTAGCAGATGATTAACAGTTATTACAACACACGCCTCCTTTCCTGACCTGCAACAGGCCTGTCACATATTAAGAGGTATAATCTAAGAAGTTTCAGATTCATTTTGAAAGTTTTTAACTATTCAGCAGAAATATTTCTACATCTTCCAGGAACATGCTCAAAACCAGATCACCCATCAATGTTTGTGGAGCGAGGACTGCACTGAAATAAAGTGTGGGAAACGGGCCTTAAAATGAATGACAAGGTGTGGCGTGTCACTGATAACTACGTTTTATTTTAAATAATCTACACACCCTGAATATACAATATGATAGATTGAATTCGCTTTCACTTGCAGGATGGGGGAATCTTATCTCTGCCATATAAAGACTTTGTACACATTACTCGTAGGGATAAGTAAATACTAAAATAAAGCTTGAAGAGGAGGCTGAGTATCAGCAACACCAGTATTACAATACGCTGAATGGACAACAACCAGTTTTGTGAATGACCCATAACAATGAGCACATATGCCCAGAGAGACCCTGCATGACATCACAGGTTCATCTGCAGAAGCACTTGGTGGGTGAGAGAACAAACGGCAGACTGGAGGGAGAGTTATTAGAAAAATTGTCAGATTATTACACTTTTTTTCTGTTGTCATTTTTCCAAAATGTCTGCATCAGGCTGCAGCATCATCTGTAGGACCTGCTGCTCTGTATTAGAGCTCTGATCTGATCTGCTTGACAGATGACAGAGCCACGATAAAATCCCTGTTAAGTGCTGGAGTGGGATGAGTGTCAGGAGGAGGGGATGGGTGATCTGGCTGCAGACTGGCAGGGTAATATCTGATGGCTATAGATGGTAGCTGCATGTGAAGTGACCTCTTTTTTCCTCACTGCCTCATACAAAGCAGTGTTTTGCAAGTGCCCCAAACCAAGCCATCCATTTGTATATTTGAAAGCAGACTTAGTAAAGTCTGAGCCGATGTTCACTTTAAATAAAATTTAAAGAGACAAAAACAAAAGACTTTCAAGGGATTTGACTTGAAATCAGCCAGATGAAATAAATGGAAATTCTTTAGAGATGACTGAGGTGTGATTTTAGTTTCAGGGGAAATAAATGTATTAATGAAAATAGTGTGTGCATTTTGACCTCACATGGATCCTTTTCTCAGAAATGGATCATTCACAGGCTGCTGGTATTCGTTTCTTTCTGGGAAAGTTGCACATAACACCCAAAGTAGTAGCAAGCTGAGACAACAGAGGTTATGTTTTCACAGAGGTTTTAGCTTCGGTGTATGTTTAATTTGTCTCTTTTGTTTTTGTTCTCATCTCAGGGGGAGCAAGTTATTCCACAAAGGGGTTTATTATCACTGGTTGGGTGTAAAACCAGTGTCTGCCCACCATCACAACCTCTGGAATTGCACTGTATCATCTGGCTTTTGCACAGATGGAGTTTTCTATAATATCTTTATGATATACTCTTGTTTGATTGCAAACATAAATACCTGTAGCTGTGTATGTATAAGGACAGCAGCTCTGCTATTAGTAGAGGGGCTATTAAAGTGACTTTAAAACTGGTCTGTACTGGCATGCTTGTACAACTGGATGGCTTAAAACTGTTAAAAAGCCTAAAAACAATGGTGTGTCTGAACATCACTGTTTGCTTCCTAATCAAGGATGTAAAAACCAACATACAGACTCTGCATTCAGTTGCAGATAAAGTAGGGCTACTCATGAGCCCCGGCTTTGTCTTGTAATTTGGATTATGTTTTATGGTCCATCATTTTTTTCCTTTGCTACGAGCAGAGTTGATTGCCACTAGAGACGTACCATAATACCCGTCAATTTCCGAATCAAAATGTGGTATCAGAAAATATTGGTTTTTACTTTGACACAAAAGGTACATTGCCTTGTATTCCCTCCTAAAATATTCAACTTTTATTGCTTTTGTAAATCAATCATGTGCAACAAATTGTCTTTAAATGTGAAATTAAAAACGTTTTTCTACAAAAAATTACAATAAAAATATGCAACATAAAATTAGTGATCACATGAAAAATTATAAAGAAGTTATGAGCTTCTGCAGCTGAGATGGGAGAGACTCTGCACACAACTGTGCCTGGGTTCTTCACCAGATAAAGTTTTATGGAAGGATTGTAGCAAGAACACCACTGCTGACAAAAACTCAAGAGATCTTGACTGGAGTTTGCCAAACGGCATGTTGGAGTTATGATCACGTGGAAGGAGGTCCTTTGATCTGATGAGACCAAAATAGAGCTTTTTGGTTATCAAACATGGCGTTATTTTTTTGGTGCACACCAGACACTGCACATCACAACAAACACACAATCCCTACTATGCAGCATGGTGGTGGCAGCATCATGCTGTGGGGATGCTTCTCAGCAGGAGGCCTTGGAAAGCTTGTAAAGGTAGATAATAAAATGAATGCAGTGAAATAGAGAAATTCTGGAGAACAATCTGATTTCAATGCTGACCTATCCACACAGACTCCCTGCTGTGACTGCAGCTAAAGGTGTATTAACTAAATATTAACTCGAACAGGGTGCATATTTATGTAATCACAAATATGTTGCATAACTTTTTATTTAATTTTCATTATATTGTTGAGATGTTTTCATTCTCACTTACAGAATAAGGAGCGTGGAATTGGGCTCATTGTGATGGAATCATTATCTTTGTTAGGTTTATTTAGTTGCAGACTGTGTTATTGCATGCTAAAGACTTTCCACTGGTGCATCAACTCATGACGAAGATAATTAAAAAAATGGTGTTCGCGTGGACAGCACTTCATAAAGCAGAAACATCTGTACATATGCCTTTATAAATGTGCTGAAAAGAATGCCTGGAGTCTTAGTGACATTACTTTTATGCATCTATTGTAGTACCTGATAAACCTGAAGCCCTGCAGTACTCCCTGTTATATTGTGTACTTGCAGCTTTATTGTCTGGAAACAAAGGATATATCATTGTGAACTCTGTAGAAGTTAATACAAAAAGCCTTTTGCAGTCCATTTAGATCTTCCACCGAGGTCCTGGGATCAACATCAAACAAATGGGAAATAAAGCTTCAATCCTCCTTCACATCACATGTGGACCTTCCTCCCCTGCAGCTGTGGAAAGTCTTTGAGCTGTGGAGCTCAGCTTATGAGAGGGGCTGGCTAAGCAGCCCAACAGTGGTGCTTTACAGACACAAATTCTAGCCTATGCACACACCAGCACATTGCCACGGAAACCAATAACGACGATAGCGATTTAAATCAATAACCTGCTTGAACTAGTGACACTTGTCTGTCAGGCACGTGCCCAATGATAATACTAAAGAACTGTAACACAAAGCTGATCGCTTTACACTGATGAAGAAGTACGGTAGCTGTAGTGAGTTGCTTGGTGACTGTTGCTGTTAGACATATCTCTATCATGTGATAATCTTACCATTAACAGTGTTCTTTCTTAACTAAATGCTGGGTGATTTTTATTACAGAAAAAATATTTTGCAGACATTTTTTAACTGAATACATTTGATTTGTTTTTTTTTTTGTTGAACAAAATGCACCATTTTAAGACAAATTACTAAAGACAGAAGAACAGTTTGTTTCTCTTGCTACGCCATGTTAGCATCGAGCTTGCAGTAGTTCTAGATGTGTATAAACATGACCACTATGAGTCCTTATAATGGTTTAGCAATGGCTCATTTTCCCATCCTGAAACAGGAAAGCTTCAAGAACACAGAAAACTTCAACCCCAAATCACAAAAAAGTCAAAAGGAAGTTAAAAGGAAGTTAAAAATAGTGTAAGCATCTCTGGATTTTGTTATTTTGATGCAGCCAATAAGAACCAACGTTTACTGATCGTTTCCTCATCAAGTTCAGTTAATTTCAAAACAGGTTCAGGAGCATTTTAGGGCTAGTAATGGCTTATAAGAGATTTCAAAGTGGTCGTCTCAGCAGGTGGTTGTCATCATAATTTGTTACAAAAGCATTTCTAATCACATTCTGAGTCTTTGAGAAGCAAACGAGAGGAGAGGTATGCTGGCTTCTCTCCCACTGCCTGATGAAATGACTGAAGTGACAAAACACAATATAGCATTGTGGTGGGATGGTGTATAAGTACCATGTCATTTACACTGTGTTGGCAGCATTAATACAGAAAATTATATAGAATTTTATAGCAACATGTGGGACCTTTAAGACTTGCATTTTTCAATAGTACAATGTAAAACCTATATAAAAAACCTATGATCCTGGACTAGTCTACCATATTTTTTTATTTGTCCATATAGTAGACATGTAGACATTTGTAACAATAAAAAAATTCATATAAAGAAAAACCCGTAAGTCATATTTCCAGCAAGAAAAACACCTAAAAATCTAAATGGTTTCCATAAAACCAGTGAGAATAATATCAGTTACCAACTGACACAAGCTTCATCATCCCAGTTATTTAACAGCTTAAACAGGAACACTGGGGAACTAAATACAATGACACTGACGAGAAGAACCATGAGATATGTTGTGTTCACATATTTGCAAATAATCCTCCCCAATTACCCATTATCTTATCTCCTCAGCTGGGGTTGAAGCCATTAATTCATGATGTACAATTTAGAATTACCAAAAAAAAAAAAAACTGAATACTTCTAAACTGTGAGAAAAGTACTAAAAGTTTACATTTACAGTGTAATTATAGAAACATGGCGAGCAACGCCACCATAATCACCGTCTCCAGCAACTCACCAACAGACCACACAGCTAAAACTGTCATATGCATAAAGGCAAAGTCCCAGAGAAGGACACAAGGAAGTGACTTAATCATGCTATGGCGATTATCAAACAAATAATAATTACACTGATAGTGTAAAGACTTATATTGTATTGGATCTTGGTCAATATGACAGACCTAAACACAAATCCTACAAGTCTCCAGGGTGCAGGCACACATGCACACAACGGCATGCTGTAACTCCCACGCAGCAGCTTTGTGTGGAAGGGCATGAACAGACCAGTGTGATCCGAAATAACAAAGCCAACAGATCGCAGTGTGGCCCATATCTAAAACCCATTCACACATCAATGCGTCAGGTCATTGCTTAACAAACTGTGACATTTATGCACAACAACTCAATCTAAACACGCTGACCCAGCCTATACTCTCAGGGTACCACGCTGACATTTGTAAACCAGTTCATTTCAGGGACTGGCTAGACACACATATTCTCTGACACCAACTCAGCAAGCTTTTAAAACCATTAATCTTTCACCAATCCGGTTAATATTTCTCTCCATGGAATCCAACAGGCCTCTGTGGCTGTGTCTATTCTTCTGTATGTGGAAACACACACACCCGCCTCATAAAACATGCTGCATTCACACAAGGCCATTTTTAAAAATCATTTATTCAGAATAAAAAATGGCTGCTTAATCCATTTATACTCATTTAAAAGTAAATGGCTTTTTAATAAATAAGACAAACATCAGGAGGTTTCTGACAACATTACAACACTGTGGGTGTTTTGTGTTTCTGGCAGTTGTGTTATCAAGGAGGCAAAACCCCGAGAACCTGTCAACAAACATGGAGAAGATGCTGCATGTGAGCTCATCCACAAATAGATCCAGCATTTATGTAGATGTGCAAGAGATGGTGGTCTGGAAAGCAAATGTGATGTGCCTTCGTGCACAATCGAGGTAGGGGTCTGAGAAGGTGTGTGTGTCAGCGGAGAAGTGCCTCCATCGCATGAGCTCGGACATGCTGAGATGCTTCTGTGCCCCCCCTCGACGATCGCCCTGACGACCAAGCTGGCACGGCCTTTCAATACCAAGATCCTCCTCCTCCTCTTCTACAACATCTGATGACGGAGAGAAATGGGATTAAAAGAATGTAACAAATAGGTTTATGTCCAGTTAAACCAGTACTCTGTGAATTTCCACCTGGCTGAAGTGCACTGCACACCAAATCAAGCGCTCCCTGCTCAATCTCAGGAGCCCACTCCACCAGTAATCTGCTCACCTGTGCCTTCCCATGTGTTGCAAACAGAGACTTCAGCTCAAAACTTCAACCAAAGACACTACTGGTAATAAATGTATATATTTCCAAATGGACATTATTACTGGATGCATTTCCTATACTTTTTATTGATCTTTGTGTAAGTCTAGTTTAAGTCAGTTTGATTATTTGTTTATGCTTTGTAGACATATTCTTTGGGGTTTCACAATGTTTAGCCTTACGATTATGCTTTAGTTAAAACTGTTGTTTAAAAATATAAGTATTTAAATTCATTAATGTTTTGAATTACTCCATGAACACATTTGTTGGTTAAAACTGTTAAATAGTAAAAGTTTAAGTTAA
The DNA here is from genome assembly GCA_037177535.1 of Pseudomugil gertrudae. Lineage (NCBI taxonomy): Eukaryota > Metazoa > Chordata > Actinopteri > Atheriniformes > Pseudomugilidae > Pseudomugil > Pseudomugil gertrudae. The sequence goes on along the minus strand of JBAMHV010000006.1, from coordinate 12,992,515 downwards.
AGCATAAGGTAAAATAATCTTTGTTAAAATACTTAAATATTTTATTAAAAAGTTAAATAATTAATTTCATGGGTTTAGTTTAAAATGTTTGATAAAGCGTTATCATAGTTTAAATACTTTAAGATCTTTTGGTTTAAAATATTTAGATCATTCATTTAATGTAAATTTGATAATGTCATAGACATGATTTAAAAACTGGTTAAAAAAATGTGCTCTGTCATTGTCTAATCTATATTCTGTTGTCTTGTAGATTTTCAACCTACTCAGTAATTTACTGCTGTACAGAAAAAAAACTGAAAATTATTCTAAAAAGAAAAGATAAATAAAGCAAAAAAACTGATCTGAGTTGTCCCAGCGTCCCTTTGGATGGAGGTAGCCTTTTCAAGTTTGGGCAGGAGCTGAATGATCTTTAAAAAACTTGACAGTTTAGGTTATTATGATCCCGTTAGCTGTAGCAAAGCCCCGACTGTCTGAAATACAACATGAATGTACAAAAAAAACCCAGAAAACAACAAACTAGCTTTACGCTTATATACATCATACGTTCTATTCATATACAAGTCTAATGATGTAATAACTGTTGGCGTGTGCGCTTCGAGGAGCCTACCGCTTACTGTGCCGTCCATACTGCAGTTACAGTTTAGCAGGTCATGTGTTAAAGAGGACGTGTCCGTCAGGCTGAACAGATCTTGAAGTTCATTAGTGGAAAAACTTGTGTGCTCAGCACCTTTTCCCAAATCCACCACAGTCCCCGACAACCCCTGTTTGGCTACCTGTCTCTGAAAGATGCGCTCCTCAATGGTACCTGAGAGGAAAAGACAGGCACGCATAAAACTTCAAACCTATCTGGTTATGTTGACTTCTCTGGCTTATGATGAGTATCTCTGTATTCTTGCCTGCAGTCAGAAGACGGTAAATGTGCACCGTTTTTTTCTGCCCATCTCTCCATACTCGAGCCATGGCCTAGACACAGCAGAGGCAGAAAACATACAGACACAGAGCCATCTGGCGTTCATGCATGCAATTTGTTTAGTCTGCATAACGAGGAAAAAATGTCCCATTGTAGCAGATGTCCAAATTATGTGTGTGCTTGAAAATGACAGACTAATGAGCTGCTTATTTTTTAGATTATTGCTGCGAACTGGACAATGGTTCATCAGAAATATTGTTTTCTCTACTTAAACTGGTATACATTAAGCCATGCTCCAGTTTATTGTGCTTTTTCAAATGGTGCTTTCTGTATTCAGTAGCAGCGTGTCATTTTAATGTATATCTACCATCATAAAATTTACTTCCAGATTGCAATCTACACCATAGTCCCATGAACTGCCTCCAGAAACTACTCAAGAAGCTAACAAATCAGAATTCATTATAAACTATTTAAAAGCTCTGGGTCGAAGCTCTGGGTCATGATGGTGGCATGTATATGATTCTGAAAGCACTTCTCACCTGAATGTCATTGGCAGGATTCCAATCGATGTCGTACAGCACCAAGTGGGACGCACCGATCAGATTAAGTCCCACCCCGCCTGCTTTAGAGCTCAGCAGAAACAGGAAGTTCTGAGAGTAGGGGCTGTTAAAACCGTCAACGAGTCGCTGTCTCTGGCTTGTGGGGGTGTGGCCATCAAGTCGACAGAAGGTATAACCCATGTGTGAACACAGGTGCTGAAGCAAGTCGAGTGTCTTAGTGTAGTTGGACACCAGGACCACTCTGCAAGGGGTAACATGCGTTTTGTCAAGTTTGTAGATGCTCAGAGCTCACACGCAAAAACACACAAGCATCACTTAATAATAAAACTTAGAATAGATGACAGCTGATAATCCAAACACACCTGTCTGAAGGGCTGATCTGTCTGATGGCACATAGCAGGTCAGAAAGAACCAACAGCTTTCCAGAGTCTGCAGCGTTAAATACAGCTGAATAGGATTCTGGGAACAGATCTGACAGGCCCTCATATAAGGAACTCTCCATGGATCCCCGGTCTTTTCTCTCCTGCAAACGGATAACATGAAACAAAACACGCAAATAAACACAGAGCTTAAAGTTCAGTAAATAACCACATACTACATAAAAATGATTAGGATTCCCCCAATATTACTTATTTACAGAGAACTGAACAGAGTGTAACCTTGACAGTAACATGGAGCAGACTGGGATGGTTGCAGAGCTTCTTCAGCGCAGTGATGCAGGCCAGGTGTGTGCTGGTCTGAGAGGAGCCCTGTAGGCAGGCTCTGAAAACACGGTGGCTGAGGAGATGTTTGTACAGGTCTCTCTGCAGAGGAGACAGCTCGCAGAACAATGTCCAGTCAAAACGAGGAGGCAGGTAGCAGTTGATAATCTCCTGCGTCCTCCTCAGGATGAACATGCCTGTTAAACGGGAAAGTTCAGCTGCTCGATCCTCTCCCAAAACTCTCTCTTCCTAGGGGGTGGTAAAGATGAGAGACTAGATAAAGGTGTTTCAGGACATGAGAGGTGGTGGTATGGGAATAAGACAGCAGTACCTCTGTGCAGGATGGCTGTCTGCACCGCAGGATTGGCTCCTCGTAGACTTTTCTATAAGCAGTTGATGACCCAAGAATCCCTGGGTTAACAAACTCTATAATAGCGTAGAACTCCTGCAAATCATTTTGTACTGGTGTACCTTTAATTCACAAAAACAAACTATTATAAACCCAAAGAAAGAATTTATTAGTCTCATAGTTTTTTTAGGCTACAAACAAGTTTGAACCTGTGAGTATGACTCTGCGTTTACAGCTGAGGCCAGTGAGGGCTGTGGATGTTTTGATGCTGCTATTCTTTAGTCTGTGCCCCTCGTCACAAATTATGAGTCCAAAATCCACTTTTTGTACCTTAAAAATAAAAAGAAACAAATCAAATAGACATGAGCTGGTTTGCCTTTGAAATCCTTCTCTGCAACACAAAAGGTTAATAGACTGTACCTGCTCCAGGCTTCGCAGCAGCATTTCGTAGCTGATCACAAGAACACTTTGCAGAGGAGATAACACAAACTGCTCAATCCTGTGGTCCTAAACAAAAACAATCCATAATTTAATAGAATTTCTGACTCATCACTTCTCTTGTGATGTTACTACATTTGCTTTTCTCCAAACCTGATCTACAGTAAAAACGCTGATCCTCTCACTGCCCAGCCACTTGTTAAACTCTGCTCTCCAGTTCTGCACGAGGCTGCCAGGTGTAACTATGAGAATGCGCTTAGCAACTGGTTTCCCACCATAAGGTCCCTGCCTGAGCAGTGTCCAGGACAGCGCCACACTTTGGAGAGTCTTTCCCAGCCCCATCTCATCAGCCAGGATGGCTCCATGGTGACCTACAAGTCTGAAGCATAAAAATATAACCCAGTAAAAGGTGGGCTTTACTTTTCCAGTTGTACTAAAACAACAGTCATAATGTAATTACCTCATGCCCATGACACATTCATAGAGGAAGAGTATGCCATCCCTCTGGTGGGGTCGCAGGTGTGTGGACAGATATGGGTCAACCACAACATCAACCACAGGAAGCCCTGACTTGTTATTAAGCCACTGGTGGTTGGAAGAGGGGTGGGGCATCACCAGTGCACCTACAAACAGCATCGGTATCGTGGAAATATCTTTTTAAATAACAAAAATGTCATTTTCTGTTTACATACCTGGAGCTAGTGGGTCATGACGTGGTCTGCAAGTCTGTTCTTCTGGTTTAGCTTCTGGAAGTCCTCCAAAGCCCAATGTGGTAGGAGGGCAGAAAGGTTTGTGGGCCACACGACGAGAGAGAGGTGGTGCAGGCTTTGTATGCAACTCTGTTTGCTCTGCTTGGACTTCCTGGAAACAACGCCCTCTGGCGAAGTCTTCGGCAGAAATAATTCCCATCACTTCTATCTCTTTTCCACCGATCATCAGAGTCTCTCCCTCAGACAGTGAGGCTAGCTGTGACAGCTTGTAGCCACAACCTAAAACGCAAACAACTTTACATCTCGTGCATACTGGGAATAATGATCCAATACTTGTTTCCTTAAGACAATTCGCTGATCAACACTTAAATTAGTCAATTTCATTGGTAACATTGATCAGATATTTAAACTATAAACTACAACTATAAACCAAAAGTACAACTACAGCAACATTACAGAACAAATTAGAAAAAGTCAAACATAATAAAACTGTACTAGTACCCAAGAGGAGCTGGGCCACGCATGCGTTTACATACATCCTTCAAAAAGGTGGAGGAATTTTCCAATGGCCAATGACTTCAACCAGTTTGCAAAGCTTTGCCCATTTTAAGACTGCATGTGAAACCATTTTTAATATAAGATAATACCCATTTTACAAACATGGAAAAATGTCCATTTCTAAAGCCGACACAGATGTTATTCACACCATGAAAAGCCATTTAAAAATCTGCAGAACATCTTTAATTACATTAAATTAACTGCTGGAATGACAGATGTTACTTTAAAATACAATTACATCTTTTTAAAACACAAAAATTTGAATTCAGTGAAGATAAAACATAAAAAGATACACAAAACCAGAAAAAAAGGTTTGAGCCTCACCCTTTCCAATATCTTTCCCCTCCATGTCTTTGAGCGTGACTGTGCGTCCTCTTGTAACCAGCACAGCATCGCCTTCCCAGCGCTTATGTTTCTTCTTGCTGGCCTTACACCACACCACACTAAAGTAACGCACCCCCTCCTGGCTGCCACCAGAATCTACGCTTATTGGAGGCTGAGGAGTTTGAGGAGACCTAGGAGTCCACTGAGGGCCACCATCTACTCCTGCAACAGAAAAACACAAGTAGCTGAACAGTGAATAAAACAGGAAGCACAAACCTCCATCAGAGGTCGCTGTTGTATTAAGTTGCTCTGTGTGAGGACACAGCCTCCCTTAAATAAACCCACATGAAAAGGCCTGGAGTTCCTTTACTCAGCACAAGAAAATAAAAAACAAAGAAATTAGTAGAAATATCTTTAGTTTAATAGAAACTGGTAAAAATAACAGGTGAACATGAAAATGTGAAAGAAAGTGACAACCAAATATCAATACAACACAATGAATGGCAACCTTGCATATATTAAATAAAAAAATATCAGTTGAATCTTTTCCTTCCCTTATTTCTTCTTCAACTGGGCATCAATACTGACTTTAATACTAATTCATTGTCATTTTAAACCACAAATATCCATGTAGTGTGTTAAGGCTTTCACAAGATTAATAGTGCTACAATTCTGGTTCATGTTTTTTTTCTTATGTTCAGGTTTTTTCCACAGTGAACTGAAACTATTCTCTATCATCTAAAACCTACATTAAACACAGCTCAGTTATAAAAGAGCTTGAAAGGAAGCACCTCATATGCATTGCCTCTTTAATTCCATAGAAGCCAGATATTTTCTCTCCAAATAAGATGCAACCAAACTCTCCACATTTCTACAAAACAGAAAGGAAGTAAAAACTTGCCTGTGATGTAACTCTTACACTTCCTTCCAAAATGTGTAGCTTCTCATTTAGATAACCCAGTTCACATGTTGAATGTCAGCTTTTAGATCTTTCAAACAGTAAGTGTGAAAAACGCTTATCATTTTTAGCAATAGTATTTAAAACAGATTGGCTGCAGGAAGAGTTACACTGCAATAACCCGGTTTATTACAGTGTAACTCTGTGCGAGGCACAATTTCCAAAAGAAACTTAGGTTCTGAAACAGTTTCACACATTAATCTGATGAGTGTTCAGAAACTGAGCACCTAGAGTCACTCCCTTTCCAACAACAGCCACAGATGTGCATGTTTTTTCTTGTTACAAAGGAATGGGCAGCCCTTGTCTCAGTCGGGCAGCTTTTAGCTTCTCCACTTTGATCTTTGCTCTTAGAAGTTCTTCCTCCAGATCCTGCTTCCTCTTCAACCCCTCTCTCTTCTCCTCTAGGTACAGAGCAACCTTCTTGTGATTGGCTAACACTAGTTCATGCTCTTCTTTAGCCAGGTGGAAAGGGCGAAACCTGTCTGATTCATGGTGAGGGTAGCGGTCGTTTGGATAGAAGCTGTGCCGCAGGGGCAGTGGTGAAGTAGAGAGCGGCATGTTTACAGAGGATGGCGAGGGAGATAAGGATGCGTCATAATCATTGGCACTACTCAAGTCCTGCTCTCCCTCTTGCTCCTGGCTTCCATCCAGCCTCTGCTCCGTGCTCCCATCCAGCCTTTGCTCTGTGTGTGTGGAGAGGATGGAGAGGTCTGTCGGTGGCTTTACATCCTCTTCAGGGTCCAGCTGGACAACATCATGAGAGATAGTGGTGATAGCTGCTGAATAATCCTGGAGTCCAGTCAAGGAAGAGCTGCTGCCAGGATGCTCCACAGGAGAGTCATGTTTGCTGTATATTAATCTACAAACAGAAAAGAGATAAAAGCAAGTCAACTTAAAAACATTTATATGTATTTAATATTTATGGGAGAGGTCTGAAAAACTAATAAAGAATCAGTGAAATAAATGACTAAATCAGTGTATTAACATGACAAACTTGCCACCAAAACTTGGTAGTTACAGCATTAGTTCATATTAACGCTTCACTAAACAAAGATTTAAATATTAAACAATCTACTTGCATTTTATCATATTAAACTAAATGGAAATTATAGAAGTTTTGAAGAAGAAAAACTAATAAGCCAGAGCTAAACAAATGTCCACTTAGATAATTTTGAACAGTTCAGAGCTAAAGATGTCTGCATCTCTTGTGTTATTTTGTCTATCATAGCTCACAGGTGTTGGTTCCACTGTACCTGTGCAGTGATTGGTCCTTCTCGTGAATGGGCACATAGTGAAACAGGTGAGGGATCATCTCCATAATCCTTCTGGTTGGCTCAGAGATGCTTGCTCTGTACTCGGGCTGGGCGTGTCTCCGCTGCATCACTTCCTGTTTGGCTGACTCCTTCAGTCTCTTGTAGAGGGTCCTGAGGCCCTGAGCGGTGCGGTGGGGTCTGTCTCCTCCCAAAGCATTATACTGCTCAGCAACAGTGTCCCAGCACTTGTTCTTGTCCACGATGACTGCATGCTTGTTTGTGTGTTCCTCCAGGATGCGGATGTGAGGTCGAACCAGCTTCAACAGGTCCAGCTTTTCAGAAAGGGTGAAGTTGGAGGAACGAGCTTTACCCACCATGCTGGACAGAAAAGCCGAGCTGGACGCCATCTCATAGTATTGCACACTGAAACAGATTAAGTCAGGCCTATGGCTGTCACCCTTCTGAAATCAAACACAGTGCAGTTGCTCCTCACTCTGTCCAGCTGTCTTTATTTGTACCTGCTTGCACGCTCCTCTTGGTCCACAGTAAAACACTAGTCTAACTCCTAAACATGCTTCATTTGCCTTCTCTTCTTCTACAAAATAGTATTAAGCAATGACTAACAAGCACATAAATTCACACGCTGCTCCTGGGTTCTCTCACAGCTACGTAGCACAACAAAAACAGGCTGTGTTGCGCACAATAAGAATCAGGCTTAACTAGACCAGCCTCTGTTAGGCCCCCGCCTACCGCGGAGGGCTTTGGAAGAATTCCTCTCAGCTTAGGCTGACGTAGCTAAGCCGCTTAAACCCAACCCGACCTACTTACTACTTACAGCTCGGTCTCTCTAAACCCCAAACCAAGCGCAGAAGCAGTCATAGTGTGTCTACTGCCTCGAATAAAATGCCAAAAACAGGGGGATTGTGCTTTCCAGAAAGCCACATCGTTTTAAAACGTCACATTTGAGTCTACAGGGGTCAGGGGTCTACTTTCCTAAACAGAGCGGAGCTTTTGATATAATGCTGGCTTAACTATATGAGCGGGGGGAGGATGTGGCTGCACTGCGCATGCCCGGAAAATCGCCGCTTCAATACATTGCATTTTAGGATAAATGCAGACTGTACATCTCATATGTGCATTTACACATTTACATCTGAGAAAAGGACGTGCTCGTGGTGCGTGAAAACACCGACCCGAAAGAATGTCATGTTTTTTTTCCAGGACGGAAAATAGAGGTACTAGTTGCTCGTGCCAGTGAGGCGCGCGACGGTTTACTGATCCCGAGCACAGTCCTAATCTGGCTACGCTAACCCGCTAATTTGCATAATGCTAGATCTGCTGTCTCTCGGACTCACAGCCTGCCTGTTTCAACGTCCATCCTTAATGAATAAGAGTTTAATAACAGAGTCTCGAAAGAGATAAAATGGTGTCGAACTGCTTCACAAACGAACAGTGAAGGACATGAGTGAAATAGTCCGTGTATCTAATCTGATAACAATCTCTGTGCTGGCAGGCTGTGAAGGTGAATAGTATGCTAGGATAATAAAAGACGGAACTTTGTGTTCACTGGACCATAAGCAGTTTCTTTATAAACATCAACATCCTAAAGTAAATGTTAATTGAAAATATATTTACAGCCAAAGTAACATATAGTGTAATATTTCATGAAATCTCCATATTTGTTTGAAATATATTGCCACAGCACACATAAATTAGTAAATATTTCCTTTGTCTATACAGTCATTTTCATTTTCTGTACCCAACAACAGCAGCATAATATATATCAGGAAAACTGCAGTACTACTGACAGTTAAAACGTAAATGTACTACATGGATAAATATTTAAAAGCACAATCATAGTAAAATATGATTTTTTTTTGCATTGCATTGATTGCATTATCATTTATTGCCCTCCTCAGAGACTAGGTGCACACAGAGGAACCTCCCTCTGGGATTATTAAAGTATTTTTCATTTCATATACGAACAGGACACTATTTAGAAAGCTGTGTATTGAAACTGTTCTTTGCCAAGAGATTTTAGCATGTGCTGATATGCAAATTAAGCCAGCTATAATTATACACAGGTGTATGTAGGAGTATGTTATTTTACACAATGCTGAAACTGTATAATTAATATTCAAGTTAGATTAGTCAAGTTTTTTAACACATATGCAATTAATAAGAACAAGCTAATAATATTCTTTTATTTAACAGAAAGCACTAGTATGCTTTTCCATAAGAAAGGTCTGACCTGCTGGCTTTTCCCCTTCTGTGCAGTCTCTTGGTCCAGAGTTTTGATATTGTATGTCTGCTTCATTCTCCTTGCTCTCTGTCGCGTTGAGTACACGAGCCAGCACCCTGGATAAAGCTGGAGCATCCTGGCTTGCTTTGGCCTGGATATTACATCCCATTTTATTCAAAACTGGGGTTGAAAGACTTCTCTGGACCTGAAAAGACCATTTATAAAGCAAGAATGTTGTATATGGTAAATACAAAACAACAATATAGATCAGTCAACAGACTAAATGTTGAAACTTGCCTTGTCCGAAGCATTGTTTAGAGATTTTGATTCTGCCAAAGATGATGTTCCAGGTGGCACAAACCGAGGTTTTTTCACTGTATTGCCAAAAAGCTGACTGGGAGCTCCTGAACGGCGCATTTCCAAATGACAGCACAAAATAATCTTTCTGTCTTAAACACACAGAGCAATAAATATTAGTGCAAAAACACAATTAGCAGTTTTTAAAGTGTGCAATAGTTGAATGTTGCTCAGAAAAGCATGAAAGAGCCTTAATAAAATGTCAGATAATTAATTTATTCTCTAATAATTAAACAAAGTGCCAACATTTATCCAGTTCTAGATTAAACCAGTGAATATCCCAAATAATCCCAGCTTCTCTCACATAAAGACATAAATACATTTGAGTGTTTTTACCGGATGAACAACTAGATGACAACCATCACTTATTGCATTCAATTTAGTTTAACTTTTAACCTAATACACTCAGCATTTTTATTCTCTCATGCTCATGTCAATACCTTTCAGGCACTAATGAGAAATTTGATGTACAGATTTATCTGTCGCTTGAATAATTCTGAAAACAGTCTTGTCCTGATGCTAGTAAACCCTCATTTTAGTACAGTTCGTTACCAGTCTTCTCTGTGGAAACATTGGTATAAGTGTCTTTTATAATTTTTGTTGTTGGAGTTGTGTTTTCTCTTGATTTTTTATGGCCCTTGAGTCTGACAAAAAAAAGTTGATGACATCCTAATTTTGTTACCTCTTTCATAGCGTTTTAACATAAACTGTCTGAAGGCATTTAACTTTTCTCAACGCACTTAATTGATCTTTTTATTTATATATTCTGACTCGGTTGCCTGTTCGTGTGGCCAAATACGGGTTTTCTGCTCCTTTAAAATCGTATCAATGAAAGTCCGTGATTAGCTAAAAATGCTCTTAACAAAGTAGCTAGCTAGCAATATTTCATTTGCCGAATTCAACGCTGTGGCAAGTTAGCAAATTGGCTAACAACATATCAAGAAACAGTCGTTAGCAGTGGTGATGCAAAACATCGGCTGTACTATCGTGTTGGATAACGTGTTATACATACCAAGACAAGTTAAACGTTTTGTAAAACCTGTACAGGTCACTAACTTGAGTAGCTCCTCTACAGTATTTCCAGCAGTATGTTTTGTTTCCCCCGCTCAAAGTTTTCAGTCAAAGAATATGATTGGTCGAATTCCGGAAGAAGGCGTGGTCAAATCACGTGGTTTACAATATCCGGAAACACGTACGATTAAGGCCCATTTAAATTGAATCACCCGTCAATTTTATATTAATTTTGTATAAAAGTTATTTTTTAGAAAATGTAGGTATTACAGTTATTTAAATCTACCCTTATTTTATTATTCCGCCCTGGATTCAGTCATGTCCACATTACAACATATCCTACCTTTGTACAACTGACTTGAAGGAACCTATAATATATATGAAATTAAAATAATCAAATTCACTCGGCCTAGTTAAAATCATTCAATTAGTTAAAATATCTGTGTTTAGTTTTCACTTTTAATTTAAACTGTCAATTTAGTTCAAATATCAATTGCTTTGTGGGAATTTTGGTTTAATTCTTCATTTGGGTCTTTTTTTTGTAACTTTTGTTCCTTTTTCTGCTGAATTTAATTCAGGAAATTTTGTAAGAAGTAAAATGAGTCAGGTCATTTGGGGTGACTTTTGATTCCTGTGCTTGTGTATTTTTGTGCCATCTGATGTTGTGTGCTCTGTAATCCAATCAGGGAGGGAGAGAGTGTAATCCAAGTTAATCCCACATTCAAAGACGGACAGAGAGAGAAACTACAGTCATTAAAGAGAGACAGAAACAGCAATGATCTGTGATGGCTATGTCACAACATAGTTTTAGTGGTTAGGTAGTAAGCATATGAAACAAATTACTCTAGGATTTTTACTGTTTTGACTCAGTGCTTCTTTTGCTGTACTGTATCTGTCGTTCTCTTTGATCTGATCTCATCTGACAGCTGCCTGGCTGTATCCTGAACCCTTGTTGTTAGGGATACCTCTCCATAGAAACGCTCTCCCAAAGGTAGTGGGAGGGCTCAAAGAGAAGAGACCCTCACCTTGATGACAAAAAGAGAGATGATGAAGAGGGACAGACCTTAAAACAGAGAAAAAGATACATGTGGAGGAGCAAGTGGAGTCAAAGTCTTCAGAAGAAAACAAGGAAAGGTTGGATCAAGCCAAAGTGAATTCTTCAGGTAGGAATGTTAGAAACGAATGATCACTGTGACAGGATTGCACTATAATTCTCTTGACAGCTTCTGTCAGGTGTTGTAAACATTGTTTTAATCTTTATATCGACAGGATGGGCTATGATCTGGAGAGGTTTGTTGGTTATGTGAATGAAGGTCTGCTGCTGTGTATGTCGAGATGTGCTGGAGCGCCCCCTGCAGGCACCCTGTGAACATGCCTACTGCAGCTCCTGCATCAGCAGCTGGCTGCTCCATCACCAGTCCTGTCCCGAGGACAGACTGCCGCTGGATGTTAGCACCCTCAAACCACTATACAGGTGTGTCTCTACATCTACAGCTGTGTAAATGGGACCCTCTTTAAATGTAACAAAGTATTTGTCCAACTATTCAACTACATTTCATGGTACTTGTGATTTGACCAAACGTTTTTGGCTTTGCATGTTTGATGACAGGTACATGCGTAATGACCTGAACCGTTTGCAGATCCGTTGTGTCAATGCAGGGCACGGATGTGAGGTAGTTTGCTCATTGGAGAGTCTGCACACACATGAAGATGAGTGTGAGTTTGCCTTCATATCCTGCTCCAATACAGGTATGAAAAACACTCACTGATAGACCACATATGGTTTGCGATTTGTTTGATTTCTGTTATCAGAATGATAAAAAATAAAATGCTATTTTCATAGATGTGTGTGATACAAAGGTAATGTGACACCTCAGTGTGGGCGAGCAACAGGTGGCTCATTCGTTGTCATGGCTCCCCTGCAAACATGTGTACCTATAAGCTGTGGGACTGACTTCCAAAGACCTCATAGAAAGTGGTCTCAGGCTCCATCACTCTCTAATAAGCAATTTATAACCCTGAATGTAGAGTATATATAAAAATGCACCTTTGTGCTCACCATGTGACTGTGGCCTGTCATTGGCAGGTGGAGAATACATATGTTACCACTGTGGTAGGTAAAAAAAAAAAGAAAAAAAAACATGATACCAGCATGCAGTGTGACTTTCTTTTGCAGTGCTGTCAGGTGTTTCTGCTGCAGGCTGTTTGCTGTGATCTTTAAAAGGATTGTTGTGTCCACTGCAGAACATTATCACAGATTTTCTACTTTGGTGGCACAAACAAAAATGTCTACAGTAGCCATTTTCAATGCGAGCTTGATATGACTTTTTGATCTCAGGCTGCCCTGTGGAGGTGGAGAGGCGGGGTTTGGAGGCTCACCTGTCAGAATGTAACTTCCGCAGCAGAGTGTGTCCTCATGGCTGCGGCCACACTCTCCACTCTATCGAGCAATCACAGCATAACTGTGTAGCTGAGCTGCGTACAGAGGTGGAGATGCTGAGGTAAAAAGTGTTTTTTTTTTATTTTTAGTCTTTTTTGATCTCATTAAATGTTTATTACTTCAGAGCAGAGATGCTGTGTAAAGTGGAGGAGGTGAGACGAGAGATGGAGTCTCGGCTGGACTCACAGAGGCGGCACATGGTGCAGAAAGAGTCGCAACTAAAGAGCGAGGTGGAGGAGCTCAAGGTAAACCATTCATCCACCTCTTTCAATAACTAACATAAAAAATACTATACCATTACTGACAATCTTTACACCACATGTAATTTGTGCTAAAACATACACACTTATTCACATATTTGACCTCAGCCTCACCTCAAGTTTCACTGTGTTTTTTTTTTAAAGCTCTCATTATCATCTCATGAGTTCAGTCAGATGAAAGTTTTTGATGTGTCCACTTTGTGCAGAGTCAGTTATCACGCGTGATGTGCGACATGCGCGCTCTGTTAGCAGCAGAGCGTCTGAGGAGGCAGGATCTTGCAGAAGCAGAGCTGGAGAAGAGGGAATTGTTGGAGCTCCTCAGAAACCTGCAGCTCGCCAGGAGTCAGCATTTTCCTGAGCAGCCAAACAGGGATCAGCTTCAGAGGGGCCAGCAGACATCCTGCTGGGAACTGCAAACAAAGCCAACACCACACCAGGAAAGAGAGGCTTCTTTTCATGCCTCCAATTTGTCACTGCACTCAGCTCAGGACACTCATGCTGCGGGTCCACCTCCATCTCCTCTGCTAGGAGAGGGGGTGCACAAGGGAAGCACTCGAAGTCTGACTCTAGACTGCATCAAGAGGAAGAGTCGGGAGGTGACAGTCATCTGAATCCATAGGTGCAGATGATTAGCCAGCATATAACAAAGTGAAGGGTTATTTGTTTGTTTAGCAAATAATGTGGAAAAGAGTTTAGAAATACACTTGTAGATTCAGTTTAGTCATTTTTACCAAAAGTCCTGAACAGCTATTAATAAAAAAAAAAAGTGTGAACCCTTAAATACTAACATCTTTATTCTCTGATTAAGACTCATAACAAAACATCAACACAGTCCTTGTGACATTATACCACCACGTTTCCATGGAGACAGAATACAAAGCATCCTAATTGGTCCATTTGTAGCCATGTTAGACTGCAGTCATTGCCCAGGTGAATTTACCTGGTAAAGGAGCGCACATGTCTGCCCCTCCCACCTCCACTCCCACCACTGAATTTCCCTCCTTGAGATCCTCTTCCTCCACCACCTCCTCCACCAGCTCCACCAGCACCTCCTCCCCCACTAAGCCATGACAACCCAGCACCTCCCCTGCCCCTTGGAACTCGATCCCGAATAGCCAGCCGATAAGGACCTGAAAAAGGAAAAGGACAAAAGGCAACACGTGTTTAGATGCATGTGTATAAATTTGCTGCGTAAAACGTGAGTAAGTGTGAATCTGCACTTTACATACTTGGTGGAGGTTGTCGGGAGGGAAGAGGTCCTCTTGTGAAATTGCTTTGGCCTCCGCGGGGTTCACTGTAGGTGCCCCTGTGAGTGACAGCTGGAACCGGGCCACTCCATGATGAGCCACGACCGCCCTCTCTTCGAGGGTAGTTGCCTGCAGATGAAGAAGGTAGATTTTCTAATGGAGATAAAGACACTAAACCCTGCAACATTTCTAAAGATTTCTGCAACTCTAAGCTGCTTTGGATGAACAGACTATGCTGAATGAATGTGAAATTTTTAAATTTGTATAGCTGTATATCAATATGAAGTGCGTCATCATACAACTACATACACACCTGACAGTAGAACGCCTTTGGGTTGAGGTGGTGTGAAAAAGCGTGTCTGGCTGTGGAAGGTAGCTCTGCCTCTGTTACCAGTGAACAATCCTCGAGTGGGGGGTTTGGGGGCGCTCTTTGGGGGACGTTTTGGTGGCAGAAGTCCAAGAGGAGTGGTAATGTCTTTAAATTCCGCTGCAACAAAGTCATCCACATGCATACTTGGAGGTCGAGAAGTGTTTTGTTTGCGCAGCCGGAAAATGTCATGGGGACGGGAGACATTCTGTCCAAACCCTCCACGACCTCCACGGCCCCGAGGAGCCGGCATGATGTGTGCTCTTTTAGCAGGTTCAATGTAGTCAGCTTTACCACTGTACAGACAAACAACATGACCTTAAGTAAGTTGACTTAAACTACAAATAATTATGTTAGCTCAATGAAAAGTGAAGTTCAGCTAGAGCTGTACCTTGAGGTAATGAAAGTCTCGTGTTTGTGTTTGCCAAGTCGGAAACCTTTAGGAGCCTTGGTGTGACCAGGTGAAGAAGGCTCTGACAGGAAGGAACGCTCCAGCTCAGCCTTTAGGTCCAGTTCTGGACAGCTCTCTTGAGCCAAACCCACCAGATCTACTTTCATCTGCCACACAAAGAGATGTAATGTAAATGCAAAAGGCCACATGAAGGGGAAACTTATGCAGGTTCACTTTTATTTATCTTTAGATCACTGAATATATAGAAATAATAAATTACCATATCAAGATCTGCTTCTATCTCATCAGTTTGGAAGGGAGAGAACCACAGAGCCTTCAGCTGGTCATCCAGTGCTTCTGACAGGATGAACACCGTCCTGCAGAGAAGAAAGAAGGCTCTTCATTTTTTATTCGACTCATTTTAGGTCATAGGCACCAAGTTCAGCTAGCTCGTCTAATTTCTTTCTGAGTCTGTAAAAACAACAGTTTCTGAACAATGCAGACCTACAAATAAGACAAAGATAAAAAAAAAAAAAAAACAGATTCAAACTAAACAATCTCATCTGTGTCACTACAAACCTGTGATTGAACTGAGCCCCCAGTGTCTCTGATGCTGGCAGAGTGGGCTCAGTGTCCGCTGCAGAAGGTGTGTCTGTGGCTGCTTCCAGCGTCTGCCTCAGAACAACCACATTCTCCAACATGGTTTCCAAAGAATCGTCTTCTTTACACAGCTTCTACCAACCCACAAAGAAAACTGAATGCAGAGGCGACTTAAAAAAAGAGAAATCTTACAGATGCAGTAGTATATGTACCGTTATTAACTTCTCTAAAGTGGGTAATGGATGCGACTCAGAATCCTCCCACTGGAGAATAGCTTTCATGTCGACGCCTGACAGCAATCGAGGAGGAACAAAGGCAGGCTCCTCACTGGACCCTGGACCCTCCTCAACACACTGAAAATAACAATAAAAAGATAGTCATCTCAGATAAGAAAATCACAAACAATGAACATTTTTCTCCTTTTAGGCAAGCATTATTCAATCTGAACCATTCAGTGTCTTTGGAAATGCCATAACGTATTCTTTCTATGGTCTTTTCTCTAAAGACTTTAACTTCTTTCTGTTTTTGCTGAACAGTGTTTTTCAAACCCTTTTGAAAATGTACCATTTATGGAATACTTCATATTTATTAAATACATTGTTTTATTTATTCATAATATATTTGTAATGGTTCGGTTTTGGTCGCTTAATTGCTTATGCTGGAACTCCCTGAAAATAAGAGGACACATCTTAAAAGTTTCAAACACAATGAAGCAGACTTTACCATACATCTAAGCAGCACTTACAGCAGTTTCTGTGTTGACAATCTGCCTGAGAAAGTCGAGCAGAGCCGAGAGGAGATCTGCAGAGTCCTTGCTGAATGAAACGACCAATCTTTTAAGCAACAATGACAGTCCTGCACCATGTTTCCTCAGTGCACTAAAAGGTAACAAAAGTCGTGTTTACAAAAATGGCACAAGCATTGACAGAAAGTGAACAGTGAAACATTTGCATTTACACTTTGAGGTGGTACAGTCCGTAGTTATGCTCTGTAAGGAATGTCAAAGTCCTGATGCAAGTGAGTAGGAGTGCGACGCTGCTCTCTTTATTTCCCAAGACCTCCAACAGGGAATTACACACTGATGACATCATTTCTCGTCCCGGAAGTGAATTCGCTAGTTGTTCAGCCTCTGACACACAAGTCTCACCAGGTTGAGACACCACAAGAGATATGTCCTGATAAAGAAAGAAGGCAATGACATTTTTAGGGGTTTCCTTCATTTGTAAGACTTTCGTAGTTTGCCATGTATGGGGGATTTTACCTGGTCACACAGTGACTGTAATATTGTTCCTACTAAAACGCTGCATTGTTGCTGTTGTAAAGAGTGATCGGGTGGTGTAACCAGCAGAGACAAAAGCAAGGGGAACAGATCTGCCAGCTGTTCGTCTCCAGAAACAGACCCTGACAGCAGGTGCAGTGTTGCGCTCTTACAAGCCCTCTGGGAGACCAGAGCATCCTTTAAGGAGAGCAGACGCAAGACTTGGCCCCAGGACACATTTTTGCCCTCTGCCCTGCAGTTAGAAGATTATACACATCTAAAATACAGTTTACTGCAAAAAAAAAAAAAAAAAAAAAAAAAAAACAGTTTGGAGTGTGTGGATGTAGATGCTTTACTCACAGCTGCAGCTCCTCCAGCAGCAGCTCCAGAAGCGTCTTCATGATAAGTGTTGCTGTGGGTGAAGATAAGTCTGCCAATTGAACACAGACTCTCCTCAGCATGGTAAGGAGAGGAGGGCAGCTGGTGGCACATGCACATCGCAATACCTCTGACAGTACTTTCCACTGAGCCCTTATGTGCATGCTCCACAGCTTCCTTGTGTTTAAGGCTATGGCCACATCTTGGACTGAAATCACCTGTGGATCCAAAGATTGAATATTAGTGCCCGTGTCAAGATGAGCCATAAGTAGCTGAATGACAGAACATGACAAAGTGTGAAGGTAAGTAACCTGAGTGCTCTGCATTGGCAGTGGAAGAGGCAGAAGTTCAGATAGCAGCGTTAGGCCAGAGAATAGCCCTTCAGGAGCTTTTAGCAGAGAGCCTAAAACTTCTTTGAGCATGAGTGACCAAGTGTTACTGGCCAGAGTCTCTTCTGTGTGAGTGACCTGCAGCACAAATAAAAATAGTCTCACCAACACCATTTACAATAACACATTTTGCATCATGTTTCTTGATCTTAAATATGTGTACACGTTCATTCACACACCTCTTCACTGACGCCCTGTGTAAAGGTGAGCAGCACATCAACTATGAGCGCCTGCACTCTGGTCTCATCTCCATCGAGACGTCCTGATGCAGGGATGGAGCACACAATCATGTGGAGGGTCACCAACACACTGGCAACACGAGTGTCCCTAAACTGGAAAGCTCCCCCACAGAGCAGCTCTGTAAGCATGGTGCGTAGCAACCTGAGTGTGCCGATGCATATACTGAGGATCATGCATCGCTGTGGCGTTGGGCCCATGTGTCCGTGCACACGCCATGGTTGCAGTAAGACACTGCACAGCTTCTGCACGACACGCACACACATATCTAGACCTTCTCCAGAGAACAGCTGGACACCTGCAAGACTCCACTTAAGATCTCTCTGCTGACCTGCAGGAAGGATGAGGAATTACTTTGGTACAATGTAAGCAAACGTTTAAGACAAATACAGCAAAAAAGAGTTCAGTAAAATATTTACAAACAAAAAGGCAATAAAATATAGAGTTTATATGTTGTGTCAGCTAAAATAATGCAAAAATAATGTTTGTTGTTGTTACCCTCTATAGCCGGAGGTGGACAGGCGATGTGACCGAGAACCCTCAGTGCAGTAACTAGCCCAGTTCCCTCTGCATTCAACACATTTTCCACATTCTGATATCAAAAGAAAGATTTGGTTATTAATAATTATACAAGTATTATAAATTCAACATCATTTGAGGTGTTGATTTAATCAAGATAAAACGCTTAAATATGTATTTAAATTCTTTATATTTTATTCACATGTAAGCTGTGGTGAATCTATTTCTTTGGTATGCTTCCATAGCATAAATAGAGTTTAAATGTACATATATATTATGTATTGTGCATGAGGGAATTTTAAGGTACAAAAATGAAAAAAGCCAACATAAAATCAGACCTTTAAGGTCAACTAGACTGTTGGACCGAAAGCAGAGAGACTAAGCCAAAATTCTTCATGCATATGTAGAGAAGCCAGTTATTGCACGTCCCTTTATTATTACCATCCATGCAGTCAAACGTGGTGGTAGCAGCACCATACTGCAGGGATGTTCTACAATAAGGACTAGGTGGCCAAGCAGGAGCTCTATGTCAAAAACCTTTTTCAAGGAGCTCAAGATTTCAGGCTGGAATTTTACATTTTAACAGTCCAACACAGGAAAAAGTTGCCAATAAAACATTAGTTGGTTTCAGTAAAATCAGGACTCTCAGGGTCCCCTCAAGTCCCCACAAACTGAATGGATGGTTGTAGTCAGCTGCTCTGGCACCAAAAAACTAACACTGGAGTGCAATGGCTCCACTTAGATATTTCAGTCTTTCATTTTTAGTAAAATAACAGGCCAGTTTGGGTCTTTAAATGAATTCATATATCAATTCATAAGTCTCATTAATTGAAATGTGGACAACTGGAAAGAGTCATTTATTTAATGTGTGATTTATCAGCACAAATACAGGATCAGGTAAACATAGCTTAACACTTGTGGTAAGGTAAGCTTAGACTGTCAATGACAGACTTAATCCATAACAATTCTGGTCATTGCTTAATTGCTGCAAAATTTGGAAGATTACAGTATGAACTAAAACAACACTCTTTTGCAGCACCACGTGTATATGTGTTAAAATATACATACCTGCTTAACGTAGTTAATGAGTGTAGGAATGCTGCCAATCTCAAAGCGGAGTTTCTCCAGTGGTTCCAACCATTTACTGAGCTCTAAACAACAAAGAGACAAATGCAGAAGCAACCAGATGTTTAAAACATTCTTCTATAAACATAAATCAATAATGTTACAGTTCATATTTACCTTGCAGTTTGGCATTGGTGTCGTCTGCCTTGGCTATGGTGAGCAACGGAGCAGCATATTGTTCCATCATCCGCAGTTCATTAGAGGTCTGTACCACCGTTAAAACCAGCATACAAGCATAGTTATAAGTCACTGCTTTGCGAGCCTTGGACTCACTGAAAGAGAGAAAAAAAAGACACAAATTACACAGAAATGGAAGCACAAAGAGATAAAATAGCAAAGATCTAGAAATTGAACTGTACCCTTGTCCATCTTTGCCATGGTGCTGGAGCAGAGTGACCAGACAGGACAAGTTGTTCTCCTGGCTGAAAATGTGTGCCACAGCACTACGACCAGTCTGTGTGAACGTCATGAGATAAAGCCCATGCAGCATACCCAAAACCTCTGGGTTGTCACCTTCTTCAAGACCTGCACCACCCTCTCCTCCTGTAGCCACGTGGCTCATGAGTTCTGACACACCCTGGAGAGCGTGTAGTGCCTGCATTAGCCACACACAAAAGCCCTCCTCCCCATACCCCGGCCCAGTGAGGGATCCCTCTGCCCCCGCTGATGTGCCCTCTTCGCCCTCAGATTCTGCCACTGATGCCAGGAGACGCAGCATGAGGTTGGTTGGTGTGGGCTGGGCGAGAAGAAAGAGAAGGCCTGGCTGGGTGAGCGACAGGAAGCGCAAGAGCTCTTTTACAGCCTGGATGACACCAAGATGGCCTGCTGCAGCAGCTGCTGACAGAACCACTGTTGCACTCTCCAGGAAATGGCATGCATGCATGTACCTGAGAGGTGATTAGAAGAAAATAATACGTTCAGTTAGAATTGTAAGCGCATTATGTCAAAAGTAACTGATGACTGAATATGTACCTGTACAGCGTTGGGTAAGGGTTGTCCCTCTCTTGAGGTCCTGTTATTCTAGAAGAAGTGGGGAAAGCTTTCCCAGGGGGTTGCACCATGCAGTGAGGGGCAGTGTCCAGCAGGTGATGAAGCTCTTCCAAAACGCCAGCCAACCTATCAAGTTCAGCCTCACTCACAGGGGAGGTGCTCAGCGATGGTTCCTCTTCCATAGGGTTCTCTGCATCGTCCATCTCCTCCTGAAGAAGAAAGTCAGTCAGTTATTAATTATATTTAAAAGAAGACAAAAAGTAAAGCTTTATCTCTGAAGTTTCTGCAAATGAGTGCATCTGAGTGTGCATTGACACCTGCTGTGGTTCACTCCAAGTTCCTGCTGCATGTTGCAGATCAAGAAGTACTTCATACATGTGGCTTTTTTGTAATATGGCATTGCCCGCTGTTATGACCCGGACCGTTTCTTCATGTAGGAACAGCTGGACTAGACGCTGTGAAGAAAATTGCGCTTAGTTATTCAGTGCTTTCGAAAAGTATGAAATGTGAATCACTCGCACTGTTCTTAGTAATTAATTGCATATTAACATTATCTTGGGACCAACTGTTGACTTTAGGGATGTGCAACTCCGGTCCTTGAGGGCCGCACTCCTGCATGTTTCCCTGCTGCAACACACCTGACCCACATCAGACTTAATTAGCAGACTTGTGCCAAGCTTAACATCAAACTCTACTAATTACTCATTGATTTGAGTCAGGTGTGTTTCAGAAGTGGAATTCTTAACACAGAGGACTGCAGGTGCCCATCCCTGGTTTACTTTGTGTTGCTAACCTGATAACCACTCTTCTCTGAATCCCCTGCACGCAAGAAAGCCTCCACGCCAGCAGGAGCGCTGATAAGACCATCCAAGGCTCTCAATATGCTCAATTTCAGAGTAGAGGAGACGTGGTTGGTGTGGAGCAACTCCAGCAGGACACTCAGACCCCCTTCACGCAGCAAAACTTTGAGACCGTGTGGACTTTCTGCCAAATACGACGACAACTTTGCACCAGCTTTTAATTGTCTGAGGTTAAGGGCGATGGGTTGCATGAGAGCAGTTTCCATCTTTAGAGCCTGGAGAGCCCACTGAACTAAGACTTGAACAGGGTCCTCCACCTCTTCCTGTCCTTGTTTAATTAGATAGACCAAACTTTTGGCAAGTAATCCCGGTGCCTCTTCCAGAGCAGTCACCCAACGGGCATCCCTGTCTTCACCAATACCAGCAAGTAGTTCTTTTAGATGAGCAACAGCCTCAGCCTCCTCTCCACCTGCTGTCCCTTCTGTTCCACCAGTCTGTCCCTCAGTTCCACCAGCATCTCTGGGCTCTTCCATACTGGCCTTCTCAAACTGGGTTTCAAAGCGGGTCTTGTACGGAGGGGTGAAGTAGACCAGTGGTCTGAGTTCTCGTTCATATGGATCATACTGGACAGGTGGGACAGATGCAAGATCCTCAGGAGTGTAATCCATGTCAAAGCTGGGCAGCTTGAAGCTACCATTATCCAGATCATCCTCGTCACTGGAAATCTGCTCATACCCGTCATCACCTGCCGGGCAAAAGATGACAGTTTTATTACATGATAAAAGTTACTCAAACTTTATTTGATAAATATGTCTGTGGAAAATGAGTGAAATGAGGAAGCTAGCAACAGCTACATAGTCTCTTTTTGATACACAGATGCAAACACTCACAGACCTAATCTCCCACAACAGCATCGCTCTAAGCATGCAGGGTTAGTTCGGCATGCACGATGTGATTACGGCACACATTCAGTGTGTGGAAATGCCCAGTCGTCCTCCACATGACAGCATATGAAGGTTAATCAAATGCCTTCACTGAGTCGCCCGAAGCAGCATCCAGTGGTTGCAGGTAGGCGCAGCATGCCAGAGCAAACACTTAAGCTGTTACTCATTCCCAAATGGACCCTGGTCCTGGAGATGCCCCTGACAACCATAGTTGGAGTAGTTTTTAGAACTATGGGGTTCTAGGCTGAGGGTCCATTTGGGATTGCCGACTATCCTACTCTCACATATGAACACCCCTACCTTCCTCCATCTCCTCGTCCTCACCCTCATCTTCCTCTTCTTCCTCCTCTTCCTGTGCACTCCCCTCAGTCCTTGCGTCTTCCTCTTCCTCCTGCTCTTCTTCCTCTTCCTCACCTTCTTCCTCTTGCTCAGCATCCGAGTAGGTCTCATCAGCAGGCAGCGATCTTTCCGGTGACACGGCTTCCAGGTAGTCCTCACGGCCCTCGCCTGGCTCATCTTTGATTACCCCCACTGTAGAATTTCCAAAACAACAAATAAAAACATAGAAATAACTGATGGTAAAAATACGTTTTCAGATACAAATCTGATCAGAGAGCAATTTTAGAACATCATGTAATTCATTGCAGAAATATTTTGGACAAAACTTTATTTAAAGCTTTATGACTGAGTTAGATCATTTAGAAACTTCTGACACTTCACCAAATGTAACTGATTCCATTAAGAAAGTTAATCTCTTAATACTTCATTAAATATAGTTAATAGTGAAAAATTTATTAATTAATAAATAATAAAGGAGAAAATATGTATCCAATAAAAAACACACTAAAAACAACAGTTTAACCCAAAATGTCTCTCTTCAAATATTGCTTGACAGCAACAGATACACCACACCCGAATCTGTATGTCATAGAAATATTAAAATCTGTTGCGGTTTATTCTAATGAGAAATAATCGATTGTCCTTATCTTTCTTTTATTTTTAATTAACATCTTTATACTTACTAGAAGAGGATTTGCTGGTTTACACAGAGGTTTCCTTTGAAGTGGATTTTTACCCCACAAATGACTAATAAGATTTTCTTACTCTAAGCTGGTATATTCAGCCAGGATTGCATTGAAAGCAATGACAGATGTATTATTTCAAAGTTTTTGAGAGGAAATTCAGGGACCCCGTTCAGGAAATAAGTGGTAGGTAATGGATGGAAATGTGGACATACTAAAATTAGATCAACCATGTATTTGATTGCAGATTGTATAAGATTATTTTATCTTGAGAATAAAAGTAATCATAATCAGATGTAATTAATTCTAAGTGGAATGTCTTATATGATACATATATAAAGTGGAATTAAAACAGCAAACATGAGGAAAAGCTGCAACGTTCTCCTTAGTCTACATTGTAGACTAATCTCAATAATTACAAACATAATGTCATGTCATCCAGTATCTTGAATACAAATAAGGAGAACGCTGCAGCTTTTCCAGGCCCATGGCTTACATTATGCAACAACACTAAACAGACGCACAACCCTGACCTGATATTGGGACCTGTTCCTCCTCATCGTCATCTGGTGGCGGAGGTCCAGGCGGAGTACGAGGTCCTCTGGGTGCTGGTCTGGGTGGGCTGCCATTGTACTGGTCATCTTTTTCCCAGTCTTAAAAAGACAAAGAATGACAGCAATACACTAAGCATTCACAAAACAACTCTTGAAGTAGAACAAGTTTGTTATTTGATGGTTTACTCTCAAAAACCGGTATGAAGAAAAGAGTGCTAATAATTTAAGTGTAATGGAGCCCACCTTGTTTAATGATCCTTTTGAGCCCACTCTGTTGTTGTGGTGGTGGGGGTGGGGGAGGAGGAGGGGACTCATGATCATGGCCATGAGGGCGCTCTGCACTACCATACACTGCCAAAGTTAGACTTGTGTACCAGCCACGCAGCACCAGGCCATCAGTATTTATCTGTTAATAATACCAATAAAATCATGATATTTCACCAGATCAAAGAAAGGAAACATATTGTTTATTAGAATGAGTTACCTTTCCACTAGGTCTGAACACAATGGACTTGTTCTCATCATATTCCAAACTGAGGGAAAAAAATCAAAACAGATTAATACAAGTCTGAATTTGCTGCATTGTGACTTTCTAAAATTTCAACATGAAACGTTTTTACAGATATCACGCCATAAAAAGGACATTTTTTATGTATCTTAACACATTAAAGTCACATCCATTTGGAACAGTCAAGAGACCATTTAGACAACAAGTCATAGAAACCCGACAAATACCTCCTCTAAATGTTCCCAGCACAGATATTAACTCGGGTGTGTCACAGTCAAACTTTCAAAAGATTAACACAAAAGGAACCTTTAACTTAAGTTTATGCTCAGGCGCTACTGTGCACACCTCTGTTATTATGAGGTTAGAATAAAAAAGTTTGACTTGGGCATTCCACTTCTCTACTTCAACGAGAGCTATATGCTTATAGTCTCACTTTCAGGAAACGTGTGGGTAGGGTTGGGTTACTGGAGAGACCAGTTAGCCAGCACAGGAACAAAAGGACCTGAATTAGGCTGGGTGCAAAACAAACCGATGAGAACAGGTCTCACATGCTGCTGCGACCGGTTCTACAGGTGGGACGGACTTCTGTATCTTAAGCACTTTCAAGGTTCAAACTGGAAATGTGGGAATGGGAAGAGGCTACGAGGTTTAATTGTTCAAAATGAGAGCTGAAAGAGTGAAAAGGATTCTGACCTGCCCAGTCTGTGGAACGTGGGACTGTTGGCTTTGGTGACGTTATTGAAGAACAACTCCAGCTGGAAGGCATGAGGAGAGGTTTCCCTGGACACACAGTAATGACACAGTCAGGACTTGGCTCAAAGGTGAACAACTCCGGTTCTCAAACACTGCAGTTGTCAAAGTGTTAGGACATTCCCTGCTACACCACATCTGACTCAAATTAATGGATAATTAGCAGACTTAAGATTGAAGGAATTTAATAGATTTAAGGAATGACTTTCATCCAAAAAGAGTCTATTTTAGATCAAGTTTACATTTTAATAACAAAATATCATCAAACTTTTTTAAAAATGAAAACTGAATCCAATATTAGATAATGACGATATTCAGTAGTAACAATAATGTGGCACTCGCGGAGCAGTTAGTAGGAGGGGCAGGGGTAAGGGAATTGATCAGCCCACAGTGGTTTCCCACAAATGCAACTCCAGGTCCAGGAACCTGCGTCCTCAAGCCCAAAGTCCATCTTTCAAATCAGTAGCAACACATTCTCTATACAGCAATACTTTACCACTTCATCCAGTTGGATTACATCGCTCTCTTTAAAAAAGCAAAGTTGAAATCAAGATCTGTTGAACAATGCAGCTTGGGTGTCAAATTCATTTACCTCTTCATTCACACAGGCATCACTATTTCCTGCAGGTATGTGCTACAAATAAATATATCAGGTATCCTTTGTGAGAAAACTCTTTCAAAGAAAATATATGAGGAGGAGCAGCAGCACTGTAGATTGCCATTTTACATTTTGTAGCACTAAAATTATTGTGGTGATAAAACAAAGCCAGTAGCATGAATGAAAATGGACCCAAAAGAGATATTACCTATATTATGTTAATACTGATGACTATTTAGAATAAAACTGACACAGTCTCACATGTATCTCTTTCTGTTGCCTGTAATAAAGAGATATTGCATAAAAAAACAACAAAAACAAACTATTGTAAACAGATAAGACTTTCACATCTACATCAGAATGCAGTCATATTTATTTTTACTGGGGGCAGGCCAGTTTGGCATGCTTGTGATTGTTCTTATATTTGTTTGTTTAATCTTACTTACAGAAATAGGACATACACTACAAGTTTTTAAAGGCCAGTAATGTGCATCCTGTATGTTTGACCAAATGTGAACCTATATTTTAAATGAATGATTGAGAGTAAACTCTGCAGAGTGCTGGTCAGCACTGCAGCCTCACAGCAAGAAGGTCACTGGTGTGAGCATTGGCTCAACAGTGGCCTTTTTGCAAAGAGTTTGCATGTCCTCCCTGTATTAGTGTGGGTTCTCTCAGGGTACTCCAGCTTCCTCCCACCACCCAAACACATGCATGTTAATTAGTGAGTGGTTGTTTGACACTGTGTGTTGGCCCTGCAATAGACCAGTGACCTGTCCATGGTGTACCCGCCTTTCACCCAATGATTGCTGGGATAGGCCCCAACTACCCGCGACCCTTTATTGGAATAAGCAGTACAGATGGCTGGATGGATAAAGATCGTGGAAAATGAACACTCAAAATTGTACCCATCTGTGCTGCGGGGGTATTTTGTTTCTAAAATTAGGTATTAGCTCAGTGTGTGCTTTTTCAGTGTGAGTATCAGTTCTTACCCAAATCCTCTGCTGTCAGGTAAATTGCTGTGTGCTTTAATTCCTGGAGGGATGACCCTCACCTCTGTGATCAGGACACCGCAAGGAAACCGCACCACATCCACGTTGGTTAACTGGAGTACAGGGTTTAACATTTAATACAGTATTTCTAACAGCAATAACCACAGCTAGCACGACGAGCCTTTGTAGTCACTTTTTTTCGCCCATTAAGATTTAAGAGCCACCTTTGATAGTTAGCATTAGCCGCTGGGCTACATAGAAAACAACATATACAACAATCCGAATTTAATAATCTATATTAAGATATCACGTTTTTACAGTAACAAGCATTAAATTAGAAAAATTGTTGGTTCTAATAAAATACAAGTGTTTTATTTATTCACGCAGTAAACTGCAACATGCTAGTTTTAGCCAAGTTAACATCGTTAGCATGAAAGTTGAAGTTCATTCTGAAAAACTAACAAATATAAGAGATAGAACTCCCGGAAGCAAATAACTTTGGAGAAAATGTGCATGAGTATATAGAGGCTTCATTAGCATTACCTCTGCATTCTGGTGCTTAAACGTATCTAGGAAAAGAAGCTCCGTTGAAGGGTCCAACGCCATAGCTTCTTCGCTTATGGTCGGTCTAAAGATAAACTTCCGGAATAGTGAATACTTCCGGTGCAAGTTTACCGGCCAAAATAAAATAAAATAAAATAAAATAAAATAAAATAAAATAAAATAAAATAAAATAAAATAAAATAAAATAAAATA
>JBAMHV010000006.1:12933426-12964922 GCA_037177535.1 Pseudomugil gertrudae | reverse complement strand
AAAATAAAATAAAATAAAATAAAATAAAATAAAATAAAATAAAATAAAATAAAATAAAATAAAATAAAATAAAATAAGTATCATAATGTCTTCATTACAGGTTTTGATTAGAAAACGTTTTTGTGCTCATATAATCATTTTAAAGTGTTTTTTAACGATACACACAATACACGAATACAGACAACATTAACAGACAAACACAGAAGCTTTATTAATTTTGATTTTGTGTTAAAAAAAAAACACGATTTTCCACCTCTATATTATTTGGAACATATTCAAATTTTATTTAGGATTAGGCTTATTTGATTACATATAGGCTATAGGTATTTCTGCTTGAAAGAAATACAATTTGTTTAAATTGTTAAACTTTTACAGAGATCAGATAATTAATACCATTAAAACAGACTATCTGGTAGCTGAGTGTGTGTTTTTTTTTTTTATTATTTTATCCTCAGGTCCTATACGCTAAATTGTGACACACCGGCAATGTAAACTCAATTATTTTTTTTATTTTTATACTGTTACTAGCCTATTGTTATTACAGTAAATTACAAATATATTTTCAAAGTTTGCCACGTCCTAATCTTTGTAACACCTGAAAGAGGGAGGGACAGGTACAAAGTCACGTGGTCAGACAGGTAGAATCACTACAAAAGCAAGGAGCGTTCAGCCATTACCTTGCGATGGTGACTGCGGGAGTAAAAAATTAACAAGCGATAAAAAAATAGGATTTTCTCGGAGTTCAGGTATCGCCGTGAAGCCACTTCTACCTCCTGCCTCCCGCGTGTCATCTACGTATCTCTGTACGCGCTGTCTTTCAGGGTTTTATTTATATTTTTCAGTTTCGCCCTAGATTAGTATTCTTTTACCTGTTTGCGTTCAGATGACGGCGGAGGTAGACTACCTGGTGGTGGTTTTCACCGCCACATCTGGCACAAGCGGAGATCTGCTGGGATCTGATGAGAAGGAGCTCGTGCGTTTGGTTTGGCAATTGGTGGATGTAAAGAACAAAACGGTAACATAAAGGGAAAAACTATCCTTAGTGACTTTAACTTGTTAATGGTTCCTAATGTTCTTCATTCCAAAGAAGGAAATCTAATGATGAGGGAACAAGACTGAACTGAAACTAAACTGAATAATAATGTTTATATAATAGTTAACAATGTGATTTATGTCCAGGTTATTCTTTTTTTTTTAGTCATTTGTTAGAAATTAGTAGAAAATATGTTCCAGTGTCTCTCAGTAGGCCTATGACAAGTTATGAGCAGTCTTTTTCTCTCGATAGGAGAGAAAAACAATGGAGACTTTAGCTCATTAGAGTCGTAATATCTATGTAATAACCCTTACAGTGAAAACCTATTCAGCTTTATCGTACCATCCAACCGCATGAGTTATTGTATAGGCCACTGTTTCAAGACTGACTTGTTTTCCTCTCTGAACCAGTTGGGCAAGGTGAATGAGATCCTCATCAAGCCTGACCTCTTAGACTTGACTGAAGAAAAAGCAGAGGAGGATGTGGTGGAGGAGAGTCAAGAAGAGGAGAACGGGACTGGAGCAGAGTGCTTATCCACAGCTACAAGTATTGACAGTGCTTTAAACCTGGTAATGCTATCTCCTGATTATCTAGAAATCTATTATTAACCTTCATTTCATGGCACTATTAATATATCCTGGTTAAAGTCCCTGATGTAGATTTTGTTTTTTTTTTATTTCTCTTGTTAATGTGTGATATGTTTTTTTCCCCTCAGTTTAATCTACAGCTGACGAATGAGGTGAACAGTGCGGGCGCAGGCACGTCGTTGTGTTTGTGTACAGACGGGCAGCTCCACATCCGTCAAGTGATTCACCCTGAGGCTGCAAGCAAGGTGAGCGAGCTGGGTAGGGTGAACGAACACCTTGGAGCTAGGGCGGATGTTCAATTACTGCTGCAGGAACCGTCAGTGTTGTGTCAGCACTTTTCTCCCTGCTGAATTAAACGCTACCGCGAAACTGATCCACAGAACAGAGGTGCTCATGCAAACCAGTGGCACAAGCCTATGCATATACAGTGCTTTTGCACACACAGCATAGCTGATGACATTCTCCCACATCTTAAAACAAGTGCGGCGAAGAAAGCAGCGTATGTTTTACTGGCTTGAGCAAACACTCTGATGAGAGTCATAAAACAACAGCTGTTGATGGGCAACTTGTTCACATCCTATTATTTAATCTCTCCCCATTTTTAGAACATCCTGATACCAGACTGTTTTTACTCCTTCTTCGACCTTCGGAAGGAGTTCAAGAACCACTTTTCCAGCTCTGACATCAAGGATTTGAACACCGACATCATGGCAAACTGTATCCCTTCAAATATTGTGTTTACATTTCCTTACCTGTTCACACTGTTGTGTATTTAATGTGTTTTTAGGTTGTGTTGGTTGCGGTTTTCTCCTTTCAGACTGATTTTGTGTGCACTCAAAATATGCACTCAAAAATAGCATATTAAAAGTTAACAAGCCAGGGTGTTGGCTGCAGGGTAAGAGGTTTTGAAATGCAAATAAGGAAAGAATGGAAGCACCTTGCTAAGCCCTTAGTGAAAAAGTGTGTGTACTTAGCCACCAGGGCTAACCCCGCCCACTCACTTTTTTACAGGAAAACTGACATCTAATGTTTTGACTCACTTATACAGATTTGCGGTTTCTTATTTTACCCCATTTTCAGATGAGTCACAGTATTTTGCCAGTGTCTTGTTTGCTTTTCTTAACCGGCTCCTCCTCAGCTCTTGGTTTACCTGTTGATGAGCCAATCATGTGGGATCACTTGACGTCTCAGGATCCATCGGCCACATTGCCTGCAGAAGTGGCTGTACAGCAGACCCGGCTTATGTCCAGCATTGTACTTGCACTGCTCTCTGAGCCGTTTTGTGAGTAGCACACACGAGGCTTCACAGGAATCACCCGCAATTAGTTGCAATTTATGCACAACTATTTGTTTATAAGCGAGACACACACCTACAACAGAGCTCGTGGGTCCTGTGATGGACCAACGTGTCTCTCGCCCAGTGATTGCTGGGATAGACTCCAGCTAGGCGCGACCCTTCATTGGTATAAGCGACACAGATAATGGATGCATGGACACAGCATATTTTGAGTGATTTTTTAAAAGTTTTTAAGCAAACACACATAAAACAGTGACAATCACTTCCTGTCTTATTAGACAAATCAAGGCTTATTTAAGAGTAAGTTTTATAACTTTTTTTATAACAAGAAATCACGATAAGAAACAGCAGAGTTATCACTAATGTGTAAACGTATTAGCTGCATTCTTAAGTGAATTCCTATTCATATACTGCTATTCATATTCACATCATTTAGACTGGAATGCAACATGTTTGTGCATATAAGGCAAGGTGTAAACAAATAATCATCTTTAAGTCTAAATGGGTTAAACAGAAAAATGGTTCAAATCTGTGTTTCTGCTACTGTTTGTGACTTCAGACATTCGCTATCTGTTTTAGAAAACCTGACTTTCCCATTACAGGTCACACATTTTCTAATCCAGAGCGAGTCAGCGAGAGGTTTGAGAGTGGCACTTGGTGAGTGACGTTCTTTATATCCACTACTTCTGAACTCAACGAGTCCATTCCTGTTGTGCTAATTTCTTTGTGGGGTTGTGCGTGTGCAGCAGTAAGATGGAGAAGGTGTGCGACAACACTGTGATCAGAGCCAGAGGGTTGCCATGGCAGTCTTCTGACCAGGACATTGCTCGCTTCTTCAGAGGCCTCAACATTGCTAAGTATGATATAGACCTGTTTGTAGGCATATTTCTGTGTGTTTACTGTGTTTAATCGCTCGCTATCTTAAAACTGATAAAAAAAAGCTGATGCTGCTTTAACCTTCTGTTTGTTGTGTTTTTACAGAGGAGGGGTGGCACTGTGTCTTAATGCTCAGGGGAGGAGAAATGGAGAAGCACTTGTTCGCTTTGTCAGTGAAGAACACAGAGATTTAGCGCTGCAGAGACACAAACACCACATGGGCAGCAGATACATTGAGGTAACCTGTCTAGACATTATCAATTATGGAAAATTTCCCACTATTTGGTTGGTTTATTTCAGAAACACCTGTAGTGACAATTAAACAATGTTTTCCTGTAATGGCAGGTTTACAAAGCAACGGGGGAGGACTTCCTGAAGATAGCAGGAGGTAAATTGACATTATTTTTGTATACATATGCTGGGGTCTTGAATGAGGAACTGAAGATTTGGTTGTGTTCCTCCACTGCATTCCCGAAATGAAAAATCCTGTTATGAAAAAGTTAAAAAGCCTTTAATTTATGGAAATCTATCCTAACAAAGCACGTTGTGCTTGGGAGGAAAACAGTTAGGTGCTTTACATTCCTGTTGTCTTTAAGGAAAAATCATAATTAATAATTTGCTGAGTAAACTGTCAGTCATGACTCAGCAGTATCATTTGCTTTTTAAAAGTAATAAGTGCCTTAAGAGGGCAGGAAGTTAGTCAACAAAGCACAAACCATTACTAAGTCATCTCATGTGCATGTTTAAGATTTTATTTGTAAAATTAAGGTTGCAGGGGAAACAGAAATGACTTCATTACCACATGATTATTTTATCATCACAAAGATGATAGCTTTGGGGTGCCACTGAAAATCATCAAGGCATTAAAGTTCGGTTGCATGAGAAGAAGAAGAGCATAAAGATGAAGTGCCTGCTGCTCAAAGAGAGAAAGCATACTGCATCATGTGTCTGTGTGTTGATCAGGTACCTCCAATGAGGTGGCAATGTTCCTGTCGCGTGAAGACCAGATCATAGTGAGGATGCGAGGCCTTCCTTTCACCGCCACACACGAGCAGGTGCTCGCTTTCTTCTCTTCTGGGGATGAGCTAAAAGAGACGTGTCCAGTCAGCGGAGGGAAGGACGGCGTCCTGTTCGTTCGCTACCCAGATGGGCGTCCAACTGGGGATGCTTTCGTTTTGTTTTCCTGTGAGGAACATGCTCAGTGCGCTCTGAGAAAGCACAAGGAAATCCTTGGGAAGCGATATATTGAGTTATTTAAGAGCACGGCAGCAGAGGTGCAACAGGTATGTGAGTGGGTTTTTTTTTATTCAGTCTGTGGGGAAAGTTTTGGTATTCTTTAAATTAGAAATTAGAGTCGAGGAACAAAGTGCTACTTTCTTTTAAAATTCTTTGTATTAGTAAATGTATCTCATATTTTCTTGAATCATTGGAGTAAAGCATATTTGCTTCTGTGTGTCTGTACACAGCGTTTCTATCCATTTTTTCTCTTCCTTCTTCCTAGTCTTGTGAGATCAAGTCATGTTTTTTTCTTATATATGATTATTTACAATCTTACAACCATACATATCTATGCAAAGGATTTACCTCAGGCTTATATGTGTAACAGCTTACAGGACTTACAGAAATGCAAACATGCTGGTGTCCTGTTGGCTGTACGCCAGCTCCTGTCTGACACATTTAAACACAACATGGACTTATTGTAGAGAGGATCTTCCCAAAGTATTAATTACAGCTGGAACTTTTTTTTTCCACCTGACTGTATATGCTAAACACAGATATGGCCGTTTGGAGCCAGACTGGTTTATTGACAGGCAGATTGTGTCATTTAAACATGTGGTGGTGTTTTTTAGGTGTTGAACCGGTATTCATCGGCCCCCCTGATCCCTGTAGCTCCAACCCCCCTAGTTTCCATGCTGCCCACAGTGTCTCTCCTGCCCTCTCCTGGTGGTGTAAGGGACTGTCTGAGGCTGAGGGGGCTGCCTTACTCTGCAAGCATAGAGGACATCCTCACCTTCTTGGGCGAGTTTACACATGATATCAGACCACATGGTGTGCACATGGTGCTCAACCAGCAGGTACATGCACTAACCACACTGACACACCCATTGGCTCACATGCTTTCTGATTAAAAACATTATGGAATAATCTATCGTGATATGTGTTTGCAGGGTCGTCCATCAGGTGACTGCTTCATCCAGATGGTTTCTCCAGAGCGGGCACTTCAGACTTCACAGCGACTTCACAAGCATGTGATGTCCAGCCAGCGAGGGGCAAACAACCGCTACGTGGAGGTCTTTCCTTGTAGCGCTGAGGAGATGAGCTTGGTGCTGATGGGAGGCTCGCTCTCACACACGTACACACACGCACACACCCGGAGCAGGAGTGGGACAGGGCTCAGCCCGCCGCCATGTAAGTCCAGACGTAAGTGCTGCTGGGAGCTGGGGGTGCTTCGGGACTGCAGGGTAGGTGGGCTCCTGCCGTGGTGGCAGAGTTGCTGGTTTTTCTTCAATCTAGAACTGTGGGGGGATGGGGACGAGGACTCAAAACTGTGTGTGTGTGTGTGTGTGTGTGTGTGTGTGTGAAAGAGAGAGAGAGTTTTTGTATGCAAGTGTGGGTCCTCTTTGTCATTAAGTGTGATTAATTCACTCATCTGCATGCCCAGAGAAAGCTGATGTGATAACTTCTGTCAATTCTCACCTGTGTTCACACAGTCTGATTGGAAACTTTAGTATAATTTTTCTGTGGCCTGCTGACTCCTAATTACTTTCCCTTACCACCACTTAATTCATTCCTACAGATCTGAAAGGATTGGAAAAGTGTAAGCAAGACAATGTGATTCCTAATCAGTGCACAATATGGCTCCATGTACACGGCTTACACCTTTCCAATCTTATCAACTTGGTGGTGGTCGTGGGATTTAGTGTGTATAGACAAGCACACCTCTGAAAGTGTGCATCTCCTATGCTTGTCTGATTAGAAGCAGTGCGAAAGGTGGCCAGAGCTGGTGTACAGGTGTGCTTTTTTGTTCTCTGTCTGCAGTCAAAGTTAAAAATGGTCTGTTTGTGAACTGTTTGGTTTAGAAATGTCAGTGTTAGCATGAGTCAAACTGAACTGTAATCTTTTATTTTGAAGCCAGCATCGTGTTCTGGATTTGTGAAAATGTTT
The DNA here is from genome assembly GCA_037177535.1 of Pseudomugil gertrudae. Taxonomy (NCBI): domain Eukaryota; kingdom Metazoa; phylum Chordata; class Actinopteri; order Atheriniformes; family Pseudomugilidae; genus Pseudomugil; species Pseudomugil gertrudae. The sequence goes on along the minus strand of JBAMHV010000006.1, from coordinate 12,957,964 downwards.
GAAAGAATAACACAAACTAATATTATGCTAAAAATAGTTTATTTTAAAAATAAGTGTCAACTCATTTAGGTTATATTCATAGTAAACTTACTGATAGGATTGTGCGTTGTTGTTCTCATCATGGAAATATTGGCCATATAGATGGTTCAGTAAACTGGTGCGTGCCAATGGGGAAAGTAGAATCATGTTAAATGCCGCAGAGGCTTGTGGCTGTTGATTCACTTGACCTCTGAGACATTAAAAAGCATGCCTTACAGTTTAATGTAGACAAATGAAAACAATGCCAGTTATTCTGTTTACAGACATCACATAGTAGAAAATAACTATACCTATCTGCAGACATGCAAATGTGTCAAGCATCAATGAAAGGCAATGATGTTCATTGTTTGCAAGTTTTCCTGAGCTCCTCCCGTAGAATCAAACAACAATCAGACTCCGACATCAAGACTTTGTGCACTGATATGTGTGTGTATTTTATAATTGTTTCTTTGTCTCTGCCTCTGTTCCCTTCTTTCTAGGTTTATCTCCACCATCCTACACATTTGCCCCAGTTCCACCTGTGCTGCCCACAGAGGCTGCTGCTCTTTACCCTCCTATTGGGCAGATGCTACTGGCCCCTCGCTCCCTGCACCCAGGACATGCTTACTACCCTGCCTCAGCTCAGCTGTACATGAACTACACAGCCTACTACCCCAGGTATATTGTTATGGTTACAAATGTTAAGTACAAGCTCCATCTTTCAGGGTGTTTTGTCGTTAAACTGGTTGATCTTCCTCATGTGAGGCTCACAGTTTCTTGGTGCAGCTGGGACCCTGGTTCAAGTCTTGACCCAGGGCCTTTTACTGCAGGTTATTTCCTGATCTCTCTGAGCCTCCCTTTTTTATTTTAAAAAAGTTCCCTCTATCGTTTATAATATTACAATTTCAAGCAAAGCACTTTATATGCTAATTTCACTTTCCACAATACAATAACCACTCTACAACTAAAATAAATAGAATTATATGTATACAGAGCTTTTAGGCTTAAACTAAGTTATTTTATGGCTTGTGTGCTTCTGAGAAACTGCATTAGTATTAGTTTCAAGTTTAATTTTCTGAGCCTTTTGTCATATCATTATAGGTATTGTAGTTGGCAGGGATGCTAGTAAACATTGTAAGGTTTGTGTTTTGTTGAGTCCTTTTAAAATAGGCCTAAATGCTTTACCAAACTGACACTGAAAGCAAGACGTAGATAAAACTTTGTTTCACAGGTTTCACTTTTATTTTTATTTATTTATTTTTTTACAAAAACATTCAATTTCTCATTGTGGAAAAACAGACACTTTTTCTTATGTAGGAATATGTGTTTCCAAGGAGAAAGACTGGGACAAGGGTAGTTAATAACTGAATATTGAATTATCAGAGAACTTGGTAAACATCTAGTGACCTCTGTTTTCCCTGGTTAGATATTGAGACGTACTTGAGACGTACCCAAAGTCACTCCTAGTCGTGTTTTCTAAATTTGTTGACAAATGTGCAGCTTTTTATGTATTTCCAGGACAACAATCTTGATTTACCTTCTCATTTGTATCTTTTCAGTCCACCTGGCTCCCCTTCGACCTTGGGTTTCTTCCCTGCTCCTGCTGCCCTCTCTTCCCCTGGAGGGTTGATGCGAATGCCAGGCCTGCCTTACAGTAGCAGTGGTGTTAAAGACCTCATTAATGCTGTCCAAGGATACCAGGTAAGATGGTTTCCTTCAAATGCACCATGTTTTCCTCATACCAAGGAGGCTATGTTTTGCCAGCATTGGTGTGTTTGTTTGTTTGTCTGTCTGTCTGTTTGTAACATAACTCAAAAAGTTATGGTTTTGATTACATTTTTAGAAAATGTCCGATCAGGGACAAGGAACAGGTGATTTACATATTGAAGGTGAACCGGATTACCACCTGGATCCTGGAATTTTTATAGGGTTCTTTATCACTGTAAATTGAGGCTGTTTGCAGCTTATGTGTATATACTGTAACTCCATGAAAAAAGCTCAGATGCTAAGGGTATGTTTTCATGGTCAAGGAATTCATTGAAAGAGATCGATCAAAGGTAGGACTAATGTCTTGAGGTGTAGGTCACAATACGCTGGGGAGTCTGGCACTCTCCGAGTGCTTTTCTAGTTTTACTGATGTAGTTCTCATACTTACAGTCACTGTGTGGATTCAGAGTCCACATGCCTCACTGTTGGCCCCAAACGCTTTATTCAAATCTTCTATTATGGGTGTGTGTTGTCAGGCATCCATTGTGGTTGCCCAGAGGCTAACAAACTAGTTTATCCTGTCTACTCTCCCTGGTCTGCCACAAGTGTACTGCTGCTTGCTTCGACTTGAACTGGAAGAACTCAAGATTTATTATCGAGAGCGAAGCATCGCAAACGAGTTTATTCTCAATATTTCAGCAAACTAGGATAGTATTTTCCCTCCTCTTTCATGTCAGTCGTGGATTTCCTGAGGCCCGCATTGCTGTTAGGTTTTTGTTATTAGTAACATGTGTCTTAGCATTGTGTTTCTGTCATCCCTTCCCCCTTCCTCATGCCACAGTACGCACCCGAGGATGCTCTCATGCACGCCCACGGGCCAGTGCATGCTCACGACCCGGCCAGGACTTTGCTTACGCAGCCCAAAGAATGGGTGTGTATTTAAGGTGTCTGAGGCAGGTGGCAGGTAAGGATTGGCTGAGGGCTCAGTGAGGGGGGGGGGCTCTAGTTTAGACAGCAGTTTCAGCTATTGTTTGACTGATCAGTGGGGGTTTCTGGACAATGATTTTTTTCCTGCAATAAAGAGGACATGTTCCACAAGCTTCACACAGCAGCAACAAAAGGAGTGTATTTGATTGGGCGAGTGGTTGGAGGAATTTTCATGGATACTAGTTAATCTATGGGTTTTGGTTTTAATCATTTTGACTGGGACTGATGCTTATCAGCACCCTTCTGATCTCTGAGGAAAGTATTAAATTACCGTACACAGTGATCGGGAAGAGATTTAATGTGCTGCTTGCTAACCCAAGCATGTACACGCACATTGTCTTGCTGTGAGCAAATTATCAGCGAGGAAAAATTCTTGTGACTTCAATCAGCCAAATGACTTCCACATATGTGGCCATCTGCTACCGTTCTGTGTGATACTGGAAAGCTTGACATGTATAGCAACAGTAACTAAATGGTGGGGTTTAGCTTGTTACTACACATAATTTCTCTTTTTGTGTGGCACTATGGGTCATAAAAGGTGTCGGCTTCAGGCATTTGAGGAGGTGATGGGTAACATCTGGTGTTGGTATAGGACAAGGATGGGCAGCTCCAGTCCTCGAAGTGTTAGAAATTTTCAGGACTTCCAGGACTGGAGATGCCCATCCCTGGTATAGGGGGTCCTTTTAATTATGTTAGTTAATTTCACATTGTAGTGATTAGTCTTGTGTCTTTCTGTCTCCCCTTCTCTCTCCCCTCCTGGCCTCTCTTTAGGGTCCCATGGAGTCTGTTTCTATCCTGAACAGCAGTCTGATGGCTCAGTCCAGTGGAGGAGATGTTCCTCCTTTCATGTCCCTTCCTACTCTCATGACCAAACCGGGAGGACAATACTTGGATCTGACACTGCTGTAGGGTCAAACTTATGCATAAGTCATGTGACAGCTTGTTATGTGTCAAATATTTGTTAATTTTTTTGTTAGTCTTTTAGATGTGTTATTTATATCTTTGAGATACAGAAATAAATGTATATTAAAGCTAATTCTTTATGGCCTTAGCCAAACAAATAGCATTTTTTTCTATACTGCACAATGTATATTTTAAAGCTTTATAGAAACCTGATATGTCATCCTAATCAACATGATGTATTTGCTAGCGAAACTAGAGAACAACTTGGTATAAACTGAGCTAACTCTTTATTTCTTTCAGCTTTTCTATGAAGAGTGAAAGTGTGTGTGTGAAAGTGATGAGAATGAGTATTATGCAGATTTATGTCGACACATTTTTATGTCCTAATCTGTTAATGCGTTACATTTTATATGTTTTATATACATCTAAGACAGTACACAGCGATTGTATTGGAAGCTTTACTGCATGAAGAAGTTTAATAATAAAACTTTAAAATGTTTACATATTGCCAAATATTAGTGCACTGCTAATCAGTTAAACTCATGATATGTGTTTCAGAGTATACTGGCAGTATCTTATAACATTTGTTACACAGTGAGTTAGTCAGGTAGTTTGATCCTTTCCTCAGACTAAATTTACAAAAATGTCACACCTCACGCCCTGATCTCTTTTCTGTGTCCTCACTGAGTAAGTCAATACTGCGTGTTTGTGTCATGCAATGGTGGTTTGCCTTTTGTTTTGGGCTCACCTAAGCAATGCACAACCCCAGTTTATGGGACACAGACTTGCATTCTTTTAGATGACTCTAATCATTAGCTCTCAGCTCAAGTAGGTGAATACCAGGAGTCTGATGAGGCCCGTGAACATCTACATATTGTACTTTAGATTTAGCTACCCCTCACACTTGTTTGTACGTACATCTACGCTAAATTTGATCATTTGTGAAGAAACAGTGACATCTGTCACCGCTTTTTATTTACCCTGGCCATTTGTAGATGTTCAGAAACATTGAAAAATAAAGGAATTGAAGGACATGCTTGTCACATGTCTTGTGAATTTTGTTATTTGGAAGCTGCAAAGTTGATATTTTGGCTGTGTATACATGTCCTGTAGTAAGAGTTCTTCCTTCTCAGGAAGTCCTGTTGCAGCCATGCAGGAAAACAGTGAGGAGAATAAAAACAATAAACACAACAAGTCAAATTTCCAAGCTTCTTTCTGCTTGATTTCTTCCATTTGCCTACTGAGCATTTCACCTGCTTCTGCTGTGCACCTCAGGAGGGATTAAATTGTGGCATCACAAAGATCCAAGCGGAGCTGTCTGATGACAGAACGCAGCTTAAGGTGAAACTGTGGGAACTCCCTCGCACTGTTCTGTGATTACCTCCGAGTTTCCCACATGCCTACATACTACAGCAAAGAAGCCATTGTTACTTAGACACACTAAACACATTATATGAGAAGATGAGCTTTTTTTTTCTCCACTAGAAAAGTGAAGAATAGGGACAGCAGGAAGTGGGAAGACAGGTAAAACGATGTCAGACCCCCTCAGGGCTGATTCAACATTGTGAAATTCAATACTACGCGCCCCACCCAACTCGATCCCTTCTAAATGCACTAACTCATTCTCCCACTCAAAAAAAAAACAGAAAAAACAGCTGTCTAAACTGGCATAGCAACAGTATTACCTAACAAAACTCAAACTACGATGTGTTAAGGTCTTTAGATTTCTTCATGGCACACTTAAATACACTGTCAGAAAATGCAGCAGGTTAATTTGCTATTCATAAGGACAGCATCAGAAATCGTAAATACATTTTACATGAATGTAAAATATGTTTAAAATACTTTATTTACTTGGATCTTATATGAAGATCAGTTTGGTTTGGTGCATTCAGCTCCTTTGGACTGATAATAATTTTCCAATGAAGATTTGCTTAAAAAAAACAAGCTTGACTTATTTGAAGAGGTCAAATAAAGAGCCACTATTCCAGTTTTGAGAAACAGCGAATCCTGTTTGTCTCATCTGACAGCCACATCTCCTTTTATGCTGTAACAAAAACACTAAAGTAACAATCTTCTATAAGATCTTAAGACTATAATGCATCTTAGTTTGCACATATGCAGCACATTCCATCGCTTATACCATGACTTTTTTGCTCACTTGAGTATTGTTATGTAGTTGACTAAAGAACAGAACTAATGTGTAGTTAATACTGTGACTTATTGTAATGACAGGAGGCCGAAATCTGCATTCAAACTCAGTACACATTGAGATATACGTTCCCATGTTGGAGCACAGGCAAAAGTGGCCGAACCAAAGCCGTCAATCTGGTGATGTAGCTTTTATTAACATCCTTCCATTGTCAGGAAACTCATTCAGTCAATATAATACCGAAACAGGCCATCTTTGGCCTCAGTTGTAACCAAACAAGGTCAGAAATAAAGTGTTGGAGCTTTGCTTTTATCTCTACTAAGTTTATTTCAAAGAACATGCTTTCTCGGAGCGCATTTGTATTTGAGCTGCAATGAAAACCACATGTAAAAAAATAGCAAAGTGACCCTGCTACTTTATGACGGCTTGTAAAGCAGGATCAGTAGCTTTGATTTGTCTCCTTCTAGTGGGCAGGTAGGCATTTACACAGATGCAGCACATTCGGTCTCACAACTGCATACTGTCAACTTGCTTTGTTCAGTTTAAACCCAAATGTTTCCAGCATGTAAAATCTCATATTACATACAGTACAGAAGTAAGCATTTACAATGCTGTTGTCAGTGCTTTAATTACGTCTATTTACATTTTGAACAAACCCATTGAATAGTAATGTGCTCTTATGTGCTGATCAGTGCTTCAACAGTCGTCGTCTAAAACACAGTTTAGGCATCTACAAGGACATGATGGTGAAATCACACAAAAAGTTAAAGATAACCCCAAATGAAACCAGATAATCATTTAGATGAACATATATATCATGCAGGCTGTGCCAGCATATCTGCAGTTTGTATGCGATGAAGAAGTTCCCTTGGTCCATTGAATTTTTTTACACTGATTCAGTTCTGCAAATATAAAGATTCATCTTTAACAATTACACAAATAGAACAATTGCAATCAGGCAAATATGTGTTTATACTGAATATGCGTGCAAATCTATAAATATTGTTTTTCAGTAAATTTGGGACATTGTTTTAGTGTCCTCCTATTTGCTTCGGTGTTAGTGAAGTCACAGAGTTCAAGGGTCAGGATCTCAGAGTTCAGTCATCAGCAGGGCTCTCATGATCTTCTCTCTGTCCAGCCTGATTTCCTCTCCGCTACAGATAAACACAAACACACTGGTTGTATTTTACAACACATTTAAACTCTTGATTGTGTATGTTTTTTTTGTTTAGCTTTTTTTAATAAATAGCAGCATAAAATACAATACAAACACCTTTGCAGTTCCTTTACAGATATCATTTGGTCTAACTGAACGACACTAAAATCATGTGTATGTTTTGGATCTGCTTCATACCTGTATAAAAATCTAATAGTGGTATTTTACAAAGGAATACAATGAAATCATTGATCAAAAAAATATTAATGGAAATACAACTGTAGCAGGAAACAGGAAGTACAGGCCAAGACAATATGCTGCAGTAGTAAACACACTCACGTAATCAAGCTAAAATAAACAAACAGACAAGTGCTTCATTTTTGGTTCAGAATGCATCTGTGAAGTTTCAGACAGTGTGATGGGCTCTGCATAACCTCTGTGGAAAGTGCCAAGAAAAAAGTGCTTTTTCTAACCATGGATTAAAATTAAACGTAAGAGCATAGAAGGAGGTGTGAGAAAATATTAAATTCTTTTAGATTTGAGATCAGGACAAATGAGTTTGGCTTAGAACGACATCACATCCAGTTCATTCAGCGTGTACCTGGCCATCACTGTCAGGAAATGCCCCGTTGCAACAAAGAAGTGGGAGTGTGATGACATGGAGCAGCATTAGTGCAAACTAAAGCTGATATTTATAATGTCAGAGTAAAAGCCAAAGTACTTTTTGACAAGATGATTGCGAGTCCTCAGAGGTTAGGGAGAGGAGATTTTAACGGGACAATGACCTTGTTATTATCATGAATCACTCTGGTGGAGATAAATCTGTTCATTTTCACTAAACTGTCAAATAAACAACTACTTTACATAAATGTAAAAGGTCCCCCTGTGCTGTTTGGTGATCACCTAATGTAAATATCTTTAGTCAAATAATCATGAATGATTTGACAGGAAGTAATATACTAATACTGTTATTCTTATCTAGAATCTGCTCTGCAGCTTTCCTGTCCATGGCTCATGAAGTTGTCACAGAACCGGATTAAAACAGCTTCATTGTCTGATTTAGAGGAAGCATAACCAGAACAAAACTGCAGATGTTGCTGATAACACCCAAAGGCTGGAAAGATGCTAAATATCACTTATCTAATTATCAATGGCTTTGATTTAAACTCATTATGTATGATTTATATCTGCAGTGATTAAGTTTTTCTATTTTTCTGCTATTGTAGAAAAAAACTCATCCAGTAAGGTGTTAAGTTGCTGATATATTGATTTGACCCTCCCTTACATTCTACATTTAGTTTATAAATTGATCATATGTCATACGTTTTGAGTGCAGGTGTGTTACCTGTCATTATGTGCAGCGAGGTAAGGGACAAGGTGAGGAATGGAGCTACGATAGTAAGAAGGGGACAGGTGAGGGGAAGGCGAAGGAGAGGGACAGCATGGACTACCCAGCTCCAGCGCTGGCATATTATCCACCTGGAATACATATCAGTATATGATGCAAACACACAGACATTCCTCCGTTTACTTTAAGACAATTCAGAAACAGAAAATCAACCCCCAAAGGTGGTGAACAAGTGTACTATATGAGATAAAGCATGCATTATTAAGAGTTTGTACAATGCATGTGTGTGTGGGTGTTACCTGTGGGTATATAGATGGCTGTATCTGTTTGTCCAATGAGCTGCTAGATCCTGACTTGCCCATTCTCTGAGAGGAGATTGCTGCAAGTGCTTCTGGCAAATTGTCTTCATCCTCATGGTTACTAATGAGGAACAGAATGAAAGAGTGAATAACTTGCACAACTCAGGTTTTGTTTGCAAGAACCTGAGAATGCCTTAGGACCACCAGGTGTCAAAAATCACTTGTTTTGTTTACGCACAAGCTGAACTGCCGGACCAGGCGTTTTCTGCGGTTGGTGCTCAGATTTGCCTTGGCTTGCAGTTCCTCTTGTGTTGAGTTGCATTCCTGTCGATGAGGCGTCTTATCTGCTGTCAGACTTGATGCAGCTGAGTCTTGGGACGAACTCTGACACCTGAAAAGCATAGCCGTCACACAGGAGCGTAAGTCCCAGTTTGCAGAAAGATGTGTAAACATGTAAAAAGAAGGGCTAGGGTACTGGCCTCTCATTGAGGGTCTCATTTGAACTCCTTCCTCTGGGCGTTGTTGGGACCTCCTTCTTCATTGTGAAGGAGAAAAAGGATAGAGACAGCAGCTCCGGTTATGCTGCTAAAAACTAAAGTGGAGATTTAAAAGAGTAATTAGTGGGAAGTGAAATTCAGTACTCACCCTGAAAGCTGCCTCCATTTGTGCCTTGAGGATGTTGCATTTGAGGTGGTCAGGGAGCATTGCAGGGGAAGCAGGAGGATGCAGAGATTTTTCTGACAACTGTTTCTCTTCTCGCTGCCAGTGGAACAATAAAAATGGGGATAAGACCTGGATACATCAGATCGAGAGAATATATAGAGAAAATATAAAGTAAAGCCATGTCTGACCTTATTGTCAATGTTGATATGGAGTGAGGGCCATGGAGGAGACTCGCCTTCTGACTCCAGAGCCTTAAGCAGAGACTGAGAGATGTCCAAGTCATCTGCAGGGCAGGGAGGAGCTCTGCGTTCTGAATAACACAGTGTTTAATAAAACATCTGGACAATCAAATGCATTACTGTGAAGAGTAAACATTAAAATAAATAACAGAGTGCAAAATAACAGGCAATCATTACTCGTTCATATTTCAGAACAGTAATCTAAAGGGAGCGATCAGAGGTACAAAATGTCGGCGGTAAAGGTATAGAAGGCCAAAATGTATGAGTTTAAAGTCGGTGCACTAAGATGCGCTAGAGGACACATTTATTCAAGGTCTGATGGACACAAAAAAATGATAATGACATAAAATAGAGGAATGAGACCATTTTTGGATCACATATTGAACCAAAGCCCTGTTTGGAATCAGACACCAGCATAGTAGCCAACACTACCACCAAACCTATTTCCAGTTTCAACTCTTTTCCCAGAGAGTTGCACATATAAGTGTACTCTGCGAGACTGGGACCAGTGTGTGGGACAATACGAAGACATGTGCATTCTGATAAAACAAATAAAGGCTTCAAAGATGGCTGACGATGATCTCAAACCTGTATGAGATAAGAGCCATGAGATCTGTAAGAATTACAGCAGTGTGTGTGTGTGTGTGTGTGTGTGTGTGTGTGTGTGTGTGGGGGGGGGGGGGTAAAGAAAATCAAACTCCACAGGAAATAAAAAAAGACACTGGATAAAATCAGACTTTATTTTAAAAAGCCAGAAATGCCATTGATCTTATTTTTGTCGTGTTAGTCATACTTTAAGGCATGCAGAGATAATTTGCAAGGTTACCTAAGAACAAAATTTTTTTCCACTGAACTGAACTGAACATAATGACGAATGCAGTTTAATGGCAGTGCAAACTGGTGAAGTGAACTCTTCAATTACACAGCACGAAGCGAGAAAAAGAGCATCGATATAAAGTCCAGACACATTTATGCATCACCTTTCTTGGCTGACAGTACTCACTGTTCTTGGTGTGTGTGTGGCAGAGAGTGTCCTGGCTGTGTGTGTGGCGGCGGTGATGATGGTGGGTCTTGCCAGAATATGAATTCTCATTCTCTGATGAGCTGTACTGATGATCTGTGGCAGGACTGCTCAGCGGGAAACTGTGGATGACACATGGACTCAAAACAAGCCTCCAAATGAAAAGCCTTTTGGATGCAACACACTGCAAATATCCAGAGAAATTTTCATTTACTAGCCTGTAAACAATCTCTGTTTATTACTCATAACAATGTGCACTACAAAAATACCCACTGCAAAGTATGAATGAGACAATGCACGACTCTTTCACTACTAATGACTTTTCTTTGTTGTCTTACCCTTAAAGGGAGAATGCATCAAAGGGATGCAAACAGCCCATTATAAAACAGTACGCTGTATTTTAGCATTGATTCATTATAAAGGAAACTTTTCACTTTCACATGTAAATACAAATTAATTTTTTAATTTAATTAATAATAGGTTTAATTAATTATTAATTTAATTAAAGAATCAGGGCCACTATGATTCATGAAAAGTCACCTTGAAAGGTACAAGTTGTTCCAAATAAATGTTTGATTCACTACAAATTAACTTCTTTTTGCATTTTATTAAATAACTAAAATGAAAATATTCTATAAATGGATTAATAAGGCAGCAATAATATGGTGCCAGCCTTCATATTCAAATAAAACAAAAATATTTCCAAAGCATTGTCTAAATTTAAATATAACATAAGCTGGAAAGCACATGTCGCAAATTTATGGGGTGACGATCACAAAAGGAGAATCAGGAATTTCTCACAAGTCTTTGCACAACTTGAATTGAGTCCGAGTGATTCAAACAGAAACTACGTATTTGAACAGGTCTGCAGAGCGGATTAATCACCTTGTATATATTCAGTTATGAATGGAAGTAATTTATTTAAACTGGTTAAACATTTCTTTTGATTTAAGTTTATTTTAACCAACACAAAGAAATTGTTTTCCTTCACCAAAAGAATGAAAAAGGATTCATGTAAAAGAAAGTCTGGAGAAAGGTGATGTTTGCACCTGATCATTTTCAGAACACATTGTTTTCTCCATCTGTTTTTCCCCTCTGTTAGTCATTTATCACCAGAGGGGTATAGTCCTGGTCCAGAAAGTAAAAATCCTGTCTGGCAGCTGGTCCAACCAGTCACTAAACCAGCTGAGCACAGTTCATCTGTCAGGCAGACAAGCCTGTTAGAGAAAACACCTGTTCTACAGGTAGATCCAAAAACATGGCAGGACTTTTACTTTATGGCACCTGGATTTGTCATCTCTGTGTCTGACACATAAAATTGCATTTTTGCACCAGCAAGGAAAATTCTCAAAGAGCTATTAGTTTTAACTGGTTATCTCTAAGCTCAGCATGTTGTCTGCAAGTCTTGACAAAAAATGAGTTGATCACCTACAGAACAAACGAGGAAGCATCGGGTGTAAAAATGATATGCATGACACAATTATGAAAATGACGCCCTTAAGAAAGGGCCCCAGCAAAGGCCCAAAGAGATCCATCCGACCCTTCTGTTACCCACCGTACATCGGCTGTCAAGAAGCCATTCATAAATAAGAGAAACCGGGAGAAAAGGAAGATGATGATACGAACGAAGAACTGGACTGAAAAATCAGCAGCAACTGGCTGAATCCTCCCCAGAGCCTCAACAGCAATATCTATGGAAAAGTGTGACGAAGGACACCTTCAAAAGAAGACTTTTAGAAAGTCCTTGAAGGAGGCTGGAGAACTTTTCCTGAAGGGCATTCAGGCTTTGTTAAAGAATCAAAAAGATCATACCAAATACTGACTTTCAGTGCGGTTGTTGCCTTATTGATGTTTGCAGCTAAATCGATGCACCTGCTTTCACTGCTACATGTGGAGGAACGAAGGCCAGCTCTAGACTGTAGCATAGTACCATATAGCTTGATGGATTTTTTCTAAAGCCATTGAGTTTTGTTCTTACATTCATCCCAGTTTTATTTAATCAGAAAGACCTTTGCAGATTTTGCACTTTTTTTTCTCACAAGCTTTTTATTTGTTTTGGAAGCAACATGGCAAAGTTCCTTAAGGTTAAATTGGGAATGAACTGAGATAAAAACACAAAAGACAACACACAACATTGGCCACATTCTGTAAACAGTTGAATTATCAACTAGATAATGATGTAACATTAACATAATGTTAAGTGAAAAAATGGAAAACAAGACACCACATATAGGATTCATTTTGCTACTGCACCCTGAGCTACACACTATAAACAAAGCAGCGTTGATTCCAACACCAGCACAGACTATATGTGCAGCACTGGACCTTTTCCACCTGCTGAGAATTACCCATACAGAATGTAAATGATTTGGATTAAATTAGTTATCACAATATGTTTAAGACAAGAAAAAAACTGACATTCAAGGCAGATTTAAAGTTAAAAACAGCAACCTCGAGTAGAAACAAAACGTAGATTCAGAGCAAGGCACAAACCTGTTAAAGCAGTCCTTATCTCATATGTGTTCAGCTGGCATGTGTTTTTGGTTTATACCCATGTTTCTTAAAGGAACATATCTGTGCTGTGCACTGTGCATTTGTAACTGAGACGACAGAAAACACAACTTGATGCAACATTTTTGCTCTAACTTTCTGAAGTGGAGGTATAATTTTATGCATCATGTGTACTGTTGACGTGACTAATATTGACAGTGTAGATAAAGTGTAGGTCAAACTAAATCTAAAATAAAGCTGTAATGAACACATCTTAATTATTTACAGAGGAATGAGCCTCAAAAGGAATGAACTGCAGCAGCTGGGTTGATAAGTGGTTGTGTAAGTGTCAATGTTGTCAATAAGGCAGAAAAATCAGCAAATCAAGCTACACAAAGGTAGCTTCCTGTCCCTTTCGTTTTACACCATTAAATCTGCTCAGTTCTCTCTCCATGTTCCCCTCTTTCATCTTTCAGAATCGCGTCAGAACAATAAGTTCCTCTGCACTTTGTAGAAGGTGGACACAGATGAGTAGATGGGACAAATGGATGGAGACAACTGATGAGGATAGAGGGGAGTCCATTAGCAGAGCTTCTCTTTTTGGTGGCAGCTGTCTGAGGTCCCAGGTTAAAGAAAGATCAAAGACTAGTCATGACCTTATCCTGGTAAACCAAACTGGCAGATCCTTTCAGGATGCTGGTGGTTCGTTTAGGGATGGGAGGATTCCTGGATACCGGACTGGCAGCCTCAAAGGATGATCTAAGCACAGTGTGTAGATGAAGGGTCACACACAAGCATGGTGGTAGACAAGACAAGAAGGAAGGGGTATGAGTGACATGAAGTATGATGAGAACAGACAATGTGGAGTATGGAGGCTCTCGGCGTGGTCTTACCTGTGCGATGGCGTGTGGCCGGAGGGGTGCAGGTAAACTGGGGGTGTGAGTGCAGGGTGGGGCAGATGCCACGGCTCGTGACCGATAGGAATGTTGTGCTGGTACTGGAGGGTGGAGGAGAGGATAGAGAAGAAGCTGAAATTAAATGTTGCCGCAAGCCAGATTTGTTGGTGCCACGTGTGTGTGTGTGTGTGTGGATGAAGTAGGGTTATCTGAGGTGGCTCACCGCATGTAGGCTGGAATCAGGACTGGCATGAGAGCTGCAAAAGAATGTCAACAATCACCTGACAGCAGATTTGCACAAAAAAACGATTTTACAGCAACAACAAAAATTGTGTTTTAATGTTTGTTCTGTATAATGTTATCAGAATACGGCGAAAGCAGTAAAATCACAACACTTTTACTTCTGCTTTACAAAAGGCTACTTTTTTGTGGTAGGATAAATCCAGGCAGTTATGTGGATTAAGGTCAACGATTGGGGATCAGGAATGAATGTAATAAGGGAAATGCCCTCATAAAGATAGCAATGTGAATGTGTGCATTTTGCTTCTGAGTGGAGTTTTTACCTGATATGTGGAGGCTTGGCTGGAGAAATGGCAACTGGCAGGGAAATGCAACACCGGTTAGCAGATGCATGTGCAAGTATGACATTTCACTAACATTTATGCAATTCATATGAGTCAGTCGAGACTCTGCAGACATGTCATTACTCTTCTGACTTCAATCTTTTATGTACATACTTGATCTGAATGGTACATGTGAATCTAGAAGGTGATTGAAAATAATTGCTGAAAGCTTTGAGGTGAAAACAGGCGACAGTCTACCTTTTCTGCTTTTAACTTAAAGCGAGGTTGTTGCTTGTGAGCCTGTTAGGACTCTGCAGCTCTCAGAAGGTGAGATTTATGGAGGAGTGAGCGTACAGCAGGTGTTTCTCACAAAAAAAGTGGCTCTCATGTCTTAAAATGTGACCTTTTCTTTTTTTTAAAAAAAGGTAGCAGAGCTGTTTGATGTCTATTGAACGTATCAAATTACAATAGTGATTTTTTTGGGAGAGCAATGTTTGAAAGGGCTGATGGTTTTTATAAGATGAAGCTTTTCTCATCTTCACGCTTCTATGGAACAAATTTCAGAGAGTAAGAGAAAAGAGTGAGCGACCTTTATGTTGTCACAAAAGGGCTCATAGAGGACAGAACAGGTGTTATTAGTCATCCATGTTTTCTGTGTGTTCATAAGACTCACCTTTGCCCAGCGACTGTGTGCGGGAGGGGTACCGTTTGCTTGGCATTCTCTCAAATGTGCTGGCTCTTCTCAGTCTGCCTCCATGAGTGGCCTGATACTCTGTCTTCCCACTGAGGGAAACCCAAAAATGAGGGGATGAAGATGAAGAAAAAATGGGGTTAGAAAGAAAAGATGGAGGCATAAGAAGTTTAGAGGGCATCCTTATTTGTGAAGATGAATCACAAAATCTGACATGTAGTACAAGCATACATACAAAACACATAAATGAATGTTAAGATTGAGATTTAACACAAAATGGATAAAAGGAGAAAAACAAAACAGGATCTTAGTGTGTCAGTCTAATTTTTCTCACTGCTCGAGTGTTTGTTTTTGCTTCCACCATCTGTAACATGAGTGTTTATCCAGTGACAACAGAGTGACTTCACACAGTCCTGATTGAGCTGCTCCAACAAATAACAGGAAGTACCCTTCAAGTGTGAGCATTTGCTTTGACCATCTCTGATAATAATCACAAGAAAACAAACAATATGAGGAGAACGTCTCAGTAGCCATAGGAACAGGTCCACGTAACCATAGATACAGTGTAACCATAGATACAAAGGCTCTGTTTTATGTGACACATTATTCCCCATATGCTGCTAAGTGGTCCTAGCCACAGCTACCTGAGCCAGGCAGTGCGTATGTTATCCTTCTCAGAACAGGAAACTGTTTTAAAGACTAGACAGCAGGTGTGAGGCCGTCTCTGGTCTCTACCTGAATCTGAAGCGCGATCCTAGTCGTGTGAAGTCGTTGCGACTTGCTTTCCCTGCGGTTGGCTGGCGCAGACGGAAAAAAGCATGGCTCTCCACGGCACACTTCCACAGGTGCTTGCAACTCTTGGCGCTGGCGAGCTGGAACACGAACGTGTGCTCCTGCTCACGACCCTTTGCAGTGAAATGAGGAGATACGGTCAGCCTTCTGGATTCATTATGAGAATTCAGATTTAACACTGGACTATAAAGGAAACAAACCTGATCATCATCTTCCACCACCACCAACGTTAGTCGACTCTTTTTGAAATCTAAACGTGTAATTTTGGGCCTGAGGATACGCACAAAGAGACACAAACACATAAAAGCAACAACTGGTCAGGTCTCATCCTAACACACAGCTACATCAAACCACATAATCTGAATGAGTCTTTGCTTACCAAAAGAAAAGGCCAATTTTGTTGGAGCCTTCGAAAACCAAGATGCCAGTCGGTGTGAGACCCAGTGCATATTCTCCTCCATCTCTGCCCTGCAGACACAGCATCACACACATGGAGTTCTCTAACAGCACAGTGGCATAAACTGATATCTGTGGGAGTAAAATGTACTCACACACCTTGACAAAGTGCATGTCTACACCATAAAGTTCCAGCCACTTGCATTTGTTGAGAAAAGAAATCTCTGCTTGAGATGGGCTCTTTCCCCTGAGGGCAAAGCAATATGACACAGTGCTGAGCTTTCACAACAAAAACATCCTTCTCTCCATCACTTTGGTCTGACTGATGAACAGCTAAAAAAAAAACTGACACCTGCTGCATGACTTCTGATTCTAACTGCTATTGGCAAGTAATTATCATGGTGCACCTCCAGCTCAGTCTTGTGGATGTGGTGTAAGGTCGGCCTTAAACCAACGCTGCATCTTCTGACCAAGCCAAGAGCTGCATACAGTAAGTAAGTACTTTAATCTGAGATGAGCGTAATCAGAACGCAGTTGGGTTAAATAATGCTCAGAATCAATCAAGCCTCTTCAGAGATTAATCCCATAATCCTTCACACAGACCAGTGAAACGAAGGAGGTGAGCGCAGAGACATGGTGAAATGAGAGGGTCAGGTTTAGACAGTCAGCAGTAAAATGACTTCCTTTCCTGCCCTGTATTCTGCTTTCTGCCCCAGTTGTTTCATCCACTAAGAAGAGAAACCTGCTTGTGTCAGGTTGTCGGCCAATATGGCCTCCCATAAGACAGCTTGACAGTGTGGAGGTGTTTATGGTTGCACATGAAGGCCCGTTTTAGGCTGTGCAGAAGGGACTTTTAAACTGCTCGTTGATGGAGTTTCACTATTACCTGAGCTCCAGCCACCTGCTAAAGATGTCCGCCTCCATGGTTTCGCTCTGTTTGGGAGTGAAACGAAACTCTGACACCAGCTCAGGGGAGTGCTCCAAGGGGTCGCAGTCCCCCAGCTCACCTGGGTGTAAAACACATCACATTGTTTCTGTGCAAATTAAACTAAAAACTTGTTTTAAGCTTGAAAAAAAAATCTAAATATGAGTGGTTTGTCCCTTTAGGGGGGGTAAATCTGATTAAATGTCACATATAAACAGACCTAAGTGGTTAAATCAATCTACTTACTTTGTAAACAATAAGACGCCAGCTCCACGGACACCTCATACGGACATTTTAACCTTACAAGAGAAAACCGGAATGAAAACACAAATTAGCCTGTAAGACAGACGTCAAACTGCCTTACGTTGCAAGCATGTGTGAGGGAGCATGTCAAGGAGGAGAAGAGCAACCCTTTTCCTAAAATAAGCACCCCCTCTGCTGTTCTTGATCTTGAGCTTTATAATAGAGTTGGACTCAGGGGATCCGTGGCCCAGATAGAGGCGGTAACATGCTGCCTGAAGTGTGTATTTGCACCACCAGGTCTGTGTTTGTGTGTAAGAAACAGATGTACAAACGTCCCCCAGAAACTCTGGTGGAGGTGACCTGTGTGCAGATGAGCATGTTTATTCAAGGTTTTAATGCTGCTTATGAGACAGGACGTCCTCACAAATGAAGACGGAGAGCCTGAAAGTGATACGTGGGGACGATGCTGTTCATGTTTCCAGGCTTTCTGCTGAGCTGTCACAACACACATGCACTATTCTCATCTAATTCATGACAGCAATGCAACACTATTAACGGGAAAACGTTAGTCGTCTGGAATATTAAAATCATCTGGCCTTTGTGATGCGTTTGTATGCCTTTTTCCTGTCACATGTGGTATTTAGAGCTACAAAACTGGCAGCAGAGTTACAAGCCGAGTCAACAACTTCTTTGTGTCCGTGTTTGACTCCAGTAATGTTCTGATGAGGGATCTGTGCAAACATAAGTCTGTCCTGGTCACTGGTTTATTGTCCTCCTTTTAAACTTGATTAAACTTTTAATCAGATCAACATGGTGCAAATGATAAAGTCTTTATTTTTTTACGTGTGAAAATTAAACTTACTTGCCAGACAATATGTCTTGTCGAAGCTGCAGCACAAACAGATACCTGTTGGTGTGACAAACAACAAAACAAGTGAGCGAAGGCACAAAGTGGATGGATGTATCACAGGTTTTCCCCCTCATGTCTGAGACATAATTTGCTTTAACAAGTCTCTGTCCATTCGGCCTTGATTTGAATTTGCCCACAGAAGCAAAGTAATTAGCTTCCATCCCCTTCAGACCGCTACGCTGGGCTCCAGAGAGCGCACTGTGCATGTACGAATGTGTGTGTGAGTTATTTTACCGTGTAAATTCCTCGCGCAGGTTATTCGGCTCTGAGGAGTAAAACTTAACTCTGAAGAAGAGCCTGTAAGGCTGGACATCTAAAAGAAATCAAACCAGGAAAGAGGGGAAGATAAAGACAAGGAGCACGGTGAAGCAGTAACTCGTGGAGATTAATTTAACCAAATGAAACCTTCTCATGATTTATTTCATCCATTTAATCTCATTTTTCCACTGTAGCTTTTCCATTTATTCCATCCATCAATGTCATAAAGCCAGACATCTCTATTCACTCACATTTCTCTGCAGCCTCACTGTTACTCTCAGCATTAATTAGATTTGTTCACATTACAGAATTATGACAATATTAATCTGTTCTCCCTTCTGCTGCAACTTTTACTCCCCTGATAAAGGCTGGAGAGCAAACAAGGGTATGGCTCTTAATGCATGCGCTAATCATCATGTCAACATGGGATAATACTCCACCTGCTCCCCACTTACCTGCTACTGCATGCACATACAGTAGGCTGCACAATTTTCTGCTCACACACTAATTAGGAAAACCTTTTGAGTCACGGTGAACATACCTGGGATCTGTTTCTTTATAGGTTTGGACATATCCAGCCAGTGCTAGTAAAAAGCAAAAGTAGGAAGGTGAGAGCAGCTTATATTAGCATGCGGACAACACTTTCTGAGATAAGAGCTTTTAACTCACTGAAACTTGATCTGTGTCCATGAATTGTAGCCCAAAGTAGTCTGTCTCAACCAGATCTATGTGATACATGATCTGATCAAACAGGTCCTGGCCTTTGGATTTGCTCTGGAGAAGAAGAAAGAAAGAAGAGAATTGTTGTTTGTTTGTTAAAATTATTTTCTGTTGCAGGAAACGCATAGTGTCTGGTTACTAAAGAGCCTGAATGTCAGTATTCAGTCTGTTTCACACTGATCTGGCATCTGTGTCAGGAGGGGAAGTGGAAGTGAGTAGGTGTCTTGATGAGATAGGATTAACCCCTTGAGGGAAACACCTGCATTTGGGCTTTAGACAACCAAGGACACAAGGCGGCACAGTAAAGCACAACCTACAGATTATTGTCCTGAACTTTGTTGCAGCAGTTTATGAGCAGATCTGTCTCAGCGGCCCATATGAAGACATAACCTGAGTCTGACCTACATAAAACACAGAGGGTGTGTAGTGAAATGACGGCCTTGTACTTTGTATCCTGATAGCAAGTCTAAACTTCCCCGTGGGTGTGCAATGAGTGAGGAAATTAGTGGTATTAAGAGACTGAAGACAGAAAAAAATAGCTTTTGTTCATTCTGCAGGAAAAGTTTTGACCAGCTTCACAAGCAAACAAAAGAAATCATTTGCAAACAAGATCTTTTGGCTGCTTTCAGTCGGAAGTGATACACTAATAGGCTTTAAAAGGTGAGTTTTGGCTGTGTTGTGCACCTGCAACAGCACCTGCTGGAAAACAACAGCACACAAACAAGCCTGTTCTAACACACCTGTATCTAAGCCACCAGCTTGACAAGTCATGTGTCATTTTAAACGGTAACACCCAGGAGAAGCTTTGTTTTATTTCTATCATCTCCCTGCAGCAGAATGAGAGAAAAACTCGCTAGCCTGATAACCCACAATGTACCGAGAGTTTCAGAAAGTGACGCATGCAACAGCTTCAGTGACACACACAACCTTTAAAATGAAAACATCTTATGAGGAGCCACTTACGCACACATGCCCACACGCTCACTCATCATCCCACCTACCCCTCGCATGCTCGTATTGCTTGTCTGTGGCACAGAGTCCCCATAGTGGTAAATCAGATCAGGGAGTCAGGGAATAGAGACAGACAGAGAAGGAAAAGGTGATGGAGGGAGTGCAGGAGGAAAAAGGAGGAGGGAAGGGAGCGAAAGAATAAGATGATGAGTGAGGGAGAAAGGCCACTGAGGGAGTGTAAAAGAAGATTATGAGGGAGTATGGCGCAAGGAAGGGAGCCAAAGGAAAGATTGCTTGAGGAAGAACTGATGCGAGCGAACAGTGGGTAAAAAAGTGGAATAAAGATACCATAAAAGAGTAGGGGGAGGGGGGGGGGGGGGGTTGCTTTAAGAGTTTCCTGTAATCAGAATGAGGACTAAAGTGATAAAGAGCTGCACCTCTCTCTACACAAGAAGACACAAATTACAGGTAGACATCCACAATCTGGTCACAGTCCAGGTGATTCCCTCTAAGGATATTTTAACCTGACATTTAATCACATTAACTCATCTGTGTTCAGAAATATCTCATTAAACTAAAATAAAAAATAACAGTGCCTCAGACCTCATGGTGGAGTTTAATGTGACTTTTTTAATTTGACCCTGAAACCAATTATAATCACATTTACATTATCAAAGGAGTGCCAATAAAGTTCTCACCATTTATTCAATTATTCAATCAATAAACTACCAATCTTTGTTTCTCTGAACTCTGACTTGCTAAGTTATTGGAGAAGCAAAACACTGATCTAAATGCCCATTTTTACACTTTTCACAATCAACCCAACTTTTGTCAAGCTGAAATTAGGTAGTCTAACTAAAATCTGGATTTTAAAGGCTGTAATTAAGCTGACAACAGCTCAACCTTGGACATTTGAAGCCCATTGAAGACCAATAGGACCACACAGTGTTGTCACACCTTGACACACTCACTGATCTGATCTGACCAACTTGCCCTGCCACTTGCAGTCGTGTTTACACTCTGGACAGTGTAAACACGCAGGCTTCCGCGCACTCACAGGCAAATCCACGTTGACATCCGAGCCGTCCAGCAGCAGGACGCGGCAGGTGATGGTGCTTCTGGCCGTCCCGGCCGCCGGGATGTGGACCGGAGCTCCTCCGGTCACCACGGCAGGTGCGTGGACAACCTGCTGCTGATGGGGCAGGAGCAGAGGATTCCCGGTCATTCCCCCTCCTCCTCCCCCGCTTCCTGCTCCCCCTTTGTCGTCCCGCTCATCCCTCTCTCTCGTCGGGAAGCGGGAGCGGCGTCTGAATGTCCGGCGCAGAAAACGTAGCATCATCTTAATCCACAAGGCGAGGAGGTCCGCGTTGTGTCCGTCAGAACTGCTCCACAAAAGACCGCTTCCTCCTCCTCCTCCTCCTCCTCCTCCTCCTCCTCCTCCCTGGGGCGAGGAGTCACTCAGTAAGCACGGAGGAGACTTCAGGGCTGCCGATCAGTCCTCAGCTGGATGTCGGCAGCAGCGGGGGGGACTCCGGCCGCATACTAATGACACTAACAAAGATCGTCTATCGAGACGCCAACCAGTTGATTTCCAGTCATTCAGTCCGTCGTGATGGCAGGACTGTCACGGAAATTCAAGCAGTCTCCTTCCTCCTGTCCTGTCTTCTCCTGTGCACCTGCTTCGGTCGCTGTTGCGCACCCGACTGTAATCCCGGAGAAATCCCGTCCGACACTCCGCAGTGGGAAGCTTGAGTCACACGGGGCCGTGGATGGAGGGGGTATCTTACCACATCTGGACCAAACCGGACTCCGGTGGTTGTTACTTCTTATTTCCACCGGTGAACCGAAACTGATAGTCTACCTCACAGGTAAAAGTCAACCAGCAAAACTGGACAAACAGCCTGATCTGCGCCTGCGTAAAAACAGCGCAGAACAAACTTCTGGCTGATCCATTTCTGTCAGAGAAGCAGCGCCATCTGTCTGTCACAGACCCGCCTGTCCTAATACCCAATCATTTCTGCTTCCCAAGCTGGGATTCAGGGAGCCCAAGGGCTTCTGAAGGGTTTTCCAGAGCTCCAAAGCGTTGTGATAGCCAAGGATTAAGGTCTTTTTCCCCATTAAACTTTTATGTGCGCAACATCTTCCGGGCAAGTTTATACAATTTCAAATGATTTGCAGGTGCAAATATTCAAAATGCCTGGAGGAGGGGTAAAACAGGATAAAGGAATAATAAGATGAATAGAAATATATAAAGCAGTAAAACATTTCAAAATGGGGAGGGGGATTGCATGTTTACTTATTATTGATAACAACTAAAATAAATGTATGCAGGCTAATTCTGGGAATAAATAGGCTGCAAAAACCATTTCCACATGGAAACCAGTGGCATCCTTATAATACACATTTACATAGCTTACATAACCTAAAGGATATTACTCTTTATAGCAGGAGCTTCTAATCTGTAAATTCTAGGAATTTTTCACCAAATTATTCATTTAATCTGGGGTAAGTCTACGCATATTTTAACTACTGAGATGGTGGAAGCAAGTGGAACACACTCGCTCCAATGTACACATCCAGGCCTAAATGTTCCCTAACCCATGCACCCTTCTGAAAGCCTTTAAAAACTATTAAATCCTTACACATTAGTATGTATGTTTTAAATAAAACAATTAAACAATGTCATACCAGTTTAAATCTACCAAACATTTATAATGATTTTTGAACAATTACATAAACATATATATATTGATTATTTTTCCATTAAAAAGTGAAAGGATGGATGTTTGGTGCAAATTATAGTCTTTGGATGTCATTAATTATTGACAAAAAGCATTTGATAACCTAGTTTTGATGCTCCCTCTGGACCCCTTTGTGTGAAAAATGTCTCATGGGCTTCCATTAAACTACACCGCCTTTGTAAACGCATGAAATGATGTTAATCATTATCACTCAGTATTGTGTAACAATGTGGGGTTTTGCTGGTGTTTCCTCACTGAAAGAAAACAACTCATGAAAAGAGCTTAAAGTACACTTGATAGGTCATTGTCTGACTGCATCTGCCCAATTAAAGCTAAGCATATTCAAAAACATCCTGTCTCATTCATAAATCTGAAAATGGTCTGGCCTCAACACTGCTTAAGGAATTTGTTATAAGTGTAATGGTAACCGCACCAGGTTGGCCGTTACAGGTGACTGTAAAGTTCAGTTCAGACTAACTGAACAAAGGAGGCTCTGGCTGGAATTTTTCACCTGTTTTCTTTATTTTTATCTCCGTTAAAAACAGCTTGTAGCTCCCATATATATATTTACACACACATACACATGCAAGACCTCTAGGCCTTTGCACAACCAGCACACTCCTCCACTTCTGGTTAAACTGGTTGCAGCAGTGGCAAGTATGTTTATCTATGGTGGTGAAATCTGCCAGGTGAATAAACACAAACGCTTATGAAGCAGAGGAAAAGGCAGGAGGACATGTTTTTCCATTGAGCACTTCTTCAAAGACACATAAAACATATCTCTAAAAACGTGCTTTCCTCCCCTGAAATCATCATTTGTTCCTACAGATTCTCCCTACGTCACACATAATATAAATAAAATACTCAAAGCCATGTGAATAATTAAACTGTTATTTAAAGGGTTGAAATCCAGTGTTTGGTAGTTCTGTTCAAAGGATTTATTGATGTCTAATGACATGAGGCAAGGGCATTGTATCTAAGGCACATTTCCTGCAGAAAAGCAGCTCAACGTGCCTGACAGCTACAAAATAAAACATGGTGTTATAAATAAAACATAAAACACTAAAAGATTAAAACTATAGGGATAAATATACAAGTTCTAAAAAATGAAAAGCATATGGTACAAAAATAAAATAAGTTCAGGTGCCATCAGAACAATTAAAAAATTAATTTAGCCTTGTCTGAAACATCATGAGACATTTATCTCACATCATCAAGCAGGATGTTCCAGAGTTTAGCTGCATAGAACTGAAATGCAACCTCACCATGTTTCGTCTGGGAACTACCAGGATGTTAGTCCTAGAGTTTGTCAAAGCCTGAGATGGTCCATACAGTTGCCTAAAATGGACTAAAATGAAGGCTCAGCTGCCATCGTACTAAACTAACAAAGACAATGACAAAACAGACACATCAGTATAAATCAGTGTATTTATTTAGCATCTGAATAATTTAAAAGCAATAAACATTGG
>JBAMHV010000006.1:12880317-12902418 GCA_037177535.1 Pseudomugil gertrudae | reverse complement strand
GGTCTCTTTAAATGTGAATGAGGCCTGTCATGCCCCGCCCCCCTCCAGGTCACAGGAAGTTCAACTCTACCCTGTTCTGCCATGTATTTGCAGGGATACGTCCACAGGAAACTGAGCAGTTTTTCTTTTCTCTTTAGATTATAAAGAACCTAAGACTTTCTCATGGGAGAAATACCTTGAAGAAACAGGTTCACAGGCTGCTCCCGCTCGAGCTTTTAAACCGGTATGAATCTGTTTTATTGCACTGTATGTTGGCCAAGGAAATATATTAAATGTGTATTATTATTGACATAATTTTAACATTGGAGAGTGTGTCCTCTTCAACTGCATTACAATGTTTTCCTGGTAGTGAGCAAAGGCTTTTTTACCTGAAGTATCTGTGGGTTGTGTTTTATACATGGGATTAGTTGTTCATAACATCACGTCCTATATTATGAAATGTCACTGCTTGTGTGACTTCCTTCTGCTAGTGCCCTTTTATAATGCCACCAAAGAGACTCTGCAGGCTTTGCTCTCTGCTCTGCAACATGTTTGCTGCAGTGCTGCTATTAAAGCCGTTTATCCAACATTGCATTGGCCTGTACCCTTTAAAATCAGGTGGTGTCAGTAACATCACTGGAGGGTATTGTTGAATGAACCTGGATGTTGTATTCTAGTTATGTGTGCATGACATAACGGTATGCCAGCATTAGGATCATTTAAAAATGATCTGGCTTTATAATTCATGTAAAGTTTAGTATAATTTTTGTGTGGTTTTTGCAGCGACCTCCACACGGCTTCCAGATCGGTATGAAAGTCGAAGCTGTGGATAAGAGGAACGCCATGCTTATTCGTGTTGCTACTATAGTTGACACTGAGGATCACAGATTGAAGGTAAAAAAGAGAAATATCTCCTCAGATGTTTTTCCCTGCGCTCCGTTTGTGTAACATTGTCTCTCTTCTTCTTCTACAGATCCACTTTGATGGCTGGAGTTCAGAGTATGACTACTGGGTGGATACCGACTGCCCAGATCTGCACCCGGTGGGGTGGTGCCAGAAAACGGGACACCCATTACAGTACCTTAATCGTGAGACTCGCTACTTAATCGCACGTTGTTTCTGTCCTCCCCTGCCTTCTGATTAGGTTGCAAATTCAACAGCTTACTGTTCAATCAGCACTCCACATTGTGTGTGTGTGTATTTCAGATGGAACAGATTTACTGACCCCCCCAGGACAAGGATGTCCCACTCCCGGATGCAATGGGGTCGGGCATATAAGAGGACCTCGCTATGGGACGCACTACACGTCAGTTGCTCATACTCGGTTTGCTGTTGCACTCTTTATGTATTGATGTTTTACTGTTGGTTTTATTTTGAAAAGCAGATGCTTTTCAAACACATGTTTTACTTATTTTTTATTTCACAGTTGCTTCATATTTTAAGCAGTAAATGTTACTAAGTTTCCTTTAAAACACACATTAAATACTTTTGAAAGGGACATTTTTTAATTAGGATTTTCTAAATTGTTGAGAGGTTTTTGTGTTTTAGCATATTGGCACTTAAGCTCTGAATATTCACTGCTAATGTCTTTGGTTTTTCATTGCTTAGAGATTAAATTTAGAGGAGAAGAGACTCGATATTCTCAAATGTCATTTATGTTTGTGTGGGTGGCTCTCGGTCTAAATGTGTTGCTACTGCGTGTTTGTGGGAGTCAATGAAGGCCGCTTTTCATTCCTGTTTTATTCATCCTGTTTAAATGCAGAAAAAGTGATTTATTTTTTAATTCATGTATTTTTTTTACATGAAAGTTTTTGTCTTTGTGTTTATAGTCAGGTGAGCTGTCCTTACTCAGAGGTGAATCTAAACAAGGAGGGTTTGCTACCAGACCGTCTTAGTGGCGAGAGACTTCTCACCCTCAGTGGGCCTCAACCCCGAGTACGACGCCCCGACGTTACGGCACAGTCCACCTCGACGCCGGATCACGAAGGAGTCGTAGAATCTCAGAGCAGGTCGGTTTCCCGGACACATCTGTCAGGCTTGCAAACACTTCAGAACCTCGCCAACATTCATCAAGGTTTTTAATGCTACTCTTTGTACCTTATAGTGGAACATGTGTTGCTAGGAAACCAGTGACAGGGGATGCTGAGCATGCAGGATGCAACAATCTGTCAGAGCCACTGGGTGGCGCCAGCGAGCAGAGTCACAATGGAACGAGGCCTAAACGGTACCCTTCTCTTGTAATTCCCTCACACAAAGCTGAGCTGATGTGGAGTTTTGAGGTGATATTTTGTGTCAGAAAGTTAACTTCTCACTGCTATATTGTTTTCTTTAGGATGGCTCCAGTTCCTAAATACCTAAAAATGCACTATGTCAAGGAGGAGAGCAGTGATGGTAAGGGTGAGTAGCAGGAAAAAGTGTAACATAGTGAAATGAAGCATATACATGACTCCCCCGACCCACTGATTGCTCTCTCCTCTCTGCTCAGCCTCTCCAGAGGCTATCTCTCTTCAGCAGGCCCTTCATGAGTCAGTGTTCTCACCCGGCATCTCCGCCTCTCCTCCCCACCGTGTTGCTCTTTGCTGGGACAAACACTGCCAGCTGCTGCCTGAAGTCCTCGGCATCACTGCCAAAAGAGTGGCCACTTGGAGCGCTGAAGAGGTCAGCCATATCTGCTCACTGCATCAGCACATGAAAAGCAGACATGCTCTTCTTTCAGGAGGAGCTGTTTCGGTTAATGCAATTCACAGATGCATTCTCTCAATGAATGACTGTGAATCACTTTGATTAGTATATGAAATGTATCGATTGATGTGCCGTTTGGCTGCATCTTTGACCCTTAGGTTTCTCTGTTCACCAGGTGGCCGGTTTTGTCAAAGGACTCCCAGGATGCAAAGAGCATGCTGCTACATTTAAAACAGAGGTCAGTGCTCAACTATTTTAATCTACTAACAGATATGAAAGATGTCACAGAGCAGCGGTGGTTTTTTTATATTGATCAGTGCCAAACATGAAAACATGCAGCTTATTTTTTCTTTGGATTTGACTGAACTTGGGCTCATACATAAAAGCAGCAGCAATAAATTAGCATTTATTTATTAATCTCAATCTTTAACCATTGCAGGCAACTGCCAGACTGACAATAATTATATACAGTTTCAGCATTTTACTTAAAATGTTTTTTTATTTTCACATAAATTAGAAAAACTAACATCAACTTTCATTTAAAACATATGTAGTGGAGGCTAAAAGGATTGTATCTGTCCAAAAGTACTCATAACACTAAGTACAATAAGCACTATGTTTATGTTAAAAACTAATGAAGAAAACACACTAAATTCTGACCATTTAGCGCTCTAATGATTATCATTTTTACCTATTTTGTCAAATCTCATGAACATTTCCTTTAATGTGACATCAGCAGGATTCAAAGGCACCTTGTGGATGCAGAGATGTGCAGAGAAAAAGTCCCTTTATCCTTTACCCTAAGATAGTGTTAGGGTACAAAGGGTTCACCGTGCTGCCCTCTTCTAACACCGCTTTTCCATTAGTACCTACTGGTTTTCCATTACAAGTCAAGATTCTTTAATGTGGGAGGGGTCCTCTCATGCAATGCTTCTAGAAAGTTTGTGATGTCATCTGTTAGCGACACCGTGCAAAAAAAAACATGCTCTGCAGAACACCACAGAAGAAGACATAGACAAAGATAGGACTCATGAATAATCTGAACACATCTGGTGGCTTTTAAAACCACAGTCTGGGTCCGCTGTGTAGTGACATCACTCACATCAGGCCAATCAATGGACACCAGCCTGTGGACATCTCACTACCCGCATGACTTGACACGCTTGGAACCTCAACGAAGTAGATACGGCCAAAGTATCTAACGGAAATGCTCTGTTTCCGGGTGGAGTTGTGTATGGTCGGGTAGAGTGGGTACTGGCAGAAAAGCACCATAATTTATAACCCTTTGGACCCCTTTGTTGCATAAATGCTTAATTGATTTCCATAAAAAAGCAACATTGAGTCAGCGCACCAACAATATTGATTCCATTACAGCCCAGTGCGAGGTTACACATGCAAACACATGGATCAGGATCAGGAAGGCAGAGGCGCAGCCGTAACAGCGTCTTTTTTTCTTAGCAGGTGGGGAAGAAAACACCGTCAGGATGGAGGAGATGGAGAGAAAGTACAGTGCAGTTTAAAAATGCTTCAAGAAACACCTCAACAAACAAGCAGAGAATATTAAAGCAATTGTTTTGATTTAGGGAACATCAGGAAAACTTACAAATACAGTTGGATATAACGTGAAAGTGGTTTATTTTTAGTGTCCGAGGTGAGTCCTTTAAGAGCAGCTCATCTGCTTTTCAGAAGAGCTAAGCTCCTCTTAGCTCCACTGTAATTGAACCCCAGTTTGTGTGTTTACTGCTGGAAACGCAGCAAACTAAACCAGCACAGAACCCTACAAATGCACCTGGTGCGCTTGTTGCAGGTGATAGTTGACCTCTTTGTGCACAACCAGTAAACACCCCTTGTGGTTGAGCTGTGGTCGCAGCGCTAAGCTGAACACTACATGCTATGACTCTCACTGAGGCACATATTTCCTCACGTTCTCCCAGAAGATGTTTCACTGTTTTCTTGCTCTCCAGTTTAGGAGGATGGTTTTCTTTGCGACAGTTGGTGATGTGAGCAGTGTCGTGTTGATGTGATTATGTAATTGTATGGATGACATGTCTCCTACAGAGTTGGGAGGATAAAGGGATGCGGCAGCCTCATATATGCGATAAGTGATCTGTGAAAATTTGATGGAAGATGCTCGTGACCACCAAAGTCGTGTCTTTTTACGGCTTATTATACTACTTATTATATATATTAAAAAATGTATTTCTTGTAATAAATTATTGACTAATTTAAATAATCAGACTGGATTTGGTTAAAATCCTGAACACAACTGCATATTTAATCATTTTGATAAGAGCTGTGAGTGCAGGGCTCAGTAAATGTTAATTAAATGTAAATTACGATAGGCTGCCATGCTGCCACTCTATATAGTTGCGCGCGTGTGTGTGTGTGTGTAATTTGGTCATGAAACATGTGATTTCTCTTTAGCAAATAGATGGCGAGGCCTTCCTGCTACTCACCCAAGCAGACATTGTCAAGATCTTGTCTATCAAGCTCGGACCTGCTCTGAAGATCTACAACTCCATCCTCATGCTGAAGAATGCTGATGAAGAGTGAGACCCAGCTGATCGAGGACTAGCTCCTCCATCGGGCCCCTCAGATGTAGTTCAGCCTGCACTGAACTTGAGACGTTTTGGTAAAATCAAGTCAAAGTTATCGTACTCTGGTGCGGCAGAGATCGTGCAGCTACAGAGGAGAAGAAAGAGGAAGAGGAAGTCCCATCTTTCCTTCCTCTCTCCATAAAGGACGGTTTTTCATGACAGCATGGATATTTCCTAACTCGTTGAATATTTGTTTACTGAATCAGTTGAGGAAAAAAAGAACTAAAGGCACCTTCAAAGCTTCTTAACATTGTACAGTATAAATTGGAGTTAATGTCACAAGTGTTGCTTTTTCTTGTTTTTATCTGGAACTTAAAGAAATGGTGCTTGAGCTCAGAGCAGATGGAACAAGTGTGTTTGTGTTGCTGTTTACTTGGGAACAGACATTTCCTTTAAAAAAAAAGATGCAAAATACAATCGTTGGAGGGTGAGCTGGTCTTAAATGCAAAAGCATGGAGCTGAAGCACGATATCGTTCCTGCAGATGGAGAAAGATGGCCGCTCAGCAGGCTCAAAGAGCATGTTTATTTGGAGTTGGCAGGACTTTGGATGCAGTGGGGATGGTTAAAACTATGTCTCTGTATGATTAAGTGTTTGAAAAATATGGGTATAATATTTTTTCCTTTAATCTGTTTCTGCTCAGAGGATCGTGAAAAGTAGGGCGAATGGCGAGTTGCATATCTGGAGAGTTGCTGTGTGTAAGGTGGAACAGCTTTTTGTGTTGTTTTTTAAGAATGACCCATCAATATGAATGTTAAACAACTTTAAGTTGTTAATTTCTTGATTTAAGTAACCTCTATCATTCAGTGTGTACATAGTATAGAGTTACTAAAGGAGCCTCTCTCCCTACCAGAGTTTACTCTTTCTCGTTTATGCAAACTGAACATCTGTCCATACAGGGAAGAACGTTTTGGCACTAAACTGAAAAGAAGTTCATACTGAATTCATTTGACTTTTTTTTTTAGGAGAAACAAGAACATTCAGTGTCTTTGTAAATATGCGTGTACTTCAGCAACTGTTTATATGCAAACAGCTTTTATTTATGTATTGTAAATTAGGGATAATGGTACGCTGTTCTGGTGATGAGGCTGTTTGATTGAATGTGTGAATAGGAGAAAATAAAAGATATACACTGCTAGCTGCTGTTATTTACCTCAAGTCATTTCAACACTAAGATCATCTGAAGCAGGTTTATATGCACATCTAGCTTGCCTGGTATGTTTGCCTCCATCTTTAACTACATCAGGCTAGTCGAGTCTTTTGTTTTCTCTGTATCACTAGTTTGCTTTAAAAGTTAAGCTTTTAAAGGAGGAAATTCTGCTTTTTAACTTACATCTTTTAATGCTCAGAGCTGTTTTACAGGAACGCTCTTCTGATGACATAAAAAAAGCTCCTGTGTGATGGCTGACTGAATCAGAAAAAGCTCAACTTGTTTGGGGTGAAATTGGGCCAAATTGTGTGGAAAAGTCCCTCAGCACAAGTTGCTGTAAGCAGATGTGTACACATGCAAACCCACCCTGTTAACCAGTTTTCTGTTGGCCACATCCCGTCCATATGCAGGAAGCTAAAACTCACAAAAACATCTAGCAGTGTACTACTTAAAAATAACCAAAAGAGGTTTTCTGATGAGTATGTTGGCACATCTGGTCCATGCCACATGATTTAAACAGGATTGTGTCAATCAGGCAAATTTGATGAGACTGTAATAACTTTAAGCTTTGTCTTAAACATAACATAACTTTAATAATAAGCTAGAAAAACCATGTTAACCTGAAGAGAAGGTGAAACAAAAGGAAAACCTGTGAGTTTATCTACATTACACACAGTGGATGAATGACATGCTTCCTCTGTAACTTCTTCCAAACACTTGCTGGACTGTGATCGCAGAGCATAAATAACTGGGCTCACCGTGGGACTGGCCTGAACCAGCCACAGATTCCCACGATCCCTCCTCTTTCCACGAACACACACACACACACACACACACACACACACATTGAATAACAGGCTGCATAGAGCACCAGCGAGCAGCGCGGAGACAGAGAGGCTGAGCAGCGTTGCACCACTTTTACTGTTATTTACTATAAAAGCAACATTTCTGCCGCACACTGACTCACAAAGACAAGGCAAGGGCGGAAACACGTCTTAACCTATGGAGGAATTTGGTTAAAATGCAGATTAACCCGCGAATCAAAGTGAAGGAGTGGGAGGAATAACGCAACTCGGGATTATGTATTTTGATCATGCCGAAGAGACAGTTTGTGCTTGGGATTTACACCCAAAACAAGGCAAGTACCCACTCTTTACTCTATACAGGCTTCATTTACACAGCAATAAGTCAGTTATTGAGGAGCAACAGTGCTGTCGGTCAGGACTAAATAAAATATAACGCTAAACATACTTGCGTAAAGGCATTTTATGATGTTCCCACTGTTCTGTTCACACGCTTTTTGGGGGGATGATTAAATTAGGAGTTCAGTCCGGTGCAAATTCCCACAGTGGTATGACTCAATTCGTGTGACTGCAGTGAGATCGTGAATTGAAATCACAAGATGATATTGAACTGGGTCAGTCATTAATGATGGAGACTGAATGGTCCAATGACATGTTATGTCTGAGAGAGGGATATCTCCGTTTCTCCACAGAGACACTGGAAGAACTGCAGAGGGTTTGGCATCTCATTAACTCCACCACATGTCCTATTAAAGCCGCTATTTCCTGTTGTGTGCAATGCAGAGTAAACTGCCCCCCACCCCTTTAAAAGAAACCCTCTGTCCTCTTCCACAGATGCTGCATTAAGTGCTTTAATGTCAACCACTTGTGTTCTCTGTCTCCTCCTCGCTGTTCAGTCTGAGGCCAGAAGATGACAGCTGCCAGTCCAGCTTGCAGCCCCACGTCCTCCCGCTCTTCACCTGCGTGTCTCCCAGCATGCCACAGACACCTGAGGAAAAGCGAGGCCCTCCAGACCAAACTGCGCCTGGGCTCCGCTCCAGGCGTGTGGCTCCTGCTGGGTACAATGGTGGTCCTGGTGGGGATGAGCGTAGCAGTGGCAGGCTATGTTTCTGCAGCACCAAAGCTTGTGGGCGGACGTGGCACCACCCACGTTGAGAAGATGAAGCTCGCTGGCCCCGTGGTCATGGGAATTGGCCTCTTTATCTTCATTTGTGCTGCCACACTGCTCTACGAGAACCGGGACCGTGAGGTCCTCAGGCGAGAGACACCTGATGATTTGGAGGATCTGAACGGGGGAAGCCACTGGGATGACTCGCAGGAGCAGCCGAGCATTGGTTGTCAGAATCAGTTGGAGTGTACAGACGGAGAGCAGGAATCCTCGGCCCACATACCCCCCCATAGCCAGAGCCCTCTGCTTCTATCCAACAGGCGTAACATCAGCAGCGGATCATTACTGCCGCCTCCTCCAGATGTAGGAGGTACAGATGAAGAGGAGTTGGACAGAAAGGAAGTGGAAAAAGGAAGCTCCACCCTGCTAACCAGAGTTCTGCACCACCAAGAGCCCACTCTTCATCCCTCCTCCTCATGTCCCTCCATCTCCAACTGCTCCGTCAACTCAGACTCCAGCAACTCCAGTGAAATCAACTTCAACGCACGGACAGACTCTTCTGAGACGGCTCAACCCCAGTAATCCTGCTTCTACATATGCACGGTGAAACATGCGTTTCACATGCACACATACGCACTATGCATTCCTAAATAAACACATTAAATGTTTGCTGGTATGTTTTAGTGCCTCCATGTAGCACAGTTGTTCTGAGTCAGTCTGTGAAGTGTTTTTTGTCCTGCACTGCTCTGACTCACCCGTATTTTAAAGATTGGAGCTCTGCTGTTTGATGTCAACTCGCCATCTTCTTGTCTTAGGATTCCACCATGCTCAAAAAACCCCTAAAGCCTCTACTGGTTTGTCCATATTTGGTTGAGTGGAAAGATATTCGGGCACTATACTGGGAGACGGACACTCCCTCTCTCCTTTTCTCTGCAGTGGGAGACCTTTCCTTACAGGAGAGGTTCATTTAAGAGGATGAGCCAGATTAGGTCTTAAATGACTGTTTATCTTATCTTGCATGTTGTGTAGTCTTCTCCTTATCTAGTGAAATTGTGTTTCACTATAAACAAGAGAAGCACATGAGGCCACACTCCTCTCATTCGACACCTACAGCCACGCTATAAATACCAACCGATGCTCTCTTAACGCAAGCAAGATTGAGCTTACTGTAATTCAGCGTTTTCAGCTGCTTAGTTTTCTCACACATGGTGAAATCTTCAAGAAGTGGTGGATTGAGAAAAGAGAGCGACCACATGTACGAAACCATAAGCGTGGAAAGTTCTTTCTAAAGCAAATCGGTCCTGCCTGTTGAGTAACTGCAGCCTCACTCTCCCACCGTTTCTACCCTTCATCTTGCATGTCTTCATCATCTTTTTCTCCCACGCTTTTACTCAAAAACTCATTCCACCATCTCGACCCTTGGCTTCCGCAAAGCTGAGAAATGGTTAAAAAAAACAAACAAAAACAGGGGAAAATGTTAGCAGGTACAATTAAGTCGAAACGAGAACGTTTCCACAAGCGAGAAATGAGGATGGAGGGGGGGGGGGGGGTGTTTTAATTCCACAGGGGAACAATCTTCAGAGTTTTATCGGTGTGTTAGGACTGCTGAGTATTTCCTTGTTGTTTGGGCCCATGCTGGGATCCTGCCATCCAGACTGAAGTACACAACAATCTGCACTCACCTAACAGAGTGGAGGAGGCTGTGTAGGTACATTAAGATTCTGGATGTATATTTCAGTAGCAATGATATGATGTCTGATCCTGACTCAGTCTTGCAACATCTTTAGCAGAAAAAGCAGCTCTCTCTTCACACTCGCTCAGTGCGAGATGATCTGATGTTCTTGCACTTCGACGCTGCACTGTGAGTCAATGATAACGTATTCTTTTTGAATCTGGCAGTGAATTGACCGGAGGGAGTAATGTCCACACACGCATGCATGCGGGCATCATCGCAGCACCACAGAACTCTTCCTGTATGTTGATCTGTGTTTGTGGCAGTGTTACATAAGTCAGCAGTGCAGGTTTTATGCTGCATGGAGAATATAACGGAATCCAATCCTTTGCTTGCTGAGTATTATGCTGGTGTGTGTGTGCGTTGATACATATCTTAGCAGAGGGACAGGAAGCCGTAAGCTGCTTAACCCTGTGCTGACTCAGGATTCATAGTATTTCTCTGTTCCTTAAGAGACAAGGAAAGAAGCTACAATCAACATTTTCTTTTACTGAACCTCAACCATGTTCTCAGCATGGAAAAGTGTTTATTCCACTTTTTCACATGACCTTTTTTAACAGAGGAGGAATTTAGTAAGAAGCAGCAACACAGAAGAGATGTTAGGTTTACAGAGGACATATTTTTAACACTTTAGTCTCCTGATATTTGGTTGCTCTTTATTGAAATCAGAGGAACCAGTGTTCTGCTTCCATCTTCCATAAAACAGCCAAACCAAACTACCTTTTCTGATACTTAAGGGGAGAAAAAAATCCTTCCGGTATCCAAGTTTTCTTTACGTTGCCTTTCCGAAAGATCTGCTCAAAGATCTTTGCAATTACCAAAACCTGTCTGATGGTCCGTAGCCTTTCAGTAGCCACGACTGGTGTCAAATAAGTAAGAAGCACGTTCCTGACTAATCCAATTTCAGCCCAGCTTCCAGTTCCCTCAGCAGTCTTCATGGTGCAGTCAATGGAAGACGCTCCCTACTGAAAATGAAAGGACTGATATTCTGCGTTTTTGCCATCGTGATGCTCACACCCGTCCAGGGTAAGCAGATTCTTCTACTCTACATGTCTTTTAATTGTGCTTAAGAGGCATACACGTGGTT
Source organism: Pseudomugil gertrudae (assembly GCA_037177535.1). Lineage (NCBI taxonomy): Eukaryota > Metazoa > Chordata > Actinopteri > Atheriniformes > Pseudomugilidae > Pseudomugil > Pseudomugil gertrudae. The sequence goes on along the minus strand of JBAMHV010000006.1, from coordinate 12,891,281 downwards.
GTGCAGGGCTTTGTTAATACTGACGCAGTAGGTGTAAATCCAATAACATCTTCTCTCATGAACCATTTCACCTGCCGGCACAAATTAATTTAGCCAAACAATTTGGTATGAATACCTAATCAACTTCTTTCGATCGAGGAACAGCAGCGAGTTATTTTAAAAGCAGACATATCTGCTTCAAATATATGTAAAACAATCTGATTAAAATAGATCATTTGACACAACTTAATAAAAATCACTGCATTAAATGTGGTCAGTATCATTTGCAGTGTTCCTTTCTGATCCAACTGTACATAACGTTTCTGTAAACCCTGAAAAATCAATCATCACCATCTGTATGAGAAAAACCAGTCAGTTAAATGACCAGCTCAGTTCTTCATTCGCTTTTCTGCAGCATGGGTTAAAGTCTGTCTGCAAATCCTCACATTTAGAAACAGCAAAGTCTGGGAATTTTATTCTTTAAAGTAGAAGCTCACCAACTCTACAATAACCCCCCCTCCATGATTTTCTGCTGGAACTAATGTGAAGAGGTGTTTATGGATGTAATTTAGCTTTACTGCTTTGATGTAAAAAGGTTGTATAAAATAGTACAAATATAAAATGTATTGTAATGCAACAGCAAATCATTTTACTTTAAACCTTCAAAATTAGCATCAGGGTGAATCATATATAACATCTCAGAAGTTTCCTACAGAGGGATTTACTTTGCCTGCATAAAAATGTCTCATCAACTTGTTGTATATTTAGACAATGAGGTTCTAAAACGGGGAAATCGCTCTCTTCTAACGCACCCCCCATTTAACTTCTCTTTTGTCTCCTCGTTGAAGTGAGCTCGCTAACGAGATCAGAGAGGATTACTGAAATGCACTGAGAGGAAGAGATTAGTGACATCTTAAACCAACTGTATACTAATGGGCTGTTGTTCACTTTAAGTCCATCTTTGTAGGTGTTTGAACATTAAATGACACTGTTAGCGACACATAAAACAAGAGGATGAGCTGCTGTGGAACTCGATAATTCCCACCAACCAAACTTCCTTTGGACTCGGAGCGCTTCCTGACTAACTCGTGTCCTTTATTTAAAGGAACAAATTCAACTGCTGCAGGATAAACAAAACATTTTTGAGATGCTTACGCGTTAAACAGAATGTGCTGCAGTGTTGGGAGTTTGGTTTGATATATTCGCACAACATTCCTCTTCTTTCAGCACCCAGTGAAGAACGTGTCAAACAGGCTGTTACATTACTAATGCCTCAAGATTATTCCATGAATTTCACAGTGTTTTTCCTCCTCATAGGATGTACTTCAGTACTTCATATTGGAAGCTTCACTGATGCATCTTGTTTTCTTCCATTTCCTGGTTTAATCTTTTGTAAGGTGTTTGCAGCCTGAAAGACACTTTCCTGCTTCCTTTATATATGTAATGTTTAGGTGAGGAAGAGGAGCAGCTGGAGCAACTCGTGGATTCAGTGAGTTTAGAACAAGATGAAGATTTTCTGGAGTGTTTCCGTTGTGACCTGGGCTTCTGGGATGCCTGCTACACAACGGAAACAAACTGCAGCAACGGGGAGCTCTGCTACACAGGCCGCGGGAAGGCAGGTGTGTTGAATAACACTACATTTTGCTTAGTGTAAGTTTATCATTTAATATGTCAGTCCATGAAAGAGTGAGAGATTTTGGAGGGTACGTGTATTAAACTGAATGCCATCGTTTTGCCTCTTCAGCTGATCTGGACATAAAGACATTGGGCTGTGTGAAGGCAGAAGAGTGTGGTGTGGAGACCACTGTGGCACTATTTTTAAACAAAACCATCTTCATCATGACCAAACACTGCTGTGACACACCTTTCTGCAATTCAGCACATCAGCTTCCCGTCTACACACTTCTGAACCTCACAGCAGCTTTCCTAACGACCTGGGGTTTCATAGCTGGCTTAACGGGATCATAATAAACAGCGTTTCCTTGTTTTTGTTGTAAAAAGAAAGACTGTAACGCCACGCTGACAGGACAGAAAATATTTATTAGTTTTATAGATTTTTTGTACTCACTAATGAACAACAAGACACAAGTTAATTATGTTATAAAGATTTATATTTCTTACATAAGTTTATTAACGTGTTGTGATAAAATTGCTCTGTTCTCTGTAACTGTGCTTGGAAATGTCGTTTACTCAAGTCAATTAACATTTTTTTCAGGTTCTTTGTGTTTTGCAACATTTACAGCTGCAACAGATCAACAATAATAAATAATTCTGACCCTTACACAGAGTTTTAGTCGTGTATTCTACACAAGTCTATCCTGAATCCTTCTCCCACACTTGACTGAAACATTAAGGACTGAAACCAAACTGACCACCGTGCTGTAGTGGTTGGTTTGCTGCAGCAGCACAACAGTTTAGCTGCGGTTCAGCAGCCCGCCAGCAGAGGGCAGCAGCTCGTCTTTCAGGAAACACTGCAGATCCAAATCTTTGTCCTCCAGATCAAGACTCAGAAATTTCTCTACCACAGACTGGCACCTAAAAGGACCAGAGACAGTTTTACCTAACACACATCTTACGTGCATTTTAATTAAACCAAGGGTTGCAAGGTGATGTGGTCATTAGCACTGCAGCATCACTGCAGGAAGGTTGCTGGTTTGAGTCTTGGCTTGGGGAGGTTTGCATGTTTTCCTCATGTGTGTTTTCTGGGCACTTAACTGGTTGCTTTAAATGATCCCTGAATGTGAGTGTGATTATTTCTCTCTCTGTTAGCCCTGTGATGGACTGCTGACCAGTCCAAGATGTGAACTGATAATAGCTGGGATGGTCTACTGCTTCCCTGTGACCCTTATGGAGGGGTAAATAAAATGAATGAATAAAGTTAAACAAACCTCTTAGCCTGTTCATCTGAAGAAGCTCTGTCTATTCGTTTTATAGGTTTCCCTGATCTGTAATGTTCAGATGCCTTTAACACACACACAGACAGAAAACTACAGTCAGTCAGGGAGCATGCTTCTGTGCACATTGTGTGTGAATTTGTGTGTGTGTTACCTCTGCTGCTCTTTGTACAAGGTCAGCTGGCAAGCCTGCCAGCGTAGCAATGTTGGCAGCATAGCTGGACTGGCACATTCCTTCCTTCAGCTGGTACAGAAACACCAACTCATCTCCGTCCACGGCTGTGTCCAGGGTCTAACAAACACATACAGGAACACTTAGTGAGTCTGTCAAAATGAAGTAAACATCTGAAGTTTTACTGTCTGTATGGCAATGGACACGTTTTTGATGTCACCAATATTTGCTCATTGCTTTTGAGGGACTAAATGAGTCCAAACTGACCCTACCAGAAAGGACAGCAGGCCGTTGGTTGGTAGCAAGCCCAGCTGCAGCAGACTGTGGAAGTTTGTAGCAACCAGAGTATGAGGAACATTCACAGAAGTCTTTCTTAGCCAATAAGAGATTGATGCAGCCAATAACGACAGTCCATCCACCTGTGTAGGAAATGATAAGCTGCTATTGGCCAAACAACTCCTTCTTAAATCAGGTTAAGCTTTTTAAAACAAACCACTGATAGTCTGATATTAAGCTGCTGTCAGGAATAAACCCATTAACAGGTTCTCTCTGACACTGCAGATAAAAAGATCAACTCACCAGATGTTTTAAATGAAGCAACAGTATGTCAGAAAAACATTTTTTGTCACAGTTTACTCCTGAAAATGAACTACAAGCTATTATCGTGCCACCGTAACTTGATACAAGTTAAATAAATGTCTTGATTATATTAAGTTATATTTACTGTACAATTTTCTGCCACTTTTTTTTTCAAACATGGCAACTTGCACAACTCACAAGCAAACTAAGTAGCTACTGTCCTGGACATGAGCAGCAGGTGAACACAGAGGAATTTTTATTGATTAGAAAAACATTCAAGGAACTGCAGAGAATGACTATATTGAATAGTGTGGTTAGGAAAAACCCAGTAGAAACTCATTACAAAGGTCTGGAAACAGAGAGAAAGTGCAGATCTAATTGCCCTATAATAAAAAACTACCCGTTCATTGTTTCACCATTGCTTCTCCTTTTACCTGAATTATTAGATTAATGTTTTTTCCACCTTTTCTTCCTCTTTTTGGACCTTCTCTGTCCATCTCCAGTGAATGAAGGTAGAGTTCATCTTTCAAATCATCTCACTTTCTGAATTTCAGTAGTATTCTCTGTTGGTTTTATAGGGCTGGAAATACCAGCTTTTTGTTAGCTCAGGCCTATTCCTGCATGTGCATATCCAAGCAGCTGCTTTTTGCATTAGGTGACATGTTGGACTAACCTGAAGGTCTGCTCCTGCTTCACATTATGACATTGTGTCCCTATGGCAAAACACATACTGACAAAGTGCTGGAACATTTTTGTCTTACTGTGTTAGTTCCTTTTCCAAATTCATCAATGAGTACTAATGAGTTGCCTTTACTGTTGTTAAGAGCCTGGGCCATCTGGAAAAGAGAGCAACAAACTGTTATACAACACTTTGTTCTTTTATTGTTTGTGGGCGTGTTGGTTGGAGGAGGAACAACCAGTGCGTTGTAAAAAACATAGCTTTGGAAGTGCTTTGTAAAAAAACACAGGTGGAGAGTGGGCGCAGAGATAAAACACAGAAATGTTAAAAGTATGCATAATTTATTTGTACACCCACTCATAAAAACACAAGCATGATTAAAATGTGAGTACCTGGTTGAGGTCTATCATGAATGTGCTGAGGCCAACAGACACAGATTCTTGGCCCTTCATGCGGGTGTAGATCCCGTCCACCAGACCGATCTCTGCCTCCTTCGCCGGGACATTTGAACCGATCAGAGCCATGAAGACAATGAGACCCACCTATCAAAACAAATACTGAGTTAGCTGTAATCTGAGCTTTCTGTATTGGACTGTAAAAGTGTTTTTCATTACGTGGTAAATTGTTTCAGGGTTATTTCAAATAACTAACAAAATGAAATAATTAGAAATTGGAGATATAATTAATTTCAATTAGGGCAGCAGCCTTTTGTTGTGTGCTTAAGAAAATGGATTTTGAATGCAGTAAATGTGCAGTTATGAAAATTGTATTGCCTTGTTTAATAATGCTGTTTATTAGCTTTGCTGTCTTCAATGTGACCCACTGCAGATAATTACTGGATGTAGCTGTGAAACACCAAAAGACAAACACTAAAACCACTCAGACATCAGTGATGGCTCAGATGTTTATTATATAAAATTATGGAACTTATTTATGATGAATTGATACAAAGTAAAAGGTTAGTTACTTGCAACTATTATTAACGCTGTTACATCTGTGTGCTGTGGAAAAGGACCTGTTTGAGGTAGATGCTCTTGCCAGATGAATTGGGCCCAGTGATGATCTTGACTCTGCCCTCTGATTCAAAGCTCTGGAAGGAATTAGCCACAAACAAAGGAGAGCACAGCTCCAGCAGTGGGTGCCTAGAAAAACAAAAAGGACAGCCAGGTAACATCTTCAATTATGTATAAATAAAGTCATACCTAATGTGTAAATGCATACCGGCCCTGAGTGATCATTATCCTCCTGTGGCTGGTGAGCTTGGGGGAGGAGTAGTTGTACTCCTGGGAGGCACAGCTCATAGCCATCAGACAGTCCAGCTCAGCAGTGAGATCCATAACCTAAACAGCAAACACAGTGAATGTCCTGATTAATGCAGGAGGCCTCCTCAAAGAAGGCATTATAGCTTCTGCGACAAACTAATTGTCTACCTATTTGCAGTCCTGACACTAATAAGAATGAAGACAACCACAGACCTCTTACAATGTTTATAAACAGCTTTTTATTTAACTAATATGTTTCAATATGACTATTAATTACTTAGCAGATTGTAAGCAAACACAATAATGCATCAGGTGATCTTTATGCTCATTCTGCCTTCATAAAAAGCACCACTTCCCAGAATCTGTCAAACCGGTTGTAAGGAACATCCCACAAGGCCAGAAATGTTTTAGTAATCAAGATAAATCATTCCTTTTAACAGTCCAAGAGGAAATAGAGTTCATTTAAACAAATCTATCTCCACACATTAAATGCATTATCTTAATGGATTGGCCATTTTATCATACTGAGGGCATGTTTTAATCATAGGAATCAGGACCTGCTAAGTGATCCGGCTCATCTACCTTATGGAGGGAGGTGCTCTTCTCGAGAACCGCGTTCTGCAGCTGAGTCATCACTGCAGTCTCCATGTCTGAAAAAAGTGATCATCAAAAATAACACCCTGAGAATTATGTAGGGTTAAGTTGCAGAGACACAAGTAATACTATGAAATAACAGTAAAAGACCTCTAATGTCACAGTGTAAGTCTCCGAGGAGGTCGTCCAGCTCCCTGGTTTTCTGGCTGCGGTAGTGTAGTCGGTCCTCTGACAGAAACTAACCGACACACACTTATATAAACACAAAGATAACAGAACTGCACACACAACCTTTTAAGAGTACAGAAATAACACAGTATTAAAAACACACCATAAAATCAAGCCCCTCCATCTCAAAATCTTCTTTCTCCACCATACCGGGCAGTCGAGGAACAGAGAGCAGGAATCCGATCTGTAGGGAGTTTTAGCCTGACACGTAAACACTGATGTACACAGATACATTTTTCACATATCAAAAACATGAATCCAAGCAACATGTCATGTTTTTTAGGGAAATATCTATACTCAAACACATCACCAGAGGGATGTAAATGACACAGCAGGAGGGGATTCGAGAATCCAGGTGTTCAAGCTCTCTTCTGGCAACATCTGTTAGAAAGTCTGATAGCCCCATCATCCTCCTCTTCTCTAAACAGAAGTATAGGGTGTAAGTTGTGCTCACACTTAACCAGCATTAAGGTTGCAGTGGTTTATTACTCCACTTACTCTCATCCACTGCAGGATCCACGTTAGCTTTGATAGTGAAACGATTCTCCTCCAAGCTGGCTTCAAAATCCACCTAGAGGTTTTGTCAAACTCAGAATAAGTCCTCAGCGAGTTTATCATCCACCAGTGACTCAGTGATTCATTGACTGTGTGCTAAAACACACTACCATAAAAGCAGGATGATCTCAATAAATGTGCTCATGTTTGTGTAATAACTGCAGGGGGCACAACATAACTGGGAGACTTACAACTCGGCTGATGAGAGATGCGATATAGTGGAGGTCATCAGAGAATACCTCACTGATATCACTGAAGAGCTGAATGGAGTGAGGAAGGTGTCGCACTGTATCCCTGATACACACTGTACTGTAAACCGTCTGACACAAACAAAAACACAAACACATGTTTGTGGATATTTAATAGAGCCTGACATAAAGTGAATAAATAAAAACACAATATGGTGATTCAAACCTTGTAGAGATTCTGCCAATCAGTCACTTTGGTGTGAGAGAGAGACATTCGACGTAGAAGGCCCTTTCACACACACAAAGACACACACACATCCATGTAAACGCTTCAGAAAGAGCTCAGAGAGGTGCAAATTAACAAAGATAAAGCATGGTACTGGTATGTTCCTGATGCTGCGTAACAAGGCCTGCAGGGTGCTCAGGACATCTGAATTCCGAGGAGACGTGAAGAAGTGTATCACTTCTTGCCTCCTTTGTAGGACTGAATGGTCCTGTGTAGGCCTCAGAAACCACTGACTGTCAGTAGAAAGACATCACTACACTTGTATTTCTGTAACACAAACTGTAGTGTAAGCAACATTGTGTTAAGTAGATAAAAAAGTAACCGCTTTGGAAACAAAAACAAGATTTTTTTAGCAGTAATTGTTTGTCATAAAACATTGTTTAAAGCAAAGAAATAATATTGTGTGTGTCGTTTGTTTCTCACCGCAGCAGCTTAGAGCCAAACTTGCTTCTGCAGCGGTTCAGTATTCCTATGTTGCACATAATATAAGTACTTCATCTCAACACTTTTTCACCAAAAAGGGCAATAATATCCTGAACTGCACATACCGTACAGACTGAGTCCTTCCTTTTCACCTGACTGCAGCTTGTACACAGATGGGTGCAGGTCTGACTTGAATATCTGAAGTACACTGAAACAAACACAAAATCAAATTATTTTCCCATTGCATTGTTTATTTGTTTTTAAATACATTCAAATGGATTTACACCCTCGTTGGTTTTACATCATTTAAAATGCTTGGCTGACATAAACTAAATACACAATTGAAATCCTGAAAATGACACTGAGTGAAAAGAATCCATAGATATCTGTGGGGAATACTGGCAGAATCCAGACCATTTCTCCTCCATATTAAGACAGATTTCATGTCTGCTGAAATACGGACACAACAAACTGCATGAAGACAGATATTGTGTACGGATGCTACATGTGTCCGTAAGTATCTGAGGTCAACCAAGTCTTAGAAGCCTCTCAGCCATTTCTAGTAACAATCTAAAATGATCAATATTATGTATTGTGGCAGAAAAAAATCAGATTCAAGTGAAATCTTGAAATATCAGGACAACATATGTCACTGTTCGGACTGCAAATATGACTGCAGGACACATGTAAAGAATCCTGACCCCAGATACGACCTGGCATCAGAAATCACCAGATTTGACTGTAGTAGAATCTGGAAATATCCTGTCCGGATATCTTTAATGTGGGAATACTCTCCGGATATGAGTCTTAGTTACCATCTGATATCTGAACTACCTCAGTATCAGTATCAAAATGGTCCCATGCTAGGAGTTAATATGCTCCTGACATGAAATCTGAAAGTCATGGCCGTCACCATGCATGAGGCATCTCTAAGGCTATCCAAGCAGAGATGTCTCTGGATTCTGGGGGCTTTGCGCAGTGCTGTGCCTGTTCTATGGTTCCCTCTGCATTTCCACCCACTTTAAACAACTCATCTTTAAACTTCAACAAAACTTCCATAAAGAGCAAAACCACATTTACTTGAACCATACGGGTTACCTCTTTTGAATTCAGGGGTCCTGTGAACTCAAACTGGCAAATGCTTTATTGTTACCCTTTTAGCAGCATAATAATAGATATATTCATTAAAAACAAAGCGGGATGAAGGATGTAAATTGCACAAAGTAGGGAGGAGTTAGGGTACTCTGAATTACACGTGCCGCGGGGTCACTGGCAATCCCCGTGGTACTAAAAGCATTAAGTTTAATTAAATGTGCAGAAATGACATGATACAAAACCTGATGTTCTCTGAAGCAATGCATGATGACAAAAATCTTTTACACCATCTCATATATTATCAACATATTTCCTTGACAATGGCTGCAGGTAACCAAAGGCACAGTGGCACTAGTTCTAATTATTTATTTAAGACTTACCTGTAGGTGTCTCTGTCAATGTACACCACTCCTTTTCTACATGGGAGAGAACATTAAACCTTTGATTTAAATTTGCACCTTTGGATGACAAGTAGATATACCAGCAAAATGAAAACATACAACCACATACACTGCCACAAAACCTGTTATTCTAAATGAAGAGATGTAAAACAAATCTTAATAATGAACAAAAAAAACTAAATGACTTCTTTATGGAATATATTTTCACTGTCCAATGTGTGTGTGTGTGTCTCACAGTGTGTAGGCATGAAACTGCAAGATTGGAACTCCAACACTGCTGTCTTCCAGCTCCACTCCCACTCGCCTCCTGTCCAGACATTTCAGCAGAGCCCCCACTGCCCTAAGCTAACCAAGAGATATACACACACTCTCAAAGATGAGAGAAATGATGGATACTGTAGTTTATGATCATGTCCTGCAGGGCCATGAAAGACAGGATGATATATAAAAAGCTGGCTCACCAACAGCGATGAGTCAAAGGGAATACAGGAGGAGAGATAGGACAGTTTGTCTTTTTCTGAAATGCCAGCTGGAAGGAGAGGCAGATGGGCAGAGCATAATCTCTGCTTACTAACCTCCAGACCTGCAACATTAAAACCCATTTATGATTAGCTTTTTTTCTTTCTTATTGGAAAATAAGAACATTTCTAATCAAAACTCTGTCTGACAAGTGATGAAAACATATAGATGTTTGTCTGTTTACCAAAGTCAACATATGGATAAGTAACCACCTCTGGTTTGTAGTTAGGATTGGTACCTAAAAATGAAACAAAAGCAGTTATAAACATCACAATATAATAATAAAAGCTAAAAAAAAAGCGTTCAGCTATAGTGTATTTACTCCTTATCACGTTATCTGACGACAGTGTCAAACATCCCTAATCTCCATGAATTCCTTGACCCAGATACAACTTGTTCCACTCTGCATCTAAACAACACATTTTTGGTTTCCCTTCTCCATGCTAGGACAAGTTTCATTACACAGGACTCACCGAGTTGCTGCAGGTAGCGAGTCAATGATTGTTCCTGCTTTGCACTGGTTATGATTACATGGGGAGCAACCTCCTGAATAACTGAGAATGAAACAGAAAAACATGAGATGAGTAAAAACAATTACATTTTAAAATATCTATAAATGTATGATTATAATTCTGTTTATCTAAGAACAGTTGAGTATTGTATACCTCTGGCCAGCAGGTGAAGGTCAGAGTTATCAGGAGTGTCTGCCATATAATGTAAAGAAGAGTCCTCACTGTCATAAAAGCAGAGGCCCACCTGCCCATGTTGTACCATAACACTCAACAAAACCTACAAATATAAACAGAAGAAAGTTTATTTTACTACTGAATCAGCTGTTCTGCTGGAGATTGTGATGATCTGAACGTACTGCAGCCGAGTCCTCCTCTTCTTCTTCATCAGTATTCCTGCCAGGGGGCTCAAAAACCATTCGTCCTCCTCCCAGATTGCCCAGAGCTGCTGCCATCAGTCTTTGAATCCGCTGGGAAAGATAAGTGATGCTCTGTACTAAAGTGCTAAATATGAGTTATGTATGTCTTTAGCTGGTGTGTGCAAAAAAGATATTCTCATTCACTGGACTATGGTGCTGTGAAGGAGTTTATATTCCATTAC
>JBAMHV010000006.1:12853986-12872914 GCA_037177535.1 Pseudomugil gertrudae | reverse complement strand
AAGCTCTTACTGTGCAAGTGGTCTACATGTTTCAGTTAAGGGAGATTTCAAATGCCATTTAAATACAGCCTCATGGCTCAGGGTAATGTCTTCTATTATTACTATTTTATTTGTTAAAAGGAAGGGACTAAAAATGACCATGCCATTAATAATGAATGAGAGTAGATATATCAGAGTGCAGTATGGGTCTGCATTATCAAATGGTGCTTTTATCAGAAGCACTACAATCCTTTTCAAATATTCAATTCAGCTAAGAACTGAAATGAAAAAGTTTGAGATTGAATGTACGATTGTGTGCATGTTCTATCACCCCTTTAGAGGCACAGAGTCGCTTTCGAGCATTTCAGAGCACACGGTATAGGCTTTTTCTGTACTTTTGTGCTTCACATGTATTTCAATATTTTATCTAGTAGTTTACTGGTTTAAAAGGTAAAGCAAATCCACAATGTGCGTGTGTATGTAGCAGTTTGGGATCTCTAAATATTATTTAATACAAGAAAAAAAGGACATTTTAGACCTGAATTGAACCTCCGTTTTATCCACGATGTTCATATTTTCCATGCTTCCTCTGTCTGATTTTTAATTATTGTAGTTAAGGATGCACATTTATATCCATATGTCCAACGGCAGGCATGCAGATCTTGTACTATGGTGAAAAAAGAGAGTATGAGCTGTCTACAACCCTGGTAGTGTAATCACAGGTATAGTGTCAGCGATGTCCTTTAGGATATCAGTGCCATTAGAGCTGGGTGAAGGCTATGTGGGGAAAGGTCAGACAGCTGTAGAGAACTGACAACATTCAGCAATTTCATAACTCCTCTGCTACATGAATGTACAAATGTAAAGTCTCCCACCATTAGGAGCACATGCATTTCCCATACTGGAAGGATACAATGTGCAAAGCATGCCATACGTCATTATAACATAAAATACCTACTGGCAATTTTGATTAAATCTGAGTTTAAGAACTATTCATTTAGCAGTTTTAGTTTTTATTTTTAGTTCCACATTTATCGTGTAACTATGTGTAATTACATGAGTTGTGTTTAATAATTTCTAATGAAGACCCATTGTGAAATATTAAGTATGACAGCTGACTGTGCTTTTCATATCACAACTGCCATAACATATTGGTGGAAGACAAAGCGGCTCCAACCAGCAGGTTGTATTTAATCTGGAATAAATTTTAGGTTACACCACTGTTTTGTGTTTTGTGGACCAATGATAATAATCTAATCCACCTCATGCTATGAAATGTGTTACATGGTACAGATTTGGTCAAACTGTCAGAAGCCAGCTTTGATAAGAGCAACAGGAAAGGTTTAAAGAAGCAGGTTTGGCTCAAAGGTCCAAAGAAAAACACAATTTGGGCTGTATCTGGAGGTACATACGCAGCAAAAATTAACCTCTGTAAATCTTATTTTTATATATTTTTTGTCTTTCATCCCTGGTATTTAGTGCTGAGCTGCCCTGTGTACTTTCATTACACACAGTTTCTAAAGACTGTTTACATGAGTTAGCAGAGATATACCTGTGTTAACCCAGTTTCTTTAAATCCCATCCCCAAAAAGCAAAACCAGATTTTTTGTTGATATTATGCTGCCGTAATCAGATAGAAATGGAAAGCCTGGAATAATCTTAAGTACATATGAATGCAAAATTTGTTTTTGCATGAGTGCATGAGCAGGAGGGTGATAGAGAATAGAGCGTTTGCAGATTGTATTTCTCCTTCTGTTCTCGTTTGCTGCTGCTACTGTGTTTAGAGCACATCTGTCTTTCTGATAGGATTATAAAACGCTCACCAACAGATGTTTGCAGTCCTCTTTGAAGATAGCAATTGTGCAGACTACTGTGGATTTATGAGTGCTTTCATCAGACAGTGTTGAATTTGTCACCATATCATCAATACTCTCAACAACGTAATCAAATTGTTCGCAATTCCTCTGCCAGTCTGCTTTGATCTATCTCCCTCTTGCAGCTGATTATATTAGCCTCAAGGCTGGCTTCATTTATTCATTTTAGGCCCATATTGTTCATATTTCTCTGATCCCCCCCCCCCCATTTCAATGTTCTGGGATGGCTACTTGAAAACTGCACAGTGAAAGTTTACAAACCATGTAAAATTTTCTAATGGTTTAGTATTCTTTCAAGTCTAAAACCATAACAGAGATTGCTTATTTAAACTCTTTATTAACTGTAATAGAAATGGCGCACCTGTGCCCACATTGTTATTTTTGTGCCTAGCAGTGTCATTTCCTGGACTTTTTGTAACTGTGTCATATTTCTATGATCTATACAGATTGAGCTAAAAGAAATTAAAGTCAATAGGCAATAATAATCTATACACATGTTACAATTATGCCACGAATATAAAACATAAGTCTGTAGGCATTTTGATTGATTGACAGATATAACCTGCAATACAAAAAAAAAAAACAAACATACATGAGGAATTTTCTAGACTTCTGTGTTAATTCAGTGGCTCCTGTGATTTAAACACACATACATACATACCTACACACAGCCACGGAAAACAGTGTGACCATAAAAGATGCATGCAAAGAAAAACAAATATATATATATAGCACTTCTTATATATATATATATAGTTATATATATATATATATATACATAAACAGTTATAAAGTGTTATGACTTTGCAGTGAACACAGACATTATATCTGATGTCTGTTAGTATATTAGAGTCCTTGTCCCTTTCTTACCCCAGTTGTAAAGCTTTGGCTCTGGGAGGCTGGCGTGCTCCACCATACAGGTAATTTTCTCATCAGGTGCAGGCGTAAGCTCCAGATATGAGTGGATCTGGTAAAGCCAGTTTCCATTGGACAGCTGCTCAGTGGACGTCACATGAGTCGTGAGCTTCTCTCCATTTTTCAGCCAGGTAATTTGAATTGGTTTGGGATAGAAGTTGTATGCGCTGCAGATGAGGACTTTTTGGTGCATGCTGCTCTGCATTTCAGCAACCTTCAGTTTGACCAATGGCTCAACTAGAGAGGGGGGAAAAAGTAAAATATTCCAGTTTTCAATCAGTAAGGAAGAATTTCTGACCAACTCTAGTGCACACCTTTGTCCACATGGCAGGCTTTAGATCCTTCCATGCACCCACCTGATCTCAATGATTTGTTTATTTTTGCAGCATCCTTTTCTGAAGACTGTTCATTTAAGTTAAGTGGTCCCCTGAGGACTAGGATTAATGGACCCAGCTTAGAGACTTGTTGGTTTAAAGGTGTTTCCTTCCGGATAATAATCACCTTATTGTTCAAAGTTCAAAAACAATGAATGAATTAAAATGAGGACTAAGTTCTAAACAGGAAGCTATCAGCATTTAGACCCAAATCTGAGACAATACTCCTCATTTACACATGCATCAACTTAGATCAGCCTCTCATTGTTAAAAGTAAGTTATTTTTATAGTCAATATAAACACAAATTGTTCAGAAAATTGTAATACAGGTGTGAAAGACCCGTGTTTAACGTAGCAGGCCAATCTTAAGCAGCCATAATGAAGGTGAGCAAGCTAAATGCTACTTATGGTCATTTTGGAATAAAGGAAATTTCATACTTTCTCTGTTTGCTCCAAGTACATTAATTTAATAATAACATTGTTTGGTGCTGTAGATTCCAGCAACATTTTATGTTGCTGTAGAGGGTTTTCATAAGCTTTCAAAACCTTGCTGTTAAAGGGTTTTCAAATAAGATAATTATAGAGAAGCAGAAATACTCTGGAGTAATATGAACACAATTAGGAACAGGTGAAAACGTAACATGGCATTTAAGAAAAAGAAAGCCTTTTCAAACAGATGAGAATACAAAGATATGGCTGATCAATAGACCACAGCTTTACTGAGGTTTGCTGGCAGGACAGTCTTGCACTGATGCAGGAGATGAGTTGTAGGAAAGCAACAGTTTCACAGAGGAAGCTGCTCTGGGAAGAAGCAGAGAAGGGAAGTTGTGGCTCGTTCTGCTACAAAAAGAAAATTCATGATCCCTTCGAAACATCGCGCCTTTCAGAGTATCTTGATGACCTGCTGAACAAAGAGGAGAAAATGTTCCCTGGAAATAACGTATTATTCCAGGATAGACCTCCTGAGTGATGGCGATTAAGATGACGTTCTCGTTCCCATCCTCTCCCTGTATGCTCAGTATCAAATCATTAGTCAAAGAAACCCAGAAGAATCCAGAAAACATTGAAGATCAGATA
The DNA here is from genome assembly GCA_037177535.1 of Pseudomugil gertrudae. NCBI lineage: Eukaryota > Metazoa > Chordata > Actinopteri > Atheriniformes > Pseudomugilidae > Pseudomugil > Pseudomugil gertrudae. The sequence goes on along the minus strand of JBAMHV010000006.1, from coordinate 12,868,695 downwards.
GTTTTCAGTCCAGGTAATTATAAAACCCAGGCAACCCAAAAAATATCCTCATTCCACCACCACCACACCGCTGGGATCTGAACATACAACATAATACGCACTCATACCTGTTTCTGAACGTCCGCTGTGAAACTTTTTATCTCCACTGTATCAGAGGCTTTTATTGCTTTATAGTTTAATGTTATTTTATATACTTCTCACTCATATTTTCATGACCTAGTTTTGACCGTTTTGCTAGGTATAGCAGCCAATCCAGGCTGTACCCTGCCTCCTGCAGAGTACACAACCCTGCAATGGAATAAGCTGGTTTAAAAATAAATGGATGACTGGATTGACCATCCATCCATTGTCTACCAGTTATTCCCTGAACGGGGTCACGGGGGAGCTGGAGCCAATCCCAGCTGACATCAGGCGAGAAGAGGGGTACACCCTGGACAGGTTGCCAGTCCATCACACATAGAAAAACAACCTTGCACACACACACACACACACACACACTCACACCTATGGGCAAATTAGAGTCTCCAGTCAGTTTATCCCCAAGGTGCATGTCTTTGGACTGTGGGAGGAAGCCGGAGAATCCGGAGAGAACCCACGCTAATACGGGGAAAAGAAAAATGTGAAACATTTCTAGTTTGTTTTCTTAGAGCAAACTTTAAAAGGGTTTAAACAAAACAAGTCTTAATGCTTTTAAAATTGCTTTCTGTTATCATTACAGAGTAAAAGATTAGAATATGTTCTCCTTCAATGTGATTTTTTTCCCTCCAAAATAAGAACAATTACATTTTCTCTCACCTGTTGTATACCTTCATTTTGTGCTTGACAAAAAGTTCTGTTTGCCAGATATGATAAAAAAAATGTAACCTCACCACAGCGAGCGCTTCAGCTGTGGGAAGCTAACATTACCTGGTTTGGAAAGCAGCATGAGCGTTAGATAAAGGTGGGTTCTGCATTTCTCCATATTCTTCTTTTCTTGCTCCAGAAAGTTTTCCCTTTTATTAAGATAATCAGCTATTTCCTTTGCTTTCTCAGTGTAGCCAGTATACTTTCCCAAAGTGCTGTTGTACTGGCCCAGGAGCATCTTGTTGAAATAGATTTGCTCCAAATACACCAGGTCATGAGCAGAGGTGTACTGGCAGCGAAGCAAACCATAGCCATACATGGCATCTGTAATGTAAAAGAAACTAGTTTTAACTGATGTAGAAGTGTTTGCTTCATTATGCCAGGCACCAGTTTGGGCATACATTTGCTATTCCATTTAATGGCATTAAATTTAATTAGATTTAAATATAAAATATGTCCAAACAATGACTGGTACTGTATACCCCACCCTGACAGAATGAAAGATGAGTGAAATATGTCAAGTTTACTTACGTGAACTTGAACTGAACAAGAACAGCATAGAGAAAAAGCTTTGAACGGTCCACATGGTCACAGGTCACAAAGGACAGTGTAAGCGAAGTGAAAATCTAAACACATGATGAAGTAAATCAGCAGAAAGCCCAGCAACATTTTTTCAGCAGGTACAACACGAGGTAGGCGTGGTTTTCTGTGTGGAATAAAAACAGAAGTAAAAGGACACATTTCTCTTTCTCCTTTTTTCCCTCAAATTAACCAGAGAATTTCCACACAGAAAATAAGACTGTGTCAGCAGTTTGTGATGAAGTTTAACACAGATGCATTTATGCTTATAGATAAATAGGCTGTCCTATGAAAATCCTGGCTTTTACTGGTTAAACTATGCATGCCTGTAGCTCCGTTCCTATGGGTCAGCATTGTGCCAACATTTAATTTTGTGCTTCATGTTTCTGGACAAAGTAATTTCATAGCAGAGCAAGAGATGGGTTTGTCAACACCCTTGCTCAGCTATAACTATTTCATGCTGCTTTTACTGAAGCAGAAAAGGGAAAATTGTTCTTTATTTGGAAAAGTAAGTTCACAGGTGTACATTAATAACAGATCACACAGCACCAGGAGGTTGGTGAATGTTTCTTTAATTTCCAAGAAAATCTTTGGGAAACGACAGTAATTACACAAAAAGTGACACAAAGCTGTCAAACATTTTAACATCACAGTATAAGTTTATAAAATCTATCCATATAAGAGAGCCATTTAATTCTAAGATACACATAAAGTATAAAATATAAATGTACACAATCCTAAATACATTGTATTTTTAGCACTGGGTTGTCATTAATCAAGCTTTTTAGTTTTTCTTCACATGTTCTGACTTTTATTATCATACATCTGATGTAATTTAATTAATTTAATTCAACATATTCACTGCCATCTGTTGCAAGTTAAAAAGGCAAACAAGATCATTAAAAGGAATCGTAGTTATCTCAAAACATCAAATAAAATAAATGGTAAACTCCACATGGCACAATGCAGAACCTGTTAAACATAAATAAAATGTGATGTCAGTTGTACATGTTAAGTTTCTGTTTGTATAGCACCTTTCAAGGTCAAAATCACAAAGTGCTTCACAATAAATACTTAGAGAGGAAGAGCGATCCAGAGAAAGGGAACCAGTGCTTCTAAAGCTTTGTCCCCATTTGGTTTGTTTTACAACCAGCAGACTCATATCACATGATCTCAGGGACCTGCAGGGAACAGAAGGCTGCAAACGTTCACTGATAAAAATGGGTTCTTGATCGTTTATAGCTCTTTATGTTAAAACCAGAGTTTAAATTGCACTCTGGATAGAGAGCCAGTGCAGCTGAACTAATAAAGATGTGACAAGTGTAATTTTTATTAGCTTTGCAGCAACATTCTGGACAACCTGGAAGACCTCCCTGAGTTTTTCTACTTTATCGTGTGAAAATCGAGTTACAATCATTGAGATGTGATGAAATTATTGCATCATTTAATCATTTAATATTTGATAGTGACACAAGTGGACTCAGTGTTATGCTTATCCTGTAGATGACTATTTGTGGAGATGGACCCAAAGCAGGCAGAAGGCAGATGATGTGGAGTGATGAGATTTATTATAAATAACCTAAAGCACCGACCAGAGAAACCATACAACTTAAGTAACACTAACACAACCAAACAATGAACCGTGACAAGGAACTGAAACCAGGGATATATATATACACACACACACAGACAGAACACACAGGTGGAATGAATGAACATAATTAACCCAGTTGAAACCAATAAACTTAAACACAAGAAAGCTAAACTAAACATGACAGAGAAAACAGGAAGTAAACCAAAATAAAACAGGAAACATGAACACACACACCGTGACAGAAAACACACATCGTAACACTCAGCTTGGCAGAAGGTGATGAAAACAGGAACAATCCAGCGATTTATCAGCATCCAAAGACAGCGTAGGGTCAAAGGTTATCTCAAGGTTGTTAAATGAGGGTTTAATAATTAAGGCAAGGAAGTTGTCATTTAAACAACAGAGTCCAAACAGTAAGAACTGTCACTTTAAAATACCCTCGGGTTTATGAGAAATATACAGTCATGTATAATCAGCATAACAATGATAAGAAATTACTTTTAAAGAGTTTATAATATGTTGCAAAGAATGCAGGTATAAAATGAACTATAAACAGACCCTTGTGGAAGTACCAGTTCTGTAAATGCTGTTATACCAAATGTGGGAGACAAATGGAGAAATCAGCCAATGAGAGAAGCAGTGAAGCTGATATGTGCTGATGAATGTATCAAAACACATTCTGTGGAGTTCCAGTTGCATCTCAACTCTTCCTCAACTTCTTTTCTCGGTCATTAAATAGCAGAGCAGGGTTGGGCGCACACACACAGAGATTGTTGCATTAAGAATAACTTTGCTAACAGAGACTGACAGTCACAAAGAGAAGATAAAGGCAAAGCTTAAAGCATGCCCTGTGGATGATGGAGACACCTACAGGTTGATGTGATGAAGGAGAACAGCTGAGAGGATTGGAAACAGGAGAAGATGAGGAGTGGGTGTTGCAGAAAGGATATAGAACTGTCAATCTCTGGTGGTCAATTTATCTCCAGTGGAACGATTTAGAATATCCCTAAATATGCCATAAGGATGACCTCTTTCCAAACCAAATTGCATTGTTTTCTTCTGTATGTTTAAAACTGAGCATAATATCATAAGTCCAGCTTTAAGGACATAAACTAATCTCTCCTGAGGGCTTTGATCAATAAAAATGTTCCAGCTACAACACCCAACAATCCAAGAAGCAGGCCCGTCGCACAGAAAACATCCAGTTCAAAACTCTGGTGATGGAAATTAGGTTCTGCAAAGAAACACACAAAATTATATTCAAAGACTTTCATCACAACAGGTCATTTAGTTATGGTAAGGATTTAAAGAGTGAAGTATTTACCCCAGAATCTGGTTTGAGGTCTGTCCAGTGCCATGTGCTCCACCGTGCAGCTGTAAATGTCCGTGTCCGTCGGAGTGAAATTCAGGGTGGAGAACTGGTGGAAGGTTTGGTCTTTATTGGGATAATATTTACTGAGTGATACTCCTTCTGACACTGGCTGGCCATTTTTGGTCCAAGTCACTTTGACAAAAGGTGGATAGAAATGATTTATGAAGCATATGAGACTGTTTTCCACACCCAGTTCAGCTTCTTCTGCAGAGTAGATGACGATGTCAGGAGGATCTTTGATGGGTTAAACAAAACAAAAAAAAAACAAAAAATAGTAATTATGACTCTTGTCAAAACATACAACAGTGTTGAAGTTAACAGCCATTTTATAAATAAAGAAAACCACAGACAAGAGACTTTCCATTAGAAGGTAAAACTATAATTACTACATGTATAATATTTAGCCTTAATTAAATTCAGTATTTATTCTTTTAGGCATGATTAATGAACAATAACATCATAGGGATTGTGATCTTGTGCCATAACATGCGATTTACCAATAGATTAGTGCAACAAAATGATCTTGCTACAATTGCTAAATGTTATTTGGGGGGTTGTGAATGTAGAAGCACTAGATGGTAAGATGGTGGTAAGACAACAGAGGGTTTTTCTACACTAACAATCTGGTAAAGAATTAAAAATAAGACTGTACTTCTCTTTCAGACAAACTGTTTATTTTTTAAAAAAAAAATGTTTTTTCTCTAAATAACAGCATGTTTCTGCAATGTTTTTGACCTTGTTGGACTATGGAGATGTACCCGTGCAACCTCATATGTACTGTGTAACATGCTGCCTTGAGATTTATTACTGGGTTTAAATCACAAACGCATCACTGTGTGTTGTATACCAGGGCTGGATGGCTTAACCTGTCTGTTTGATGGCTTCTTCGTTGATACGTTTTTATCTGTAAAGCCACTATTGCACTACTTCCTCCATACCACTGCATTTATCTTGGATTTAAACACAACTTGACACACAATCTGCCTCAGTGCCCAGACCTTGTAGCCTTTACATGGAACCGGATTACAAAAAAAGGTTCAGGCGCTTGTTGGCCTATTTCAGTTTAAAATAAAGACACGCTGACAGGAAAATACAAAAAAAAATGTCCAGTCACACTTTTAGAGTAAAATTTAACCCGTGTATTAAAAAAAGTTTTAATCAGTTTTGATTTATTCAAAGAAGTTGAAAATGTATAAATCAGCTGTGAGTTTGCATACAAGTTATGGGAATATTACTACACTGCAAAAAGAAATAAAACAAAATTGCAGTTTTTGAAATATTTTTTCCCCACTATTGATTCTATAAACTGACCAGAAACGGGGGTGCTCTCTTGTACGGTCATGTTGTCCTGAAATGTCCTGCATATTTATTCGTTTTAAGCAGGCACTGATAAATTAAGTGAACTCTCTTTGTCACAGTGTAAAGCTAACAAATCTGTAGCGAGCATGGACAAATTCTGGATGCTACTTTATCTTATGCATGCATCCATATTGCATGCATGACCTAAGAACTTTTATTTTTCTCTCTGCTACTGGAGGATTCTGTATTGCATTTATGTGAAGTTCCTTACAAGGACAACAAAGGTAACTGTAACAAAGTTCAGATCCCTTTAAACACTTAGAAAACTGTGTATGCTTGTGTTTAACTTAAGAATAAATCTTAACCTCAAGAGAAAAATCCACTGTAGACTGAAAGAAAGGGCTCTGTGAAGATCCTTTACCTTTTTGTTGTTCTCGATGCTGCTCCAGTTCTGTACCAAATTCCACAACCGCTACACAAACTCTTTTGTTTCTTAAAGCATTACGAAGAATATGCAAATCCTGAAATATCTGACTGAGGTCGACATCAATTCTGTTGGGTACAGTGTATTCAACCTCTCCCCTTTCAAAGTCCACATGAAAGACTTCATCAGAATCAAAGTCCAGCTGGACCTCAGTCGTGCCGTTCTCAAAGCAGCCCACAACATAAGTAATTTCATGGATAACTGCAATGAAAAAGAATAAAAAGCAATAACAATGCACTGTAGTAAATACCGTAGCTGTAGAGAAAGAGATGTCATGCATACTGATGTGGCTTAACACTGTTAAGTAAACACTGAAGGAAATGTATATTCTTACTGTGTGAGAAGGCACCGAAGCTGCTGAGCATCAGGATTACGAGTGCAGATTGCTTCAAGTGTGAGCAAAAGGTTGTCATGATGGAAAACTCTAGACAAAGCAAAGATTTGAATCGCACCGTGATTTTGTAGAAATGAAAACTTCACCCATCCTTGTTCTGCGGATGATGATGGTAACAAGAGTCCAACCGGTTCTCGCTGTGGTTAAATAAATAAAACCTCCGACAGTGAAGTGAGCATGGAAAACATGAGAGAATTACAGAAGTGTCATTATTTCATGACTCACTGGACTAAAAACTTTTAGTTCATGTTTCAACATTTCACAGCTTCCTCTTCTTATTTGAAACACTCACCACTAAGTCTTTCTGTTCACAGGAAGGTTGTATGAAAAGCTGAGTACTTCTGTTTAGTTTGCTGTGTAGTATATATGGGAAATCCATATATTAACCTCAGCAATATGTATAAGAAACCATATTTGCATTAACTAAGTACAATGGTCTGTGACTTTGATAAGAAGTGAAGCAAACTGCGGTCCTACAAGCAAGTTATTAAGCATGTATCAGATAATAAGGGTGGTTGTCTGATCTTTAAACTGCGTATTCCTGTTGCCACTACAAATATTAAGTCGTAGCATAATTATGAAATTAGTGAAGCTGATAAAAGACAGCCAGTCGAGGAGATGGTGCCTTTCCCCCATCAGAGTTCTGTGTGTCAAATTCTAATATGATCTGAACAAACCTTTTTCCTGCTTCCACTGAGCGGTCTTACGACGTCTGTCTCAAGAGAAATATCAACAACATAAGCTTATGTGATGAGGCTTTCCATCCACTTCGATTGCAACTCTGATGTGGACTTTCCATCATGATGAAAAGTTAGCATTGTGTTCATTTTGTCAGTTTTTCCAACTTCAGAAAACATTTTCCAGCAGTTTTGGCTCTGCAGACACTCTGTTGTGTTTTTATTTATTTAGTAGTGTTTTATCATGATGTAAAATGTCCCATCATCTGGGCGTTTTTTGACCATGCTTGTTCGGTGCTTGAGCCAGAGCTAAGCTGGTTCAACTTCAGTGCTTCCAAAGAACCAGTTTTGTTTTCGACCGAAAGAGCCTGGTCGGGTCTGCATCATTATGTATCTAAATCATGTTTACGTGTGTAATAATAAACGTCACAGCCTCCCGTCACATATGAGTAAAACTATAACAGCAACACTTACCAGACTTCATGGTGTTTGTCATATGTGTGTTTTCTGTCACGGTGTGTGTTTTCATGTTTCCTGTTTTATTTTGGTTTACTTCCTGTCTTGTCCGTTATGTTTAGTTTAGCTTTCTTGTACTTCAGTTCATTGGTTTCACCTGGGTTCATTATGTTCATTCACTCCATCTGTGTGTGTTCTGTCTGTGTGTGTATTTATACCCCTGGTTTCAGTTCATTGTCATGGTTCATTGTTTGTTTGGTCATAGAGAGATTTAAGTTAGTTGGTGTTCATATTATGGTTTTCTGGTCTGCGTTTCACTTTGAAAATAAACCTCCTCACTTCACTTCATCTGCCGTCATCCTGCTTGGGTCCAACCATCTTCCTCCACAATACATCCACTAACAGAGTTGAAGTTATGGCATCATCGGCATCATCCACCATGGACAGGAAGATAAACGCAACCATGGCGGCATTCAGGGTGCCAGTTGTTTAGTTAGGATAAAAAAAAATGCTGCTTGCTTTTGGATTGCTTGTTATACTGCATCCCAGCTTCCGCTTCTGATCTATGACATTTGAGCTTTTATCATTTGTTGATCAGCTGATCGAGGCCTCGTTCGTAGCTGCCGCCGTCTCTCGCTGCGGTGCTCCCGCTGCGGTGCTCCCGAACCAGAACCAGGAGCCGGTGCTCAGGCGGTCGAAAACCAAAGAACCAGTACCTAATCTGGCTCTGGCTCCGAACTAGCACGGGAACCAGCTTGGTCAAAAAACACCCTAAGACACTTTCCAACTGTCTTCATGCATCAGCGGTTCAGGGTAAAAACAAACAAAAACATTATTACAAAATGTGACTGAATTTTAGTTTGTTTGGATTAATTATTGTAAAACAATAACAATATAGTTTAGTAAGCCCAGATTTCTTATTTTAATTTTCTTTCTTTCCTTCTTTCCTTGTCTTGTTCAGTGTCATGACAAGCAAAATAATGGTCTGGCAGATGTGGTGCGCTGAACAACTTTGCTTTAAACTTTGCTTTGCATAAAGAAGTTAAGTTTAACAAATTCTTTTTCACATTCTACTTTTTATTAACTTTTTTTTACTTAACCATGAGACAAAAGGGGGGTGATTAAAGAGAAAAGAAATCAAATTAAATAAAAAAATTTAAATATAAATTTATTTATAATCATACTAGGGGTAACACAAAGTGTTTTACACAATAAAAACAGCAGAGAATACAAATACAAGAAAGGATACACATATTTAGACACCTGATCACACCCATACAGACACACACTCTAAACCCATGTTGAAAGTGAAGAGAAGAGAAAGACAGAGTACACTTTGAACATGAAAACCAGACAATCAGCATGCAGGGAAGCTTAACAGAAAAGGGGTTTGTATAAACAACAAAGCAGAGGATCATCAGGAGCATATACAGGATTTATTTAGGTGTTTAATGATTAGTACAGCCATTACCTCTTAAAGGATCAGATGCAGATAAAGAGCCCTAAGACCTGAACAAACAGCTGTAAGCATCAGGTATACGGACCCACCCAAGATTTCTAACAGCAGAGGGGGTTTCCTGTAACATTAAATCAGAAATATGAAAAACATGAGTTAGAATATAAATACTCAAATATAAAACCAGACATTTTCAAAACACCACAAATGGCCAAGTGAGTATTATGTATTATTACACGTTTAGTAATAAGCTCAAAGTAGATGATCACATTAAAATGTCTCAAGACATATTAAAACAAGCCTCAGTACCCCAAATCACTGTTTCACAGCAGTTTTACTGTCATTTTAAACATATTTAAGCAATGTTAGATAGGTGTCATTAGTTGTCTTATGCACAGCAGTATGTCCACAATGCTGTTACGGCCACCAGGCTTCTGCCAGTTCAAAACACTGGATTCTTCATGCAAATATGACTGTGCCATCCCTCATCAGTGATTGGTTGGAGCTGCCATTCCTCCACTACAAAGCCAGAGTGACGATGTTCTGTCATGATCCCTTCCTGCTGGAACTTCCTCCACACCACCAGAATCCACTTCACCTGGAGCTTCCTAATTGCTTCTGCCGTTAGGAGCTCATCAGCCTCATTCAGTCCACCTGGTCTTACCTACTTATACACTCTCCAGTCTCTTCCCCTCTGTCGGATTATCATCAGACACATGTCTTGGTGTTTTCCAGTGTTCTTCAAATCGTCCCTCATTGCCGACATCTTGCTTCACATCTCTGGATTTCCCTCCTTGCCTTGCCCTTACGGATGGTGAAACCGAGGCCTCGTGAATCTTTGAGCCATGTTTGAAACCAATGCATGAAAAGTGACGGATACTTCTACCTTCTCTGATATTCTGGTTACCGACTCTAGCCTTGTTTTTGGATCCCCGAGCCTTGCCTAAAGTCTTGGTTAAGTACCTGTCTTTCTGCCTCCCTCCTGACCCTGTCTCGGATAATTGGACTTCCACAAGCTGCTCATTATCCTGAACTGTTCTTCTGCTAATTCTAATTTCTCATCCAAATAAATAATTTTTTGTTCTCAGCTCCTGTGTGTGGCTAAAATTCTGTGTCCACGCAGTAATTCATTACTATGTTCATTCGGCCCAGCTCTTGTTTGTCAGTGCCTGGTACAACTAAAATTACATTTATTTGGAAAACAAAGGTGGTCTGATCATTTCACTGCAACTTTTGTGCTTGGCAAAGATTGAGAAATGAATGAACTACATGTGCATGCAGCACAGTCAGTGTCATTTTATGTCTAAAAAAAACACTTGTGATTTCAGATGGCGCTGAAGCGAAGCATAGATGTTTACCTCAGTGTTTCAGATCATCACATCTACGGTAAAAACCACTGGCAGTGCCTCTGCCAAACAAATCTATTAATCACCTGACAATAACCTTGTAAAATTATTTGGATTGTAATGGTGAACAGTGCAATGATTTGAGAAAACGGCATCAGAAAACATACAAATATTTATAGGCAGAGGATTTTCAGTACATTTGGAAACACAGGTAATTATAGAAGCCTTTGCAAGAAAATATTATGCTCAGACAGAAGGAGAAATTATGTACATTTTGGGAAGAATTTCCATGTGTTGCTATGAAGCAATAACTTTAATCTGCAAACTGATCATGTATAAGAACCTAATCACTCCATCTGCCATCAAATGCATTGACAAGAAAAGCTTTCAAGCCACATTACCTGCATGCTTAGAAGATTTTACGAGTTATTTTTGGGTTTGAGCAATGTGTCATAGTACAGAGTTATATAATTAACTATGTGGCTAAACGTGCAATGTGAGCTGATCTTGCAGAACAAAGAAGAAATTATTAGCCTTGTTAATTAATCAGAAAAAATCTAAATTAGCTCAATGTTAATTTGATAAAGGTCATTACAGATTTCTCTGCCCTGAGTGGGTGTGTATTGATTGTCTGCTGATACATTTAAAAAGTATTGTTCTGTAATGTTCCATGCCAACCTGGGTGTTGTGTCTGTGGGTTTGTAAGCTGGAAAACTAAAACAAGGTCACTGCTGAAAGGTCTGCAGAGAAACTTAAATGACCTTTTAAAGAGGTAATGTCTAAACTTGGTCTTTAATGGCTGCAATCCTGCAGGTTTTCATTGTTTCCCTGTTACAGCATCCATCCATTATCCGTATCATTCCATCATTGGGCGAGAGGCAGGGTCTGCTGCAGCAAACCTGACTGAGCTTTAAAGGATGCAACAGCCTATGAAGTGCAACATGGTGACTCATTAATTTAAATCAAGATATTGAAACCCTGGACACAACACCCCTGCTTTAAACGAAAAGAAAAGACTTTTATGTTACATGTTTTAAAGATGTACAATTGGAAACCTTGATTTTTTTATACGTTATATTTTCTGACATTGCTTTTAAAATGTTATATCTTGTGTTTCCATATCTGCACAACACACACATTTTAGACATAAAAAACAGAAAAAATAAGATACAATAAAAACGCTGGCACGAGATTTGACGAGTCTCAGCAAAATATTTGCAGGCGTCTGAATTAAAGGCCATCGTCAGGACGTGAGACCTGCAAAACAGGTTGGTTCAGTTAGATAAATGAAGTGCAGCAAAATGGAAAGATACTTTATAAAGTGAATAATTACCTCTATTGTTGGCACTGCCATCCGCTCTGTTTAGAAACAAGCAGAACAAACACTGAGGTTCCGCATTTCAAAACTTTGATTTGCTGATTTCATTTAATATTAATATTTAAAGCTTAATATCATTAAAATCACTTTAATACTGTTATATTAAATGCATCCCTCACCAATCATTTTCTTCTTGTTGTAAATTAACCCAGTCAGCGACATCAGCACACCCAGCAACAGCGCCGCTGACCCAACAACAATTTTAGTCTTGCCTGGGTCGGGTTCTGGTTCTGAAAACATACACCGTACTTAATAAAAGCACAACAGTACCTGTAAGTATATTACTTTTAAATGTTGTAAATAGTTTCTCTACCTTAGAACAAGCAAATGTGTCTCTGTCTGACTCCAGCACAGAAATACAATTATTTCAACACAAACTTTATAGAATATTCTTAAGATTTTCTTGAAGTTAAATCCAGAAAAGTGTTGTATATTCCAGCACAGAAACCCTCAAACATGCATTAGTAACCACAATGAGACGCAGTATAAAAAACAAGGCACACATAAACAGAAATAAGAATGAAACAGGATTCCTGGGTGTTCCTTATCTGAAGTCAGCTTTTTCACTTTTAACGCACATACTGAGCAATTTAACAGATATAAACACACATGAAGCTCTAGCTGCTGTCACTAACACATCAGACCACATTTAGAGGTGAGCTGAGACCCATGTCATCACTAATGAATTACACATGGTACACTCTCTTACCCCAGTCATAAAGCATGGGCCTCATAAGGCTGGCGTGCTCCACCATACAAGTGATTTTCTCTGCAGGTTTGGGGGTAATCTCCAGATAGGAGTGGCGCTGGTGGAGCCAGTTCCCACTAGGCAGCTCTTCAGTGGATGTCACACCGGATTTGATCTCCTTTCCATCCCTCAGCCATGTCACCTTGGTTTGTTTGGGATAAAAGCCGTACATGCTGCAGATGAGCATGTGTGAATGTTTGCTGTTCACTGCCTCAGCTGATCTCAGCCATACGTAGGGCTTCACTGGAAGACAGCAAAAGTTATGATAAAGTACTGTATCTTTCTTTATATTTACAGATGGTTTCTTTATATTTTATATTTATAATGTTACACTCCAACGCAGAGTTGGCATGAAAGTTGTCTTTAAAATAAACAGATTATGTGACAGTTACCAGGTGTCAGAAGGGTTTCATATGTCAGTGCAATCCTATTTTTGCAGAAATTTGTTTTAAATTTCTGATCCTCAATAAATGAGGGATTTTTGTTGAGCGTGTCTGCAACTTCTTTTGCTTCCTGGGTGTATCCCACTATTTTTCCCAGAGTACCGTTGTACTGGAGTTCCAACAACTTATTGAAGTAGAACTGCTCCAGGTACACAGCATCATGGCCATCAGGGGAGCTAGTCTGACAACGAATCTTTAAATGACCATAAAGACCACCTGAAAAATAAATGTAAAAACATATATGCTCCCATTAAAAGTACTTCTTTATTTACACTTAAAAATCAGCTTTTATGGATGGACAATGAATTATTTAAAAAATGTTATTCCTTTCTTAACAACATGTAGGCTACAGTATCAAGTTAGTGAGGGTTAAAGTTACTTACCGTCAGATGAAAACACACACAAAACAAGAATAATAACAATGAGGCTGTGAGAATTAGACATGTCTTGCTGGTTCAAATTAAAATGAGGAACTGAAGCAAAAATATTCTAAACTACATTTGTCCTGTGTAGGTGTGGCTATTAACTACATGGATTTTCTCTGCCAATCAAATTACTGCATAAGTGTGCATCATATTTCTTTTTTTAAACATCCATTCATCCATCCATTTTCCACCCAGATGCCCGAGCCTTTTTTTAAACAGTAAAACAAATTTCATGGAAATTTCAGAAATTGAATTAAAATGAAAGGATTCTCTACTATGGTTAGCACTGTGGCCTCACAGAACAAAAGAAGAAGTGAGAATGGAATATAACATCTAAACAAGCTAATGTATAAACGTCCTAATGTATATGCTACATTGTAATGATGATTCAACGATTTTGGTGGATGTTCATTTACATTTATTGTGAAAATTCATTTAAAAAAAGCACAGATCAAAGCTTTAGCAGATTTTTTTTTTGTCAAATAGCTGAACATTTTAACATTGTGAAACAAGAAGCACATTAAAACGAGTCATTATCTTACAGTTTGCATTTGTAAAACAGAGTGTGAACGGACTACTGGGGCTCCAGGCCTCCCACAATGATAAACTGGAATAGAGAAGTCTGTTGTGGTGAAGAGGGAGCTGAGCCGGAAGGCAAAGCTTTCAATTTACCAATCGCTCTATGTCCCCACCCTCACCTTGTCATGTTTTGGACATTTGGGTGGTGGTTTTTTAGGTTTTTCTTGTTTCTGTTTTCCAGTTTAGCTTTGTGTTTAGTTATTAGTTTCACCTGTGTTGATTACGTTCAGCTAGTTCTTGTTTTAGTTCTGTGTATTTAGTCTTTGGGGTTCTCAGTTCTGGTGGCGGGATCATTGTTTGGCATTGTATTTTCTTAGTGTGTATCACGGCATCAGTTTTTAGTACACCACAGTGTGTACTGTTTTTTGAGTCTTTAGTTTAGTTTAGTTTTTTATAAGAAATAAATTAGTTTTTTGTTAATGCAATCCTGCTGCCCTCCGGTGATTCCCACCTGCACTTGAGTCCACACCACACTTCCGCGTTCCGAATCCTGACACACCTATGGTCATAAACTGTGCGTCGTGACCAAAAGAATGAGATCCCGGCGGGTACAGGCGGCAGAAATGAGCTTCTGTAGCAGGGTGGCCGGTGTCTCCCTTAGAGATAGGGTGAGAAGCTCGGCCATCCGGGAGGGAC
>JBAMHV010000006.1:12816073-12845497 GCA_037177535.1 Pseudomugil gertrudae | reverse complement strand
CCCTGTGGGAGGAGGCCCCGGGGGAGACCCAGGACACGCTGGACTGATTACATCTCGCGGCTGGCTTGGGAACGCCTCGGGATCCTCCCAGACAAGCTGTTGAATGTGGCTGGGGAGAGGGAAGTCTGGGCTTCCCTCCTTGGGCTGCTGCCCCCGCGACCTGACCTCGGATAAGCGGTGGAAAATGGATGGATGGATGGATGGGAGGATGGATGGAGGGTGGATGGAGGATAGAGGAAAAACAAAAACTACAGACATTTTTCTGTATTTTTCTCCATTATCCACAGCTCTGTAGCACTCACTCCATCTCCACAGTTTTCTGGGTTTAAAAGAAACTAATTTAATATAATAAAAACTGCTGATAAAAACTCTTTTTAAGTTTAAACATGTCTATATGTTAAAATCCAGAACACTAAAGAACTTCACTTACAATATATTTTTAACAACACAGACATTTACTGGGCATTGAGTCCCTTTACAAAGAAAAATATTCCAATTGAGATTCCCAGTAAGCTCAGACCCAGGCTCACTCCACAGAAAATATCAGGTCCAAAACTTGTACCATTTTTAGGAAATTCAACTTCTGTAAAAGAAAGTTATAGAAAATGTCATTTATTGTTTGCACACACATTAGTAATAATAAAGATAATAAAAATTACCCCAGAATGTTGTCTTGGGTGTCTCCAGGGCTGAATGCTCCACAGTGCAGCTGTAAATGTCGCCTTCACTTGGTGTGAATGTCAGCATTGAGAACTGGTGGAAGGTTTGATCATTGTTGGCATAATATCTACTTAGTGAGACCCCCTCCGTCACTGGTTGGTCATTTTTGGTCCAACTGACTTTGATAGAAGGTGGATAGAAATCATTCACAAAGCAGATTAGGCTGTTTTCTTCTCCTGGTTCCACTTCAACAGCAGAGAAGATCATGCTCTCTGGAGGATCTTTCATCAGTAGAAAAAAAGAGCTGTGTCAGCCTTTTGTTATTTCATCAGCACATAAATACTGACATTTATTTACCTTGTTCCTCAGGTGGTGATTTTTCTTCCAATTTCATAACTCCTGTTAGCAAATGACACAATTCTTTGTTGTCAATAGCATCTCTAAGGATTGCCAAACCCAGCAAAATTTGACTTGGATCCGGGTCAATGAAACCTGGCACAGTGTACACAACTTCCTCTCTTTGAAAATCAACGTACAGCATCTCCTCACCGTCAAACTCAAACTGTATCTCCGTTGTGCCATTCACAAAGCAGCCGACAAAGTATAAAACTTCATGTTGAACTGAAAAGCAACAGCAGGAATAAATACAGTAAACAGTATGTTAGATAGATGATCCAATCTCAGGTTTACACCTATTTCTAGTGAAGGTTTATTCCTTGTTTATTTCCAGTCCTGATACATAAGAATACATATCTGAAGCATTTCTTGTAAATATTTGGCACTTAGAGTTAAGAACAAAACACTAGCACCACTAAAGCTCATTCTTACTTTGAGAGAAGACGCAGAAGATGTTGAGAATCAGGATTAATGCAGCCGATCGCGCCATTCCTCTACTTCTGACTATCACCACTGAAAATAGACTCTGTGTGGACGGTGCAGCGAGTTGTATTGTCAAAAAGGAAATTCCCTTTTAATCACATGGCAAAATCAGGTGCAGCACATTATGAATAGGCAGAAAAAATCAAAGCCATTGTTTAAGTTAATCCAAACATTAAATCCTTTAAAACTATAAAGCCAAACATGATATATTTGATACATACTGTTTCTGAGACATTTTGCATCACTTTATAGAAAAAACTTTATTCAAAACCAGTTGTTCACCATATGATACTGGTCTTCTGCACCCTGGTTTTTGACCCATCACATACTAATAAATAGTAAATCTAATTTTTGCCCGATTTTGTTAAAGGATGAAATAAAAACTTTTCTGCCCAGTCGTTCTCAAGTTGAGCTTTAACAGATTAAAAAAGAGCTCATATCAGCAGCTGCAGCAGGAAATGCGGATGTAAAAACTGTAGAACTGGTTTGTAGGGTATGAAGCTGAAAAGTGAAATGTAAGCACACAGTGAGAGAAAATTATTTGTCTGCTGTAGCTACAAAAGTATGGATGACCAGGGTTACATTAGGCATTTTCATGAAAAGTCATAAATTCATGCAAAAATAATCAATCTGTGATTTGCTCTGAGTGTCAAAAAAGTGTGTCAAAAAGAAAATGCAATTTGAAGCTTGATTCAGTATTTTAAAAAGCTTACTGTGATTTGTAACACAATTCCTAAAGTTTGAAACACAAGGGCTGCACGGTGGTGTGCTGGTTGACACTGCAGCCTCACAAGTTGCTGGTTGAATGGCTGGAGCCAGCTCGGACAGTGGTCGTTCTGAGTTTGCATGTTCTCCAATGATTCTCTCCAGCTTCCTCCCACTGTTTAACGTGTTAGATTGACTGGTCATTTGAAACCCTCCCTAGGAGTAAATGTGTGTGTGACTGACGTGCTGTGATGGACTGGCAACTTGTTAAGGGTGTACCACACCTCTCGCCCAATGATTGCTGGGATAGACTCCAGCATCCTTTGATCCTTTGGATAATGGATGGTTGGAAATATCTTTTAATTTCTCATATTTACATTTCTACATTGTTTCTCCCACAGCATTGTTAAATCTATTTTGCGACTGCATTTGCTTAATGGTTTATCTTGCGTTTAGCTTTTGAGTGACACAAGAGCACAAAGTTTATTTCATATAATTAGTTCATTATGGTGATTAAAACATAACAGAGAAACATATTTAAAACGATATTTTGTAATATACAAAAATAATTTACAAATTAAGCTTAATTTTAAAGATTATAATCATTTTACTGAGGGAGCAGAAACAAGAACGCGTTCCTCCATTCCGCCGGTAGGTGGCGCTGGAGATCCGCACATGGCCGTAGTGTTGCGTGTATATCAAGCCGCCTGTTGGAGCTGTTCTGGGGCAGGAATGGGGCCGTCCTCCTCCCTGACCCTGGCCAGTCCATGAAAAAAAAAGACTGAGTGGAGAGACAGGGGATGCACGACGAGACTTAAAGCAGAGAAAATCTGGCCTGCGACTGAATATGGAGTGAATGCGCAATAAATGCTGTTGTGGAGCAACAGTGAGTTTGTAAAGGCAAACATTTGTTTTCTGTTTTGTTTCTTGAACCGCTCGCTTTCATACGCACATCTGCAATGATGTGGCTTGTGGACTGGACCTCTGCGATTCTACTCTGCCTTATGGGATGCCTTGTTTCTAAAGCCGTCACCAAAACAACACTGGGCGACACAGTGGTACAAGGTAGAAAGTGCATTTAATAGTTTTTGGTTTGTTTTGTGTGTACTTCTCGGTCCACAAAGGATAGCTAGCTGGAAGCCTCTGAAGCTAACGGAGCAGCTAGCAGTCTCTGATGCTGATGTGATCCAAACTTAAGCTAACGTTAGCAACTTAGCAGGCGACACACAACAAGGACTTTACTGTATTTAAAGTGATGATAATTCAATATTTTAGTTTCAGTAAATGTTATATTTAATTCAGCCAGCTAATTTTTACAGTGCCGTAGTGGTGAAATGGATTCTTAACCACTTAGGATGTGCTATATTGTTCAAGGTAACTCAGCGGCGCGTCCAACTGCTGTGATTTGTCTGCATGATCGGGTATTATCATTTACTTTCTCGCTGTCTTTGAGTTTGTTAATATTACCAAAATTCATTTAAAGCATTTCAAGTTGATATAGTATGTTTTGCATGAAATATTTGTTGCGTCCTTGTTCTAAAATGATCCTAAAACCAGTAAATTTACTCTGGTAGCCCGTTTCTAAACAATTAATCCACATGTTAAATCATACGCAGATTATTGTTATGGTTTACATCATGGACAATCCTCAAACTACCTTACACTGTAATTATAGATTGTGTATTTGTGTGTGGTATACTACCAAGTTAGTTGCTTAGTCATGTTTTCATTTTCATTAGATACTTTGGAAAGTTAAAAGATGTGGCTAAATATGAACTGAATGAGTATGAATGAATGGTGGCAATTATGTAAACTTTAAATAAGCATTTCATAAGGATTATTAGATAATTGACTGCATATTATGCTCTGTATTAGATGTGTGTAAAATTAACCATAAGTTTAAAATAAAGGAGTTTAAGTAATGTTGAAAATGCTGTCACATGTTTGCATATAAATAATGTGCTTTATCAGCACCATTACATACTGGATGATAAAGTAAATGATGCTATAACTATATAAAAAAGTTACCTGCATTTTTTTTTTATGTTGGGAGCTGAAATGGTCTGCAACAATTGTGCAGAGTTCATATATTAACATTCCTTTCAGGCATTGTCCGTGGACGTCCTCTCACCACAGCAGCAAACGCATACATCGCTCTTAAACCGATATGAATCACAGTCATCTGCTGGCACCTCATCAGTCACTAAAGCCAAAGCTGCTCTGTAAAGCAGCTACTTACATGGAACTACATCTGTTTTACCCATCACATTTATACATCATCACAAGTGCAGCCACATTTCAGTCATCTGTCTTTGCTTACAGATTTGGCTGGCCTATATTTAGTAGCACAGTAGTGCGAGCAACAACAGGAGTATGAATGTAAACATACAGCACTTATCATTGTAAATCAGCCAAAAACTTGATGAAAACTTTGCAGCCATTGATTTCTCATTAGTTGTAGTTCCTGGTTGTATTCAGCATGCTTTTTCAAAGGTAAAAAACAGACTATAATATTTTTTTTATTATTTTATATACAATATTAAGTGTATCCTGGGTCAGCATCTTTCTGTGTTTTATCTGTCTTTGGTGTTCACTTTACCTCAGATTGAACACTTGTTTATGCTAAAGCCGTTCTAATGTTTTCTCCTCGTCTAGCAAACAGCATGGATAAGTGGCCAGACAATCTAGCAGCTGATATAGATCTCACTCACATTACTGCTGCTGCCCATAACAGGCATGGCATTGCATCTTTAAATGTTCGAATATGCTGAAGCTGGACGGAGGCTGCTAGGATGCAAACAATTCAAATCATGTTGTCACCAGCTCAGAGTTGTATTTTTTTATCATGAGATGCTGGTGTTCGGCTAACGTCGGGCCCCATTTGGGGGAGGATACATCAGGTCATGAGAAAGCACTGCATTTAGAAACAAAGTCTGTGACCTCTGTAGTCAAAGAGCAGAACCTTACTGTGTTTTATTAAACAGAAACTGTCCATTACCGCGTTGGTCTTTTAGTCTAACCTAATTACTAAACCCCTGCTGAGTTAATGCAATTGACAGTCACTGTCTGAACTTACTTTTAATCCAGATGAGTGTAAAATAGCAAGCTGAACACCTATTGATAGCAGGATCTTTTCTTGTGAAAGAACAGCTTTATTTAAACTGTAAATGTGTGTTTTCCACTGTAGGTCAAGCTATGACATGTTGAGGAGTTGTTTTGCCGCGCTGTGTCCCTTGTTTGCAGTCAAATCCTTTTTTCTCTCCTTGTCTTGCTAGAGCACCTTAGGCATGTCAACATTTAACATGTAAATACTAAGAAAAGCAAATAGCTCAAAGATTAACTCAAAGATTAACTCTGTTCTACAACGTTTGGTCACAGGGTAAAGGATAGAAAGGTTAAACCACTGACAATCTGATGGAATATAATTCACTGAAGCTTTAATATTTCAAGTTTTATTTAAAAAACATCAAATGTGTCGATTTGTTTTTAAGGAAATGCAATGGACTGGAGAATAAGTAAAAGAAAGCAGGTCTGTAGTACATATCAGCAGGGGCTTATTTTTTACTTTAGTGGGGTTATTTTGGGCTTGAGGGCACGTCCTCCATGTGTTGGATACTCGATGAGTGAGTTGCTATGATGAGGACAGAGAGCTGCCCTCCATCCCTGAAACAAGAAACCAGTACAAGCAGAAGCTTACTGGATGAACAGTTTCACTTATTCTTTTGGTTCAAACAACTGAACTGTATTTTTTTTTCTTTAAAATCTAACAAAGAAGTTTAAAAATAAAGCATAAGGTCTCTTAGGTCTTAAAAGTCTTTTCAATTCCTATGAAGTAGCATATGCTTTGCAAAGACATTAAATAACAAGTGTGGAAATTAAACCAATGCATTTCTCTTGTGACACTCATCTGAGGATGCTGAGGGTCAGTCTTCTTCACTCTGTGGTCAGATGAAGCCAGTTTTTGCCAACTAATTTCCAGAAATAATGGTTTCCACTTTACAGTCAGCTGTTTCATCCATCATTATCTATGCCACTTATTCCAATAGAGGAATAATGGGCATTTAAAATGACCAACCAGCCTAACATGTACGTGTTTGGATGGTGGGAGGAAGCCAGAGTACCTGGAGAGAACCCATGCTAACACGAGGAGAACTGTCTGAGCCGAGGCTCGAGCCAGTGACCTCATCACTGTGAGGCTGGGGTGCTACCCACCACACCACCGTGCAGCTCCGACTGTGTGTTATTTTTATTTCCCCCGTCAGTCATCTGCATTGTTTTAATTTTTTTCTTCAAAGTCGTTTTAAGGCATCATGTGAATTTTTAAAAAAACATTTTTCATAATTTTCTTTTTGTTCCGTTTTTCTTTTCAGAAAATTGAAACACAAACTTTTTTTGGTATTTTCCCGTCTTACCACAGATGATCTGCTATCTGTCTTTTATCTGTGGCGTTTTAACTCCAACACAAACCATCTGTTGGTGCTGAAGGTGGAAAAGGCGTGCATGGTATGGTTTTCATAAACTACGTTGCTTTTTATTTTTCCCACCTCTCAAATGATGACATTCATTTTTTGTATCCCAAACTGCTGGATTTGCTCACCATAGCGTTCAATGAAAACCATAAAAATCAGTTTCTGTGCAGCATCATAAGTCTCCAGTGTTTACGGTTCAGTCCTGTTCTTCCACTCCTCACATGATTCCTGGTGCTTCTCATAATTACCCATGTGCTTCTGCTTGAGATGCTTTTCCTCACAGTCCTCCTTTAGAGTTAAATCAGTTCATCTAATTATCTTTTATATGAAAATAAATGCATGCGGCAATTGTGAAAACCGTTTTTCAACATTGCAATATACAATGAAATATAAAAAAATATAGTAATAAGCAATAGATGATTTGAAAAGCACATTGTTTTGCTGCACGCCTGCCATTTTTTTCATGATTAAGCTGAACTGCCTCTGTGAGAATGTCACAGCTATGCTTTTGTCTGTATTTACTTATCCTGGCTCCCGTTTAATGCTTTATTTTCATTGTTTGGTCCTGAGTACATGTTACAGTACATGCTACAACGTAAGTTGTTTTTTTTTACCACGCAGGCTTTAGTTTGATTTTTACCTTCGAAATTGATACGACCATCTTCAGTTTATTTGCCCTCTACGTTGCAGAACCTGCAATGTGACGGTTGCACATCGTGCATTGTGATGCCAGTGTTCACAAACACTTTCACAGTTTCTGTTTCCTGTGCTCTGTTTGGAAGAACAGCAAACCATTTCACACACGCAGCAGAGTCCTATCTAATCCCCATCATCACACCTCAGTTAAATACTGCTGAAATGAATGGCCTCTGAAATGTAATTTGAGGTGTACAGGGGAGGAAAAACTATACATACTCATCCATCCCTTTCTGTTCTCCTCCCGAGTGTATCTTTTTCTTTGTGCACAAACACCGTGACGGCTGACGTGGATAATGCAGGACATGGTCATTAGATGTTAAGTCACTAAGTTAACAGTATTGAGGTTGTTACTTAACTGCAAAATCTAGGTCTTGAGTCATTATGCTGCAGAGACTCGCTGATTGTTTAACAGTGATGTCACCTCATCGCTGACTTATTGGACGAGGACTGGGAGGGGACTGTTGCGTTTGTATATGTGTGTCAGTCTCATGAGATTTTTCTTTTTAAGTGAGCACAGCTGGTACCCCGAGCAGCATATCAGTGGGAGTGGGACAGGAAGTGAGATCACGATCCCTCCAGCACACATGGAGTCTTGTAAAGCAGGGAATACTTTGTCAAGGGGAAATCCACTCTCTTTCCCAACCGTCTGCTGTGGCAGTAATGCAGGAAAGAAAAGGAGTGCAGCAAAAGTTTAGAAAAGCTCTTCACACCAGTAGATATTCGTGCTTGGTTATTTATTTTTATTTATTTATTCCTTTATTTAACCAGGAAGGTCCCATTTTCAAGGGAGTCCTGGCCAAGAGGCGGCAAAAAATTTAAATACATCAATAATATTTGATACAATCAGATAAAAGTTATTATCTAAAACATTTACAAACTAAAGAGTCTGTCTCAAGTGCTCTTGTTCTATCTTTAAAAGCATTCATTGGAATCAAGTCTTTTAAGACTTTTGAGATTGACTCACCGCTCTGCTAAATCTCACCTTGCATTAAGCACCGTTTACCTTCCTTCAGCCATTCATCATGAGTCTGCACTGTGGGTGAACTCTTCTCCTCAGATCAACAAAGGTTTCTCACCAGGCATGGGGGAGGGGGACGTGTCTTGTCAGGGATAGTTATGTGTTTTAGTGTGTGTGACACAGAGGGTGGGGTTTCAGGGAAGAATTATGACAAAATTTGGTTTCGGTAAGAATGGGGGAGGTGAGCATCTTAAGGTTATGAGTGCGAGAGGTGGGAAAACCTTTCAGCTGTAATTGAAGGGTCACTGGGAGTCAACCAGCACCCAGTGATCAAATATGGACTAGATTGTTATGTGTGAAGGGACAAGAGGGATGCTGTGGCTTTGTGCAGTTTTGAAAGTATAGTGTCCTTTATGCCTGTTTGTTTTTATCATACTCCTGCGATATGGAGATAAAATGACTTCCAGCATGCAATGTAGTTTGAGGGAAACTCAAACTCGATGGAGTTTTTTCTGAACAAAGCTGTGTAAGGTGGAGTGGGGGTGTAATATTCCTATAAGTCTCCTTTATGCTGTGCAGTTTTAAGCCATTTCAAATAAATGCTGAGCTAATTTAAAGCCAAAGACTATTGTCCCTTAAATACACAATTAAGTTTTGTTGTAAGATTTCTAAAAGTAGAAAATATAATTTATTTTGACAATGTGGTTTTTAGTGTTTTTAGCCTTTATTAAAGTGCCCAAAAGTATGAAAGTTTAGTCTCACAGTAATGTTTACTTTCAGAAATGACTGAATTATGCTTACATTTATATCTCAAAGGTAAATAAAGAGTGGCAGCAAAATATTGAATTGCATGTTAAGCGTTAATGTGCAGTTTGCTGAATTATCACAATATTTAAACTAGAAAAGCACTCTGAGAGCGCAGACCCCCAGCTGCACCACAAAGTACCCCCCCAGTTTATTGTGACGTACAAAATATTAGTTCTACGTTTTGATTGATTTCTTTCAATGAATTCTTTGACCATAAAAACCTACCCATAGCAATCTGAGCATTTTTCATGGAGTCATATATAAGCTGAAGAGAGCCCTATCTCACAATGATAAAGAACCCTTCTAAAAACTCCTGGATCCAGATGGTGATCCGGATCAGCTCCAAATTTAATCACCTGTTCTTTGTCCCAGATTGGACATTTTCTAAAAAAAAAAATAAATCAAAATCTGTCCACAACTTTTTGAGTTATGTTGCAGACATGCAGACAAACCAACTCTTGCAAAAACAAGACCTGAGGTAATTATCCATTGTCTGACATTAAGGGAAATATCACTTTTATTACTGCAAAAGACAAGGTATGTGAAGTGGATACCTTGTTTTTAAATGGAGTATTTGTCATATTATTTCAGGAGTTTGTATGTAAAGATGTTTTTTTTCCTCCCTCGGGTCCAGGGTTTCTTGGAGAAAGGGAAATGGTCCATTGTGTTAGATGGGAAGTGCCATTGGCACGAGTCCAGAAAGTGGTCAGACAGCAGCTTCTTTTCTAGGATGTTGATTGGATGCCAAGCGCCTGGCACTCAAACTAAACCAAATTAATGAGATGGTATTTTAGGTGGTGCTAACACCACCGTGTTTCATGCCTGTTTATTAAACCCGTCTGCGGGTTAGATGCAGTGCTTTTGTTTGCCTTCAACCCTCACAGAAACATACTTGTGTTCACAGAGGTTACTCTGAAGGTCCACCTAAGTGACGCCAGCACTCACCAACCCCTTTCTGGAGCCACCGTACAGCTCTTTGCCAACCACACGTCTGTAACCACGGAAACCTCATCATCTGATGGCAACACCTACCTGCTCTTCCCCTACCGCCTTGGGACACTGCTGGTTGTCACTGCAACCAAACAGGGATATGTTCCAAACTCTGTTCCCTGGACTCCCACTAGATTACCTGGTAGGTGTGTGTATCCGTCTGTGTGTTGATGGCACATTTACAAACAAATGTAAAATAGTAACTGGGAATTGGTCACATTTAGACTCCCTGAAATGTGTGCATGCAGGTAATTCATGTGTATATTGTGTGCATGCAATTAAAGTGGTGGAAGTGTGTGCCAGGTGTGTGAGCTAATGATGAGTGGAGTGCTCCATTACTAATTCATTACACTAGATGCCAAAACCCAGCAAGAGGGCTGCTTAAGCTTCCCCTTCACCAACACTCACACAGACTCATATATAAAATACCTCCCAAGAGGCTGTAGTAGTGTGTGTGTGTGTGTGTGTGTATGTGTAGCAGCAGGGGGATGGATTTAGGGGGGTTATTGTAAGCCAATGCAACGACGGCCAATTGGATTAGCATGCTTACCAGCTCTGAACAAAACAGTAGTGAAACGAAGGAAGGAAGAGGAAAGCAGTATAGTTTGCTGGGTCAGACTTCTGACAGGATGAAAGCTGGTCCATTAAAAATGCAGAACATATTTTAATTGCTTTTAATGTCTGATATGGATCAATGAGTTGTCCAGGTAGTTTGCTGTATGCTTTTACTCATCGAATTAACTTTGTGTTTGCGTTGTTGTTTCTCTGCAAGTGTTTTCCTCCATCAGTCTGGATCTGCTTCCAGAAAAAGCTGCCACCTTGATGGTGTATGAAGATGTTGTCCAGATTGCATCAAGCCTGCAAGGTACACATTTATGCACGTTTCTTGACTTTTAAGCATAAAAATAATGTATTTAACACTTAAAAATGTTCTTTATGTTCCCTTTTCCTTGACTACCTGTGGGGTAAACAAGTATTTGTCATTTCACTTTACTGATATAGAATGTGGGGTGACTATGTGTTGAGTTATATATTAAATTAAAGTTCAAAGATGATAAAAAGTTTGCAGAAATGTAAATATATAAAAGATATAAAATTTAAAAACTGCGCTAATGTGAAAGCTGAGGAGGGTCATCATGAATGTAACTTTTTTAGTGGGTTACGTTTCAGCAGGAGAGCCAAATGGAGGGCCCCAAACCAGCTACCAGTGAAACTCTGCATTCTCCTTTAGCATCAGTAAAGAAAATCCTACCTCCCTTCCTGATTTGGTTCAGATTTTAAGACTGAAGAAGTCGATCTGTAGCTTTGCTCAAAGCCCTTTTTTTGGCTATCCATCCATCCATTTTCTACCGCTCATCCCTGATCTCAGCCCTTATAAAGATAAAAAACACATTATGATGCTGAGAAAAAGTCAATTAACTGAATTATTTAACAATTAAAAGGACATATTTTATCAATCTGCATTTACGCTTTGAGTTCAATAAATAATTCAGCGTACCTATTTAGTAAAAATAACACCATTAATAAACCATTTGATGTCAAGTAACAAATAATAAATATGAAAATACCACTGACTTGTTGTCACACTTTGCAAATAACTAAATAAGGATTGTATCCATGTTGTTAAGCTTCTTTATTCAGGTGTAATTATATTAAACAAAGCCAATCCATTCAGTCTCTTTGTCTGGCTCTTTTGTATGCTGGTGACCATCAAGGGAGTAATTTAATGTGTCAGCTGTGTAGTCAGACAAAAATAGGGGGGGAAAGTCTTTATGGATATGTACAGCAGGCTCCATTAATGTGTAACCCTTTTGAATAACACTGCCTGAAGCACGTGCTGCTGTGGATGGGGGCACTGTCTGACCCTCTCTCAGACACACTCTGTTTGTCACTATGTTTTGTGAACTTGAGCACCCAGGGGAGTGATAAACCTTGGCGTGTGGCACAAAAACAGATCATAAAAGAGGGGTGGGATACAAAAGAGAAGGAGAATACAGTATACTGAGAAGCAGAGCTGTGGGTGGAGCAGTTGGAGAGAGTAGGGGGTAGTGGGAGAAAGGGGGATGGGTATAGCAGTGTCCAACAGAAGGAGGAACAGATGAAGTGAGGAAAAAGTGGAGGGAAAAACACTAGGAGAGTTAAGGAAAGACTCACACAAAGAGCAGCTAAAGGGTCATTTCCTTTCACAAAAACACGGCCATGGAAAGGAAA
Organism: Pseudomugil gertrudae; assembly: GCA_037177535.1. NCBI lineage: Eukaryota > Metazoa > Chordata > Actinopteri > Atheriniformes > Pseudomugilidae > Pseudomugil > Pseudomugil gertrudae. The sequence goes on along the minus strand of JBAMHV010000006.1, from coordinate 12,833,119 downwards.
TGGCATTCACACCTTGAATTTTAGAGCGTGTTTAAGCATAAACATGAAAGTAGAGCTCCACTTCAGGCCTCAAAGTCATATTAAACTCCAGAAGTAACACAAAGTCAGTGAATTGTTACGTTTAGCTGGATCTGTCTCATTGTTCAGGAATGTGCATTCTGCACAGTCGGACCTCGGTTACGTCACCTTGCTGAGTCTGGCTGCACCATTTCTTTCTTTAAACTGTGTTTAACCTTTAATGCATTGGTGGCAGGGAGACTGAATGAGAGGCAGAATAAAATAAAAAAAGGGAAGATAATTGTGTAGAAAAATACCAAAGCAAGACCTGAGAACATCTGAGAGAAAAGGTTGAGCAGGGCATCGTGTTTACTGTATCGATCTGTATCAGGTTAATGGAGTTGCTGCCATTAAGCCTTATTGATTGTTTAATTTATAAAAAAGCATTAGGAGAAGATGAGAATTACTAAATTGTCTTGTAAAATATGCTTAAAAACACCACAAGAAATATAGATTATTTATTTAACAATTATTTTATGTATTTAATTATTTAATTTATTTTAAAAACAACTATTAAAGGTTATGCCACTGTGTTGACAACACATTTAGGTAGCAGTACATTGAGTAACATTTCCTTTTTTGTCTTCTCACATATACAAAAACAAGGATTTTATTGTTTTACGTTTTGCTCCAAAATTCCTCATTATAATAAAATGTATTAAAATAAACCTTTTTCAACATTATAATTATAAATATATATTATACTTAATTTGGGACGTATTCTACCATGTTATGTAAAAAATGTTACAAAGAAAAGATGACAGAAATAAACCAGGATTTTTCTTTATTTACCCTTTATTTCACCAGGAAGATGAAGGTATATTTTACAGGAGTATTGTGCTTCATGGTCTGTGTTGCGATGTCAAAATCTATTGGTTACAGTGGTAATTTATAGAGAAAAGAAATGCAAGGTCATTTTTTATTGTTACCATCAGCCATAAAGGCAATGTGCCTCAAAATATTTATATGAATGAATATCATGGCACAGGAATTATTGCATGTGGACTCTTACATCCATCTTCTTTCTCTAAGGTTTCAGACCCCAGCCCAGTGTTCATTTCCAGCGTAGAGCAGTTAGTCTTCCTACCAACATGTCCTATGCCAACCTGACTGCTCTGCTCACCGTTACAAGCTCCCCATCACACATCCAGTACTTTCCCCACCTGCAGGTTCTTGGCAACAACAGCACAGGTGAGGTTCAAACCTGAGATCCAGTACAGGACTGGATCACACAAACATGGCAGAGATGAGGATGAAGCTGCTGACAGAGGAAGGGGAGTGAAGCGTAGCAGCAGTGGTGCATCAGAAAGCAAATAAACAAGAGGCTTCTCTTTCTGACCCCTGAAACACCTTAACCCCAGTGTGCTCTCACCTAGCTTGACACACTTTGAGGCAATCTTATCCAGTCTGTTTGTCATGTAGATCTTCTTACACGTGTCTATATTGTGTGTTTGAAGTTTATCTGTAATTATATGTTTCTGAGCCAGCAAGGGAAGCTGTAACAACGGTCCAGCATCGCTGAACTTGCCACGCTAACATTCCTGTTGTCACTGCTGATTCAGTGAGACCAGCATGTAAAGATTCACAGAGCTGTGACTCAATGAGGACAGAGTCTTTTGCTGATGTTACATTCAACCATTCTCACACACACACACACACACACACACCGATAAGCACATTGGGGGGCAACTTATGGCTCAGTGTCTTACCCAGGGGCACTTTGGTGTGTTGTTAGGGGAAGCCTGTAATCGACTGCACAACATTCGGGTTGAAAGATGACTGCTCTTCCAGCTGAGCTGCAGTCGCCCATCTATGTTTTTTAGCTTGAGTGTGCACCACTTTAACACCCCCCTCCCTCTGAGCAGCATAGGCAGACTTTGTGACACTTTCCAACCTTAGCATCCGGAGTCGACCCCCCCACCTCCTTCCTTTTTTCCTGTCTTTCCCTTGTTTTCTTTCCTGTCTGTGTCTCCCCTGACAACTCTCCGTTATCTAAGCTGTTATGTTACCCCCCTCGCTGTCTTCTCTACACACCCCTGTGATCTGCACCTTGCTCTGTTCCTTTTTGCTCCATTTTTCTTCCTTACTCTCCTGCTTGCATTTTCACAGGCACAGAGAAAAAGTTTGAGTTGACCGCTGTGGCAGCCATCTCCGTTCATCTATTGGCCAGCAATGGAGTGGAGCTGCAGGTGAATGGGCCAATCACAGTCTCTGTTCCCTTGCCAGTTGACTGCGGCCTTCGGGAAAACGACCACATCCCTGCTTGGAGATTTGACCCTCATTTCGGTATGTATAAACCCTGTGTTTGTGGTGCTTATTTTGTAGTCTGTGTGCCAAACGGCTATGAAACAAACAGCCTTATGCAGAATTTAGGATCTACTCTATTTTGTGTTAACAAATCTAACTCAACCCTTTCAAAAGTGATTTTTCAAAATGTATTTACTGATCAGTGATTGACTGATTGAAAGTTAAATAACAATATGAGCTCTAACACAAATCATGTGCATAGTTGTACAGTGCAATCAGGTCACAATTTGTAGCTGGATATCGGTAATGAATGGCTGTATTCATAAGGTCATACAATGTGGCACCATATTAATCTGCAAATCAAAGCACTGCAATACATCACAAGTTTGGACTCTTAATGCATAATCTTCTCAGACTCCGTTAAACCTTAGACTGAACTAAACAATAACAGAGCTCTGTGGCTTTTGGCTCATAAAGCAAAGGCGTTTCAAGCTTTGTTGTTGACACTGATTTATTTCAGCATTCCTAAATCTGTGTTATCAAAAACCCCACTGTGTGTGTGTCAAACCCAGTTCCTCTTGGACAGCCCTCTCCTAAAGAAAGTGGGTGGATTATCAGTCGAATCAATCTACTCTGCTCTATAAAACTTGCACATGAGTCACACTTTCAGAGCTTTTGTCTCCACAAAACATTTGTACTCTGTCGATGCAGAAATGGGGTGTTTTAGGCATCAAAAATTTTCACCTAAAATAACAGTATTGTCTTATGTAGAGTTGGAAAAGTTCAATAGAAAATTGTAGCTGTTGGTGTATGACTTCCTACTGGGGTCACTGTTGTATATGTATTTCACACTGGTCAGATTGGACCAATTTTTGTCTTTCATCTTGGATAGCAACTTGTTACTGCTTACAACTTTTCCTGTAAAAAGAAGAGTCTGAGCTTTATAATGCAAACCTTTTTCAGCTGCAGAGGGAAAGTATGCGTGCACTAAGTGTTTCAGTAGAATATAGTTATTTGATTCACTCAGCTTCCTCATGGTGAAACGGCAGTATCTTGAGCTAATAAAAGCAGCAGACGTGCAGGCCTGAAAACTGAACAGTAATTGAAAGCTGGGTAAAACTGTCCACAGAGCCGAGGGGAACTCCAGAGTCAGAGAATACATTTTCAGTGCTGACTGATCCCTTTAAGCAATTTAAAGAAGAATGCTGGAACTCAGTGCTTTCCAGCTTGCTTGTTAATGTTTCTTTTTCTTCATAATATTCAGAAATAGCGGACTGTAGCAAAAAAAGAAGCAGTTGTTCAGTAAATGTTGGAATTTCCATATATTTTGTACATCATTTTTGTAATAGTGCTTAACAAACATGCGATGAGTGACCAATTCTCATTGTTTGTTTCATAACGGGAATACTTTAGTTGACATGTTTAAAGCTTTCAGGCATATTCATAGCTAAATAAATAATCACAAGATATCTCACATGCTGGGTGTAGATGGTATAAACTGAGATATGAGAAGGGGGGGGTTCCTCAGATGATGTTCAAGGATCTCAGAGTTCAGTACTAAGTGCACAAAGTATAAACATCCAGTGCTTATAAAAGAGCTTTAATAAAACACTCACTCTGCACAGCCCGTAGCAGCAAGTATGTCCACAACAGAAGCTTAGACCCTGCTTCAGCTGCATCTTGTTACCTAGCAACCCAATAAGTACCACAACAGAAAGGCCTGAGTCCTGATGAGTTTCTTCTCTGATTAGTAAAGCGTTTGAAATACCTATGTGCGGTTATGCAAGTGTCAAACACTAGATAATAAACTGCCCCAAAGAAAGACCTCTGAAATGCAGCTGCTTGTTTTGAAGCCATAATAAGGCTGATGAAAGCCGTCACACAAAGAAAACACTTTGCCTCTGAAGTGCGCACATGGTGGATGAACAGAAACCTGTTTCTCTTGTATAACTGACAAGCTCTTGTGTTGTTGTAGCACAGAGCAGTGTGATGTCACACGCAAATAGATCGAGTTCACCTGCTGCATGTGTGCTGTGCAAACAGACACACCTTCATCCTGACGGGAGCTTGATAATGCAAATAAGTGCATCACCTTCTGATGGACTGACTGCTGTCTATAGCAGGCTCTGTTGACTTTACGTGAATAAGGGGAGACGTTCTATATCATGGCTTTGTTGACATTCCCAGTGTTTGCACTGTCTTAGTATTTGCCCATTTTTCTGCACCGTACTGGACAGAAGCGTGGGAACAGAGTCATTAAATGTCTTTCTTACTATTAAACGGGTCAGTCCCACAGTGAAAGGAGTCCCCTGTGGAAACAGAGTGGATCTGGGCAGGGCTGAGCTCAGGCCTCTGTGTATGAGGGAGGTGCTGAGTCACACAACCACTGTCATTTTTCTTTGCCTCTTTCTTTTCTCTTATCTCTCTTCCCATTCCTCCTGTACACCCCCACCCCTCCCATGTTTCCTCAGCTTGTGATGTGTTTTCCTCTCGCCCTTTCTGTGTGTTTATCTTTACTCTTTGAATAGCCCGTCTTTGCTTCTTTCTCCTCCATTATTTATGTCACTGGGAATTCCTGACTTCTTGTTGTCCACGTACAGATAAATATAGTTATAAACTAGCTCTCAGGATTAGGAGTGTAAAGGGTTGAATGCCCTCTTTTGGGGCAGATTTGCTTTGAGTCAATCAATCAATCAATGCTTCTGACTTTGTGGAGATTTGCTTTTTGGTTGTATGTGGAGCTGCTGTCACGCTCAGGGTTGTTCTTTTTATAAGATCCCGCTGGTATTTGCATGCTGCCTCCCTGTGGGGGGTTATAGCATTACCAAAACACTCTTCACACTCACAACAAATATTGGTTTTATGTCTACAAAATTATTTCAGTTTTCTGTAGTTGTCAGAATGTGATGGAAAGTCGTGTGATAAAAATTAAATGCTTGGTAACCAAGGCAACAAGCTGATCTTTGTATTTAAAGTGTCTAAATGGCTATATGGGGCTTGTTTCTCCTAACCATAGCTAGTTATAAGGAGTCGGGTGGGGATGCTACAGGTTATGTTGGTGTCACTTTGCTGCTAATTCCTGACACAGGTCACAGTAACTGTGTGAAAATTTGATTTCAAGCTTTGTGATTGTGTGTGTCCATGTGTGTATGTGCAGGCGCCTGGATAAAAAGTGGTTGGGGTCGCGTACAGAAGGAGGGTAACCAGCTCATTTTGACCTACCTTGCTCCCCAGTTGGGGTACTGGGTGGCTGCAATGTCGCCTTCATACTCAGGTGGGAGAATATATTACAGAAAAAACAAAATGTTGCTGGGTCTTTACAATCATTAAAGTTTCCTTTTTTTTCTCATGTCTTTCCTGCAGGTCCAGTGGTGGCGAGGGACATCAGCACATACCATACTGTGTTTCTGTTGGCCATACTGGGAGGTATGGCCCTCATCCTCCTCTGCCTGCTGTGCCTCTTGTTATACTACTGCAGGTACTGAAACTGTCTTTCCACAGCAATATCCACCAGTAGCTTCCAGTTTAGACTCCAAAATGAAGGAGTGACATTATAATTACCACACAACTGTTTTTTATAAACGGCATAGTCCCACACACCACAGTAGTTCCCTCAGCTACATGTTATATAGCAAGGCTATTGATGCTTAAGTAAAACATTAAATACATTTAGCATTAGACCAGTAGCATCACTGAATAAATCAACTTCCCAGCAGACCTGAAAGCAAAGTTGCCTCACATGAGCAGTTACAGCATTATAGGACTGAGTGTTGATGCTGAATGTGGATTATTGGAACAAATTTAATCCAAACCAGAATTATAGCTTTGTTGTTAAAATACTACTTAATGCAGACACGTTTAAATAATAAATGTTTAATTATAATTCTTCTGATGTATATCCACGTTGCCCAGACGTCGTTGTTTGAAACCACGGGGGTCTCACCGTAAGCTCACTCTGTCTTCTGGTGTGGACAGCAGTAAAAGGGATCAAGCCACGTCCATGTCCCACCTGAACCTCATCAGCAACGAGGTCTGTCTCTCTTTAAGACACTTCTTTACCTTAACGCGTGTTTTGTTTTTTATTTTGGTTTTTCTTCGTCAAAGTCAGCCACAGGGTAGTGTTACTGCTCATATGCCTCACCTGGATCTTTAGTAATTTTCACACAGTTTTTTATGCCTCTGTCAATGACAGAGGAAATGACGTGCTGAAATACTGACATGCTGTTTGAAAGCACACACTGTAATGTTAGTGCTTCAGGTTAGAGTGAGGAAACAAAGGTAAGCACGAGCAGAATAATGGAGATGGGTGTTATGTGCAGTTAAAGAGACGAGGGTTTTCTTGTTCTTATTGTAAACACCAGGTTCTAATGAGTAATAGGATGCTACATTTCTTAATAAATTGTTTTTTCTTTTCTATATGTGGCCATATGTTTGTGACTCTTAAGTTTTTTCTTGTCAGGTGCAACTGGAACTTGTTTCCACAGCAACTGAGCCTGACATGACCACGCCGATGTTAAAGCCATCCTCATATGAACACCAAGACAATCAGCGTCAACCCAGCCTCATCCATAACAGCAAACACAGCCGTTCCTCTCTCGGCAACAACAGCCACCACAGTTCGCCCCTTGGGAATCTGACTCCTCGCAGCAAGGACTATCGGCAGTCTGCAGAAACTTTCCAGTTGAAAGCTGCCCTTTCGTTAGGGGCAGAAAGGGGCTACCGTCAATCATACACCTCTGTCTCCTCTTCCAGCAACCAGATTTCAGAGGCGCTCTCATCATCCAACCATGGTCAGGTGTCTGCTACACAGCTGAGCAACATTGGAATTATTGATTGCATGTCTCCGTCCTCTCCTTCCCGCTCCCCTAGCAGAGGGGAAGGAGGTGAGTGCAGGGCTCCTGACTACCTTTTGTCCCGCTCCGTGGATCACCTGGAGCGTCCCAACCCTCAGCTGCTGTCTCGGCCAGGTCAGCTGCTTTGTTGTGGCTCTGTAGATCTGCTGAGTGCAGGTGAAGGCTACTCAAGAGTGCGTCCCACACTTGTGATCCCAGCACACTACATGCGCCTTCCTGGGGAGCATCCTCTGTCTGGTCAGGCCCTGCTACTGCAGGCTGACCAGCAGAGTGACTTGGAGACCATCCAGGCTGAGCTCAATGCTTCACATTCCCAGCAGCCACTGGGGCAAACCCCTACAGACTGCAGCCCAGGTGCCATCAAACAAGTTGATGGAGAAGGTCTTGGCTTGTCAGAGTCTCTGTCTATTCCATCAGCACTTGGGGAAACAGCTCTTATGGAAATCAACAAAGAGGATACGTTGCTGGCGGAAAAGACTTTAATGGAGCTGAGAGGAGGGAAACCTCTTCCCCATCCAAGAGCTTGGTTTGTGTCATTGGATGGACGCTCCAATGCTCATATTCGCCACTCGTACATCGACCTCCAGCGTGCAGGATGCCATGGCAACACAAAGAATTCAGGCCAGCAAGATAACGGGAGGCACGGCAACAGCAATGATGCCAGTCTAGACTCAGGCGTGGACTTAAATGAGCCAAGAGCTGGACGGAGGGGAAGGGATGCAGAGCGGGAGGAAAGGGAGATCAGGAAAGACAGAACAAAGGGTGCAGCACCATCCATGGCCTACACTCAGCTGGTGTATGTTGACGATCTAGATGGTGGAGGCAGCGAAGAGGAAAAGTGGAGCCCTGAAGGTGGCAAAATGGGACCCACCCTGTCAGAGAAAGCAGAGGGTAGCAGAGAGGATCAAGGCCAGGGGGATGTTGAGGGGGAGATGTCTGAGGGAATACAAACACAAGAGGAACAACCCTCACTTTCTCCAATGTCCCCTGATTCTCCTCCTCCCCTGCCAACACCAGAAGGAGTGACTTTCAGGACTGATCACGCATTGCTGTCAGCCTCTCCAGATGATGAGGCAGCACATGAGGATGGAGAGGAGAAGAAAAGCCCTTGGCAGAGGAGAGAAGAGCGACCCCTGCTGGCCTTCAACCTCAAATAACCGTAAAATCCAGTCCACGTCATCTGACATGCCAACACAGAGTATTTTTTAAGTGCTGTTCCTTTTGTCTATACGGATTCTCTTTTAGAGTGACAAAAATAAAACAACCCGGTCCTCATTCTGTCAAACATAAATCTGAAATTAATGAGGGAGTCAAATGGATTTAAGCAGATTAGCTTTAGCTAATGTATGCATCAAGTCACACATGAAGGAAGTGAGTTTTATACTAAATATGATCATACTCTGCTTGTCTTACTTGGTGGTGTGAAAGACCAACCGGTAAATTGCAGAGTGAGGATTGTCCCACAGATATTTTACACTAAAATCACTGAAAGACAGGGTCTCCTTCCAGCCAGTAAGGAAACATTTAGGCATGCCAGTTTCCTGTGGTAAGAAATCCCATCACTTTACCATCGCTCATGCTGCTTAGATTAGATGTACCATGAAGGATGTTTCTGTTTTAAACTGAAGCTCTTTCTTTAAATACAGCACTGAGAAAACATTTCAGCACTGGGATCTGTTCCTCTGCAGAACTAAACGGCTTGGATCCCTCATGAACTTTTAAGTAACATTTATAAATGGCAATTGTTGGCCATCCTCGTGACACTATATGAACACAACAATCGTCAAGCAGGAGTCAGAACAAGGGAGACTAATGGACTTTGGAGCAAGAAATGAAAATCCCTTATGCACAATATATGCCTTTTTTATATCAGCGAATAGCCTTGTAAGCATAAATGAACTGTGGTAGAAAGGGTTTATGGGTGGTTTTTGGCCACGGGAACCTTTTTATTTGAGCCATATTGGCCTGATTTCAAGAGTACAAGCAACTGAATTTACATCAATACCCAAATGTAACTATAGTGACTGATTTTTATGATTGTGGAACAAATCTGCACAACAAGGGCAGGTAATTCTAGTCCCCACTCCCCTTTGAGAGCTCTGTGGTGTGTTCCTTTGACCATTAAAGCAGAATCAGCGCTGACATAAACATCCAGGATTTAGAATAGTCTTCATCAGGTTGCTTAGAGTTTAATCGAGCCTGTCGGAGGGCTCTGTGGGTGTTTCCATAAACTCCATGTAGGATGATTACATTTAACCACTACCTATTTAGCATAATCGGATAATGTGACACACCACTTTGCAGGTGAGGAACCACTACAAAGCTATAGTTCCACCCTAAATAATTGTGAAGTCTATATGAAGGGTTTTGTAACTGTTGAAACCACTGGCTTGCATATTTTTGCTCTTAAGGCTATGCATAATTTTTTATATGGCTGCTTGAAATGCTTTATCTTTTTTTGTACATTTTAATCACTTTGATTTTTATTGCCAGTGTGAAGTATTTTACCTAAAATGGCCTATTTTTTCATTTATTTTAATATGTTAAGGGCTTTTTTTTTTACCTTACCTGGCTCATTGTTAGTTAAAACAAAGCTGAAAACAACCTGTTGGCAGTGTTTTAGTTTTATCTCTCCCCCCCCCCCCAATGACCCAAGTGCCTTCAAATAACCTGATTCTGCAAGGAATTTGTTATGTGACCTTATTTATTTCTCGCTTTCTTTTGCCTTCAGCTTTTCTCCTCTACCTCAGACCTCTCTTTCTATACCTGGCTTGTGAAAAAAGCATGCAGTATACCTTCCGCAGCACTAGCATATTACAAGCTTCACTGCAGACTTCTCAGAAAATGTCTACCAGCTGTAAAATCCTCCACGGTAATCAGCAAGCCACCAATCTCTCTGAGTCAGCAGCTAAATGTTTGCAGACATTTCCAGTGTAGCACTGGAAAAATTAAGCTAGGTGTGATTTATATATGAAGCTACACTGCAGGTTATTTCACTGCTTTTTCTTTTATGGTTTTTTTTAGGGGGGGGTGTCAGTTTGTGATGCTGTGGAGTTTGACTGTCAGGTGGAGAAGTGATCAATAGAAACCCAATCAAGATTCATGTAGTCATAGCAGTCATATTACAAAGTGTGTATAGCTTTTACTTACCTCTTCCCGATCAAAATAATGTGTAAGTTGTGAATGGCTTTTTTTTTTCTAATGTCCCACAGCAACCTCCACTTTGGGTGGAGTAGCAATACAGCATCCTGAGTGTGTAAATTGGTTGCTTGCGTTATATTTCAAGCTTATTATTCAGAATAAACAACAAAACTTGAACTATTTGTGTGTCTGTGTGGAAAACTGCATAAGCAAATGTATCATCCTTGATTTTCATTTCAATGAGTTCACATCCATCTACAGACTAATATTTACCACATGTCTAACTAATGCTGGTGGTATAAAACAAGTATATTTCTGACCAGATAAATCTATGCTTCATTAGGTTTGGATGCCAAAAAGTCAAAGTCAGAAGTCAAAGAGCGGTTTATTCGCCACATGTACACATAGCATAATTGTACAGTGAAATGTGTTTTCTGTACCTGCGTCCTTTAATAGTAGAAGAAAAATCTAAATATTTATGAAATAGAATAAAAATTGAACAGAGTGAAAAGCCACAAGTGAATATTTTTATTTTCATTCACATTAAAAGCAAAAGGCTACATTTAAGTTATCTTACACTTTGCTTTTATGTCATTCATTGTTTTACCATTTTTATTTTTTTCATGTTGTGGCAAATTTTTTTTTAATTTTGATTCAATAGTTGCTACATCTTAGTTGAAACGATTTTTAAAATAGTCCTGTTCGAATAAAACTGTTTCCTAAAATCAATACCAGATTGATGGATGGAAAAATTGTTACGTTTTTTCTGTTGCATATTAGTAAGATTGTTTGACATCTCAAATTTTCTTTGGGCATATTTGTTTGTGTACTTTCTAGTTATTTAGAGGCTGTTAATTGTTGACTTGTGCTTATTTATTGAGCATTATCTGTCTCTGGAAAATGTTGCCATTTAGTTTAGTAGCCTGTGTTTGTCTACATTTTGTTTTATATTTAAAGTAAAGGTTACGTCTGTAAATAGGTTTAGTTTACAGTGACTAACAGGACTGAAAATTAGACGTAGAAAGCAGTTTAAGTCTGCTTCCCGTCTTTGTCCACCAGGTGGCGCCATTTCTTCAATACTTTCATTGTTTTTTTCCATCACTCGTCCGCTTCCCGTGGACTCTGTTAAACGGTGACTGGTTGGTTTCTTTTTTTTTTTTTCTTTTTTGTTTTTTTTAAAAACATTTTTGTGATGGCGGAGGACAGTGAATCTGCAGCCAGTCAGCAGAGCCTGGAATTGGACGACCAGGATACCTGTGGGATAGACGGAGACAACGAGGAGGAGAATGAACATATGCAGGGGTGAGGATGGCCTGCACGGTCCGACTGTGAAACGCAGTAATGTTCTTATAAGCAGCCTGTTTATGTGAGGCTAGCGCAGTTAGCTAGCTAATGTTAGCAGACACAACCAAGCTGCGAAAATGCCGTTATTTTTAATAAGTGTTTTTCATAAGTTTGTGTGGCAGTGTGGCTTTTTTTCAAACAGTTTTGGACGCACATTTACAAGCTCATAGCAGCGTCCCGACTGAATGACATGACGGCCAGCCATTAGGATAAACCGTTAGCTAACAGCAAGTAGCACAGCTGTCATCCTAGCATTGTGTGTAAGCTCACACAGTCAGTCTCTGTCTTCTCCTGATCCGTATGTCTGTCTTTATATCTGTAGCAGTCCTGGGGGTGATCTGGGAGCCAAGAGAAAAAAGAAAAAGCAGAAAAGGAAGAAAGAGAAGCCAAGCTCGGGTGGAGCCAAGTCTGACTCTGCCTCAGACTCTCAGGAGATAAAGGTGTGATTATGAAAACTGTGATAGTGAAATGTCCACTAACACGTTCAGAGCACGATGTGCTACAAACAAAACTCATCCAGGTTAATGACAAAGACTTGAACATTATGGGGATAAACTACATTACAAGAGAAACACCTGGGAAACGTCATTCTGGCTTTGGCAGCATTAATCATAAACCCTCAGCACAGACTGCTTTCTTGTATTTGTCTCAGACACTTCTTGAGCTATCAATAACATGATCACCAATGATATATGAATGTAGATCGAGGCTTGATTATAACATTCCCATAGGGATCCTGAGGGATTTGTCCCGCAAATTCACCCAAATGCAAAAGACTGAACATCACAAGGGGAATATTTTAAAAGCTTTTGGTGTTGATTTACTTCAGAAGGAGAGCAAAACAGTGGTTAACAGCACTGGTAAATGAGAATGTTTCACTGGGTTTATTTTCATTAAAAACTGGTGTGTAAAATCAGGATAAATCTAGGTTTTTTTTTTATACTCTGCTACTGTTTTCCTACCTTAGGAAATGTATGACAATATTTTGATCTATATGCAGAAATATAAAACTTACAGGGATAATAAACATGATTGTTGCATTGCTGAATGCTATGAGAAAAGGGAAGTTAAGTAGATTCATAAAGAGAAAAAGGTTTAATATAGATTAACAATATACAACAATATATATATATACAATATACAACAAGATACATTTGTAAGTTAATGACTTATAGATAAGACACAAAAGAAGTACACCCATAAGAGGGTCAGAATAAACTAAGATATACCTGTGATTGAAGTGAAAGCAACTTTAAGAGTGTTTATTTATCAATAGTTTGAGAGGTAACACGTAAGCCTCTGTTGATCCCGTGTTAGGTTTAAATATTTCTTATTTGTAACGTTAGACCTTTTTATATAATAATGCATTTGCATAATGATGGACACAAACTGCTCGTGTTGCTCTCAGACGTATTTACATCCATGTCTTTTCTGTGCAAACAGAACCCTGGCCTGCCCATTCAGAAGCTGCAAGACATCCAAAGAGCCATGGAACTGCTGTCCTGTCAGGGTCCAGCGAAAAGTATTGATGAGGCAGCCAAGCACAAGTACCAATTTTGGGACACCCAGCCTGTCCCAAAATTAAGTAAGTGTCACCTGCATTGGCAGAATCAACAGATACAGTGTTTACTTAAGTTGGTGCAATAATCTTTATGTGTTGCTAATATGCAAGTATTGTTACCGGTAACATCTACTGATTTTAATACATGACTCTCAGTTGCTCATACTCACTGTCCCAACAGTAAAGCAGCTGTGATGTACAGTTAAAGGTGCAGGCATTTCACTTATTATATCCTCAGTGGTTTTAGATGTTTCTAATCATCTTGTTGGTTACACTCGGAACAGAATGACGTGCAGAAAACACTGATTGAAAAGTACATTTACATCTAGACGTTTACAGAAAAGCAAATAAAGTGTACCTGTAAAGGATATATAGGATTATAGAAAAAGCAGAATGTGCCTGTATTCATCTCTGAGCGCTTTGTCTTTAATGTAGATGAAGTTGTGACAAGTCACGGGCCAATTGAAGCTGACAAAGAAAACATCAGACAGGAGCCATATTCTTTACCTCAAGGCTTTATGTGGGACACTTTGGATCTCAGCAATGCTGATGTTGTAAGTGGAGAGCATATCTTTACTACACTGCTCAAAAATAATCAAATAAAAAATAAATAATTTCCTGTGTGTGTGTGTTTTTCAGCTGAAGGAGTTGTACACATTGTTAAATGAAAACTATGTAGAAGATGATGATAACATGTTCAGATTTGATTATTCGCCTAGTTTTCTAAGATGGTAAGGAATGTTAAATGACTTTTTTTTAAAAAAAGCCCTATTAGAGATGTTTATCCTGTTACTGAATGTGTCCTGTTGGCTTTCAGGGCTCTACGTCCGCCGGGCTGGTTACCACAGTGGCACTGCGGAGTGAGAGTGTCCTCCAACAAGAAGCTTGTTGGCTTCATCAGTGCGATCCCTGCAGATATACGCATCTATGATGTGTGAGCTCTGCCACAGTACATTTGGAGCAAGACATACATTTATGGAAGGCTTTTTGCGCTAATGCACTGTCTGTCTTCTTTGGTCATGTTGCTGCAGGATAAAAAAGATGGTAGAAATCAACTTCCTGTGTGTTCACAAGAAGCTGCGTTCAAAGCGAGTCGCTCCTGTGCTTATCAGAGAGATAACGAGGAGGGTGAACTTGGAAGGAATATTTCAGGCAGTGTACACTGCTGGAGTTGTACTGCCTAAACCTGTGTCTACATGCCGGTATGATGCGAGGCATTCAAAGGTACAGGACATGGTGTATGAAAAAAACCATGTGTGATCTGTTATTCTCTGTCCAGGTACTGGCATCGATCATTAAACCCAAGAAAGCTTGTTGAAGTTAAATTCTCCCATCTGAGTAGAAACATGACTTTGCAAAGAACCATGAAACTCTACAGGCTACCAGATGTAAGAAGCAACACCTTTTAATCAGAGATCTCTCTTTAAAAATGGAAGCTACATACTGGTTTTCTCTTGTTCACTCTGCCACGAGCAGAGTACCAAGACAGCTGGTCTGCGGGCGATGGAGAGGCGGGACATCCAACAGGTCACTGAACTGCTACAGAAATACTTGCAGCGGTTCCAGCTTGCACCTTCAATGGTAGAAGAGGAGGTGGCTCACTGGTTCTTACCGCAGGAAAACATCATCGACACATATGTCGTAGAGGTATGTGGACTTATTTCCTGTCTCTAAGACCCACTATGTCCCGTTCCTATGTTAAAACGTCCCATTCCTAACTCGTTTGATGGCAGACTGATGTTTATTATGTACATTTCTGGAGTTGCCCAGCCGGTTCTGGGTCTGAAAACGGACTTTTACTCCTGGGACACTGTGCTAGAAAACATCTTGGCTGGATGAGATAAAAATGGTGCTGAGTCAAACTGTCTTTTAACAGATTTATTACAACAAAGAAGCAATCAGAAATACATGCAGAGAGATATCTCTGCAGCTAAACTTCAGATCTTAGTATTTATACATTAGTTCCTCCTGCTGGCATGAGAGCAGAAGACCTTGGGTGAGCTAGGGTAGGGGCTTGTTTCCAGGCAGAAAGTAATTAGTCATCTCAGAGACGAGAAACGGCCAGGTACATGAACGGCCAGGTACGGCTGGGATCTGGGAGCTGTGGTTTCGCTCAAACAGCGAGCTTCAAAGCAGATCGCTGGTATGTGCGACTGATAAGACTGCTTGCTCTCAAGGATGTTCAGTGCTTTGCACACCATGACATTCTAAAATGATTATTATAAGAATAAAGCAGTTATAATACCAAACCAATACGTGTAATGTAATAATTTCTCACACACTAACATCGTAACTGAGTTAGTGGAATTAGTGGCACTAGATAGTTACATATAGCCACTTTTGGTGATACTTGTAATTAGTGGATAGTTACAATTAGTGAAGCTAGCGTGTTATTTTTCTGTTTATTTTTGTATTGTTACAGTTAGTGGTGGATAACTACATTTAGCCACTCTTAATGATACTTATAAGTAGCTTCTTTATTTTTCAGTTTTATTCTTGTAATTTCTGTTTCAGTGTAAAGCGCTTTGAGCTGTCCTGTACATGAAAGGCGCTATATAAATAAACTTGCCTTGCCTGAGTTTTGCTTTACGCACCGTGTCACACGACAGATACAGACACATCGGCCGTTTTGGTCAAGCACTGATTCAGCAAAGAAATGTAAGAGAACGATATCAGAGTAAGTCAGGGAAAAGATACGTAAGAGGACATTTTCAGAGGAAGACGGGTAAAGAAAGAAACGGAACAAGAGATGAGACAAGAGTTAACGTGGAGATTTTACTGTCTAGTTCACAGTACAGGTATGATGCCAGATTGATACTGAATTAGTAATCGATGGGATGTGTCGTCAAGAAACCTGCCAGTTTTGTATCATGTTGAATGAAACAAAAAGAAATAGTTGTTGTTGACTCTTGTTGTTTTTTAGGATGCAGATGGCGTCCTGACAGATTTGACTAGTTTCTACACTTTGCCTTCGACTGTGATGCATCATCCTCTCCATAGAACCCTGAAGGCGGCGTACTCCTTCTACAATGTTCATACACAAACACCACTACTGGACTTAGTGAATGATGCATTGATCCTTGCCAAACTGGTAATGGTATTTTCTTCCATAGTAAATGCACCACTGTTAAGTAGCTGAAACTATCAGCTGATAATGTTCATTTAAAGGGAGGAGGAGACGGTTATTTTATGGTTTCATCATTTAAAACTGAATTTTCACTGTCTGACTCGATATTCGTTCTTTGTGTTAAACAGAAAGGTTTCGACGTGTTCAATGCCCTGGATTTAATGGAGAATAAGGTGTTTCTGGAGAAGCTCAAGTTTGGCATAGGAGATGGAAATCTGCAGTATTACCTCTACAACTGGAAATGTCCCCCTATGGACCCTGATAAGGTCAGCAGCATGGCTTTCTGAGCACATCACCTGATGCAACATTTGGTCAAATTAAGTTGTACCTTGATTTTTTTGTTTGTAAGCAATGCAGCTTTCTGCAGTAAACAACTGAGCGTAACAAAATACTTGTTTTCTGCTTGGAGCTGCACAAAGTAGGTGGAATGAACTTTTGCCAAAAGAATGTGCTTTTCTGATGGATGTGGGACAATTTCAGCCTTTCAGTTCTCAGATCCATAAGCAATCCCATAGATGCTGTTATATTTAAGGATATGTGTATTTCATCTGCTGCACGGTGGTGCAGTTGGTTAGCACTGTGGCCTCACAGGAAGAAGGTTGCTGGTTTGAGCCTCGGTTGGGGCGGGGGGTCCAACCAGGAACCTTTCTGTGTGGAGTTTGCATGTTCTCCCCGTGTTAGCGTGGGTTCTCTCTGGGTACTCCGGCTTCCTCCCA
>JBAMHV010000006.1:12779373-12803875 GCA_037177535.1 Pseudomugil gertrudae | reverse complement strand
ATATAGCTGCAGCGTGCTTTTGCGTGCAATAGATAGCGAGGCAGCCAATCAGCACCTCCGTAGCACTCTGCTCCTCCTCTGCACGCCACTTGGTTGACAGAAATTGCATCGATCAGCTGTGTTGCTATTACAGCTGCGCAGAACCTTGCAGAACAATCAGCTTCAGCTGCTCTTTCCCTGCATCTTCAAAAATGTCACTCGAGGTAATAGGAAAACTACCTCTTTTTTTTATTTATTAGTAAGATGCATTATAATGGTCTTTAATTTACTACGGGTATAAGGTTACTATATGAATGCTATTTAGATCGTGTAGGCCGGGCTATTATCTGTCTTTGACGATGTGTTACCGAGATGTAAAGAAATAAAAATATGTGTGAACTCTATATATCCTCAGGCTCCGTGGTCCTGATGCTGCAGCTAAATTTAATTCAACGAGAAAATGTTAAAACTTCAGATTAAGATCAAGCAAGTGTATCGTGAATAAAGGGTTAAAACCTTACCAAATCAATTCAGATTTTAATTACTATAAATAATATGTTTGGTATTGAAACTTATCTCAGAACTGTCACAGTGAATGTCCTACCTAGTAAAAGGTTTTTGGGTTTATATCCATCCTAAAAGCATATATAATCCCCTGTTCTGCAGTGCCCCAGATTTTTTGTAAAGAAGATTATTCAAGCCAACACAAAAGCGACACAGTCTTGAATAAAAGCCTTTTGTTGATCTCCAACTTGTACAATAATGGTTTCCCAGGCTTTCAACCACGACTAGACTGCTAACGCTCAAATTCAGGATTCAATGAAGTCTGTAATTAATATGCACATTCTCACATTGTGTAATTACTGTGCATTCCTGCTGCACAAAATCGGACTGTTTCATATGACTTGGAAGAAAGGATAAACATAGTAGTTGGATTATAAATAACTCATGCTTTTATGTCTTGTACCATGCACATTCAGGCAGAGTTTAAGACAGTGGCAGACGATGTGAAAAAGGTGAAGACGAGACCTTCAAATGAGGAGATGCTGACGCTGTATGGCCTTTATAAGCAGGCTCTTGTTGGAGACATTAATGCAGGTATGACTTAATGCATATACAGGACTATATCATTTCCTTCAATGCTCCATAAAGAGTTATAATAAATTGTTCTTGTTTTGATGTTTTTCATTCACAGATAGACCTGGAGGATTAGATGTGACAGGAAAAGCTAAGTGGGATGCCTGGGATTCAAGGAAAGGTAAAAAGTTAGGAATGTGTATGCAGTCACAAGCTTTAAAATATGTTACCTATTCAGCAATTAAATATTGACTGACTCATATTGATAGCAGCTGATATAATATTTAGGCATACAAAAAGTTCAGGAGAAAGTTCAGGAAAAGGATCACCAAAGCTTAAATACCTTCCAAAGTGGGAAATCAACTCACTGACGCTTCATTCTCTGTCCATGTCAATTTTACTCTTTAAGCAAAAACATGTTGCTTTCAATCGAAGTTATTTGTGTTTGTGCTCTCTTTCAGGAATGTCCAAAGATGATGCCATGTCAGCTTACATTACGCAGGCTAAAGAAATTATCGACAAATATCGGATGTAAGACTTAAGTCAACAGGCAGGGTTAATGTAGAATTGATAAAAAGACTAATTCTTTGACTGCAACAAAATGCTTGTTTGTCCTCTGCTGCCATACGCCACAATTATGCAAACTTAAATCATTTCATGTTTCATCACGTTCATTTGCTGCATGAAATGCTGTAACTGTTTTAACTATTAAACAATTTCTTGTCTAAACTGAAATTCATTTTTGTTGTTATACAATATTAATGTCTTGGTTTAAAGAAAAAATAAAAGATTCTATACCTAATTTAAAAATTATTTTTGAGTTTTCATTTGTAAATTTTCTTTTAAAAAAGAAAAAGTGCTACATATGAAAAGGAACTTTGGTTACGATCACTGTCTAACACGTCTAACACACTCAATCACACAAAAATAAGCAAGAAATGGTACATTAGATATATTATGGAGTAGATATATTTCCTGAGCATGGAGTGGCAGACCCTGTGGCGTACATTAAGCTGTTTACATCAATAGATGGTGATACAGATGACATCATACTGGAAGAAAATATTATCTTAAGTTTTGCACATCACAAACCCTTAAGCCTGTGTCGTGAACGCATCTATTAAAAGTTTGAAATAAGGGGAAATACAAGTTTTTCTAAGACATGTGAAATTAGGAAGTCTCGTGAGAACTTAACTACAACCTGAGCAATTAAAATTCTTGCTATGCTAATTATTCACAAAAAGTCACATTTTAGTAACATATTTTTTACATAAATTGATAGAAAGATAGGTATCTTGGATATGAAAATATTTTAGTTATGATAAATTGCTATTTGTGTTGATGCACATAGGAGATGCTACCCAGTAAATCAAAATACTTATATAAAAGGGGCATTTGTTTATGATTTTGTGATATTGTCCAACCATCGTTGTATTTGCAAGAATTTACTGTTATCCCTTTATTTACCAGTGTTTTACTAATAAAACATATCAGCAAAACATATTTGTCCATGTTAATGATCAACTATGGTCTCTATTAAACGTGGAGAATTTTAATCTTGTCATATCACTTACAGAAAGGTTTTACGTTCAAAATTCAGTTAATTCATCAATAAAATACATGTCAAGCCAGCGCATGCGCAGTTTATAGTTCCGGTTAGCGGCAGCTAAATGGGGTAAAGGTGAAGACAGTCAATTGTTGTTGCTTGGGGACAACACACTACACGAGCCTTTCACCCCCCCAGGCCGACAATATACAACAAATCTACTAACTCTATGCATTAAACCCAAGTCGTAGTATCCGAGGAAGGTGAGCTTGCGCAGTTTACAATAACTTGTTTGTTTGTAGCTAACTAGCTAAGATGTTATTAGAAATAGCATTAGCTGTTTACAGCTGAGTGAAGGAGTGAATGCACTTTGACAGCTCATTGCTACCAGCGTCTGCCTGCTTGCTGAAAGTCGTGTCACATTAAATAAATTGTTTAGAGGCTGATTAAAGTTTGCAGTTTGCAGAAGAAGATGGATTTGAAAGGACTAAATTGTATTTTATTGTTAATATCTGATAAAATCACCACAGAAGCTTGAAAATAAAATGATGATAAAGGGATATGATGGGCATTCAATCCTTTACCGAAATGTTTTTACTGGATTCACCTAAGTTACTAAATAATATATAAAATCCGTTAGATTCTTCACCTTTTCATGTAGTTTTTATTTACTAGTACACTGATCAGCCAGTTGCTAACCAGTCTTTTATTTTGAAAATGTGATTTGATTAATAGTTAGATTTGTTCTTGTAATTTAAAACCACTTTATAAATGCAGAAACACATCTTGCTGTGCAGCTTATGAGGCTGCAACTTTTAATTGGCTCTTCCAGTGATGTTCAGCCTCAGTCTAACTCGTGTTTATTTCTATTAAAGGGGAAAGAAATGGCTAATCGTTTGTCAGAGTCTGGATCTGAAAGGACCTTTCAGTACCAAAGTAGTCTTCCACCCCTCCCTGTCCCGTCACTGGAGAGAAGTCTTTCTAAGTACCTGGATGCAGGTAAAGCTGCCTGCTGTCACTACAGCGGCCTTTTATAGACTTTTACATGAGCAAAAATGGTAAATAAAAAAAAATTCAATTAAAATATTCTTGCTTTTTTAATATTGTAGTTTCTCAGAAACATTCACAGCTACTTTAACTTCCAAAAATATGCCAACCTGTATTTTTTACCTTCACGGCTCTTATCTTTGTGCTTGAACGAATTGATTTAGTCAACATTGGGTTCACACCGACCAATGAAAATGGGGGAAGTAGAACCAACTTTGATTTGTTTTGGGTTTATTTTAGTGCACAAATGTTTAAAGAAAATCTATAATCCCCCTTTTTGTTAAATTGATAGTAAATGGACAGCTGGAGCATTTTTTGCAGTTTAACATCAACACTAAGTGCAGCAACTGTTTATAGATATATTAAGGTATAAAAAAATAGTACCACTCAAGACTCAGACTTTACCCGATAACCAGTCCCGCTGACGTGTTTATGACTCTTTTATGCAGTATTGTGAGAATAAATAATTCTTCAGTTTTATTTCCCGTTTTTCCTCAATGCAAGATGTTTGATGTTTATGATTTAAGTCGTCAGTGCAGTCGGCAGACTAACGGTTTATCATAATATTTTCATTTCATTGTCTTCTAGTTCGGCCATTTGCATCCGAGGAAGAGTTTGATGCTGCAGTGGCCATTGTAAGGAAATTCCAGGAGGGTGTTGGCAAAGAGCTGCACCAGAAATTGCTGCAGAGAGCCAAAACAAAGAGGAACTGGGTGTGTAACTGATCCAAGAAGGCGTGTTTTAGTCACTTTTCTGCATGGAACTTTTGTTTAGCTGAATGTTTCTTTATGTGCTTTAGCTGGAGGAATGGTGGTTGGATACGGCTTACTTGGAGGTCCGCATTCCCTCCCAGCTTAATGTAAACTTCGGTGGCCCAGCAGCTTACCTGGAGCACTTCTGGCCCCCTGAGGAAGGAGCTTATTTACAGAGGGCCAGCGTCTGCACATGGCACACGCTGCAGTACTGGAACCTGCTTCGAACGTAAACCGTGCTTTCATGCATACCTCTATGTGCTGTGCTTCGGCCAGATGTTGGGAATAGCCTGTTCTGCTTTTGCACCTGATAAAATATGCTATGTTGTTTTATTTCTGCATTTTTTAGGGAGAGGCTGGCTCCTCAGAAAGCTGGCAAAACACCATTAGATATGGAACAATTCAGAATGCTCTTCTCTACCTGCAAAGTACCCGGAGTGAAAAAGGACACTATCCGTAACTACTTCAAGACAGGTAGGACTTACTCCACTCCTTTCTTTGACCTTCAGACACCTACAAAACTTTGACCACACTCTCGGATCTCGATTATGTAACATGCACTTTGTGCTGTCACAGAGAGTGAGGGACCGTGTCCCTCCCACCTGGTGGTGATGTGCAGAGGACGGATATTTACATTTGATGCTCTTTTTAATGGAAACATCCTCACTCCTCCTGAACTTCTCAGGTAGTACAAACTAATATTCACACAACTCAGGGATACGGGGACTTCTTATTGTGGTGCTCCAACACAGATGTATGATGTTTTTTTTTTTTAAAAAAAGGAAATATTTTATTTATCTCACTGCTTTCTACCTGCTGTTCCAAGGAGGCCGCTACATTTGTGAGACTTTAAAATTTCAACCAAATGAATAACTAGACGTAGTATGATCTGAACTATGACACAAAAGAGTAATCATAAACATTTTAATGAAAAGCAGTTTACCTTAAAATGTTATCAGTCATTTTAATTAATTTTCCATTGATGGAACAGAGCAAACCTCAGCAGTAAAACCAGCTATAAAATCCCACTAAGTGCACAGAGATGACTGATATTCCTGATTTAAAAGAGGGTTTTGTTAACTGAAATATAAAGTCGTAGATATGTTGTCACATCTGATGTTGGCAGTGATCAGATGCTGGTAGAGACGTGTGCTTGGATAGACATGGTCCTTGGATTTGAGTCGGTCATACACAGTGCTTTTATTTTTACTATTACTTACTACTTATTATTTTTTAATAACCTCATATGAAGCCAAAATAGTGTTAAGCCGTCCTGTTAACAGCGCTTGTGCTTCAACGCACCAGTACCAAACTGCACTTTGCAACACAGCGTTGATAATTGGAGTATGTTTATCTTCAGCTCGTATTTCAGCCGAAGCACACTTGGGTTTGTTTTGAGGTGGAGCAAGACCCATCTTTTCAACTGGTCATCTGCTTGTGTGGTTATTTGTGGGGTTTGCATGAGTGGTCACAGTTATTCAGACGATACACAGTGAAGAAGCAGCCACAGCAGGGCCCATTTTAATTGAGATAAAGTGTGAGCAAACAGTTTGTTGTGTCATTTCTTCATTCTGCACAATCAGACTGGAACCACTTGCTGCCATGAATAGAACCTAATTATACATTTATCTTTTTGTTTATTAGTTTTGTTTCATATGGGGAGCTTTATATGTTTAAGCTGAGTGGATGATATAGCATGTGTGTGACCCTTTCAGGCAGCTGAAGTATGTGAACGAGCGCTGTGAAGGAGAGCCAGAGGGAGATGGAGTTGCTGCTCTCACATCAGATGAGCGGACTCGCTGGGCGAAGGTGAGCCTTGACAGGAACTGAAGCATATAATAATGTTGATTAATTGCAAATAATATGTGTTTACTTCCTGATAGGCAAGAGAGCATCTAATAAGCATAGATCCACACAATAAGACGATACTTGAGATCATTCAGAGCAGCCTGTTCATCATATCTCTTGATGACACGAAGCCCTACTCCACTCCAGAGAATTACACGAACGTAAGAGCTGCGCTCGTCTGAATCCTGTTCGACCATGAGCAGATTTTGTGTCTGACGTTGTAACTTCTTTAAATCGTGACTGCAGATGACCACAGAAGCTCTTTCGGGCAACCCCACCATCCGCTGGGGCGATAAATCTTATAACTCGATCGTGTTCTCGGACGGCACTTTTGGATCTACTTGTGATGTGAGTTTGTTTGTTAAGGTTGTGTCCCAATGAGATTTAAGGTAGCCGTGCTCATCTTAGCTCCTGGGTGAACCCTGACCTGCCCAGAAGAATCAAAATAAAAGTTTTAAGACCTCAAACTGTTTTTAAAGAGGAAAAAATGAAGAAAAACAATTTCCCTGTTTAATGGCTTTGCAGCATGCACCATATGATGCGATGGTCCTGGTATCCATGTGCTCGTATCTTGACCAGGAAATCAGATCAACAGAGGGCAAATGGAAGGTGATCACTCTCTTTAAATGAATTTCTACAAAGTTTTAAATGTTTTTGTCACAGTTTTATTCTTCTGCACACTTATATTGTTGCTTTTAGGGCTCAGACACAGTCAGACAGATCCCGCTTCCTGAGGAGCTGCTGTTCACAGTGGATGAAAGAGTCTGCAGTGACATCAGTCTTGCCAAACAGCAGTATCTCCAGTCGGTGAGCCGCCATAAAGCCTGATGGAAAATTGGCTGTGTGCATTCACCTGTGTGTAATTTTTTTTTACTGTCTCTCTGGTATTACAGGCTCGGGATCTTCAACTCGTGTGTTACGCCTTCACTGCATTTGGAAAAACAGCTGTCAAACACAAGAAGCTGCACCCAGACACCTTCGTTCAGCTGGCGATGCAGCTTGCCTACTACAGATTACACAAGAAGTAACTACAACATATTGTTATTTGTTGTTTGAATCTAATGAAGTTGACTAAAGATCCCATCTTGCTTCTTTCAGACCAGGAAGCTGTTATGAGACAGCGATGACACGCAAGTTCTATCATGGCAGAACAGAGACCATGCGACCGTGCACCCAGGAGGCTGTGAACTGGTGCAAAGCCATGATGGACCCCACATGTGATGTAAATGTGCTAAAATGTTTGAAAAAGTTCCATAAACGTTTATTTACTTCCCGTCATCTACGTGTCTCATTAACATGTTGTTCCAGGTGAACGCCAGGAGAAAAGCCATGCTGCTGGCCTTTAATAAACACAACAAACTGATGTCTGAGGCTCAGGAGGGAAATGGTGCGTTGGTGTGTTTTCTGTCATACAGGTCATAATAATCCTCAGAGATCAGCTTCATGAAAGAAACCAAAAGCATTAAAACAGCAAACCCTTATTAGTGTGTCACACTCAAGTCTCATACAAATAGCTTGGTTAGTTATTATAATAAATCACAAATCATCAGCTTTAGAGGATCACCCGGAAGCTCCTATTGAGTTATGACATTTTAATTAGGCACATATTTGTTCTCTGACAGATGTGATTAAAAATGTTTAAGTAGTGGGCTCTTCATCAGCCAGACTTAGTCAGCTGTTTAGGGTCAACTTCTTTTGTGCATGTTTATGCTGCAGATGCTGCTTTTGCAGCTTATCTGGGGAGTTTTCAAGTGAGGAAAAAGTCAGAATAAGTGTTGTTTTTTTATTAACCTCATTATTAGAACAATACTCAATTGCTGTCTTAAATGTCTGGAAAACACAGCTGGATAACAGACTAGTGGAAGTTTTCTCAGTAAAAACTGCTACAGATATCACTGTTTCCTGCTGGAACTGAGGCACAAGGATTTGTTACAGGAAAATCTTATTCCTTCCTGTGAACCATCCTCTAAAGTCAGACTAATTGCAAACAAATCTTTGTTAAACCAGCTGAAGCGTGTTAGAGAAATACATTTATGCCAGTTTGTAACCATGTCGCAGGTTTCGACAGGCATCTTCTTGGACTGTATCTTATCGCCAAAGAGGAGGGACGTCCCACTCCAGAGCTGTTCATGGATCCCCTCTATTCAAAGAGGTAGTGCTGGAGATGCTTTGGTTTCTTTAAAGCTATATATCAGTACTGGATATAAACTCTAAGACTATTAAGACTATTCCTCTACCTAACCAATGCAACAATATTCATGCAGGCATTTCCTTCACGCAGGGACGGATGCTAAAAGATCAGAGTTATTATCAATCATTGAATGAAGCAGTGAAAGGGCTGTAAAAACTTTATCAACTAGTTTGAAAACTAAGCCGAGGTCTTGGTGACTTGCTTGTCTTCAGTGGCGGTGGTGGAAACTTTGTGCTGTCGTCCAGTCTGGTGGGCTACACCACAGTCCTGGGGGCGGTCGCTCCCATGGTGCCCCATGGATACGGCTTCTTTTACCGCATCAGAGATGACAGGTAAGCTGGCGACACCTCCACAGGTTTTCATACAAAACCCTCACACACACGTTTAACTGGATGAGCGTATCCAGGTAAATGTTGTAATGTTTAAAACTTGCTTTCTCGTCTCCTGTAGGATTGTGATCTCTGTCACAGCATGGAAATCTTGCCATGAGACGGATGCTGCCTCGCTGTTTAACAGCTTCTCTAGCTGCCTGCATGAGATGCTGCAGCTTGCCACCACATCTCAGCTCTAAGTGCTCAGGAGAGAGAGAGAAATGTAAATGTATGTTTCACCTTCCTGTCCTGGTGTAAAGAATGATGCACGTATTTCTGTAGACGGCTAGTTTAACGCAAATCAATGCAAGCGTGCAGAATGTACATCACCATGAGCTCCATCCCTTTCACTACAACCTAAGTATTCATATATATATCCTGATTCTCTGATTTTCATGTGTTTTTTTATGTCAGAATATTTTTGTTTGTTCTTAAATCCTGATAGTATTACCTGTAATTAACCTAAAAGCTGATGTTTTTCCTTTAGCTGTAAAGTTTTTTCGCTTTCTGGCTTAATTGTGAAAAGCCAATTCACTGTAATTTTTAGTTAAATCAAATTGATTTCAGATTTCCAGCTTGTCTTCCTGTTAAGACTGATTTGCTCATGATGCAACTGGGAAGTAAATGGAACCATCGTTTAGTTGTGCTGAAAAAGGTAAATAGAGACTGTGACTAAGCAAATGTTCCCTGTTTGTTTGAGGTGTACACACTGAACTCATCAAAACACCGCCGCTGTCTCACTCAGAGGCCTCTTAAATAGTAAAATAAGTTTTATTGTTTTATTTTATTGTTTAAGACGACTCCTTCCTGGTGGTAAGAACACAAAATGTAGCGTGTTTTCTGATCACATGCATATTTAGATCTTTGTCCATGAAAGTAATTCTACAGATCTGTGAATGTGCACACTGACCTCAACACTTAAGCTTCATTATGCTTTAACTATGAGGGAGTCTGTTTGTTTTCAGGTATAATAGACATTGGTACATACATAGTAGATCGGAGCAGGAAATGATTCGTCATGGCTTCATTAAATCACCTACATGTCCTCCAGCATAGAAAGAAAAATATTTAATAGGCACCTTCATTAGATCAGTCTTTTAAGCTCATCAACTATGTGTGGTGTTGAGGCATAGCACAACACCTTCACTACCTTCACTACCTACATGAATAAACTATAGCTCTGTTTATTGCACAGAAAACATGACTACCTTACTCACTGCACCCTTCTAGCCTCCACACACACTGTGCAGGTTTCCTTTGTCATGTTAAAATGTTGAATGTTCTTTTAGCGTTAATAATGTAAAACAGATTTTGAAGCTGTATCATAATGATAAAGTCTGCTGCACTTTTGTAAACTGAAAATATTTCTGATTAAACCTTTAATTGTGCACAAGTTGGGAAAACACAGATGGTGTGTTTATGTTTGTATTGAAGGGCAGCGATTGCTCTGGCTAACAAACATGATGTTCAGTTTTCTTTCTTTTCTCTTTAGTAAATAAACAAATGGTTCATCTGAATATCAAACTTTAATAGTTATATTTGCACAATCTCCAAAAATATTAGCAATAAAACTTAAAACTTAACGTGAACATTGAAGTACATGAAAGACAACGCACATCTGTATACAGCTTTGTACACATTTTCTCTGTAAACTGTTCAGGCACTTTGGTTTCATATTTACTCAAACTGTCAGTAGTTTTTTTAGGGCTTTACACATACATTTAACACAGACTCTTATGTGGGGATGGTCCTGATGGGTATTTAGAGCATTATTGTTTGTGTCAAACTGCTCTGTCGTAAAGAGGACCGACCCTTTTCCTGTCACATTGAAGCCATAATAAAATAAACATCCCAGCAACAATCAAGTAACACAATAATCTTAAGTAATTTACTTTGTAGGACTTAAAGGCTCTTAATTTTAATCTTAAATTTATTATACTTTCATTTATACTTTCATAACTTACAATCTCTAAAAAGAAAATAGTCATAATTTACTCTGACATGTTACGCCACATTTTCTTCTGCAAAGCAGCATTTTCCAATAGCAAGTTGTAATTTTATCCAACATACTTTAATTCCCTGTCCGTCAGGTTTAGAGGGAGTTTTTTTATGGAACGTAAGACGCTGTTTCTGCAAAACAAATCTTTGAACTTATTGCTTGATTCCACTAAGTCCTTCACTCTACAAGACAAGTCGAATGTGGAGGTGCTTAACTTAATGTCTGAGCGGCATGACCCTACCACATGGAACAAAACAGCATCACTGTAGGCGCTTCTCTTTTCTCTGTGTTGCATCCTCTAACCTGGAAACTATTCCTAAAAGGCCTCTGGAGGAGATGTATTCCTCACACAGAAATCATAAACCTCAATCAGCTGAGATGCAGCGTTTAACGTTTTAACAACAAAGTCCAATTTAGTAATATTCCCGTTGCTTCCGTTCCTTGTGGGTAGATTAAAGACTTTACAATGTGCAAAATAAAGAGTGACTTGTCACATACAGATATATTAACTTTTTTTTTTCTACAAACACTTTTATGCAAACCGATTTATGTGTGATAAGTGATCAATTAACTATAACAATGAACCTAATGTGCATGCCTTGTGGATAGGAGGAAGCCGGAGAACCCGGAGAGAATCCTTGCATACACATACACATGCCCGAGCTTAACGATCGCTGTGAGGCTAACCACTACACCACCGTGCTGGATATTGTAATATGTGTCTCCGTGAAACCCTAAAAAAAAAAAAATCAACCATTTAACACATCTATGTATTTCTATTGTTGCAATTCAAAATGTCTGCAACCAAAATTTGGTTTAAAAAGTGTAAATTGGGATTAAATAAATTTAAACAAGTAAGGAATTAAAAATGCATAATAGAACATTGCTGATTCTGCAAACATTTATCTTTTTATAGGAAAAGAAAAGATTGTGTGAAAATGATCCATAACATGGATATCCGTTTACCAGCACAACTGCACTTTTACTCAGCAAGAGCAGTGTAACTCTTCGATGCAGTGAGCTTATTCAGTCCCAAACTGCTGCACTGAAGCTGCTCAGTGTAAATTTGCATAACAGCACAAATATAAACCACAAGAGTTGATCATGCGAGGCACAAGTGATTAATCCATCCTTCCTTAAATATGAAAAGTAAAGGTGCTGAACCCTCCGTCCTCTCAATCTGCTGCATATCCAAGCTGTGTAGTGACCAGCATGTGGTAGACTCCCTTCTTTGCCAGCAGCTGTGAATGTGTCCCCTGTTCGACAACCACACCTCCCTGGAAGACAGCAATCCGGTCGGCGTTCCGGATGGTGGAGAGACGGTGGGCTACAATGATGCATGTCCTGCCCTTGCTGGCCTGGTCCAGGGCCTCTTGCACCACCTACGGAGAGAAAATGGAAACCTCACAATGACTGGTAAAACGTCTCCCCGTTTAAAAGCTCTTAATGACTTCAGCGTCATTAGTGGGACGGACTGATTTTGCTCATTAAGTCGTTTGATAAAATGTGTAAAGACTAACCTTCTCGCTCTCCGTGTCCAGAGCAGAGGTGGCCTCATCCAGCAGCAGCATTTTGGGGTTACGGAGGATGGCTCTGGCTATGGCTATCCGCTGCTTCTGACCACCTGATAGCTGAGTCCCCTTATCGCCTGCCTGAGTGTTGTACTTCTGCTCACGCAAATGGAAAACAGTGATGCTAATGATGTTAGTGCAGATTGACAAATCTATAGCAGGAGCATCCTGAGATCCGATCTCATCCCTTTGGGTTTGTAATTTCCTGCTACGTTGTAATTTGTACTTATTATAAGGACAACTGAGACACAAATCTAAGACTGATGAGAGTGTAGAAACAGATGCTGTAAGCAGTTCTCTTGGAAGATCTACTGCATGCATTCATTCATCCAATCACTTTCTATGCTGCTTAGTCCACTTCGGGTTTGCAGGAAAGCTGGAGTCTATCCCAGCTATTTAACAGGCAAGAGGCAGAGTACACCCTGGGCAGGTAGTAGGTCCATCACAAGCTTTGCTGCATTTAATACCATCTAAATATTTCAACCCGTCAGCCACAGTTCTATCAAAACATCTGACTGGACAAAAAGCTTTTATCTTGTACAGTAACTGCTTGTAACAAAACTCAAAGACTTACGACCAGCCTATGGGACAAGCCATTTTCTATAGACATTTTTTAAAAAAACTATAAAATTTGTATTATTAGAGTCTTTATAATTAAAAAGGGACCAATAAACTTAAGGTAACCTTAAGAGGTCCAATGAGCATCAGATAAGCTGACAATGTTTCTGGCATGTCTACACCAACACCTGGTGGTAAATGTATCTCCTAACTTAACCTGGTCTCAACTGGTTTTGGTCCTTGTTTGCATCTGTAGATGTTGGCAAATTAGGAAAAATTTTAGAGATCGGGGCTCAACACTCAGGCCTTGTGTGGACTCATTTTTCACCAGTAGTAATGTCCAGGAACAAAACTTCCATTTTAAGCCTTTTAAAGTGTCATCATAGTATTCTTTCCCATTACTGAAGATCAGGTTGTTCATGATTTCCTCATTAGTCATAATGAAGTTGCTGCTAATCAGATCAGCCTCTCACTGCACTGCTTCTCTGTCTCATCAGGATGTTATGGAGTGTGTTTATCACTGCTCAAACAGCCCCTCCGTTCCTCATCTGTTGCTCAACCACAGCTCTAACAGCGACCAGCTCCTTATTCAGCACAGAACTGGCCTCTCTTCCCCCCCAGTTTGCCTAGACCAGCATTCAACAACTCCAGTCTTCGAAATCCTGGAGGTTTTAGTGATTCCCTGCTCCAAACAGGCTTGTGTGTAAGTTGTTAGAGAACCTTTCTACCAGGAAAACCTGCAGGATGGTGGATCTCGAGGACTGGAGTAGGTGACCACTGGTTTAGTCGATCTGTTGTGCTGCTCGTCCAGCAAACAGCATAGAAAAAGCAAACTGGGGAACACAGTTTGATAGAACATGTGCAGCATATCAATGCAGACACCGAAGGACCTGAGCTGCCTGTCTGCAAGAAAGCTGCACAGCTCTTGATGAAAAGAAAGAGCATCAACCAACTTTACCTCTGGCAGTTCCTCAATGAAGCTGTGAATATTTGCAGCTTTAGCGGCTGCCTGTATTTCCTCGAGGCTCACGGTGCGGCTATTGTCTCCGTACGCGATGTTTTCAGCCAGCGTGCAGTCAAACAGCACAGGCTCCTGGGACACGATGCCAATCTGAGATCTCAGCCAGTGAATGTTCAGCTGTTTGACATTTATGTTGTCCATCAGCTGGAGGAGGAAATTGTAGCAGAGATTACTTATTATGAATGAATAATTGTTTAAAGCCTGCAACAAAATGTTTTTTGGCCACCTGGGGTTAGCGGAGAAAACGTCACTCAGGTTATTCCAGCTAAAACAGTTTGACAGCTTTTCATCCAAATGAAAGCCTTTGATTTGGCATTGATTTTAAGAATGTTAATCAAAGAAAATAATAGTCTAATTACTTAAAAACAGTTTTATTAGCCATGCAGTTGTCTTCTTACCACTCTCCCAGCTTTGGGGTCATAGAACCTCTCCATTAGCTGGATAGTAGTGCTCTTTCCACAGCCACTGCTCCCCACCAAGGCTAGAGTTTCTCCTTTTTTCACCTTCAGATTTAGCCCTTGCAGGATGGCTACATCGGGGCGTGAGGGGTAGTTAAACTTAACATCCTCAAAGTTCACATTACCATCAAATTGGTCCTGAAGATTTAGGAAAAGAGAGAGAAATGTAATATGTTACCAAGAGTTTGTTCAAAGGCATGATCTTCTTGCCTTTAATGTTGGATTTATTAAATATATTTCATGTACCGGTGAATCTCCTTCCTGTGACAGGTTGTCAATAGCAGGCTTTTTGTTCAGCAACATCATAAGATGAGCTGCTGACAATTTGGCTTTAGCGTAGTTTGGAGCAAAGGAATTGGCCTCTCCGAGAGCCATGGCACCAAAAAGAACAGCTGAAATCACACTGAGAGGAATAAAAGTCATTTCAGCTTGATCTTTCTGTAATTAAAGCGTTAAATTGATTTGCAGGAGGCTGAGCTACCCAGTAACACCTGTGTGTTTGCAAGCTGCATGTTGATGACACTCCTGTTTCGATAGGAATTAGCTGTTGTCAATCCAGTTAAGAGGATTAACCGTGTGAAGTTGGGACAGAAAGGTTGGGATGATGTGGGCAATATAAATAAAGGCTAAATGGTTGTACATCAACACAACGTAGGGATGATAGAAACAAAAGACTGGAAAAGCAAGCAATACTAAGGAAAAGTATGTTGCATCTATGCAGGTTAAACAGTCGTGTTTCAGAGATGTTAAGGAGATTTTTTTAACCACATTTACTAGAATTCCACCTTATAAATGCAAATATTGTGTATATGTGTATTCTTATGTTTTACAATTTTATGGTATTCCATGGTGTAATGCAGTTTATACTTTATGCAACATCCTGAATATGAATGAAGGTTACAGCTTCTCCAGGCAATGTTTCACAAAAATGTTATATAATCCTTATGCGTGCATGTGTACACAGTGACTCACTACAGGAACAGGTGTAATGATTAACAAGCATAAAAAACTGTCTGTCCTTTTAGTAGAAATGCTTAAGCCATGTTACCTGCATTTCATGGAAACTTTAGCTTATAAATCCTCACTATCATAAACCAGAGGTTCTGGCTGTGAGACACTTCATAAAAAAGGGAGAAGGTCATGCATTCAGCTTACTCACAGGAAAACTGCCTCAACATCCATCCTTCCTTGTATAATGAGCCAAGCTCCAAAGCGGAAACAGCCAGCATAGGCAAAATAGATCATGGACTGGGAGAAGGAGAAGGTAAAACCATACACATGGGCCTTTTTTTGGGAGTTCCTGTACAGAGATGTGAGAAATCTAAGACTCCTTAAATTAATTACATTTAACTGTAACTCATTTGTAATCTGACATACTTGTATGGCACTTTGAGGTTTTCCTGATACAAAGATTCAAATTTGGTCTCTCTTGCCAGGGAAGCAACAGTGCGGATATTCTCAATGGCCTCTGTAGCAATCTGAGGAGACACACCACACAAACATTACACAACATTACACAACAAACATCCTACAACAGACTTAAGTCCAAACCTTTCCAGCCTTCTCCAGCTCCTTTTTGTCTTCGGCAGCATGTCCAGTCAGCATTTTCATCTCCACAGCTCCTGCCAGCGCTATGACAGGCACAACCGCTAGGACAAGTAGGGTCAGCTCCCAGCCATACACAAAGGCCAGTATTATCCCAGTACCCAGGTTGGCAAAGTTCTGGGCAAGAATTGCCAAACGTATTCCTGTGGCCTGAATCAGGAGTGAAGAGGGGAAGAAAGATGACATGAAAAACAAGCCTATTTGGCGTGAAGCTTTGTGTGCGACTGCTTCTGGGACTTACCCCTTGCACTTGGGCTGCATCTGTGGCCAACCTCGTAGTGAGCGCTCCGATACTGTTTTTGGGGTCATCATACCAGCTGAGATCCTAAAACAAAACCGTACATAACATCTTTTATTAAGCCAGGTAGTAAATACAGTACATCAGCTACAGGAGAATCCAGTTACTAAGCAACTGCAATCTGGTGATGGAAAATAAATGGCAACAGATTGATGAAGTGTAATGATACAGAGCACCACATGTGCATTATGTCCATCAGTCAAAAGTTCAGTTACTCATATTATTGTGTTTGGGTAAAAACAAAAAACAAAAAAAACAAACCCACAAACCTACGTTGCCATGGAAGTGTCGTTGTGTAAATGTGTGCTTGGCAGAGAAAATGGATTAAATGTCTGAAATAAAAGCTGCATGAATGGCAGTGTGCATTAGAGAATAAAGCTTCAACTGCTTTGGTCAAAAGTGAGAAAATAATTATGTAAATGCATCTTTTTCAGCAGCAGTTGTCTAAATACATTTAAAATTGTGTTAAAGAGCTTGTTGACCCTCTTGGTGAAGAGTTAAAGCAAAGAGTCATTATTCAGACAATACTGGATTCCATTAAGAGGTGAATTTCAGAGTTTTTTCATCCACATACAGCTATTACTATAAGATGTAGAAAACAGGAGCCTAGGTACTGTCATATAGACACAAAACCATCTTCATCTATCACTACTACTACTATACTCTGTCAGTAATATAATTAGAAGCCTCAGTAGTGAGCATTAGCTCCCAGAGATCTGCCTGGTGGTTCTTTACCTTAAAAAAATAAAACAGCAAAGCATCTTATTTGTATCTCATATTTAGGTGATATTGAACAAAAATAAACCTACTAAAAAATTTTACAAAATGCTACATTATTTGCCCATCCATCCATTTTCTACCGCTTATCCCTGAACGGGGTCGCGGTGGGGGGAGCTGGAGCCAATCCCAGCTCACATTGGGTGAGAGGCGACATTATTTGCCTAATGTTGTAAAAACAAAAAGGCAATGAAATGACACGCTTTGAGGCACCGTTTTTATGTTCATAAAGCGGATCTCTATGCGGCGCCTTATCTGTGCACTTTGTTCTGTCCAGTTTAAAGAATAACACGTGACGTTAAGCAAGAAGCTCTGAATGATGTACACGTGCACACATTTCTGCTCATGCACCTACCTGCCTCATCATGGACTTAAAGGCCTCAAGTCTCAGCTTCAAGGTAAGAATTTCTCCAGACTTACCAAAACAGAAGCCCTGTTCAAAGAGAAGCAGAGATATTTCCATCATATCACCTGCATGTGTGATGTGACAGTAAAACTCTGCAGCCTGTTCAGAATGTGTACCTATAAGAGTTTCTGAGATGTAATATCAAATATAAAACATTATGATTCCAATAAAACCTACAATATTATAAGAGGGAATCAGTGAGATTGTAAAGCATGGCAAGCTGCTTCCCCAGCTGCTAATCTTCATATCATTTTCTCATTTAACTTAAGAAACTAAATAAATGCACGAGCTTTTCCACCTGACTTCTGTTTAATAAAACTCGAC
Organism: Pseudomugil gertrudae; assembly: GCA_037177535.1. Lineage (NCBI taxonomy): Eukaryota > Metazoa > Chordata > Actinopteri > Atheriniformes > Pseudomugilidae > Pseudomugil > Pseudomugil gertrudae. Next base: position 12,786,047 of record JBAMHV010000006.1, on the reverse strand, counting down.
TTAATTTACTTTTTTTATTATTTCTGTCTTGTCTTCATCTTCTTTATGTTGTTCACTTTTACATTGTATACTTATTTTGTCATATTATTCACTTCTACAGAAATAAAGTGACAGTTGTTCCTACATATGCATTAGTTTGGGTTACCTGTAAAAACATGCTGACAAAGCAAGCACCTCCAATTGCAACAAACATGAGGGAAAAGAAATTGGATCGTTCCCTGACCACCTCCTGATCTGGTTCAGCAAAAATCTGAGAAGAGGTGAAAACAACTTGCTTTGAACAGCTTTTGAAATCTGTTGCATTAAAACAACTCAGACTGAAAGGGACCTACAGTGATGATCTTGGAGAAGAGGATAGCAAACAGAGGCTGTATTGCTCCGTTGATGATAGCACAAATGGTCCCGACTAGAACATAAGGCCACTCTGAAATGTTGAGACGCATCACTTTAAGAATGGATACTGGGGGAACGTCTTCATCCTGCAGAGAGGAAAGAAATGAAGTCACAGGTAGAAACTCGGGATTGAGTGTTGGCTAACCAAACAGACTCATCCGGTCTTTAATTTGTGCACAAAACCAGGAGATGAAATGCAGTAAAAGTAGTTCAAATGGACTGATTAAGAACTCAGCTGTTCTAATCCTTATCATCCTCATCATCATTGAAAATGCTAGATCTAATTTGATCACAACTTTGGCTTTAACGTACTGTAAGCATAGTCGCAGCGCAGAATGGAAAATAAAAACCCTGACCAATCGCGTCACGGCCTTTTCCTTTTCTTTTGGAGATGTTGCACCAAAACTCACCTTTTCTGTCGTGTCCAAGTCATTCTGTAGCTTTTCTGTCTCCTTCTCGCCCTCTGATGTAGCAAAGGATGCCCCTCTTTTGGATTTCCTTCTGTACAGTGAAGACTCAGAGAGCGGCTTGACTAACGGGCTCTTCTCATCTGCACAAAGCTCACTGTCCTCCTCTCCCTCCTCTGTTTTCTGAAAGGTCTATAGCAAGAAGAAGGAAGAAGGCACATATACAAATCATTTAATTACCAAGTTCTTCTTCAGACCCATCCAACCAGCAGTTATCTGTGTGCATGTTACCTGCATGGAGACCAGAGTGTGGTAGACTCCCCGTTTCTCCATCAGCTCATTGTGAGTCCCCAGCTCCACAATCTCGCCTTTCTGGAAGCCAGCGATGACATCCGCATTTCTGATCGTTGAGAGGCGGTGAGCCACGATTATTGTTGTACGACCTTGTCGGACCTGCAAACAAATGAGAATGTCATTATCAAGCTGTAGTTCAAAGACCAACAAAGCGATTCGTCCTCAGGGGAACATGGATGCTGGCAGAAAACCTGTTTCAAGCTCACATCTGTTCACTGTTCAGACATCGTAGTCTGAAAGAGTCTAAAAGAAAAAAGCCAACCTCTGAACAGATACCATGAACCTTATGCTGTACCTTGTCAAGAGCAGCCTGCACTATGGTCTCACTCTCAGCATCTAGGGCGGATGTGGCTTCGTCCAACAGAAGGATTTTGGGGTTGCGGACTAAAGCTCGAGCAATGGCAATCCTCTGTTTCTGTCCTCCACTCATCTGAGTTCCTCGGTCACCCACCAGCGTCTCAAACTTCTGCTCGACAATGAGAAATCTCAGGATTAGCTGGACAGTTATTCATAAGCACAGCAGACAGAGGCGCGAATGTTGTCCTACGTCAGGAAGTCTCATGATGAAGTCATAAGCATTAGCTTCCTTGGTAGCTTGCTCGATCTCTTTTTGTGTCACATCTGATCTGCCGTATCTGATGTTCTCAGCGATGGTGGTGGCAAAGAGGATGGGCTCCTGACTCACCACCCCAATCATTTCTCTCAGGTAGCGGATGTTCAGACTGCGGATGTCGTGACCATCGACGGTGACCTGCAATGATTAACCGGCAGATACAGCATCTCAGTTGGGCTGGTATTGTCCCCTCTGTTTTATACACTTCTTTTTTATTCTAAACATTACTTATATCTAGCATTACATGTCAAACTGGATTTGAATCAGATACAAAATCCTGATATTTTTAGGAGGAAGTGTTGAGAAAGTTATCTGTCGAGGATGAGGAGTCTGTTTTGAAAGTGAAAATATTACAATGTTTATTGAACAAGGTATAAGAATAGAATTGCAATTCTGAGAAACCATTCAGAGGTCTGTGTGACCAAGTTTTATATCACAATCTGCACCAGAGGAGGCCGTAAAATGTAAACAAGAGACAAAAGAATATTGTGTCATAACATTGTCTACTCGGATTACATAACAGCATCAAAACTGACACACACACGCTAACATATTTACCTTCACTGCTCTGTGCATGTTTGTCCCTTAAGGGTTGTCACACAGAAGCCCTGATCTAAATCAGTACTGTCCACATTGTGAATATGTTTTCATTGACCTTATCTTAATATTACAACCTTTTCTGTACTTACAGATCCTTCCTGAGGATCGTAGAACCTCTGCAGCAGCTGGACCGTCGTGCTTTTACCACACCCGCTGCTGCCCACCAACGCTGTGGTCTGTCCACTCGTCACATTCAGGGACATGTTGTCCAGTATCTACAAAAGACACCACATCACATCTGTGATATGAAGATACTGGTTCAGGCGTTAATTGGTTTGGTTTTAGAGTTCAGCACAGAACATACTTTAACGTCAGGTCTGGAGGGGTAGCTGAAGTGAATGTTTTTGAACTCTATGTTCCCTTTGATAAAGTCGGGTTTGAAGCCGGCCTCTGAATAGCTGTCGATGCTTGGGTTCTGTGGAGAAGAAGTAGCAGTATGCGATTCTTATAATAACCTTAAACAGACAATGGGAGGAAGACCGTTAGCTCTGCGGGTTTTAGAGAGTTTGTTTAACAAAGCTAATGTTTATTTCCACAGGTCTTTGTGTTCACTGGCTCTCTGGCTGCACTAATGACAGCAAAATCACACCTACACACATGTTGTCCTTTCCCTTGGTTTGTGGTTTTAAAAGAAAAGAGTAATATGCTGTTAATCTGGGACTTTTTTATGGAAGTCCAATCACCAGACTGTAAATCGTAATCTGTGAAGCACCTTTGACCTCAATTCCAAAAGATACGAGGAAGATGTACAGCATAGGAGAGACAAGGCACATCGTTTTAGAAGAGACAACATGAGTCTTGTGCCACTGGAATAACTCAAAACAAACCTTGAGCTGGGCTCATTCACAGATTTGCTTGAGGATTTGTGCATTTGTTTTAACAACTAGGTGCTGCTCCTCTTCTTGAGCAATGCAGCAGCCTTGTTTGTCATTTAAATACCATCTAAAGGGGTTAAAATAGTGAGAAACTAAACTATACTGCATATTGTGAGCCAAATGACCACAGACAACTGTCAAAGAGCTTTAACAAACTTAATTCATATAAATAACTGTGTATAAGCATTAGACCTCTGTCTTATAATTACACTAAAAACATTATCAAATCACTTTTAAATTAATGTTTTTAATATAACTGTATTCACTCAAAAAGATAAATTTGCAACTAAAATCTCACAGAAGAAAACCACAGCTGCATAAATCCACCAAATGACCTGCTGGTTCTTCATTCAAGCAGCAGATGCTTCAATTAGAGCAAAGTCCACGTCATTACAGGCCCCAGGTTGCCGGCTGCATCAAAGCAGCACCAGCGTACAGAGGCATGTGTTCAGTAATACAATGTGACAAGTGTTCAGCAGCATGTGTGTTTTGGGTCAGAATGGCAGCATTCCTTACATGATCAATGATGCTGTACACTTTATGTGCAGCTCCACGAGCACTGGCAAAGGTCTGGATGTTGGGAGAAGTCTGTCCAATGGCAAACACTCCAATAATCACGACAAAGAACACCTTAAAAACACAAACGATAGCATCAGCAACACCTGAATGGAGAAAAAAGAAGGAAATAATGGATGCATTCAGCTGTAGGCTTGTACTCACAGTGAGCACAGATCCGATGCTGGTCTCTCCGCTCAGAATGAGAGTGCTGCCGTACCAAAAAGCCAGAGCATACGACAGGTAGATCATCATGAAGGTGAAGCCCATGGCGATGTTTGCAGAGATCGCCTTCTTTATACCCATCCTTTTAGCATCCTCCAAGTTCTTGTGGTATCTTATGTGCAGCACAGACACAAGCATGGAAAGGGTCATTTTTAACTGAACAGCTGAAATTAGATTCCAGTAACAACAGAGCCCGAACAAATGTGGGTTTAGCGTCCGGGAAAAGCAGTAATTCCATTTTTCAAAGGGCCTTACTCAGTTACAGCCTATTTTTTCTGCTGATGCTTTAAGCACTACATGTATCCACCCTGCACAGAAGGTTTTCTTTCTTTTTAAAGCCCACTTTCATATAGAAAAGCTATGTTACACACCTTTGGATCTCTTTCTTTTGACCACTGAAGGCATACACAGTCCTGATGGCAGAGAGCACCTCTTCCGCCACAGCACCAGCTTTAGCATATGCACTTTGCTCTTTGCTAGTGAAGCTTGCCAGCACCTGTGTAAATGAAGAAAGAAGCTAAATCTGACTGATAAAACAAGACATGTGTGCTTTTATCTGGAGAAGCAGCTGGGTTCCTCAGACATGATCATTATGATCCTTTTAATATCAGAGACTTCATCTTCTCGGGTTTTAAATCCTGTTTGTGGACCATAAGAACAGTTTCTTGGATCTATCTGCTAGAAGTTTCAGGGTTGGGAGTAGCTTCTATAATAGGTAATAATTCTACATCATTATTAATTGGTTTAAGGTTTGTTTTTATGAGGTTAGCTTACAATAAAGACCTACCAGATAGCGGCATATTTGTAAGAACTTCTAACCTGAATCTTTCAAATAATAATGGCAAGACGAGATGCAAACAGTAGCATGAACTGACTTGCCTTGCTGAAAAGTGCCGCTGAGATGCCCAGCGCAGGGCTCACAGACAGGATGACAAGAGTGAGCTTCCAGCCTTTGGAGAAGCCGATAACAAAAGCTGCGATGAAGGTGCTGAAACTCTGGAACAACATCCCCACTTTGTCCCCGATGCCCTCCTGAATCTTATAGACATCACTGCAAGTGCAAATCCATCCATTAAATTCCTTCAGAGTACAGCGTTTTACATCACAAAGACAAATAGAACTGTTTGGTGAAGCTGCTTCTAATGCTAAGATAAAGTATCACGCTGTAGGATGAGTCAATGATGCAAACATTTTCGTTCCGAAGAAGACCTGGTGGAGAGCTTCCTTCATACTGCACTTTGAAAACAGAAACATGAAAGCAGGTGTGAGTGGTTCCTTTGCTACCCACTCTGTGAGGCGTGTGTTGAGCTCTCCTGTGTCAGTGACATCAAACCAGCCGATGTCCTGTTGCATGATTTTGTGGAAAAACAAGGTGCGGATGCGTTTCACCTGCCGCCCAGCAGCCAGAGTCCAGAGGGACACTTGCAGGTAGGCCACAACCAGCACAACAGCTCCCATGATGGAGTAATAGATAGCATACCTGAAGGAGAAAAATGTACTTAAGAAATGTGACTTTGAGTTTGATTTGCTTGATGTGGACATTTTTCATCCAGCTATTGTGATGCTGATCATGTAAAGTCTTACACAGTCATCTCCTCTTCTAAATTGGTGGTCATATTTGCTAAAGAGATATCTAAAAAACATGAAAGTTACAGTATTAGTAAAAATTCAATCACTTATCTTGGGTAATTGTTTTGGGAAGGATTATACTGTGCAAAAGTCTTTAGCCACCTTTCGTTTCTTTATATTTCGCTCCCAAGGAGCCAGACTTTCATGCAATCTTTCAAAGTGCATCTAAGCTTATCCAAGGCTTTGTTTTTCCTTCCGGCACTGGCTGCTTTCTCACTCGGTGTAAAACCTTTTTATAATTAAGAATAATCAACATTAAATATGGTCAATCTAAAACCTTCCCGAGTGTAAAACATTGTCCCAGACATTGTCCCATTGTTTATTATAAATCATTCAAGCATTTAAAAAAAGTTCCAACTAATGTTGTGACTACATAAATGTCTAAGAGCAAATCTAGCAAAGCCAAAGAAATGAGAAAAGGCTCAAGACTTCTGCACTGTAATGGATATGAACTCACTTGAGAAGGTCATGTTGTTACCAGCTGCAGCATTGCCAATAAGGCTGTCTGTCATGTCTCCAAAGACGATACACATGAGGGGGAGAACTACACCATTGGCCATGGCCATCACTGTCCCAGTCAAAATCATGAAAATGTCCAAGTTGTCTGCAAACCTGAACTATTTTTAAAAGTGTGTAAAAGACCAAAGAGATCAGGCTGGATTAAGACATCAGAAAGAAAGTAAGCAGCTATTATCTTCTCACAGCAGGAGACTGGTGGAGCTTAGCCGAACAACGGGAGGATGTGTTGCACTCCCATCCGATGTCCCCGTTTCCCCCTTTACTATACTTCACACACATCTGGCTATTATGCTTGTAAGCTCATACCTTGTAGTCTCACAACATTCACATTGCTTTCACCTGTTTTTTTAGGCTAATCTTTCACTAATGCTGCTCGTTTCTGTTCTCTGCTCCCACATGCTCATTTATATATCAAAAAATGGAAAACACATGAACAACCAAAGTGTATAAAGTATTATTTCTGACAGGGAGGGATCGCAGCGCGACTGCAAAACTTACCACAGC
>JBAMHV010000006.1:12750716-12769495 GCA_037177535.1 Pseudomugil gertrudae | reverse complement strand
GAGTAAACCACTTTGGTCTACTTTTGTATGAAAAGTGCTGCATAAATAAAGTTTGATAATTAATAAATTGCAGCATCTTTACTATTTAATCTGGTTTGTGATAATAACCAGGTTTCAGTCAGACAGTTGTTGCTGTTGTGCTCTTTGTTAAAGCAGTGAACCTGTAAAGTTTTGCCTTTATCGTCACATGACATGTGCATTAGCTGCATTATGTAATGGAGCAAAGGAAAACCATCACTTGTCAAGAACAGTTGTTACAAAGAGTTATTTACTGTAGTAAACCACTATGTCTGGATGCATCTGTTCTTCATTTGACAATGTTTTTTAAATAACTATTACATAATTTAATGACTATAAAAACTGAGGTCTTTAAGTCTAATACAGGCAAAACATGTTAAATTTCCCACATAAGTTGGGAGGTCATCGTGAGAACTAGCCAGCATTTGATTCTAATAAAGAATGATAAATGATGACAAATAAATTATGTTGTACTCATTTAAACTATTAAACAATTGAATTAAAATAATTTTAATGTAATTTTTACAATGATAAACAGAAAAGTCATTATTGCTGTGGGCAGGAATAGTCTCCTTTACAGGGACGTATGGGAGTTGAGCTGAAGCAACCTCTGACTGAAGAAATGTTTGTTGAGCAGCTTATGTGGTGCAATATTCTTCTTTGCATAATCAGCTTCAGGAGCTGCAGATCCATCCCCAGCAGAATCAGCTCCTTTATCAGTGTGTTCAGTTTTTTTGAGTCTCTGGCTCTCATGCAGATAGCTGTATAGCAGATCGCAGCTTTTACCACACACTTATCAGAAGATAGGCAGCATCTTGCTACAAACAATGACAGGCATAAGCTTCCTAAAGAAGTGGAGTATGCTCTGTCCCTTTATGCAGACATGTAAACCCAACCACCTTCTCTCAGGATGGAAACAGTATTCTCCTTATTTCTATTTCTAAAATCCATTCATCACCTTCACGTCCAAGATCAGATTATCAGATCTATATTACTTGCTGCCATCTTGGGTTATTTTTATCCACTGTGAATACAGTCATGTTCTAAAGTCATGTTCTGATTTGGTGGTAAATCCTACTGCGTGGAGACAAAGCTGCTCTGCACACGTTGGCCTGTGTGAGACACCCTTTATCTCACTGAATGCTGTTGCAGTAATCATTAAAGTTGCATATATGGGAGGCACGTGGCTGAAGAGCAACTGCTTTCATTTTCTGTCTTCTTTTCGCTTAGCTTTTGTCTGAAAGGGGAGGGTCAGGATGACAGCTGCCCTGCTGTGATTGATTACACACCTTACCTGAAGTTCACACAGAGGTATGTGAATCACAAATCAGTTCAAATGTTTTCATTTGGACAATTTCATTACGTTTTCCAATATGGCGAAACTAGTTTAGTCGTTTAAGGCGGAGTGATTGTTACATTTGAGCATTGCAGGGTCAGAAATGTGTCTGCTTGCTGACTGCAGGGGCAATGGATTGATTCTAACATGAAGCGCACTGTGGTTTTCTGTGCAGCTCAGACAGCATCAGCAGTGATGAGGAGGAGATGAGGACTCTCGGTAGCAGTGGCAGCGAGAACAGCACCCCCGATAAAACAGCCACGGCTGCATCAATCTTCACAGAGCAGAGCAACTTGGTCAGCAAGTGCAAACGCTTTGAGCAGAAGTATCACATGGCTCTGGAGCAGAAGGTTTGTGTTTAACATACTGGCTCATGATGAAGAGCACACATGCAAGTGTGACCTTTTCTGTGGAGACATTTAGATGCTTGGTTTGTGAAATGTCAGGAAGAGATTAATCTGTGAATCGTTCTTTTATTTTTTATAAACCCACATACACACATCTTTCTGTGGCTTTTAGTTTACTTCTGATGGAAAAATAATAATTAGCATTCATTTGGCCTCACCTTCAGGGCATTAAACAAATGTATTCTGCATCAGGGTTACCTGGAAGAGCTGGTCCGTCTGAGAGAAGCCCAGCTGTCAGAGGCCGTGTCCCACAACAAAGCTCTTCAACAAAGCCTAGCAGACACACACCTCTCCCACTCGCTGGAGAAAGAACAGCTTGAGTACATCATAATGGAACTGCAGGACCAACTGTGAGGCCCCTATGCTCTGTGTGTGTGTGTGTGCTTGTGAGGCTGCTAACGATTGGACGAGGAGCTTTGCAGCAGATGCAACTGCAAATTTGACATTTAGGACCCAGCAAGAAACCTGGAGGTTGCAGTGTGGTTGTTACTTGTGTGTTTTTCAATCAATCACCCCTTAGTGCTTCTTCTAGCCAACAAGAGAAGCTGAGTCAGTTTCATTTTTCCGTCAGTGATCCAATCAATGTGAAACATTTTCTCAAAGAAAGCTCCCAATGTGTTAAGAGGATTTGTGTCATGATCTCCAGTAATCACGCTGCAGTCTTTGTCCACACTGACTTTGTGGAGGGTTTGACTACAAATATAGGAGGAAGTAAAGCAAATGAGAAGCTTAGATTACTCTCATAGAAAGGAAAATAAAATGTACTTGCTGAGCAAACGCTTTGTGAGAGATATTGTCTGAAATTTGCCAATATGTATAATCAACACCGACTATATAAAATTTTCAGGACTGTGCTGAAGAACAACGATTTACGGTCCAGGCAAGAGTTAACAACCCATCTGACCAATCAGTGGCCATCTCCTGATGCCTTGGATGCAAACGCTGTTGCCTTGGATACGCTGCTGTACAGGAAGAGCACAGGACAGTGGGAGGGGTACGTGTGTGTTATATGTGACGCTTACAACTGTGTGCATAGATTTTCAAATGCATATCCAAGTGGTGTAGTTATGCAAAGGTATCCAAGTGCAATAAATCCACACAGATGCAAAATAAAGCAAGAACCATGGAGATACATGTGTTGGCTAAATAATCTGAGAGAAAAGAAAAATAGTAGAAGTCACATGTCTGACAAGATAAGCAGGATAACATCTGTGCAAAGCAAGGAAGAGAACGTGAGTGCTCATTTAACTCTGCTTGGAGTGTGACCGCTTAGCAGAGACACTGCTAATGCAAGATATAATCAGAGGAAAAATAACTGGAAGGATTGCAGTGATACAGAATTAAGTAACTAAAAATAGAAATGGTGAATAAGAATACATTTTAATCTGTTAAATGTTGTGGTTTATAAAATGTTTTGGGCACTGAGTGTGATCTTTGGTGCAGGAAGAGTTTCCAGAGTCTGGAGCAGCTGTCTGCAGACATGAACCTCTCCCAGAGTTCACTTGGACCATCACACACACTGGCTCTGGAGGCCACGCCATCTGGCACACAGTGGCTTCATCAAGGCACGTTTGTAAGAACCAAAACCAAACTCCACAAACTCAGAAATTAATTCAATGTATTTCTTTCAGGTAAGGAGGAAACTCCATCATTAAGGGGTCTCTGTGGCTCCCTGACCTCAGTGGCCAGCTACAAGTCTCTGGCCAGCCTGAGGTCAAGCGAGTGTTTGGCCAGCCCTGCAACAGAGATCAGCAGTTCAGGTGTGACTCCTTCCTAAACGATGAGAAGCTAGCATTAGCTCGTCACCAGGACAATCCAGGAACTTTCTCAGTGTAGATGATGTTTCTTTAATGTTGAGTTTCTTCAATGTTTGGGATGTGAAGCCACGAGCTTGAAGAGAATCTGCTGCCGCATGTTATCTGACCAGCTCCATCAGACTAAATAGTGTGTTTTTGGTTTACCACACAAGTGGAACAGAGGACACGTACATGTAACTTTATCAATGTGTGTGTAAATCGTTCTTTTAAGTGTTGCATCATTTCTTTCCTAAATTGAGAAAAATAATTTTCATTTGATGTATAAATTCTCATGTTTGTTGATGCAAAGAGGAAACTGGCTGTAGATCGGATCAGTTTTTGCAGATTTAAGCATCACTGTTGCCTTCCTCTGTTCTGCCACAGCTGCTATTGATTGTTTTTAACACAGGTTCTCTCATTTTGGTTTGTTTTGTTGGGGATCGTGCATTATCACATGGTTTTGTTCTCAGGTTAAAAGAAAAAAAATCACCCTGCAACTCAGGGTTCCCTTTAATTGTTCCACTTGCATCCACTGTTACTGCTAGCTGTTTTCTTCTTACTGACAGTCTCTGTTGGGAAATAATCCTGCATTCTATATGGGCTGAGTGATGCACTTGGGACACCCATTTGTTACCATAAACAGGGTCTTAGTCATCTCTGTACAGTGCTCCTTCTATGTGCCTTTTATGGCAACAACATGGAAATTCTCTATAGAAGTTTCATTTAGCAAAGCTAACTGATAATAAAAACAGTTTCAGTTATTACATTTCTTGGGGGCATCTTTGTTATTGTTACACACAACAAGTTAAAACCTTGTAATAATCCACATTTAATAACATGCAGCATATATGTTTCTTTTAAAAAAGCAGTCATTTGCACAGACGCTTTGCTCGATTGGATTTATTTGCCTTTTTATCCGTTTATTTTAAATAAACTTCTCTTGGCATAACTCAGAGAATATGAACATTTAAATGTCTTGTCACAGTAATCAGTGTGCAAATAAAGCTTGAGATAAATTCTCAGAAAGTCAACATGCATCAGTCCTTTTCCATCAAACTCGATCCAGCTAATGATGAAGCTGTTCAGCTGCTGAAATGAGGAAACCCTTTCTGTTTCAGAAGGATACTCCAACTCTGGAGATACTCTTTAGGCAATTTTACAGGATTTTAGGCACACGGTCCCAGAGAGACAGCCACATCAGTACTACACACAAGACTGCAGCTGCCATCTGCTGGCTGTCAAATATGTCTCATGTAATCTGAATATTGTTCAGAATAAAAACTAGATTTGTATTAGTTGTGCGTTTAGAAGCTATGGTAGTGATCATAAAACAATTTACTATTAAAATATTAAATACAGTTGGCTCCAGCCCTCCCGCGACCCCATTCAGGGAAAAGCAGTAGAAAATGTATGGATGAATATTAAATACAAAAGTTTTAGTATTTAAATCACATTAATCTTTTATATCTTTCAGTGCAGAAAAAGCTCAAATTATTTGTTCTTTCACTCCTATTTCTGCTTCGATTTATGTTATAATTTGGCAAAATAATCCTTTTCTCCTCCTGGTGTGGCCTGTCAGTAGTTCTGATTAGGTTTATTTTTGGAGAGACGTCCATCATGTGTTGCTGCTCTGCATCAGCCCAAGCACTTTCTCTTGGTTGTGTTTTCGAAAAAAAGCCTTTCCATACTCATACGTGCTGATCATGATGGCACAGGCGGGGGCCACTTTGATCAGCCTGGGGAGGAAACCTGCCAGAGGCATGAGTCATAAGAGGATGATGGAACTTTACACAGAAACAAATACGATCCATAAAATATCAGATAAACACCTACCTGCAAACAGTCCACGGAAGCCATCCTCGGCCAAAATCCTGCGCATCACAAAGAAGGTGGAAGACGATTCCTGACAAGACACTGAAAAGAGACACACCACTTAAATTTAACCAATGAGATCAGATCAAGACCCTCTTTATCAACAATTTCTGAGCTTTGGCAGCTTCATATTTCTCTGTCTGTACTGTTTGTATACAGATAACAGATGGATGCACTGCTGTGCAGTATGACATATATTATAAGTAGTTTCTGAGAAATTTGGCATCACTTTAGGGTAAAAACTTTGTTTAAAGGTCTGTTGAACAATCTGATTCTTGTCTTCTTCCCCCTAACAGATACCAGACTAGATTATTAACAATTTGACATATAATATGTTAATAAATGGTAAATATTCTTATATTTTAAAAATGGTACTTTTCTTACCATTTTAATGGATCCTTACCTCCTAAAGGGTTAAAAGTAATAGTATTTTCACCAATTTTGACATATGATGCTCAATTTTTGTTTACTTTAAAGATTTATGGAGCAAAGCTCTTTTTCCATGCTGATAGTATCTAATATCTCAAGTTTGTAGACTAAATGTTATTAGATTATATTCACAAAGAATGAATCATCCTGTGGATAATCGGTGCTAAGACCTCCACACTGGGGAATGAAAACAATCACCACAAAGTGCTCAAGACAGGAGAACCAGTTCAGCAGACTGGAGACAGACACCAAGAAAGAGAGATAATGTATTCAAGAAGTGGTGGTTTAAAGGAGGGGTGAAGACATGTTTGCCCAAACGGAGCAAACATTACTCAACTGTAGATAAAATCTACAACACATTCAGAACTTGACTCAATTTACTATCGCCACATGACAGTCACACAGCCTGTGTGAATAAACCCATTACCAGTACCAGAAACTCCCTTCCAGCTGTTCTCAGCCAAAAAAGATAAGACGGGGAAGAATCAATAGATTTCTTGATTTACATTTTCTGAAACAATTTGTTGTTTACTAAATATCTTAAGACACTAATATTTTTCTTGCTCCAAAAAATTAATATTTTGGCATCATTTTTTAAAATGTTTTTTGTACTTTTATAGTACTTTTGTACTTTTAATTATACGGACCATTTATTTCTCTGTGTCCTTAATAAAGATTCATTGAATTGAATTTAATCATCTGTGTTCGATTCCCAGATAAACTGCTACACTAAAATGTCTCTGATTAAATATCAATGCAGTGAAAACTGTTTACAAACATCTAATCATTGTCAATAATCTGTAAATTATATCATAATTACAATTTCTAGCTTGTAGCTCCCCGAGCTCCACCTGCCTTCTTGTTTTAACGACGTCAAACGGTAATGTCACAATAGATGCAATCTGAAAGATACAACATATCAACAGTTATTGCTGTTACGTCTAAACAATAACACTTCACATATAATTATTCCAGAAAATAAATTAAAATGCTCATATTGATTAACGTGCTATAAGGAACGTACAGATCCAGATACTGCTCCAGACAGGAAAGTAATGGAAAATGTGGGCTCTGTGATGTTATGCCATTCACACAGCCAGCTCTTGCCCCTCTCGTAGTTGTACCAGTACATGGCGGAGAAGGGTACATCCCGGAGCAACGTTGGCCCCAAACCCCTCCATAGGGATAGCCAGCCTTCAGTTTGTACTGCAGAGCGGATGAGGTCAGTCAGCTCTCGGTACGACTGTTTCTGAGACTGAAGCTTAGTGCGGATCAGCTCCAGAGGGCTGATCACTGTTGCCGAACCGACTGTAACACAGAGGAGGTGATACTGAGATGGCAGGTTGCAAAACACACCCTATCCTCTGTGCTGGACTGAAAGTTTTGGGGGGACAATCAAAGAAAAAGAAAGAAAGACTCATACAATATATACAGAGTCTCAGAAAAGGTAGTGTTCAGCTCACCTCTAGCAATAGCCCCTGCTAGGAGAGGAGCCTCCCGGGCATGATCTCCCATTTTCACCCTTAATGCTGCACAGAGCTGGTCGTAACATGTGAAATAGATCATCGTGGCTGGGACTGCCATCACACTGTGAAGACAACACAGGGAGTTAAAGTAGGTAAAAGTACAACAAAAAGAAGGTCCATAAATAAATAAACAGTTTTTAAACAGTGTGTTAGTTGTAAGATAAAATAGTTTTTTTTGCCTAATAATTAAGAAGGGTGGGTAAAATATTGCACAATGATATAATGAAGAGAAAACTAGACATGGTGGCATGCTCACAGTGTTGGAGGCAAGCCACTCCATAATGCTTTGATTCCCTCACGGTGCACTATCTTGATGAATGCATCCTGCAGAGGTACAAAATGTGGAGTCAGCGTGGGATAACAGTTTGCCAGTCTGAGATTTAATGTTATAATATGCATTTGATGTTTCAGTGTATGCATACTGGGATAGGTCGTTTGAGTCACGGACATAACGTTAAATATGTCATGGAATAATCTGTTTAACTATAAAACATTTACAAGTTATTACAGCAACGAGTGGATGAATAATAAGGTCAAATCTTACCAGGGTGCCACTGAACTGAGCAGGGGCTTTGTACCACACCCTTGAGTTGCCATTTTCACAGAAACATATGTGGTCCATAAGTCCATTGCAGAAGACGAAACTTTTACCTTAGAGGTATTCAGGGGAAAAAAAACAAATACACTTATGCTTTCAGACCATACTAAGCCTAAAACTGTGTAAAGATTATGTATATTTTTTATTCTTTATACCTTTACGCAAAGGGTTTTTCTGAGCTTGCAGTCTGATCTTTACAACATCTAATGGTGTGACTGAAAAGAGCAACAACATCAGCATCCCTGTAATCTATGGCATTGCCACACAAATTACTGTCCCCTATAACTATACATCAGAAAATGTAACAAAAAATTAAAGAAATCTAAAACAAAAGCTTTGAGAAAAAGCATAATTATTTTCCAAATCGATTCTGTAACTTAAATCAGTCATGCCATATGTTCAGGGTATCTCACCGAACAGAGATGTGATGATGGCTCCGGAGCAAGACGCCACCATCTGCTGGATGGGACTGATGCTATCATTGACAGGAGCAGCAGAGCTTTGGCCACTCATACTGTCTTCACAAACATATTTTACACCATTACATTAAAAATATTTTAATATAGTACAACAATCTATACGTCATTTAGTTTTAAAAGACTATTTGTGATCTGGTTACTGTGCTATTACTGTACCATAAATGTAACATTGCTCTGGCTAACCTTGGTTAGCTTAGCTAACTTCCTACCTGCCAAAACACCCCAATATCCACGACGTCTTTCTTGAACATACTCGTCCCACTTGGGTGGATTTAGTTTATCTCAGAACGGTAGTACAAGCTGTCTTAAAGATTCTAATAGGAAAACATGGGTCAAACACGTGTCCATGTACGAAGGGTGTTTACCTTGTTTACCCCTCAACGTTACAGGATGACATAATGAAATAGTTTCGCCTCAGCACATTCACGTTTTTACTATTATTATTATTATTACTTGTCTTGAATAAATTTTAAAAATGCATACAGCATGTTAATATAATTTAATTAAATGTATTAACAATATATGTGTCTGAATTTATATATGCGGTTATTTTTAGTTGAAAGAATCTACAAACTCAAACACACAGTGTGTATTTACTTATTTCCGCGTTGCCAAATTCAAATGGTTTCCCGTCTGATAGTAACTCCATTATTTAGAAGATACAGAAAGGATAAGAGAGAAAATAGTACAAAACCGAATACAAATTGTGTATTTTTAAGTAAGCTTGTGTAACTTGATAATTTAATGCTTTTGAGTGCCAAACAGAAAGTTATATTTGAGCACGAGACCGGAAATTGTCAAACATGGCCACCCCTCATTTTCTTCTCCAGCCGATTTAAAGCGGGAACAGAAAGACAGAAAGAAACAACATAAAAGTTTACAACGGATACTCGAAAGGTTGATCAGCAGTTTCTCCCAAGGGAAGTTCGCCACACAAACCTACTAAATCAGTTAAGATGTTTGGGTCAGCTTCATAAAGTGAATGAAGTTTAGCGGTGGCGCTGCTGAATAGTTTATCAGAGAAGGAGGTACACGTAAGTAAAGTTTACTTAAAGACAGTCAAACACGATAAAAAACAGCAAACTTATAGTTTAATCTTAATTAAACAAAGTTACAGTTGCCAAATGTTGCCATCGTTAATTTTGGTTGCTTGTTTGTAAATAACTTTCTTTGTTTACACACAGGGAGCGGATGACAACCTTGTAGTGTAGACAAGAGGCCGGAAAAACTCTGTTAAAGACAATAGAATGAAACCAAAACGCCACCAGAAGCATTCAGGACCAAACTGGCAAGGTACCAGTAGCTTTTACCCAGATACACGTGTTATAAATAAGTCAGACTTTCATTTGTTGTTGAGAGCAACAGAGTTTGTTTCTGTCCTGCAGGGTTTCTATGTTTCCCTGCTGCAACATGAAGTGAAAAATACTTTGATCCCAGAGGGAAATTCAGAAACATCTCACTAACTGCATAATCTGTTAAATTAATTTAATGTAATGTAGTGTGGGAGCAGGGAAACATGGAAAACCTGCAGGACAGCAGCCTGCAATGACTAACTCTGACTCCTTAATAATTCCAATGTAGCCTATAGCATGACACCATTTCTGTTTGCCATCTATGTATGAAAACATGGACGTATATAAATTAATTTAAAATCATAAAGTATTTATAAAGATTATAAATAGCTTACCAACAGCTCTGGTGTTGATAATAACCAGCTGTTTGTAATAACAGCTGTTTATAATCGGAAATGTGTTCTGTGGTATTTTGTTGCCACCATTTGGAAAAACACAAATGACAGTTTTATTTTGATAAAGCTGTGATTGTATTAACTCTCTAAAGTTATTTTACTCTTCTCAGTCATTTGTTTGCATCTGCTGGCAACAACTTGCCTTTCTCTGATGTGAAAGCTCTTCCTTACACTTCTTAATGTTCCACACTCTGAACAGTGGATGCATTAACTACCAACATCATTTTTCCCTCAAAACATGAGTAGAGTACCTTTTTAGAAATTGAAAGTGGTCAGTCACAAACATAAGTACTTTTGCTTTGCTGAAAATGTTTGCAGATATCTGGAATTCATTGCAAACATTTCTGAATCTTAACTGTTCTTATGCAATTATTTAACCAACTTAACCACTAATTCATGACGTAACTGCTGAAATACTTGAGCAGCTGAATTTAATAAGCTTTTTCTGTCAGCTTTTTTTAACCTGCTTAAACTGTTTGCTTCTTTTTTCAGAAAAAAGTGTGAACACGGATGAAAAGACCACTGTGAGCCAGGCAAAGCAGAGGTCGCTTTTGTCTTCTGCTTTACTTAAACCTTTTGCTGGGAAAGTGTTTTATTTGGACTTGCCTTCAAGTAAAACACTTGAGACGCTAGAAAGTGACATAAAAGCGCTCGGAGGGGTAAGGATAAATCACACTAGGCCAACTTACTATGGTTTAATTTGGTTAGCTTTAGATTTATTCATTTTAAAATCCACTTTTCTGCACAGTATCCCAGTACAGCCAGTACTGCTGATCTCAGTGTGTCTGTGTGTTGCTTTCTGTATCAGGCAGTTTTTATTATATTCAGTCATTTAAGGTGTAACTTTATGGTAGATTACAGTCTTTAGTATTTAATACAAAATGTATTTTTTTTGTTCCACTTTAACATAACTAAACAGGACAAAACATAAATATTTCACTTTGTGGTTACAAACCTGAAGACCCGTAAAATGCAATGTTTTGATACTTGTTTGCATCTGTTTTCCTCTGCTCTGTCACTCAGACTGTTGAGAAGTTCTTTAGTAAGGAAATTAAGTATCTGGTATCGAACAAGCGGGAGGCGAGGTATGTGCATCACTTCAGACGTGACTCTCCAGTCCCCAGCCCCGATTCTGGACAAAGCTCACCACATCCTCGCTCCAAATCTCGCTGTGCTGGCAGCCATGTGGACAACAGGAAGCATAAGTCCCAGGGCCAGGCCGACGCAGTGAGTTCATGTTTGCATTTCTTTTTAAAGGTTTTTGTCACTTCTATTAGATGCATTGTCTTGTTGATGCAATTTTTTTTCTTTCTGTTGGAACAGTTTGTCACAAGCCGAGGGAAGTCATTGGTGGAAAGAGTAGTGAAAGACCAGGTTAGTTAAATCACCACTGATATAGAGATTTAATACCTTTGATAAATATGCTAATACTAATATTTTGTTGTTTTTTTTTAAAGGGGAGGATACAAATGGACATAATCCTGTCAAATGCTCTGGAATGGGGGGTTAAAATCCTCTATATAGATGGTAGGTTGCGCCTTTTTAATGAATTATTTAATTTTCTTTCTGTTTTCTGTCTTTTGAGTGTTTTCTCCATTGTCTTAGTAAGATTTATTGTTCATTAACCATACTATTTTAATACCCACTGCAGATGTAATGGCATATGTTCAGAAGAAAAAGATTTCCAGCCACCAGGTTTCTGCGACTGCTCCTGTTAAAATGCACGTAAGTGGACAAGTGAAACATTTCAAAATGTCCCTCATTGAAAAATCTGAACCATGTTGTCAGGATTTAAATCTTATTGGATTTTATGTCTGAAGAAAAGCTTATTTATTTATCCTAACAGGTGAAAACAGAGGCCACAGCAAAACAAGGTTTTCACGGGGGCAAAGGTCAAATTTCCACCTTTACTATTTACTTATAATTAATGTTTCTGCTTATTTTGTTTTTAAGCAAACTTATATTTAAATGTTCAATGCTTAATGTTGTGAACACTTAATGTTTATTGCAGAAGGGCGGATCAGTAAACCTTTCATCAAGGTTGAAGATTCAAGCCGGTAAGAGACAGTCACTCAAAACATCCACCATGTGCAGTCTTTAAAGTGCTGACAAGCCTTTTCTCTCGTCAGACATTACCGTCCACTTTACCTCACAATGCCAAACATGCCTGAGTGCAACTTAAGAACCACTGCACCCTGTAGTCCATTTTATATTGAAGACAAAGATCCTCCTGGAACTAAGCGGCAGGGACACAGGTACTGTACTGCACCTCTCCTTTTGCTCTAAAACGCAAACATGGCGGAAGAGGGTAGAGTTGAACTTCCTGTTACCTGGAGGGGGGCGGGGCATGACAGGCCTTTTCACATTTAAAGAGACCAAAACGAGTTGTTCTGAAGACACACCTCAGAACAGGGTTATAAGATGTGTGTGGAGTGAGAATAAGCAG
The DNA here is from genome assembly GCA_037177535.1 of Pseudomugil gertrudae. Classification (NCBI taxonomy): domain Eukaryota; kingdom Metazoa; phylum Chordata; class Actinopteri; order Atheriniformes; family Pseudomugilidae; genus Pseudomugil; species Pseudomugil gertrudae. The sequence goes on along the minus strand of JBAMHV010000006.1, from coordinate 12,756,841 downwards.
GAATTCAGACCAAAACATTGCGGTTGTACTGATTTACATGTTAAAAGGAAGTATTTAAAAGCATGATATATCTCCTTTAAGTAGAAACTGAAATCTTCACAAGCAGATAAATATTCAGGCCAACTGAATTTTGCCTATTTTAATCATATTTAATCCCTCAAGTTGACCAAAGTCTAACCTTAGTGATCCTAAAGTTCATTTTTTTTATTTTATTTGAACCATTTGGTAACAGAGGCGTGAAAGCGTCAGCCAGTGAGGACAGACCTCGGGGTCGAAAGAAGAACAGGGACAAGAAACGAGGCGGTTACTGCGAATGCTGCATGATCAAATATGACAAGCTCACAATGGTAAGTGCTCACCTCTTTAGTTAAATGTATTGCAAAATAATGGAGATGTTTTTAGTTTCAGCTTTCTTTAAGTCACTCTGCTTACAAATATTTGTATGTATATATGAAGGAATGTATTCTGTTAAAAAAAAGAAATTCAGCTGGTGCAGACATGACTTGTGTCTGCATTTTATTTAATGGACAATACATTAACCTCTAGGATTACGGGAACAAATGTGCACATTTTCACTCGGTAAAAAAAAACTATTTTCTTTTTAGTCCTCTTAGCTACCCATCTTCCTCTGTACATTAATGTATTTGTTAAACATTAACACGTTTAAAGTAAAATTCACTAACCAGATGCAAATGGCTTTCCCATTAAGTATTGCATTATTCACAGCATGGTGGTTACTGGTGCATCTTGGTATATTGATTTCTGTATATTTTCACTAGCTGCTGTTTTTAAGTAACAAATCATGTGCCAGAGATCCACAAATAACATTTTCTTATTTGTGAATCAATTTTATTTAACACGTTTTGGGCCACTGGAGACAAATTGATAATGTCTGGTGTTTCTGCTCGGTTCACTGTGGTTGAGGTTTAGGAATTGAACTTGGAAAATAATGTGTTTTTACACCAAAGCAGCAAAAGTTAGATTTTTTTTCCCCATTTTATTTATTTATTTATTTATTTATTTATTTTGTTTAAACTCTTGGACATAAGTTAAAATAGTTAGGAAAATTCTCTCTCATTAACAATATTGCTTCATTTTTAAATGGTAGTGTTTTAATTTTTAATTTTAATTTTGTTACTACCACCCACAGGACAAGCCTATAAAAATAAAACAATATTTTTATTTTTAAATATTTTATATTTTTTATTATAATAATAATAAAATAAAATTTAAAATATGTTATTAATCTCTTTGAAAATTGATCGGTATTAGGCCTTTTTTTTAAAAAACACAATAATTGATTAGTTAGATTATAATGTCTTATTTGGGAAAGTGATGTCTGCTGGCTGGACACACAATCGTTTCTTTACTGTGTTGTTTAGAGGATGTGAGGAAATGTAATTTATCTTCTGCAGCTTGTGCAGCACTCTTTCCTGAATAATCAGCTCCAGTTATTGCAGCAAAGATCCAGTCTCCTTGATGAGTTTGTTCAGTCTGTTGCTGTCTCCGACTGATACCGCTACTGCCCCAACAGATCACTGTAAAGCTGATTGCAACTTTCCACAACAGACTAATAGAAATGTGCAACATTGATGTGCAGATATTAAATGTCAGTTTCATTAAAGGTCCTACATTATGCTATATTTGCCATTTCGCAGTGTACCTTATACACATGTATGATAATATTATGCATTTTGCAACATGCACCATACTATAGTTTTGCCATACAACTCATTTCTTGCTGCGAGGTGCTATGGCTTGCTCTCGGCTCCTCTCACTCATCCGCCCCTCCCGCACTGAGCAGCCAGAAAGACCCTCACATTTCCCCGCCCAACCTGTAAATACCCCTCAGACAGAGTGCGTCTCATCTCCCCCACCCAACCCGGGACGTATGGGAGTTGAAGCACTAAAGTTTTTCAGGTAGGGGTGGGGAAATCTCCATGGTGCCACGTCAGAGTGGGGAGGGTGTTGCATGTCAGGTGTCAGGCATGTCAGGTATGTCAGGCGTTTGCTTTGTCAGAGCCAAACCCTTCTTTTCAAAGGAATAAAGCTACAAAACGCATGGATGAAAAATAAAACTACTTCTGAAATTGTTTTAAGGTACAATTAACACTAATAGAAGTGAAAAGCTCATAAAAGTTGATTTAGCATAATCTAGGCCCTTTAAGAAGTAGAGTCTGCTCTGCTTTGTGTTGCATTTACACTCTAGTCTGTTGTCTGGCTGAACTTTGGGGTTCTTCCATTCCTCCACCACCCTAACCACTTCTCCCAAGATGTGGACAGGGTTGTTTACTCTCGTTCCTACTAAGGTCAACAATCTTGTGCACAAATCGACTGACTAGCTCTTTTTAGTCAGACACTTGTCCGTGACTGCAGAGTCGTCTGAGTATTTCTGCAGATGGCAGTACTCACTGTAATGGAAGTTTGAGGTGTACATTGTGAAGAGAAATCGTGAGAGTGCAGTCCCTTGTGTTGCTCCAGTATCGCAGACTACTATCACACACACAGTCCCAGTCTCACAAGCTGTGGTCTGTGTTGGATAGTCCTAAATCCAGGTGGTAAATGGACTTTATGGAGCTTCTCTCATAACAGAGCCATAGCCCCTGACAAACAATTGCCATAAGCTAACTGTAATGGGTCCTGAAAGGTGTTCACCTGCTCGTTTGGGTGAGCCAATAACAGTCTGTCAAAGATGTTCCTGCCGTAAGCCAGTCAGTCTGTAATGTAGTTTTAGTGATGATGATAAAGGTTATATAAAACTGACAGTAATAGTAAATGTGCTTTTGTGGTTAATTGTGCCATGACAACAGAGCTTATTGTTGATCTCTGCTGCTGTTAGATTGTCTTGAATAGTAAACGTTATTATACAAAAGGTTAAAAATGTTTGTGTTCAGATGCTTGTGCCATAGGGAAGATTGTGCACTCAGTGGCCTTCACAAGACAGCTGTAATCAATTATTTAACTAAGCAATTTTTGTTCAGCATCTGCAGAGTGAACGTCACAAGGCTTTCTGTAAGACCAATGAATACGCTGTGGTGGACAGACTGATTTCAACCCTGCACTGCAGTTTCATCAACACCCAAACTGAAGTCAGCAGGTAATTTTCTTTCTGAGGCCATGATCTAAACATTTAGCAAGAGAAGATTAACTTCTCCTTACCAACCTTCCCCTCTGTTATTACAGCTGTGTATTCCGCTCAATTTATTTTATTATTTACTTTCTTTCTCACTAGATCAAAATTCAGTGTTTCTTCTCATCTTGGTGCTTCTGGACCATGTGAGAAAACCACCCTAAGTTGCTCAGGACATCTGGATTGCTCACAGACTGCTACAGGAGGAGGGAACAGGACTGTTGATGCATCTGAGGGACCGAGAATAAAAATCCGATCAACTTTTGACTCTGATCCACTCAGTCAAGTGAAGAGAGACTTGTGGAGCTGTTTTACTTACTCAGATAGATTGAAGCATAAGTCTCAGGATTTAAAACTAACACACACAGAGAACTCTTTGACCTCTTGCTCTGAAAACGCTCAGCGCGGTCAGATTCCTCGTTTAAAGTCAGAAACGGCGCCCTCTGGGGGAGACTTCCTGCCCACTTTGTCCTCCAAAGACGTCCAGGTCAAACTGGGAAACCAGATGCCTTGTGACGACACAAACTGCTTAAACTCTGACAGCACAAACACACAGAGTAGAGGATCTGTAAAAAGCTGTAATAGTATGACACATGTACACGGCGTTATCAGAAAGGACACGTTACTGTCTGAGGATGTCCAGGAGAGAAATGCATTTTCAAAAATGTCTGAAAAAGAAGAAGAAGCAAGTCTTCCTTCACAAAGCTGCTCACCAGTCAGGAAAATTCAGAGGAAAATCAGAGTTTATAAGCACAAAAGGCGGAAAGTGGACACAAACGTGGAACATGTTCAGCCAAGTAATCTTCAGAGGGACATACTGAAACTGTGGGAACTTTTCCAGTCCAGTGACGACATGGATGCTGAGTTTAATGGATTTACAGACTGAGAAAGCAAACATGAACTAAAGGGATGAACTGGACTTTCTGAGCCTTTATGTTGAATTGTGTATGTGTGTGTTTTGTATGTGTCCTAATAACTCATTCACGCCCAAAGCAATATTTATTTAATGAACTGAGAACTACAGCAGTGTTTTCTGAATAGTTTCCTAACAGTTTCCTGCCAAATGAAATGAAACTGCCTTTGGGTTTTGAAAATGTTATGTGCTAGCTTCTAAAATAATTCACATTATCTTCTAAATTATTCAATTTGCTGGTGCGTGTCAGCACTGCAAATCTGTAGAAACAATGAAAAGCATGACGTGCACATCTGGCAGCACTTACATGTATGTGAAGGAGGCATGTTTGTGCAGGTTTAGGTCTGAATGGGTTAAAGAAGGTGAAAAGTCAGATGAGTAACAGCTTTATGTAACATTTCCTTCACACCACAGTGTTAAGATAAAAATAAATTAAGGGGCTACATGTATGTCAACAGTGGCTATAAAATGTATAAAAATGGAGACTTCTACGTTGTTTCATGTGCAAATAGTTCATATTAATGTGATATTTTTGTATAAGAACTTCACTTTTCAGCAGTGAAATCGAATAATTGTTTTGAAAGCTGAATCCATATTGTATTAATGTGAACTTGAAATCGTCCATGTGCAGCTATCTGCTTGTCTTTTATCTTCTCGTCCTTTGTGTCTGTTTTATGTTTAATAAAGGAAATTGACCAGATGAGATGTTAAGAGGTATGATTGCATCATAATGTCAAAAACAGACATTAGGCTGCTGGTTCATATTAATACAACAAGGTCTTTTTCTTAAACACTGAGGAAGAAAATGACCCAGAAGCTGAATGTGTGCTGTTTAACCTTGAATGCAACATTTTATGCATCTTAAGGTTTATTTTTATGACCTACACTTTAGCACTTCCTTTATTTGGTGCACAAGTGTGTTCCACTGTTCACCCCCACTAAATGGGTTTGCGGGGTCACATTGGACTATCTGCACCAAAGAAATTAAGAAAATGAGCGTTGGTGTTTATGAGGTTAAAATCCCAGCAAAAGGGTAAAACACTGCTGAATACAGACACTTAAATCCCTGCTGGCTCTTTAACTGCACCTTCCTTTACCTGCCTGAAAAAAAGCTCATTATTTGCCTGCTCAGCAAAATAGGGCTGTACTTCACCAATGCTTTGGTGGTATATGTAAAATAAATCCACACCCGAACTTTTTATCAAGATAAACGGTAAAATGTCTGATTTCGATGTTGGAAATGATCTGTTATTGTAGACGATCCCACACAAACGAAATCATGCTGATGAAAGTTTGGAAACTCTACCTTTTTCATAGATGCTTGTCATTTCATAAACAAAGCATGAACTATAAGTCTATTTTGGTGTCAGAGACAAACATACAGGCAAAGGTGTACACCTGCAGGACAAATTTAGATTCTGCAATATGAAAAGGGCAACTGAAGCATGCCAAGATACAAATGCTCCAGCTCTTTGCCACAAGAACTAAATTAGAGCACACCTGATTTGTTTTTATCTCAGAAATATAAGCTGTATGTTAAAATAGAAAATGGCACATATAGGTCTCAGTGTACACAGAAACACAAACATCCAACTAAGAGAAAAAGACAAAAAACTGGGCCCAAACAAATGAAGGAAAAAGTACAAAGATCAAAATGATGCCAAACAAAAAAAATCACAAAATAAAAACCAAATAACTGGCAAAAAAAAAGATCTAACAGATGAAGCATCACCACAACGGGAGTCTCCAAGATAAAAAGAAATGAAAATGCCACAATGTTGGGCTGCACCTACACCACAAAAGCCACAAAAAGATGCTAAATAAACATAAAACTAAGGTGAACATAAAATACTTAAATGAGAGTATTTTATAATAAACTGTTGGATGTTAACAACACAAACCAAATGATTTTCTTAATGCTTGTGTTTTGTGTCTCAATCTGTCTTCAGTAGTACAGGATCGTGCACCTACCATGCAGAAGATATATCCATGATGAATGGCTTATTGTGTGTGTGTGTGTGTGTGTGTGTGTGTGTGTGTGTGTGTGTGTGGGTGTGTGTGTGTGTGTGTGTGTGTGTGTGT
>JBAMHV010000006.1:12734583-12750608 GCA_037177535.1 Pseudomugil gertrudae | reverse complement strand
TTTTCACTCGGTCCTCACTTCACACTAAGTGCAGGAATGTGTGTGTGTGTGTGTGTGTGTGTGTGTGTGTGTGTGTGAATGTGAGGGGCAAGTCTGTGTTGAGATGCCACAAGTGTCTGAACAAAAAAAAAAGAATAAACAGGAACATCCCGGATGTGTGTGTGTGTGTGTGTGTGTGTGTTTTATTTATGAATCTGAAAAAGATCAAATGCTTCAGCTTTGAAAGGAAAACTGTTGGACCTGTTCTATAAAATAAGAGTGTTTATTACATTGTTATTATCTTGATTGTTTATTGCCTGTTTTTTTTATCATTTGGTGGAGACTTGCCTTTTCTGAGCCTGGTGGATGAAGGAGTGACTCCTGATAATAGCAGGAGGAGGTGAGCAGGAATGGCGCTCCTGCAGTCATCTGGATGAGCTCTAATTCCAGTCGATGGAAAAGCCCGGCCCGCAGTTTTTCTCCATCCTGCCTCCGCTGATATTTATGCATTAGGCGTTTCTGCAGTGAGCTGCTGAACATTGATGTGTTTTTAGGAGGTGTCCCCACTCCTCCCTCTCTTCCCCGCGCCTCCTCCAGCCGCGGATCTCGGTGCGCTCAGACGCACTCGGCGTTCAGACTCCAAAGCACCCTGATGGCCCCCCACCACATGGATCGCGGTAACCAGACAACCTGCCTCGGCTTTAGGCTCCCCTAGCGAAGGCAGAACCGCGACAGCCTCCTCCTGGACTACCGCATTGTATTTATTATTTCCAGCCAGAGAAAGATGATGATAATGAGGATGCGCCCGGGATGGTGGATTTCCCTTTTGTGCGTGTATGTACTAATGCACGTCGGTCATCAGAGCAGCCCAGCTGCCCGGAAAGGTATTACTGTTTTGCATCTACGTGGAATAACCTATTTCAAGCTAATACAGTGTTAAATCTTTATAAACTGGCCTGAGTTCATTTAATTTTATAAGCCTCAGTTGCTTCATGAGCATCATCTAAAATATGCACGCAGCAGATGCTTCATGTTATGAAAGGAAACGGAACAGATCGACATGTTTTCACTGCTGGCTCGCGCACGCGGGAGCAGACTAATGAAATCGGTGTTTTTTCCTCTGTGCAGGAGACGCCTCTTCGGGCAGGTTTGACACGGAGGACACGGTGCCTCTTCGCCTCCTCTACAGCAGACACAATCACAGCCAGATCACACACGATGAGCTCAGCACCAGAGTCAAGGCCAGCCTCGACTCTACGCAGGTAGGCAGCTACTGTGAGGATGTCCTCATGGAGGATGTGTCTCCTTGTTTACAGCTTAGCTTTCATCTAACCTGCTCATCTCCTCCGCTATGTTCAGAGAGTGAATTAAAAATAGCAAATGAAAAGCAAAACAGACAGTGGAAGACAGTAATTACATTGGTTTCAGGTGCATTATGGGTCATTGCTGCTTTCCCAACCAAATTACAAAATAAAATCAGGTTGTCCTGCATGGAGGTCCTTTAAAATCTTCATCTTAAAGGAGCCTCTGTAGTTGCAGTGTTCTCTGAGCAGACTAATAGAGATTTACAGTGATCAGTCAGGATCATCAATACTTTGATGATCATTTTCACTCAGCAGCATTATTTAAAAACCTCCTACCTGAATGAGTGTCTAAGCTTGAAGCTTGATTGATTTGCTTCATTGTCAGTAAATTTTAGCTCATCATAAATGTGCCACTATAGCTTGCAAAATAAATGGCAGAAACAAAGATTAATCATTGATCCACTTGCTGTTAGGCCCCTATTAGAAACAAAATCAGCAGTTTCTCCACAAGAGGGCAGTGAAAACTATTTTTAACAGTGAACTGACCTCATCAACAGCATTAAACAATTTAAAGGCGCATTATTAAAAATATTGCTATAAAATTTCTTTCTGGATCTGAACTCTTACAGTATTGTTTCCCCAGTGAAGCACAATCTGATCAATGTTTTAACACTTAATGCTAATTATCTGGATATGTGTTCTGAAAAGGATTGGATGAGCCAAAGTCTGTCATAAATTTGTACAGGTTGTAAATATAGCCCATCATTTTCAGTGTTGTGATGTTACTTTGTGCAGGAGGCTGGTTGTTTGGATGCCAGTGGCAGACTGTTAAAGTTAGCTAAATTAGCGTGGGATTAGCTGTATTTTGTCCCAAATCAACCACAAAACCAATCATAAAGCAAAACAATGAGGAAATTGGTCATAATCCCATTGGAGCCATTTGGCAGCAGTTTGATGACCAATACAGTGCAAAAATCAGTCGAAGCATGCACTGAGTCAGTTTGGTGAAGCAGCATGTTTGCTGGGTGCCGTTCAAGAGATGAGTCAATTAACACGGTGCAAACTGGTCATGCGTTTTTAATTTGCAGGCCTATGGCTTGTGTATGTTAGCTTGTTCAGAGTGGAGACGGCTACAGATGGTAGCAGGCAGGGAGGTGTTAACCCTTTGTGGCTCCCACACCTCAGCCACAGATGCAGCCCTGTGGGTAAACTAGATAAAACAAGCCATCTGCCAGATGATTTTAATATTCTCTTTCTGATGCGGATACTAATTTAATCGCAGGTTTGTAACACAGACTTACTTTGAACTATGTTTTAAAAGCAGGTGGCTAATTTCTACAGAACAGAGCAGTTTTCTGCTCAGATTTGTGTTTAGGTGATGTCAAAAATGACCTGAGCACTCTTTTTGTCTTCAGGTTATTAAGATTAACATACAGGTTTAGCATTTAAAGCCTAAAATTGTCACGGCCAGGAGCTCAAAAGTGGGGTGAGGACCCAAATGCAGGCAGGAGGGTGCAGGAATTGGCAGAAGGCAAGAGGATTGCAAATGAAATTATTTATTTAACACAGACTAACTGAAAACTGACACAACTAAGACTACTCACCAACAAAATGCAATGGAACTTAATGAACCCACAAAGACAACTGAAACCCAAGGACTAAAATAGAAACAGAACTAAACAAGACCCAGGTGAACACAATCTAAATTAAACACAGATGAAACTAATTAACAAAACATGAAGCTTAACTGAAAACAGAAACACAGGAAACCCAAAAAAACACCACCCTAAGTGTCCAAATCATGACAAAAATATAATATCACTTAATTTGTGCATCCTTTAATTGGCTAGAAAATGAATCGTATAATAAGATAAATATTTGTTTTTATGTATTATTGTAATTGCATATGCAGTCATGATGCATTGCAACCCTTTCAGTGTCATTCCAGCTCTTGTCTCCTTCACTCCTTTTCAAAATGTTTTATGCCATCTCATAGCTGCATCGAGGCTGCTATTACAACCTCCGGGTTCAAAATGAGCTATAAAATACACGTAGGAAGTAAAGAACAAATCAAGAATAAGCGGGGAAGGAGCGACGTGATGCGACTTTGATTTGATATGTTCCAAGTTGTCTGTTCTCCAGAGAGCTGAAACTTGTGATGTCACTTAGACAAAGTTTGATCATTTATTGGCTGTTTTTAGATAAATAGCCTAAAAACAAAACTGTCAAATATTTCTTAAAACGCGTGACATGCAGATAGTTATTTATAGGCGAGTGTTGCGTTGCCTATTTTCAGTCACAGATTCAAAAGGAACTGAATGAGCAGTGGGAAGTTCAGCGAGCTGTGCACGTTGTTTTGGTGGAAGAGCAAAACACTTAAAGTGGAGTCATTCTGAGTATGAGTGTGTTGTTTGGCATGCGTCACTGCCTGCCTCTCTGCACAGAGGATTGATAGCACTTACAGTCATACTTAGAGTGGAAAGCCAGGTCTGCAAAAAGTCAGAAATCAATGAAGAAGAGTTAGTGGTGGTTTCTTAGTATCGGCCCGGCTCTGTCCAGATGGGATGTGCTTTCATTAAGCACTATTACTGGTACGTCCTCCCATCATGGATCCAATCTGCCAGATTATATTTCATCACAAGTGTAGGATTGCCATTCTTTCGTGGTCACATTGACACTCATGCACTCTCTTTTCTGCTCATATATGCATTGACCAAGCAGAGGCACACTTCAGCAAACAATAGGCTGTGGTCACTGGGGACATGGTTGCACTGAGGTCATCCTTGGGTGAGCAGAGGGGCACTTCCTGAAATGAAGAGAAAAGAAAGAAAAAACCCCTCCTCCACTTGTTATCATTCAGACTCGGGTCTATAATAAAGGTAGCCCATAGGGCGAGCTGAAGGGGGAGGGGTGGGTTGTGTTTAAGGTCAGAGGACCTGCAGCTGGGAGCTCTCGTCGACCCCAAGGGTTGTGTGATGAAGCCTGTAGCATATGTGACCAATGCTTTGAATAAATGAGACCCTGCTCCGTCCATGTCACTCATGTGAGTGGAGCAGAAAAAAAGTGTTTCTATGGAGGACTGTTTTATTCATTATTAAATAAATTATTACAAAGATCCATAAAATGAATGCAAAATTAAAACTTATGTATATTATTGACACCTAATGAGTTATTGAATAGCAATAGTGTACATCTGATTTATTTTGCATTCATTTAATAGAATATTTATTAATATAGTAATTTATTAAATTAATTATAAACAAAACAGATCTCTGTATATGTAAGAAGAAGAAGAATGAACATGTAGTTATTTACTTGACTTCACTGTTATGGAGTAATTAAAGTTAGCAAATGTTTTACTAATTACTCACGTCATACTTGAATCCTTTGCAGAGCTTCATCTTCACACAAAGGAAACTGACCTGATGACATGATGGAAAGCATAATTTCTGCTGAGAATGAACATGCAGCCATTTATCATTGTGAATGAGAACTGCCCCCTCCCCCCAGTCTAGCAGTGAAACATGCCGGTATAGGAAATGGATGGATGGATTCATTAGGAGTAAATAACCTGTGTTCTGTGAATTTTTAGGTGGATCATGTGGCCCAGGCAAGCTTTCAAGTGGATGCTTTTGGAAACCAGTTCATTTTGGATGTGGAACTAAATCAGTGAGTATCAAGCTGTCTGTATGTTTATGTTGGTAGCTGACTATCAGGCTGTCTTTAGCTGTCCATCTATTTGTGTTTCTGTCTTTGTAGAGATGCCTGGCTGCTGTGTGTGAAAGTAGCTTAATTTTCCTGGAAGTGTTTGTGATGTTTTCTTGGATTAATGCATAATTGGTGCTTTTAGGCTTTTAAGTTGAAGTTTAAATTCACTAATTCATTCTCAACATTGCACATTAACTAATACTTTTCTCAGTCTTTTGCTTATGTTGGCCGTTGTGTTTCAGCAGGACTAAAGTAACATTTTCCTGCTCCCTGAAGTATTCTTTATTACCTGTTTTTAGAAATGCATAGAGAACATAAATAACTCCTGCCAGCAGTGCCAAAGCGGTCTGTTGTACGGTGAATGACCATGCTGTATATGTGCCTCTGCTGGAGTGTGTTTATATGTCTAGAGCAGGTCAGTTATTGTGTATTTGAGTGTGCGAGTGAGATTTAGAGGTTCCATCATAATGGGAAGTGATTTACAGTAAAGGCTGAAATGTTGCCCTGTCAGACACAGATATTGATCACATCTGTGCTGATGGAAAGTAAGCTGCTCTTGCTCCATATTTCCTCTGTCCACCCTCACACTTATTCTTTCTTTGTCTTCACCTCTTTCCTTTTTTTAGATAGACTTTTGTTTTGTTTGTTTCTTTTCTCCTCTTCTTGTCTCTGTTTAACCAGTAAAACTGCAACATGTGAACTTGGCACACGCGTGCAGTGACACACTCTGCATGCTTATCACAGCAGAAATCACTCCTCTGCTGAGGAAAATGTTACATCACAGGAATTCCCAGGTTAGGAGGATATGTTTCTGCAAAGCCTGCCGCTCACAGCGTGATGCATTGTCCAGCCTCGGATATGAATGTTTCACTCATACATGTACATGTGCTCAGAAGCTGTAGCACATGGGCAGATATGCATCAGTGCATAGCTGCATTATTAAATGCAGAGTGATTATTCATTTGTGACACACGGGGTGATTACTAAATCATCCCAACTGGGTGTGCCAAAGAAAAAACATCACCATCTATCTATCTATCATTTAAATATGACTTCACCAGAGCATAACTCTTTCCAAAGCACCGCCATGTTTCTGTTATGTGGTGAGGGGCTAAATGGAGTGGTGGTAATGCGGCGCGGACCCAAACGCAGGCAAGCAGGAGGCAAGAATCAGCAAAACACAGGAAAACATTTTAATGCAGATTACTGAATACGCAAACTAACACAATGAACCCATGACTACAACTGAAAACCAAATGACTTATAAACAAACAGAACCGAACGAGACACAGGCGAATCACATAACCCAAATCACAGGTGAACTAGTTAACATGAAACAGGGAAACACAGAACATAAGAAACCAAGAAACACAAAAACCCCTCAGTTTCTGTTTATTTCTGTTCTGACTTTGTTTTTAAAGTTCAGCATCTTCTGTGAATCAAATGTAAGCAAGTGCACGGTAGTGATCTTAAGCACATTTTTAAATGAGACTGGCAGTGGGCCGAGATTACTGAGAGTGCATTAGCTTCCATGCAAACAGCCAGACGGCTCTGTGCAACTCTCATTAAGAATAAAAGAGAGAGATAAATGCAGTTTAACATTGTGCTGTGGGAGATTTTTCAGATCCTTTCCCTCCAGAAAATCCAGATATGGTTTGCAGAACGGAAGTGATTTGTTACTATCAATCAGCTAAGAGAGTGAAATAATTGTTTAAAACTTTATAAGCCAGATATTTCTTCGGAAAAGCTTTTAATGCACTAGATAATGTGATTCATGTTGGGGCTCATAAGGTTTTGCACTGTTAATTTGGTAATATTAAACATCCTCTTTTTAGTTCAGAGATTTATTGACTTTATATTTTAATGTATGGGCATTTAATTGGCAATCTGTTTTGATTATTTGCTAATTTAATAAAGCCTTTCATTTTTCTTGAGCTACATCTCTGGCCTTGTTGTACTTTTTCCATGAAGCTTATTTAATGTCCTGGGTTATGATGGTGTACTTTTGTGAATTTTTAACATGGTGTTTTGAAATTTTGGCTAAATGAGATTTATTTGTTTGTTTATAATTAATGCAATTTTTGGGTGGGAAGCGGGGAGGGGGGAGGGTTGTATCTCATTATCTGCACCTGACATTTGTCTTCTTGCTGCCCTCGTCACTCCTGTCCGTCCTCCTCATACACGCTCCACACTGAAATGACCCCACATCTCACAGTCACACTAAATTTGTTTGCATATAGTTTTTATGCCAGACAGAATGATCCCAGCTGTTGGGGTTGTGTGCATGAATTAGTGGGAGGCATTTTAGCTCAACGTTGGTTAACCGTACTTTGTAGCTCCCAGTAACCAATACTGATTCTCCCATGATCAATTAGTGGCACAGCTGCTGTGCATTTTGTGCATCCCATTTGCCACTGGCAAAAAAGAGAGATGTGTTTTCAGTTTTCTTTTTGAGCAAGGTCCCACATTACATGTTTTAAATATAATTTTCTCGTCTGTCTAGAGGTAGTTACCCTTAGACTGTGAATAATCCATGTGTAGGCGTTTTGTGAGAAAGTCATAAGGCAGTACTTCTTTAAAGCATGCTGATATATATGTCATTTTCCTGCTTTCAGTTATAAAGATATTTTAGTTAATTACTTTGGTTTAACTTACCTCAATCCAAAATACCGGCTCCAGTTAACCTGAAAACATAACGATGCTTCCAGGATTCAGAGCAGACATTTTGTTTTGACAGTACATGTATTTATGATATATCAGCATTAATAAAGTTTATAATTTCATGCTGGAGTTGCACTTTCATTAGAAACAAGTCATGTTGATACAAACCCCACGTCTAAAGATAAAGTGTCCACAGGGATGAAGTAAAGGAGTTGAGGGGTGATGAAGCCTTACTACTCCCTTATGCTCTTTGTCTCACTCAACTCCTTACTGATGGCAATTTACCATTCAAGGGAGGCTGAAAATGGGCTTATTCTTTGGAGGGGGAGGAGGGGGGGGGTTGCCTTTTACATGTATACACAGACACAGAGACACACACTCACACACAAGTGCCAAAAACCCAGACATCACCCAACAAACTCCCCTACCCCACCCCTCTAGCTTGAATAATAGATGGTGCTGTAACATTAAAAAAAGAATACGCTCATGTTTGTGTATCAGGGGTTTGGTACCTTCTGCTGTATGTGACAAATGGGGAATATTTGACCTGTGTACACGTACAACAGTTCTCCTTAGATTAAACAGAGTTACATTCAGTACAGTGATAAAACTTGAATACAACCTCAGACTTACTTTGTGATCCAGAATAAGCATTTAATCATGTCTGGATACTTTGCATGATAAAGAAAAATCATACTTACTCAGATGAATCCATTAGCTGCATTGCTGGAAACACCTTGCTTGATACTGCAGAATAAAACATACTGGGAAATACATTAAGGTGTTTTTTAAGGTAAGGAGATGAAATTACCAGATTTTGAAGCAGAGTGGCCTCATTGGAGTGCCACTGAGAAAGCTTTAATGCCTGTGACAGCTTTAAGCACAGTCCTCTCTTGTCTGGTTAAACTTCTCTGCAGCTTCTGCAGCATCCGAGCTTTTTGAGAAAGGGACCTAATGAGGGTACAGTCTTGCTTTGAATCCTTCCTGGGTTCAGTGACACAGCACTGAAAAACAATAGTACTAGTACTACGAGTACTAGATAGTAGTCCATCACCTCTCTGGGGGTGTCCCAAGGCTCAGTACTGGGACCACCAGTCTTTCTAAAAAAACACCACCTCCTTGGGCCCTGACATTTACACTCACGTTTCACTTAAAATTGTTTTGTAGATGATAGTGAATTGTACTTATTGCTCCCACCAGATGAGCTCATGGTTGCAGCACAAAGCGCAATCTGTCTGTGACATAGCCACCTGGTTAAAGGAATACCTCCTTCAGCTAAAACTCTCTAAGACTGAAAACTAACCAGTCAATTCAACAAAATTACATTGAAATAAATTTTAGACTGCATGATCAAAAAAGACTGGAGGGATAAGTCCCAATCATATATGTTTATGCTCTTAAGTTATTCTAAGGAACCCTAAAAGACTAATTTCTTCATCAAAATCCTTCTGAGAACACCCAAACATGAGTAATCTGGACTCATTTGCACCTCTGTGTATGTTAGTCCTTTACTCCATCACTTAAAAAGATTTAAACTGATTAAGCACTTAAAGGATAACACATAACTTTTAGCTAATCCTGTAACTTCCCACAAAACTGTCACAAAACATTAAAGACAGGAAAGTAAATAAATAAATAAAGTTAAAAAAAAGCAAAAAAAATCCCAAAACTGTCCCCTGTAAGGACTCTTTCAAAGTCAACACAACAATAAAACAACAAGCCACCCCAGCTGGACACCATATTATTGAACCAATCACAGGCGAGGTATGACAGATCCAGCCAATCGCAGACGGGTGATAGGACAGTTGAGTAATTGCAAGAGAAATCCAATGCCCTGGTTGTACTCTAACACAAACAAGAGGCCAAAGTTCAGGGGCCATAACAAACGTATTGTTATAAAAATGTCAGGCCTTACCTGATGGGACATTACAGAACTGCTTCCTATTGAACAGCATATAAAAGCTATAAAACTAAACCAGGTCAGATGCTAATTGCTATAGTACTTCTTTGATATTTACCATAATTTCTGGGCTAATGAGCTCACCAGAATATCCTTCACCAAGCGTGCAGCAGCTCTATTTCCTTACAGCAACATCAATTGCATTTACTTTTAAGACTACATCATATACAATTCTTTGTGTTTTGCATGATGAGGGTGTGTGGATGAAGTTAAAAATAAATCATTAGCCCTTAAACATCCATCAAAAAGCTGCATCACTGTTTAAGCTGCAGGATTCAAAAAGTGTGAAAATGTAGTGTCTTATAGCTCAGTACATGAATTATAAGAAATGCATTTATTACATTCAAACAGCCCAACTTACGCAACATGTTTTACAAATCAGCTTTGGTCTGTAGCTGATTAGCTTCAACTAGCTGCATTTAGCTTCTACTAAACAGCATATACTGCAGTATTCTACAGCTCATAAGGCACTTTGTGCCATTTTTCTATTAAATGCTGAATGATGAATAAACAATGGTTATAGATGTGAAATAAGTACATCATATTTTGGTGCACAGCAGAAAACAGGTAACTTACAAGTCTAACAACACTGAAGCAAACAGAGGTTGAGTTTTGCTTTCACACTGTTCTTTCATCAGACTCCAACAAGTGAATTCTTTGTGAAGGTCGACTCACGTCTTTCTTCCAGAGCAATCCCTTTCCCACTTTCTCTTTCTGGCCTCCTCAGTCATCATTTTTGCCTCCTTACTTTGTTCAGCCATGACAACATTTGTTTGAAGAGGAATAAAAAGCATCACAAAGCAGAGTGGGAAACATAAAGCAAAGCTGTACAGGACACATGATCCCATAAAAAACAGATTGCTCTTGCAAAATTACAATGTCTTCTTTCTGAAGAGGGCAGTCTCCTCAGATCAACTATAGCTTTCCACCAATTTATAAGCTCGTGTTCAGTACATAACAGTAACTAAATGTTTATGAGTACCAGCTAAAATTAGCAAACGTGAAGTTTTCTAAATGCATTTGGGGATTAAACAGAAGTCTTTGCATGAGGAATACTGGAGTAAAAGTGAAAATGGTGATCATGTCAGTGTGATTTTGTATTATTTAGCTTATATGTATGGCAAAGTGTGAGTATAGACATAGAAAAGAGCCGCTGGGCAGATCTGTTGGGACTAGAGAGTTTTATTTTATTTTATTTTTACTAGAGAGAAGAAGGCTCTTATTCCTCATATGTTGAACCTGGAGGACAGTGTGTTGTTATTTTTACAACTGTCGCGTCAACTTTGCCGGCATGCAGAGACAGATTTTTTATGCTAATGCATGAGTCATTTACAGGCGACGGTAAATGCATTATTAATCCTTTATTATGGCTGTGTGTGTAGGAAGGTGCTTCAATGGTTAAAGCACTCTAATATAATAACGGGGTCCTTTTAGACGCCTGCATGAAGCGAAACACTACCCAAACATCCCTCGGTTCAGTGGTTTGATGAATGTGTAAATATGTGTTGGTGTGGCTGAGCTCTAGGAACATGTGTGTGTGTGTGTGTGAGAGAGAGAGTGTGTGTGCATCTAAGTGAAGACAAGTCTGCAAGAAGATGTAAACCCTGAAACGATTCTGCTGCCGAGTCATTGTGTGTCGTCTTGTTGAGTCCCAGGTGCAGTAGAGGCATCTAAAGTGTTGTCTTAATTAGAGATAACAAGAATGGATTGAAAAATACGACACAGAGAGAGAGAGAGAGAGAGAGAGAGAGAGAGAGAGAGAGAGAGAGAGAGAGAGAGAGAGAGAGAGAGAGAGAGAGAAAGAGAGAGGATCAATACTTAAGGGAAGAGGAAAATTAATTGAAGCTGACAAATGAAGAAAGGCAAATTGCTTTTTGGTGTCTTTGTTTTCATTTTCAGTCTCATTAGGGTTTTACATCCAGTGGAAAGTTTAATAATCTCTAAAGGTGCAGAAAGTATTTAAGTCTATTTTGCTTTAAAGCATTAAATCTTTCATTTTATGACACTTTGCTTCTGTCTTGATCAGTTATGTAGCAATTAATTATTGCACACATCCAAAAAGCTGTAAATCTTTGGATACAGTAGGAAGAATGGTAAAGTCTAAGTGACTGCTGGACTTAGGAATTAATGGCCTCTTTTTTAGTTTGGCAAACATACTTTTATCTGTTTTTAAACAAGCTGGATTTTTAAATAAACTTTTTAAAAACTTCTGGATCATATCTACAGAGTATAGTCTACTTATGCAAAAGCCTGTCGTGTCATATGCAGAGAAGAATTTATGATATTGGGTTAAGAGTCATGGTGGGTAGTAAGTAGCTGCAGGTAAAATTATTTTCTGTGGGAAAATGAATAATAATGCTAGTGTTGCTTATCACAGTTTACCTTTATATGCCAAAGTGGTCAGTGAGTTATGAAAATAGCTGTGACCTCACAGTTGTGTTTGTGTGAAGAAAAAGATGACAAGGTCATGCCTCATATCTGAAAACATTTCATATTGGTATACAGCGCTTTAAACCAAGTTGAAGCTTTAATCCCATTAATTTATGTTTTTAAAATGTAATTTTCTGGATGAATTCACACTAAAGGTCGACTCCATCGGCTGTCTCCTGCTTCAGGTCCTGTGGCAGCTGGGATGGCCCCAGTCAACCTGGAATAGGATAAAGCAGGCATAGAAAACTAATAAATGAATAAATGGTTGTGATAGATGGCTTAAATACAATGAAAGTCATGATCCCCAGAGGTTGGAAGCAGAGGTTTGATTGATTGCTCAAAACAACATTTTCCCTGTCAAAGGAAAACTACTCGGCTCTTTCTGTTCCCACATTTCTCTGAATTTCTCTTTTATATTTTGTTGCTGTGCAAATAACCAAGTGTCCAGTCATAATGTTGCACCACTAGATTGTTTGGTTGGTAGTGAAAAACTCTACATGGCACTTTAAGTGGACCATTATAGTTGTGGTAGAAACCAACAAGCTTAATGTTTCTGCAGGGTTCACTTCCCAGTAAGCAAGAATAAAAATGAGCTTCTATTAATCTATTACTTAATTAGGATATTTAATGTGTTGCAAGGAGGAGAAATGATGTATTTTACATTTATGGTAACATGTCCTTCAAATCATGGTTAGATATGTTATAACACTCAGTTCTTTTTGCATTGATGATTCATCCGGGAGACATTTTTACCATTTTGAGTTTGGCTGTTTTTGAAATGTCATCCAGGATTGTCTGTGTGGGATTTCCCTACTCCCACTCAGGACTTCTAAACATCGTCCTTTACCCAATAACAGTTTTGTTCATTTGCAGAACAAGTATTTGCATCCAAATGCCTGTCAGCTGACCATCATGCCTTTTAGAAGACTTTGCAAAATGTCCATTTGATCTCTAAAATGTCATACTGTAAAAGGTGCTGTTGTTGTGTGCTGTGCACGCATTTCCATTTACATGTGATTTACAGTAACACTCTCCTTTCCCATGTTGAGATAATACATCATCCATCCACATTTTACCCTGACATCTCTACAACCCATCTCTACTCCTTTCCTCCTTTCCTACCCTCATCTCCTCTTCTAGTGCCTGCTCTGTAATTTATTGCAGAGAGGCATGCTATGATTTACTGCAAATGTAATAAGAAAAACTTACAGTGGAGGGGAGTGAAAAAAAGATGGAAAGAAGGAAAGAGTGAAGGAGGATGGAAAGACAGAAGATAGAAAATGTGAGTAAGTCCTTCATATGCCCTTGAATTTTTGTGACCTATGGAAATAGAGGAAAGCACTTAAAAAGACTAGCATGAAATTTTCTCCTTCTCTCGTTTCCTAATTTAGTCTTTTCCTCTATGGCCTCAGGCAGGGTTCCTCTCTCAGATCTGACTCTCCATATCACACACACACGCACATGCACACACTTAGGTTTATAACTTTATCTGTTGCACTGGGAATTATATGTCTACAAGCACATCACGCTCACAATTGTTTGCTAAGAGGCTCTTCATCACACCAAGGAAGACTGTGTATATAGAGCCTGCTCTGGTGTATGATGCAGTTTACATGTTTACAGTATGGTATGCATAATGGCTGAGGCATATCACTATTTTAGGCTTCACTGCAACTCCTGCAAACACACAACACACAACTGTTTTAGCTTGCTATCATCAGAAGGAGGAAATTATCAAAATATTGAACAGCTTGAAAAGTAAGCACCTCTTGGTTTTTTATTTTGGCTTGTTGGTGTTTGTGTTCTATAACTGAGTATGGACTACAGCTACAGGTTTACAATGAAATCTGTTGTTGGGTGGAGCTGAACCTTCCCAGTTTGAATGAGCATTTAGCCACTCAGTGTTTGAACAGTAAATTACATTGTTTGGTCTGTGTATTTATGTTGAAATAGGTGCCAACATGGTAATTTTAGGTGATGCTGGGTACAACGTAAGGCCAGGAAACCTCATCCTGTAATAGGTGAGATATGGCAATCTGTGTCAGTGATGCACTCAGTAAAATCCCGATAGAGGCAATATTAGCGGCCTCTTTACTAGTATTGGCTCTGGGTTGATGACTTATATTTTTCTTATTCAGGTCTTTTTTTGGTGGGGGGGGGGGGGGGGGGGGGGCAGGGCCGGCCCCCCCCCCCCCCCCCGTCCCCCAGGACACATCATGCTCCGCCCCCTCCAGGTCATTATTTAACATTTACTGGAAAGCCAATAAGTTCTGATGCTACCAGTGTCCTTTAGAAGTCACAAAAAACCCACCTGCTTGTAGCTTACAAGTATTTACGAGTATTTAAGAGTCTCCATCAACTGCAGCGAGGTGAGAATTATAAATCTGCAGTTAAAACTGAGATAGATAAAATTATCTTCTCTTCACTGGCTGTTAAATAAAAAGAGAAATTATTAATTATTAAATTATTATTATGATTAAAATTCCAGATTGGAGCACCTCACTGACTGCGGGTTAACTTGTGGTTCTCAGAGGATCTATAGTAGGACACCTCTCTGTGGACCCAGCTCCCAGTTTGGCTTCAGGAAGCACACACCTTTCAGGTTAGACTTCACACTGATGGGCTGATATGGCTGGCATGGTGATCCTTGGACATCTCACCCTCCCCCAGCCAGATTCTGCTGGAGATTGCTTGCTGTGATAATATTTCTCTCTACTGTCGCCCACCAGCCACCAGCTCTGGCTGGAGGATGAAACTAAAATCAACATGTGATGGATTTCCTTTACACGAGGTTACTCTAATTTTACAAAAGCCACAATTCAGTGTTTTTATTGTTTCCTGCTTTAACACAACTGAATCAAATGAAATGGATCCAGCAGCATAAAGTTCTGCATAGTTACTGAGTGAGCTGCGTTGGAGCAGGGATACATGGAAAACATGCTGGATTGCAGCTCCTGTAGTAACCCTGCCTGACACTAATATTGTATGAACACTCAGATGACGTTGTTAATTAGAGTAATACAAATAAAGCTGAATTTAATGGTTTTAATTCCTTAAACAGCTGTTTTTTCTCTTTTCATTTTAAATCATATAGATCATAGAAAATCTAACTACAAGACACAAACAGACTCTTGAGCTGAAATCACAGGTGGAAAAAAAAACCTGTGCACGAGGAAACGATACAGACAGCAGGCTTCAGTGGAACGTTTTCTGACATGGAGAGACGGCAGAGAAAAACACTGCTGAAGGAATTACATAACCTTACTCCAAAGAGATGCTGAGAATTTGCAGAAAGAAACAGGATTCCTGCTCCTAACGGGCGAGAGACCAGTCCTGCAGGTGATTCAGCAGGGACATTAAGTCCAACGTGTGTTACCTCTGTGGTGGGACAAAGTGAACCACACAAGCCCATCTTTTTATCTGGTCAGCTTTGAATTATAGAAACATTACTATTGACTTAATACATCCTTAAATAATGACAATCATGTATGTTTAGCATCTGTAAAATGTTTCTGTGACTAAAAGATAGTCGATGTAAAAAGTGTCTTAATTTTACTCCACTTGCCCATAAATCTGGTCTGAAAGGGTCTAAAACAGCTCTAATCATACTTTTATTTCTACCGCTTTTAGTTTAAGCTTTAAGTACAAATACAGATACAGATGAGCCACCGTCTCAGAGAGCTATCCCACTTTGGGTTTTAGAGAAATGGTGGGCAGGTTCAGTTCTTGAGTCCTGCATGTTTATCCTGCAATGAGCCTAAACAGCTGTCAGACGAGGTTTACCCTCCATTCCCACTCAGACTTCTCTTTACTGTCTCTAACAGAAACACTTTGATCCTCTCTCACCTTCTCTCTGGATAAACTATGCCCCCTGATGGACACAATCCTCCCAGCCCATTGCTTACTGATGTTCTAAGGCATCACAGATCAGGACTCAGGGCGGCTGAGAGAAAGTGGCCTCACTGATCTGTCTGAGTACCGGC
>JBAMHV010000006.1:12716397-12734483 GCA_037177535.1 Pseudomugil gertrudae | reverse complement strand
TAGAGGCAATATTAGCGGCCTCTTTACTAGTATTGGTTCTGGGTTGGTGACTTATGTTTTCCTTATTCACATCCTTCTCTGGTACACCCCCCCCCCCCTTTTTTTTTTTTTTGTTCCCCGTCCCCTATGCTGCACTTTCTCATTCTGCGTGGAGGTTTAGTGTGTAGACAAAGACAGATCCTGGAGCCAGCTCTTGCTGAAGACAGAAACAGGAGTAAGATTGCTGTTGTCTCAGAATGACAACATACTAATCTCTCTCTAAAGATCATTGTCTCTCATAGCTTAGCCCTTTTCTTATATCATGGTAAATAAAAATAATTTCAAACTAGTGTGTACGGTCAAGACAAACCATTTAGATTTATAATGTCCACGAATTCTTTCAGTACTCGATGCATGGATGGAGGGATAGATGGATGGAGGGATGGGAAGCAAAATTACCAACAAGCACATGTATAGAGAAGCATGCAAAGACATAAACTGTTATTAATTTTATAGAGTAATCAAGACAGGTTGGTTTGATCCCAAGCATATAATTCTGAAATCTGTCTCTTTGCATGACGTACAGTTTACAAACCATCCATACTGCGTTACAGATAGCTCCACATGTTCTCCTCAGCATCCCACAACATTCCTCTTACTGCATATTTTAGGAGTCATCTCTGTTTGGCTTGTTTATTGCATGCTATGAACAATGAGTCAAACCCTGCAAAGAACTGGAATGAGACGTTTGTGTCGGAGTCTTCTGCTTTTGGTTTAGCTAGCATCAGTGCACGCTGTTTGGGAGCTGCAGTATTCCCTGTGCAAGCAAAACAGGATTACACATCGCATAGGTGATTGGGCAGTGAATGAATTATAGCCTGGAGACTTTTAATGATGCCTCGGTGGGCGAGGAAGGGATGGGGGCTGGTGGGCAGGTGAACGCAGCTGCAGCTTTCTACCAAGAGCAAGCTTAGACACCACTCCCCCCCCCAACCCCCTCCTTCACTCCTTTTCACATTTCTACGTACGTCTCTTATCCACTTTTCCATCTTACTGCATCAACCTCATGCTTTATCGAGTGCTCTTATGAGGCCCCTCCTCTCTTTCCTTTCTCAGCACTCCCTCGTGCTCATTACGGACTCCTTGACACGGCACATACTCAGCTCTTTGTGTGGCAGTGCCTTTTTATCACCAGGTTAAACGGCAAGCCCATACATGGAGGTGGCAGAAGTCCATTCAATGACTGCAGCATCTGTTTGCAGATGTGCATGAACATTAGCTTAATTATTTAATGTCCGCTCATGTTTTTGTGTTGTTGTATGTTAAGTTTACTGAGCGGACTCTAAAATGACTGTGGGAACGCAGTGAAAAACCGAGCACCCCAACACTACTGCCAATCCATTCATACTGATGGAGAAACATTTGTCCTGCCAGGCTAGTCCTTTTTGTGCTCTTTTTCATCCAAGTGGCACAGCGGTGCTTGGCGACAAAGATCGTGAGAAGAATTTTAGACCACATGGTAAGCTAATACGTGTGTGTGTGTGTGTGTGTGTGTGTCTAATTCACCTCAGGAGATCAAACTTGGCTGATACAGTGGATATATTTTGCCTTAGAGCAACTTATAATAAAATGTTATAAAGGAGGAAGTTTTATGGGAGGGACAGCCAAAGCACTCACTGTTTAAGTCAGTTAAGTTCACTCAAATGTTTAAGAGCAGAATTTTCTGTATTTGTCACTTTATTCATGGCTTTAGTGTGTTAGAGTTGGCTTACACAAAGGGGTAAAGATACAGAGATATTATGTGGTTTGCAATCACACACAGGAAGCTAAGAGTAAAGTATTAGTGTATCTCTGTGAAACCTCCTCCAGGCCTGACTGACAGCTGGATGCAGACTCTCAAACAGATGTTGCTGTGGCATCAGGACCAAGACGGCTTTTTTCCAGTACAGTGGATGATAAGCAGACTAGAAAAAGCAATGAGCCGAGTGATGCTTTAACAGATTGAATGAGACAGAAAATGAGCAAAAGCTGTTTGTTCTGCAACTACACATGTGTATCATGTGTATCATGTGTATCACGTGTGTCACAAATACCTCCAGGTGTGAAAATACAGGGTCTGACTTGCGATAGGCCCTTCATCAGAGCCTTTTATTGAAACTGTGCAGCGTTCGTTTACACAGAGCGATAAAACACATCCAATAAATAAATGCATAACTTTGTTGCTTCTTTTTTCTCCAAATCAAAGCGAAGCTTTAACTCCGCCACCCTCTGTCACGGATGAATACATGTGTGTAGTCATGTTAACGGAAAGGGGAGGGGTGTAAATTTGTGCGTGTGGGGGGATGGGGTCAATGCTGGGTTTGCGTCTTTGTCTGTCAAATAAATTATTTAAATCCCACAACAATTAAAGCTGAAATCTGTTATCGGTGCCCTCCATTAGAGGCCTTGTGAGCCTGTCGTGTTGCGCTGAATCCCCCCCTCCTCGCATCCCATTCCTGGCTCAGCGGGAGTCCGGATGATGATCACAAGCTCTGAATCTTAAATATACAACCCACCAGAACAAAGGCCAGCTGGACATGCCTGTGAACCTAGAACTCATGCACACGTCTAATGTCTTCATCACAGGAGCCTGTAAATGTCTTGATGCGGCTTCATGTTGATAAAATGTGAAGTGTTTAATTTGCACTGTTAGTCTGATGTGTGGGCTGAGGTGTGCAATGAGGGTTTTCTGTTTTGTTTATTCTCCAACACTGTTTTTTTTTACTCACTTTTTTTTTTTTTTTTTGCTTTTAAAATTATTTGAGACATATTGGTGATCAAAATATTGTCAACAACATCAAATTTAATATTAAATAGAAAAAATTATTTACCTACAGTTTTCAACCTTCTTTGATGTTTGTGTCATATCTGCCATGGTAAAGTCCGGCCCGCAATGCATTGTGGTTTATATTGACCCATCTAGTGACCATGGATGGTCACTAGACTACTTGTTAGGGTGCATTGTGGGTAATTTGGAGAGCACTCCTTTTTTCTTTCTGTACACTCAAACACTCCTGAATGGTGTGACCACTACATAGGACTATGTTGGGCATAGGGTGCACATTCAGATACAGCCTGGGACAGGCTCCATCTGCCCTGTGACACTAAATTGGACTAAGCCGTTCAGAAAATGGATGGATGAATAAAATTATGTCTTTATGAAGACCAGTGGATGTTATCTTTGGTAAAATATCTCCTCATTACCCAGTATCATATTTTGGTTACTCAGTATTGTTAAGAAGGGACTGAAGGTTTTTCACTTTTTGAGTTCAGACCTGCAGTTTTGGGGTTTAAAAAGTGGGTAGAAAAACTATGTAGATGCCCAGAATGAAACCACTTTTAAATTGGATGCAATAATACAAATTTAATTTAAATATCAGCTAATCCAAATGATAGCTTAGAAAACGTGGTGATGTCTTGTGGAATGGTGCCAGTCTCCAGCTGCTACTTATTAGCTGCTCTTTTAGGGGTGGAACTTGCTACCCTAACAATACTATTTAGAGTGTAATGATAATATGTAGAATCTAGGAAGGCTAATTTTTATCATTTAAATAAAATTTAAAGTACAGTTGAAGAGCTACAGAGCCAGAGGTGTGGCGGTCTCCTTGTTAGGAACCATGTGGGACTATACAGAGTATCAGTGGGATTTCCCACAAATTAGCTTTCAGAGTCTGTTTTTGATGCCTAATGTTTTGTAATAAACTTTTTTATTCGTCAAGTTGATCAGACATTTTTGCATCTGCTACTCTCATCACTTCAACCTCTTCAGAATACACCTCAATTTATCTTGTAGTAGATTTTCGCCATGATATCCACCTAGGACCCACTACTGTCCTCTGTCAGCAGGTGTGTTCATGTCATCTTTAAGGAATAAGTATGTTTGCCTGAATCAACTTCTCTGACTATATTATCCTGAGGAGCCTGGAACTTACTCGACTTGCAGAGGCGCGGAGTGGTCCCTCTCGGTTAAACAGCTATGATGTAATGTCCACAACGACTTCATAATATATATATAATTTATTTGCTATGATACTGAGGTACTGTTTCATGCAGAGCTGAGGAGGAAAGACCTCTTGTCTTCCCCCTTGCTTCCCAGATAAAGTTCTCGGACCCCCCTTTCCCTTTCCCCTGCGACACACACAGTTTATCGCCCATACACACATACTGATCTTACTGGAAAGCATGTGATCCGAGGTTTTTCTGGCTCTGTTCCTGGGACACTTAAAAAAACCACAAACAGAACAGCCTGTATTCTCTGGCTGAGGCCGAACAGACTTATCAGGTTCATCTGAGGCAGCAGTTGTGCCGAAATCCCCTTTGATGTCTTCCTTCTCCCAACAGCGAGGAGGTGAGCATCTGTCCCACCTCCTCGTGTCTCGTGTTATGAGAGTGTGATGGAAGGTCTCATAATTAGCTCATTAAAACACTAAACAATTAACAACAAAGACAGCAACAACAAACAAACAAGCTACAAACCAACAGGATATATTATTAAAACAACAAATACATTTTGTGTTATAACGTATTTGTGTATGTGCATGTGTGTGTGTGTGTGTGTGTGTGTATTAGTTTAGGTCACCTGTTTATAAAATTAAAGGCTAAATCTTTTCACCTTATTATTACTTGAAATAGATAAAGATGGAGCAAATTCCCATCCACATTCCTTTGTGTGTGTGAGTGTGTGTGTGTGTGTGTGTGTGTGTGTGTGTGGAGGAAAGCTCATACATCTCTGTCTCAGAATGGGCTTGCAGTGTGGATCACCGTTGGGATTTTTGGGTCCAGCTCTGCTGAGAAAGCACACACAGACTGATTTCCTCTTACTTATGCCACTCTCTTCTCTACACTCCTAATTTATTTTCCTCTTTCTGCTTCCTTGCCTCCTTTATCACTTCATGACCTTCACTCATCCCTCATCCTGCTGATAGGGACACATGCATATACACAAACAACATTTGCTCGAAGGCTGTGTTTTTATAATTGTGTTTATGTGCGTTTGTGTGCCAGGAATAGCCTTGTCCCTGTAAGCTGGTCATAATTAGCTGGGCTGATGCTCTGGGGCTCTGTCGCGCTCAGATAGAATACAATCATCCTATCCATGTGAGCATGCTTAACTAACGGAGTCACTTGCATAAAAATCACATATTTTCTAATAATGTCTTTTTTTCCTTCCTTCTCTCAGTGATCTCCTGTCGTCGGGGTATGTGGAAAGGCATTTGTCAGAAAATGGGAAGGCTGTCATCACCAGTGTAAGATTTTGCAACTCATCCCCCATCATACTCAATCACAGTTTTCATAAAATATTTAATCTCCATTAAAGATCTGAGTAATTTAAAGTTACAAATGAGCTAATCCACATTCAAGATTCAAATTCAAGATTCAAAGCGTTTATTATCACATGCACAGCAAGGAAACAGGTTTCCCTGTACAGTGAGATTCTTACTTTGCCGTCCACACCGAATGCCATAAATATTAAAAGTATATAGAAAGACTAATTTAAAAAGAGCATGCAAAAGAGTAAACATAAATGTAAACTATAGGTAAAATATAAGTAAGTAAAGTATAGCACATAGCAGTGATGCATCAGCTGACCTGGGGTATGTTTGGGAAAACCCACCAGCTCTACCCAACTAACTTATACAATGGGATGAATCACATTGTGGACAGTTTTAGAGAAAAATGAAGAGATCTTAATACCACTACATACCAATCTCTGTCAGACTTTATTACCATCA
Organism: Pseudomugil gertrudae; assembly: GCA_037177535.1. NCBI lineage: Eukaryota > Metazoa > Chordata > Actinopteri > Atheriniformes > Pseudomugilidae > Pseudomugil > Pseudomugil gertrudae. The sequence continues at coordinate 12,728,733 of JBAMHV010000006.1, read as the reverse complement.
TTACAATCTCACAATCTTCACACACCATCCATTATCTGTACTGCTTATTCCAATGAAGGGTCGCGGGCAGCTGGAGTCTATCCCAGCAATCACTGGGTGAGAAGCAGGGTATACCATGAACAAAGCACATCACAGAGCTAACACAGAGAGACCAACAACCAGACACATCACACCACTATCATATGAATAAAACGGCATGGGGTTATGATGTGATGAAACACAGATGTCTGGTTTTTTTACCTGACTCCTGTAAGAGCAGAGTGGCTGTACAAGCTGCAGTGAAGACGTGCTCCGAGCTGTTACTTGTGCTGCTTCAAATTCCTGAAGAGCTGTTCATCTTCCAAAGCCTTTTATTGCTTAATCGAGGCGTTAGTTTTCACACAGAGAAACCACACCCCATCCAGCCTCACAGTCTTGCAGACAGAGGAATTGTGGGACTTCAGAAAACCTAAGTGAATCTGTGGCCTGATCCTTGAACTACTGTAACGCAGGATTAAGATGGCTGTGATAATCCTCTAAAATCTAGTCAGATCGGTTACGGGACACCCGCCAAGGCATTGTGTTACACAAAAGACAGGATTATAATGGTTGGGATTTTCTCATCTAAGCAGCAGAATAATGAGATATCAGACACTTAACAAGGGATGATCCAAATGAAGATACCACATACTGGACAGTGTGGTCACTGCTAAGCACAGCAGCAATTATGAAGCAGTCTGTGAGATAATTCACTTTGAACACGAATACCCAGAAACACACTCCATCTGCGGTTATTCCATTAAATAGAAAGAAAAACATTCCCTTCGTGTTTATTAATGCCTGCTTTCAGGTAGGTTAAAATGAGCCAGGACCTACGGGTTACTGTGCTCCTTGTAAAGGTCAAAATGAAAGTCACTGTAACACAGCTGCTGCTCCTTTAGATCGAGGCCAGGATCCACTCTGCTTGGGTTGTACATTCTTTGGCAGAGGTAATACCATCTTGTTAATCGTGGTCTATTCATCTACCATTAGAATCCATTGCAGGTAATGAAGAGCAGACTTCAGATCAGTCCTGAAAGCATGACCCACCACTGAACTTACTCACAGATTGTCAACGGCATTGTGATGCTGTTGTGTTTGAGGAGTAATGGTACGGAGGTTTGGACCCAAATGCAGGTAAACAGGAAGCAGAAGAATACAGGAAAACCTTTTTTTTAATGAAGATCCCAAAACAAACAAACTCAATGCAATCGTAACCAGAACTGAAAACCAAAGGACTTAAATACAAACAGAACCAAACAAGACACAGGTGAACCAAATAATCTCAGTCAACACAGGAAATACAAGAGGACTACAAAATAAAGACAGGAAACCAGGAACACAAAACCAAAAGCCTACAAACCCTAACAAGATGCATAAAATCACTACGTAAAAACATCATTTTTTTAAACATATTAATGTTTTTTACTTGCTAAATTTATCAAATGAAATAGATACTGTGACTGTTGCAGGTTGGGTACTTTGTAGTTACACATTATATAATTCCATAAATAAAGACTACTGATCAATTTTAAAGTTAGACTAGTGAGCTTGCTGTAGTGGATTTTCGCCGTGCTGCCTCTATGAGGACCCACTACTGTCCTCTGTCAGAAGGGGTGTTCGTTTTATCTTTAAGGAATAAGTACGTTCGTCTGAATCAGCTTCTCTGACTATATTAACCTGAGGAGCCTGGAACTTGCTCGACTTGCAGAGGCGCGGAGCGGTCCCTCTTGGTCAAACAGCAATGATGTAATGTCCACAACGACTTTATACTATATACATATAATTTATTTGCTATGATACAGAGGTACAAGTTCATGCGGAGTTCGCTCCTCTGATAAAGTTCTCCGACCCCCCTTTCCCTAAGCAACACACAATTTCCTCATACACACACACATCCTGATGTTTACTGGAAAGCATGTGCACAGAGGTTCTTCTGTCTGTGTTTCCGGGACATTCCAAAACCCATTTCCCTTTACCCAGAACAGCCTGTTTTCTCTAGCTGAGGCTGGACAACGTTCAGGTTCATCTGAGGTCCACCGAATCCCCCACATTGCAAATATTATATGTGGTGAATTTACAGAAACAAAAAGCAAAAGTAAATAAATAAGAAATTTATTAAAAACAGTGAGATGGAACAAAAAACCATAAATGCAGTGAATATGTCCATCACACTTATAATAACAGCATGTAGGTCTTTACCAGAAAGGCAGTTTTTAACAGGTCGTATATGAAAGGTTAGCTGTTTTCACAGAGAAAGCTGACGCTCCACTTTAGCTCTATCTTAATGGGAATATAAGGTTGTCCAGGAGCTACTGTCCTTGAGTTTACTGCAGTTACTCAGAGGAGGAGGTGCTTTTTCTGTCAGACTCATAAGCGACACAAATCTCTGCAAACTTTCCTCAGTGAATTTATAGTTTTGACCAAAATAATGATTTAGTTTGTTTATTTGGCATGTTTAGTGTTTCTTTTTTAGGCCCCTTTGTTGGTCTTTATGTGTGCCCTAATCCAGTTACCCCATAAAAAGATTGCTGCAGGATAAAAGTCTCTATTGGTTGGATGAAAAATATTCTTCGTATTTCCCTCCGCTACATTTCTCTATGTAATATACTCGTGAGAAAAGGGCAAAGTGTGAAGAATATTCCCTTTCACTGATACGTTCCCCTGTTGCATCCATTTAAGTAGCTTTAAGGTTGTTAAATTTGTTCCACCACTCACTGCTGACAGTACACACACTGCTTACAGTCATTAAATAAGTTTAAAAGCTTATTTTTTTATCTAACTAATCAGAATTCCCTTGTTTTTTTGTATCTATGGGAACTTTATGATTTGCATGAGACTCTAAAATGACATTTTGCTGTGGGGCTTTAAACAGTGTCTGTAAATCATCGCTTTGTAACAACTGACCCACTGATGATTAAACATCCTGTCTGCATACTGTGCACACAGAATATTAGTTTGTGTAATTTTTTTTATTAAATGCTTTTTTTTTGGTCTCATCATCCATATGCTAAACTTTATTTTTGCCATCTAGGGGTCAGAGTGTCCTACAAGTGTCCAACTTCATACTTTTCATTGTGCATTGTGTTGTCTAGAATTGATGATTAATTACTCATATGCAGGTCTAAGGAGATCACTGACCATTTTAGCAACACACACATGTTGAGGATGCACCGACAGCACTTGGTCTTGATGTTTCTTTGATGAGAAGTGGAGCAGAAGGTTCGGTGCGGTAGGGGAGAGTAGTAAGGATAGTGGAGCACAGCGCTACTTATAAATAGCCCTCCCTGTCTCCTCTCAGCCAAGCTCGCTCTTCATCTGTATCTTTACTCACATCATCTTTTCTTCCACATCTTCCATATACGCTGTCTTTCATTCAAAGAAGAAGATGTAGGTGACACAGAGCTAAATTACTACTTGTTTTCCTCATTTTAAATTAATCGGATTAAACTTTGGTGGATGGATGCAACGCGATCGGTACTGAGGGAGAAGGAAGGTGCAAATAGTTGTGATAAGCAGAAACAAAGAAAAAGTCAAACATCTCCGGCACAACTGATGCAATTTCACTCAATTATTGAATAAAAACCATTCATGCAGATGAGCTACTCACATGTTTAATATGCTCTCATTTGGTTTTTTATTTGTCCTTCAATTATCTTTGTTTGAATGCATTTTTAAACACTATCTAAGTGCAAATAAATTTGATTTCCTCAAATAAAGGTGATCTTTTAATGCTTTATTGTTTTTATTAGGAAAAATCAATCAAAATGTTTTGTTTTTTGCAATATTTTAGATCATTTGAGCAATGATATGTAGAATAGCTGAAACACTGTTGAGTTCTAAATAAAAGAAAATCTCAAAACTATTAAATATTATTATCAAATATATTTTCAGTTGGATTTAGTGAAACTATAAAAAAACAGGATATTAATTAAAGCTGAAAGAGATTTGTTAGTCCCTAATATGCCCACATCATTAAATATGACTAGAAATAACTTATCTCTGTGTTCCTAGGCTTACATAAACTCAAACTGCCCTCTCATACATATACTGGAAACATTCTCACTACTGGGAATACTCCAGAGCAGTGCCTGGACCGGAGGCAGCATGTGGTGCAAATGTATGCTGCAAAACGTTTTGTTCACAGCTCTGTAATAATCCCAGTTAGCTCAGTGATGCATGGATGTGAACTTAAAATCATTTTAAATCATTACCGTTACATTTCCACAAACGTGGGGGAAGCAACATGCAGATAATCTGAAACCTGTGGTTTCCTTTGGACGTAATTCAGTCTTTATGCTGGGATGCTGGCTTTTTATTTTCACATACTGCAACACTTGTGTTTAAATCTAAAGAGCTGGAAATCGGCTCATACAATCCCACACAAGATTGAACACAGAAGACTGGCTTGTTATCTCTGACTGCAAACCAGTAATCATGTCTCTGTTTCAGAGCAGCGTTTACCACACATACATGAGAGTTGTGTAGATCAAATTCTTCTCTCAGCAGTTAAGTGAGCAGGTTTTGTGTTGTTAAAGAGTTGAAAATGTAGGTAAAATATCAGTTGAATTTCCTGCCAATTGAACACATTGAACTCAGAATATACAATAACCTCCTAAAAGGAAACCTTGATGCTATACTGTGCAGCGTGTTAACACCCTTGTGACAACAGTTCCCTGGTCATCCCAGCATCACATGGATGAGTTAACATCCTCACCAAAGGCTGTTTTTGCAGGCAACATCACTTCTAGTTCCAGCATGCAGCATGCCAAGACGTAATAACAAAACCACACAAAGCAATGGGATATGATTCAGGTTCAGAGTTGGTTGTGGAAGTGGACTTTGACACACACTGCTGTCCACAACATCAAACTGTAAAACAGAAATTGATCCTCTGATAATTGTGGAGTTTCCTCAGGGAGACCTGCATCCTGCCTAATGGCTGTTAGGCAGCAAGAAATGTACCAAGAAAAGATAGCCAGAAGAGCACTTAGATACTTAGACATCATGCATGTCTCTGTAGACAAGAAATTTTATGTTTATGCCGATAGGGAGAGAAAGAGATGTACACAGGCTGCAGACATATAGATAGGTAGAGGTGGAGAGAAGTCAGAGGGAACGAGCAACTGTCTGAGATGGAAAAAATATTAGTGTCTAATGATGCAGCGTGTTGGCACACACATATGATGTGCTGCAAAATGTAAGGTGCAAAATACCAAACAAGGACACATTACTGCACCAGAACATACTTATGTCTATTAGGAAATGAGGTCTGAATGATAGTTTGTACTTTACTCATTCCCTGGTGAAATATGGAAATGAACAGGTGATTTAAGGTGGTGATCATGTTTGTGTTCTGCACAGGGAGGGGAGCACTGCTACTATCAGGGAAAAGTCAGAGACATCCCTCAGTCCTTTGTGGCACTCTCAACCTGTCATGGATTGCAGTAAGTACAAATATTGTGGCATTTCCGATGTGTGTGTGTGTATTTTTGTCTAAGTCACTGTTGCTGCATCAGTGTGTTCAGGTTCAGGTGCTGCTGCCATTTATTCATTAGGTCAATGTAATTATTTTTTGCCAGCCCTTCCTGCCTGTCTGCATTTTGTGTTACGGGTTATTCACACAGACACCTTCTCCTTCTCCTACTAAACCTTTTTGTTGTTGTCTTCTCCGGTCCTCGTCCTTATGCTGGTATTTCTTAGTGCATTTAGCATATTAGCATCTTCACAATGTTTATTGTTGACAGTGCACAGTATTTAATCTAATTTGTCTCTGAAAACATAATGAATCACACCTGAGTCATTATTGTGTGTCAAAGCTTGCTCCTACTAATTATGTCTTGCCTCATCGCATTGTCAGGCTAAATAAACCAAACAATGAGCACACTCATGTCTTACAGCTAATTATTGTCAGTTAGGTGAAGCTTTCTTCATACTTGCTAATTAAGTGAGTTCAGGCATTTGGTCATGGATGCATGTTTTATGTAATTGTGGCAGTATGTTGGGCAATTTGTCTGCACAGCTAATTGTGTGATAGTGCATGCATTTGAATGAACATTAGGATAAATTATTTCCAGTTTTATTTGTTTATTTAATTGTGACCGTGTAGGTTAATGATAATCAACACCAAACTTGTCTGATGTAATAATGCTATATTATAGCAAAGATGCTACTTTCCACCCGGCCGGTCAAAAGCAGGTAAGAATGTAGAATAAAGACAATACAATACAAAACAAAATAAAATGAAAAAATACAGAATTTACTGTGCAGAAGTACTTCCTAACACACTCCCACAATCAGCAGATATATAAACTATAGATAACACAACAATAAAAAATTAGCACAGGTTTAATGTTTGTTTAGTCCTTTTTGACGCTGTTCGGAAACACCACAGGGTTCCTTCATCTGGTGGTGCTAGTACCACTATCACCCTCTGTTTTAAAGAAGCCATTTAAAGGAGGAGGAGTGAGAAGAAGTTTGGATATAAAACAAGCTAGTTTCAGATGTAGGAAGTTATGAAAAAGAAATATGTTATGGTTTACAGAGATAGAAAGTTAATGGTCTCTTTCCATAGACTTTGTTTCTTTGTTCAATGATGATTCTGTCATGTAAAATGTTATCCTCCTGGAAATCACCAGGTAGTGTGGAAAACACTGCCTAAAATGGTCTTATTTGTTTACATGTTTGCAAATTAAATGGATAATTTTAGCTATTTTTTATGTGACTAAAAATAACAGAGTCCAGTAAAACCCCAAATAATAATTTAGTTCATACACAATGTCCAGTTTCTCCCCTCAGGAGAAAATGTCAAACCTTATGGTAAAAATCCTACACGCTGTTTTTTTTTACACTCAATAAAGGACATGATTTACAAAGCCAGCCCTGAAACAGACTCGCTGCAGCTGTAATAAACAAACATTCATTCATGTTTTTAGATTTACTAAATCCTAACAAGAACATTGTCATGCATGTGCAGAATGAGCTCACGTTTACAACAAAACATTCATCTTCTCAAAAGAAAAGAGAAAAACACAATCGAAGCACAGAAAAGAGAATGTGTGTGAAAGAGTCGTATGAGGAAGTCACTGAGTGCAAAGTGGTGTCACAGGGTTGCACATTAGAGGAAAGTGTTTGCCTTTTGCTGAGTCGGATTTTTTATTATAATATACATCCTGCTCTTTAGTCCCCTCTCTTTACACTGTCTGTTTGACGCGCGCACACACACACACTTTACTGTGCAACCTGATATGCTTTTAGCTGTATGTGGAGGAATAGGCTCCACTACCACATCCATCAGATGCCAGTTCAGCATAGATTCAGGTTCAAAATTAGAAAATCATTCACATTTTTAGCTGAATAAAAATGTCAATCTGTATTAAAGAAAATGTAAATCATCATCAAAAGCTTTTTCAAGACAGGCTTTTATTAGGTTGAGGAGTGGTACGGAGGAGTGAAACTAGACAAAAATACCTGAAATAAAACAGGAACAATAACAAAGTAAAACAGGAAATTAAAAGTCATGCACCTTATTTAAGCTAACATTTTTTTGTGTGTTTTGCAACAAATGATCTGAGCCACAAAAATGACATTTAGCATTTTTTAATTTCTAAAAAGGATTTTTTAAAGCTTTACATACTGTCGGATGGAAATGTCCAGCAGACAAAAAAAAAAGGAAAATTAAATGAGGCCTTCGCTCAGTGATGAACGAACCTGTTATGTAAAAGTAAAATAAATATGTAAATGATTGTTTTCAGGATTTTTAAAGCATAAAAAGCATAAAAAAAAGCATAAACAGTACCGTAAGCTACATTTGCTGGCTAGAAAGCTAAGTAATTACATGATTACCTTAAAACCCCCTTTTCATTTCCTCCTGGTGGGAGAAAGTCTTTCATTTTGCTACATTTTTAATATAAAATAGTTTGCTATTTAAAAAAATCTCAAAAGTAACCACAATAACTAAAGGTTATGTTAATAAAAAAGATCAGGAAGGGCTGTGTGCTGTGAATATCACAGAGCTCAGATTTGTGTAAAAATCCAGGACTGAACCAGAACTGTTTTTAGTCCTGATATAAAGCCACAAAGGCACTAACAGCTAAATTATGCTCACTGGACTTTCAAAGAAGTCTGTGCAAAGTGATCAATTATTACAAACAATGCATATCAAATTAAATGTCTTGATTTTAAAAACTGAAACATAATCAGTTCCTCGTGTTACATCCTGCTTCCAAACCAGTATAGCAAAATACGCTCCAGTACATGTTTTCTCTCAGATGTAGCTCCATTGGACAGGATGAAGTGGGGAAGGTGACTCTCTGAGCTGAAGGCCAGTAACATTGATAAGAAGCCCAATGAGAGAGTTAGAGGAGAAAGATGGATTGTGTGCTCCTGCAGTATTTACCCTCCTGACTTCTCACTTTGACCTGAACAATCTCCTAAAAGCCTCAGATAAAGCTAATTAATCAGGTCTACAGGTGCACGTGCACCCAGACGCGCTAGCAGGACGACGGGACCTTCAGCCGTCAGCACAAAGACACATTGATCTCTTCTTCATGTAACGGTGGCCTGCATAGCTAGATGCATATCCCTCTTCATTTTTTATCTGTGTTTTTTGTGTTTTTTTCATTTTGTACTTTGTCATAAAAATGAATGTTTGCATGAGTTAGCAAAGTTTGTATGCTGTTAATGTTGGTAAAGATTTGTTTGCATCTACCTGAGTCATGGAACTCCTGCCAACGTGTTTGCTGCACAATGACCATTAGAATGATGGCTGCTTGTGTCTTTAGCCATAAACACATGCAGTACGACCAGCAGCCAAACTGTAACATTATCAGTGTTGTAACAGAGTCATTGGAAACACTCTCTGTGAATACTAATAATAATAAAAACGTTTATCACAATATTATCTACACTACACTGTTCAGAACTGACCTGATTACTCATCAAAGTGTGATTTGTTGCTTTCATATTGCGGTAAACTCTGTAAAGTGTAAAGTCTTCTCCTTACAGTGAGCTCAGATAATGACTTGCTTACCTCCTGGATACTGCATCATCAGCATCATCAGCATCATCAGCTGCACTCCTTTCTGTTTTCTGTGATGTAGCACCGCTCCCTGTGTGCTCTGTTTTCTTTCTGCTTCTACCAAACGACTCATTTTGCATCACCCTCTGTCTGACCTGAATGCTGAATGTTGTTTTTTCACGGCAACAGATGTAAACACAAACAGACCCATTGCCTTTTTAACTGACAAAAGACAAATTATTGATGAACAGAATTGCAAAGTCCTTTGTTATTTAGAATAAGATTATTGGAATAATAGAAATTTGGTGTTTTGAGTATCAAATGTTTCAATGTATGGTTGCATCTATCCAAAATGATCTAATCTTACGTAAATTGTCTGAAAATGTAGATTTGTGATGAATAAAACAACCTGTGAAGCTTGTATTAATGTGGGCTCCATCTGCTCCCACCTCTTTTGCTTTTTCAGTGGAATGTTTTTCGATGGCAATCTCACCTACATGATTGAACCTGAAGGACCGGCCAGCAGCAACGTAAGTAGACTTTCAATCCCTTTATTCCTTCAAGGAGCTGAACGAAGCTCAGTGCTGTGGGAGTTATCACTTTGTCATGGGCTCTTCTAACCCAGCTGCTGCTGAGTTGTTCATGGCCATGTGCTCTGCCAGATGTACTCCCAAACCCTAGATTCCTCTTTTATTAGTCATCCTTTTGTATCATTCAATCTCTAGTTGCTCTTGAATTTGCAATGTTTAGACCTTGTTAACTGTCTGACTACCAACAGTGAAAAGCAATGTGGTTGCTTGTCAACACAATCTTTCTGAGCACTTCCTGAAATTTGCTGAAGCCTCACTTGAGTGACGAGCACCACTTGCTGGTAATCAGCTGTGATGCTGTTGTGGAGCTGGAGATACATGGGAAGGTTTTTTTTTTTTTTGGATGAGGGGCGCATATCATAAGCCAGAATCAGTCACAGATAACAACCCTGTTGGAGAGATCTGAGATTGTCTGATTAAAACCTCCCGTAGAACTGTTTACTTTTGATCTGAAAGGGACAAAATGAGGCCTGACAAGCGTGGTCAGAGATTGGTAAATGTGTTTCTGTGTGTGTGAGAGCTCTTCTGTGGATGTGTGAATCTGCACTCATGAGTGTTGGTAGTTAGTACACAGTGGCGCATAGTGGGAGGAGGAGCTGAAGAAAAAAGCTAAATACACCCAATCTTTCTGAAGCTGAATGGAACTAGATGTTCTCTACATTCATCAGTGAAGCTAATTTATTTATTAATGATCTCACAGTTGCACAGTAATGAAATGGAGAGCAAACACAAAGTGAGTGGAAGCACGGTATTTCTCTTAATGTGAAAATGAAGCATAGAACATGAAAAGGACACAAGCTCACTGGGTTTATCGCTCATCTTTTACAGTTCCCCCAGTCTGTGTTTAGATCCTCCATTTTTGGCCTTTTCTCTGCACCCATCATTCCCTCTCCAGCATTTTCTGGAGAGACTGAATTATTCAAAGAAACTTATAGATCGCAACTCAGATTGCTGCAGGAATCTTCCACAGAGGTGAAGCCCTGGTTGTCTTTTCTGGTCATTCACACTTAGACTGTGATGTAAAATTCATGAAAGTTGTAAAGATTTCTTTAATAGTTCAGTCTAAGTGTCTCAAAACAAAAAAAAATATGCCCCAAACACAACTGCCTGTCAAATAAAATAACAGTTTTCACTGTTACATACAAAATCATATAGCTCAAGGAGTTTTTAACCTCTATTAACAGATGCTGATTTTAGACTCTACAAAGCCTGCCTAAAGTAAACAGCACATAGCTGGAAACTTACAGCAGCACACACAGCAAACCAGCTGTGTGACAACACAGGGCTACTTTATGCTCAAAAACGTAATGTTTGACTCATCTGCAGTCCACTCACAGACACATGATCCTAGTTTTAGGCATAATCTTGTCAAGAGTCATGCGCTGCAGATAGAAACACTGTATCAGGACAAATGTTCCAAATGAGGCTGTAATTCCTCTGTTACGAGTCACTTCACACCCAGGACTTTACTCAGTCCACTCTTCTGTTTGGTTAGGTTTGTAGAGGCTAAGGATAAAGGAATTTACCAAATGGGCAATGCTGAACAGATAGAGGGGTCTGATGTAGTGTTGCATTCATTTCAAATGGGAACTTGGAAATTATCATTTCCAAACAAAAATAAAGAGAAGATTGAAACAATAACAACAGAGCATACACAGAGCTGTTCAACATCTGTGCAATATGTTATTAGTATGCATAGGTATATAGATTAGGTGGTGTGTGTGGGCTTTGTCGGTATATTAATCTCCACGCTGTCCTGAGAACAAACTCCACCAGCTTTGTCGTGTGGTCATTGAAGTGAAGTAAATTAAAAAACAAATATGTGAATAGAAAGAAAGATATGTATTGTGTAAAGCAGCAGATCTGGTCTTCAGGATCTACCCCCTGGCAGCTTTGAGATGTGTCTCTTCTGCAACACACCTGAATCAAAGGCTCAGTGCCAGGATGTGGGAATTGTCCTGTGAAATAAAAGCTCCATTGTTCCAGTCTGTCAAATTAAAAGACTTTTATTTTATTTTGCTCAGTTCTTTCTGTCTCAAACTGCAAAACATCTATCACTTTGTTATGATCTATATGTTCTAACAATATAAAAATATGTGTATTTAAAGAAATCCCTGTTTGGATGAAGGCTGTGTTTGGAGTCAGCGTGGTTCCTATCGACCATATGGTGATTCCATCTGCCCTCCTCCCAACAACACAGACAAAAGTTACACAGAGCAAAAACTCTCTTGCACAAGCTCCTTAATTCACTTCATGCATCTACACTGTTTTTTTGTCCTTTGGTCTGATGTCTGCTTGTACTGAACAGAAGTAGTTTACATAACTGACAAGATGTAAATTCACAACTATGAAGTCCTCAGTCACTACATGGCAGGTAAAGTCTGCTTGTCTTCAGTGTGTTAGGGGCAAAAAACACCAAATGTTCCTGGTTTTATTTATTTATTTTATCTTGACACTTTTACAGCCCCACCAGGACTTGGGGGAGTGGTAAATGCACACATACACTTCATTTTCAAATGCTGCAAAGGACTGAGACCATGCAAACTGTTGTGTTGGTCACAATGCAGAACATATAAAACAAAAGAACAGAGGAGGATTTTATATTACGCTGATTTTTTTTAACCCCTTTTTGTAATTAGGCCCGAGCACCGAAGGCGGTGCGAAGGCCTATTGAAATGCAAGCGTTTATTATTATTTTTTTTATTCTTC
>JBAMHV010000006.1:12681445-12715607 GCA_037177535.1 Pseudomugil gertrudae | reverse complement strand
GCCAGAGGAGGCGGTGGCGACACAAGCCGAGCGGCGCCAGAGGTGCGAGGGCCTCCATCACCGCTTGCGGTTTTAATATTAGAAATATGTTTCTTAAGTTTAACAAATAAAGTTCACTTATAGGGAAATCTACTGACACAGTGCTATGCTTAGGAGTTGCTTGCCTCAGCTTTTGGCTGTGTACAGGCACCCTGTTGACTTTTATGTTAGACTTTCATGTGTTGTTCCTTTGTTTTTGTAGTTATTGTTTTATGTAAAGAACTTTGGAGGCTGTGGCTGCACAAATGTCCTTTATAAAATAAAACTGGTATCATGGACAAATACAGTGCAATATTCATACAATATATTGTGTGGAATCGGGCCATATAAGCATGGTTCTGTTTGTGTGTATTGCTGTTTGTTGGGATTTGGTTGTTAGTGAATGGTGTCCAGTTGATGGGAACTTGAGCCATTAGGGGTTCCTGCATGTTAAACACCTGATAAATGTGTAAGTTTCAATACATTTGTGTTCTTTGTTATAAATTATCATCACATTCAATAGTTTCATTCACTTAACATTCCATTTGTTGGCAATCCCAGTATTAGTTAAAAATTTTGACCTGATGCATGTCTTGAAAAAATTATGAAAATAAGACTGCAAGCAGCATCCACCCGGGTCCGAGTCTCCTGGCTCCGCCGCCGTCTCATACACCAAAAAACTTAACTTGTCATGGAGTAATGTGTTAAGTATGAAGGCTGTCAGTTTTGGTGCAAATCCCCTGTATTTTAATCCAGATATGAGGGAACTGTGTTTGGTCTTCAGGACCACTACCACTTTACAAACCCTTAGACTTGAACAGTGTTTGGTCCTCAACTTGTCAGGAAGCTTCCCACTGAGTTTGGAGTCAAAGTGGGCATAAACTCCAACATAGCAGGCACCCCGTTGCCCTGGCAACATGTGTTTTATTTTCTTTTTCTTCTTCTTTTTTCTGCTTGTCTTGAGGTGTTACACATGTATGCCACATTTCATTGTCCTACGCCAAAGCACATGTTTGGGAGCCCATTCATTTTTGGTGATTTTATTAATTTATTTGCTGTAGAGTCATTTTTGCATTGCAGTCTATAAGAACCTCTGGTTATCAAATTGTTCATTGATCTTGTTGTGTTCCAAATTGTCTAACTTTTCATGGGTGTTTAGGAGTTTGTATTTGTGCTCGATGTGCTTAGTAGAATAAACATTTAAAAACAACAGGGTCCTCTTATATGTTATATGGACCCGAATAATCACAATTAGGTTAAAGAAGAAAAAGCAGCTTTGCTGGTAAAAACAAAGTGAGCTTTATTGTTATCAGCATTCTTGATATTCTTGATCTTGATCCATGCAGTGGAGTTTTACATATTCCACAAAGCTGGTGGCATTAAGACCATTTAAAATGGGTTGTTTTGAAGCTTAGGATGAAAACATTGAAGCAGTTAATTAAAGCATCTCCTAAAATCCCATTTTGTCCCATCCATATTGTTTTGCTTCATTATGCTTCAGTCCTTGATCTTGCTTGATGATATGACCTTTAGGAGCAGGATGAGAGGAGTAACATGAGGGGGTAGGGAGCTGATGGATGAAGGTTCAGGGGTTTGGATGGGGGTTGTAGCAGGTTTTAGGGTGGGGGTGTTAGCATTAGATGCCAAGTGGAAGGTATTTCATATGAGGACAGACTGGGAGTAACGAACGCTCAAAATGATGGGATGAATTTGCCTGAAGCTGAATTTATGTAACTAAACACGGTGCAGTTCATTCACACATATGCAAAGAGAGTGAGTGAGAATGAAAAGCGTGTTACTGCTCCCTGCTTTGTATTCATTTATATTCAGACCATTCAGTCTGCGTCTGAGGTACCATCTCCCATGGCAACCCAGATCCCGCCCCCCACTCATAGCATAACATATGAAAGCCATCTGTGCAGACCCCCTAATCTCCAGCGCTTACACACTCCCTGCCGAGCCTATATGCTGTGTGTATATATATATTTTTAACAAAGATGACTGGCTGGAGAGATGATCTGGAGAACAAAGGCATGAAGTTCAGAGCTGCTACTGCTCTAACACTGACAACAGGAGCTGTGTGTGTGTTGCAAACAATAAACAACCCTGATGTTACTTATTTTAGTTACCATCACATCATTTACCACTGATCTCAGCATTAAAGGAGTCTGTTACAATTATGTCTGCTGAAGTTTAATAAATCCACACACACGGTAGAGTTGGACAACATCAAAGGCAAGATGCTATGCTAGCTTACCCAGAGACCGTGTTAAGATAGATATTTCCCCAAAGAGCTGATCGTTGTTCGGGGAAATGTGTCATTTGCTGTTGTTTGGTTATGCTAACGTCAGTATCGGAAAAACACATTTAGTCTATAAGGTTAGAGAATCTTCCTCACATTATTACCTTATATTAGATATTAGCTTCAGTTTTTATCTTTATCCATCTGCACCTGCTCTCATCCCAGCTCTGTCTCATCAGTGCTACCATACCAGTTTGTTCTGGTGTTTGGCACCAGTATGTGGGAGCAGATCCCACATGCTAGATGGAGTTTTCTGTAATTTGGGTTTAATTCGGCACATCCGGCTGCTGCTTGACTGGATTCACATCGTCCTGCTGGGGGGCACGGGCTATCGCCATTGTGTTTGTGTTTTATGTCAGGACCCAGGGATTCTCCTCAAGTCATTGCTGTCATGAGGTGAACACACTAAGTGTGTAAGAGGGACTGACAATGTTGATGAAATGACATCTTACAGTATGAATGAAGCGGCTCAGTTGTTCACTTTGCCATTCTTGAATCAGACACATATTCTTTGTGATTTTTGTTTTATTTTATGACAGGGTAGAAAACATTTTAAGCTTTTCACTAATTTTAACAATGTACAGTAATGTAATGGATTACAGTAGTGACCAATATGCAAACACACGAAAGGCAACAACCTTATATTTGGCTGACAGACTGTGTGGAGTGGAGATGAAACCCCCCATTTTATTAGTTAATCATAACTCTAACTCAGATTATTCATGCCTAACAGAATTTAATCTACCTGCTGTGACAGATTAAACATAAAAGGACAACTAAAAGTTAATAAGGCCAGTAAAAACATCAGGCACAGTGTTCACATTATTAGTGCATTAAACAGTTGCTCATCACAGGGCTCTGTGACATTAATGAATTACATTAAACAAATATACAAAAATGATTAGTCAGCTGTAGATGACCAATAAAAAAATAGAACCTAAAGTAGATGCTCATCAGAATTCATTTTCAGTAGTGTTAACACATTGTTTGTGTACCAAACAATGAATGTAACAGAAAAATAAAGGATGTTTCATCCAAAATAAAGTCTGGATTGAAAATACTTAATAAAAAATATTAAAATGTTAGTAGCTGCTTGTAGCAGTTAGGCTGGTTGTTGTTTCTTTGTAGTGACAAGCTCTTTAGTGGTTCTGATCTGTAGGAAAACAGTTAAAACACAGTAGCTGATTGCTTCACATGATGGCAAGCTGAACACAGTGCATTAGTAATCTTCATTTTAAATATCATCCCATCCTTCACATAGTTTCTTCAACACCAAGGACCATGCTAGAAGCCAGTTTTATACTTTAGCATGTTTTCCTTTGAATTGCCTTTTTAGCTCTTATTTCCAGAAATCGATCAAAAACTCCAGGAAAGCTTCGACTGGATCATCTTCTATTTTTAGCACTTTACAAACCCCAACTGCTTTCAAACCAGCACCCTGGAGATAGCTTGCAGATTATTTATTACCTTTGATCTTTCATGCCTTATTAGTTTTCAGGAGTTTACCTCTGATTCTCTTTTCTCACTGTGGCTGGGTTACTACAGGAATATCAATCTCTATGGCTGACATCCGTGACCGGGTGGAGTAACGGTGGCCTGCATAGCTAGATGCATATCCCTGAGAAGGGGCATAACTCTGTGAGGGGGCATAGCTCTGTGAGGGGGCATAGCTATAGGCCTGGGTGCTGCCAACCTCTGATCCATACCTCTCTGGAGCAGAAATCTGAGGTATATACACCTGAGCCGCAACAGGGGCTGCCAAACTTTGTGCATACCCTTGTGAAGGCATATAAGGCTGTGCATCGATCACTGTAGGAGGATATGTCTGTGGTGGGAATGGCTGTGGACCATAAACTGGTGAGGGAGGGTATCCATTGGCAGTGAGAGGTTGGGTGGACTGGGAGTTAGACATAGAGGTTAGGGGCAACCAGAAAGGTGAAGGCAACCGCTTACACATGCAGTACCACATGAACATGAGAAGGGCAGATAGCATCAGTCCTCCAGAGCATCCTATTGATACATACACAGCAAAACCATTGGAGAAAATATTCTCATATCTGGCGTTCATCTCCTTGGTACGGAAAAGGAACCACACTGAGGGTGCAATGGAAATCGCACCGCCTAGAAAGAGGAACATCCCAGCAATCAAGTGACAGCCCGGACTGTTCACCAGGAATCGGACTGTTTTAATGTCCGGTTCTGGTTTATCTGAGCAGCAGCAGGTTTTGCACATCCCCGCCATGCACAGTAAGAGGGCTAAAGAGCTGAACAGGAGGCCTGCAGAGAGGCAGAACTGCAGGAGCCGCAGATCCAACTGGTCCACTTTAGAGTACCACTGGAAATTAAACAAATGTTTCCTTTCAGACATACAAGCACAACAAAAACATGGAGGAAAGCAAATGTTAAACATACCTCAGAATCATAATAGTAGCATCCAGAATATCCATCCTGCTTCACACATTTAGCCCACAAACCATCATACACGCTGATGTTCTTGGCATTGCGATTGAAGGTGACGAGTCTCGTTACACGCCACTGTGGGATTAGTGCTGCCACGGCGATACCACCAACAGACACGAAGGCAATAAAGAAGGCGAAAGCGTTGGTGGCGTGGATGTCCCGGCACGACATGGCTGGTTGTTGAGGAGCTGAGGCAGCTAAGATGAATAAAGGACAGACAGAAAAGAGTTGCTGCTTAATCCAATGCGTAGCAATACAACACAACTTCTGGGAAAGATTGTGATTATAGAAGTTCATCTGACTGGCCCCATTACTACTGAAGTAAGCTCAGTGTGCCACCGGCTGACCTAGCTGTGGGCAACCCCCCTACGTTTCTATTCAGCACAGCAAAGTTGACCTAATATCTGCTGTCCCTGAGAGACAAGGCTCTCATTTCATTTGCAAACAAAGTGGGAATGACTTGGTGGCTGAAGCTGCACAGCAGAAGTGTCGTTACAGCAGAGCATTACTAAATCTCTACAGCAGAACAATAAGTAATTGAATTAGAGGCTCAGACTTTATGTGACAGTGACAAGACAGATTCGTACTACTTTTTTTTTATGAAAACTGCTGTTTTAGTTTAAACAAATTGAAACTAAGGAATAGTATTTGTTATACTGCTTATCAGTCAGGTTATTTAAAGTTTATTATATGCACGGCACACAAAAAGTTAGGGATATTCACTTTTTAGGTGGAATAATTCCTGCTACACTGATATTACATTGTATTAAAACAATAACTAACTACAGTAGTGGGTATACTATAACATAAAATGTCATTGTCTCAATAACTTGGCATGTTAGGTGTTGTTTTGGTCTCATCATGTCTGAATGTTTTTGTTTTTTTTTTTGGTTTATCGTCTTGTCAGATAAAAGCATGTTGTGTAATTATTAGTACCAGTACTGAATTCAGTAATTCAATTGTCTAATTAAATTACCTTGTAATACCTTGTACCTTATTATTGTACATTTTTGTTTCATTATGACATTATCCAACAATGTAAATATCCCTAATTTTTAACTGAACAGTGTATGTTTATATTGTTAAAGGACTTAATCTGTGTTTTACAAAGAAAGAGGGACGTGTAAAGAACAGTTTGAAGCTTTTTAGAAAGGTTTTTAAGAACATTATGTGTACGGCTTTTACATGTCAGCAAAACTTATTGGTGGTTGCTTTACTTAAGGGTACCTGATGTGTTTTTACTCCTGAAATGGTCTTAATTCACATTGGAATATGGAAAATAACCATTATATTTAGTTTTTATTAAGCCAACGTTGTAAAAAGTGTCTTACATCTAAGTGGAGACACTGAGTCATTATTGTAAGCAGAAGTGGAGACAATGGTAACCGTAAGATAACCACACAAAAGGATAAATGTGGTGTTATGAGCCATAGCTGTGTAATAAGAGCAGTTTAAATAGCTATGACTGTATATGGGCGCGTCACGCAGCCGCGATAGCTTCAATTAGCTTCTATTAGCTGGAAAACTTTATAGCTGTGTTTTGCTACCCTACTGAGTGCATCATATTTAAAACAAACGCGAGATTTTCACGTGTTATTGTTTGTGTGAATTAGAATCGATAGCGTAAAAGAGAGGGAGACATAAAAATGATTTATTCCCCATATTTATCTCATAATTAGTCAGCGAGTCGAAAGCTAGTAGGCTACCTGTTGCTCGCTTCTTATCGTTTTAAGTGAAGACTAAACTATCTAACTTTATGCAGTATTGTGTCACATACCTTTTATTTGATTATATCCATCAGCATTCACATCGAAGGTGGGGGCATTTCACATTAGAGGGCCCGTACATAGATATAAAACCGAGGAAATGCTTACAGTAGATCGGAGCGTAAACAGGATGTGGCTGCGCTTGTCTCTCTGCCCTCCGCGTTGTCTTGCAGGCTTTTAACTCTTTCACTTCTGAGGTGACGTCGACTTTAGGATTCATGATTTTGGGACTAGACGTGGTTGTGAAGATCACAGAATCAATCAAATAGTATGAAAAACAAATGTACTCTAGATTTAACCAGAGCAGTAAAACAATAAAGAAAAGAAAAATGTAAAGGATATAATAAAATATATCAAATTGTACACAGTAAGAACATAACTAATAAGTGCAAAATAAATCAAATAAATGTAGTTGCTATTACATGGTTTTTAAAGCTTTTCACTGATCAATTTTATTTTGTATTTCAGAAAGAGATTCACACTCATGTGATATACAGATCTGAAGGACTAAGTGATCTTCTCAGCGGTGAGATCTGCATACCTGAATAATTTATTACACGGTTTACATTTGTAGAAGATCGACTGTTCTGACCATAGTCCCTGCTCTACACAGAATGTGTTTCTGAATACTACATTTCATGTGTTTCTTTACCAGGTGATCTACCAGAGCCGCCTTTCCCCAGTCCTCCATTTCCAGGATCAAAAGTTGTTCACTGGAGAAAAAAGAGACAGGTGTGCAATCATTGCAGGCGTCACATATTCCTCTATCTCACTGACTATTTGTCAGGAAGTAAATATGTTGACATACTCACAGTCATGCTGTTGATGCTGTATGTTAAAACCTGATCACACAGTTTTCCTCACGTATGTTTTAGGTCATTTACAAAGCCAGTGAGAACGTTTCTTTAGCTCTTCCATCTTCTATTTCCAAATTTCTCATGGAATATTTATCCTATAGTAGAATCTCTCTCAAGCCTTGCATTTTCAGAGAGCCAGTCAGCTTTTTTTAGTTATCCAAACCTCTTTTATATCCATCCATCCATCCATTTTCTACCGCTTTGTCCCTGAAGGGGGGCTGCTTTTAGTTTTTTTGTCTTTATTGAGTTTTATGCAGGAGAAATGGGTTAAACTTAGTTTATTTTTATGTCTTGAGGTTCTCTTTTCAGCGACCATACATCAATTGAAAATGATCAAACTATGTCCTCTCAGGCTCCACGTATGTCACGAAGTGTAGAAGATGAGACCAAATACATTGAGTTAATGGTGATCAACGATCATTTAATGGTAAGTTTTAACTGCTATAAATATTTTAAGATGTAATAAAATGGACGCTCACAGTTTCTGATTGAGATGTACTGGAAATGTTTTCTGTTCAATAAATGCCACATTTAGTACAGGAGGTGCAAAAGTATGGTGTTTAGATGTGCAACTTGTAGATGCAACCCTTCTCCAAAGCTAAAATAAATGTCTGAATCCTGCCATCCACATGCCATGCAGCTCTGCAGAGGCCTGGTAACAAACCATTTGTTTCAGGTGTTGGAGAAGGGCTTGCTTTAAAAGTTGCAGGATAGTAGATCTTGAGGACCAGACTTTTGCACCCTGATTTAGTAACCAGTGTTAAAATGTTAGTTTGTTGTAATTATTTGAATCCAGATGCTACTTCCTGTTATCATGTGTTTGCCCTCTGTTTCTCTCTCTCTCTTTCTTCAGTATAAGAAGCATCGTCTTTCCATTGGGCACACAAATAACAATGCTAAGACAGTGGTCAATATAGCTGACATGGTAAGAATTGTATTGATCCTCTTCTTGGAAAGCTTGCCACAAACACTCCCAGATATTGGATGCGAGCACACGCGTCTCATTTAACCAATCCTGCTCCTGCTCTTCTTTTAAATCCTGCAAAGCAGCTGTTAACCAGCCGGCTCCTGTATAAATGTTCAGATTTCTGTGGAGCACACTGAAGCAGCTGTGGCAATCTAACAGATATTTTAAAGATTGATTGTGTGTGGCCATGTGTGTATTCAGTGTAACTGAAGTCTGACTGCAGAGTCATGTCTGTAAGGTGATAGAATGATAAAGGCCATGCTTTTTGCTGTGCCCTTGAAGATGATCATATGAAACTGGCTCTTTTTGGGAAGGACACATTGATTTCCACTGTGATGTACATGAGCAGCACAGTATTGCCAAAGTAAGACGGGAAGCAGCGACACGTCTGGTGCAGACTTTCTGTGTGATATTTTGGTGCTTCCTTCTCATCAGCTGCTGTTGGAAGGCTTTAATATTCCCACATTGGTGGATTTACAGACACTGTGATGGAGCATGAGTCATACTCCTGTGAAACTTCTGATATTTTGCTTGAATTTACTCTTTCTAAAGCCTCTGTGTTTGCTTTCATAAAATGGAAAGCTGTTGAGACCCCAGGACACAAACAATATTATTTGCCATTGCCTGCTTTGTCCTTCAGACAGTTACTGTTGTTGACTGTCTGGTCTCTTGTCATGTGCTGCTGCCTGGTGGCAGGATCACACTGGCTGCTTGACTTGTCATAATAAGCAGCTGGAGACGGTAATGAGTATGAAGCGCGCCTGTCATTTGTAATAATAATCAGATCACATCATTCTGTGTTTTTACACGACTTTTAAAGTTTACACCTCTCGGAAGTTAACTTTGACTTCATGTTTGCTGCTCAGATTTTCAGGGAACAGCTTAATACTCGAATTGTGCTTGTTGCCATGGAAACCTGGTCAGCCGACAACAAGTTTAACATTGACGATGACCCCATGGTGACACTCAAGGAGTTCATGAAGTACAGAAAGGACTTCATCAAGGACAAATGTGACTCGGTTCACCTGTTCTCGTAAGTGTTGCTATAAAAAATGGGAAATTGAGGTTTTATCAGGGAAATGTCTTTTTATTATTAAACCCATAACTTCTTTTCTTTTCCAGAGGCAATCGCTTTCATAGCAGCGGGGGTGGAGCTTCTTATATGGGAGGAGTTTGCTCACTCACTAAAGGAGGGGGAGTTAATGAGGTAAGGCCACTGAGCGCATAAAAAGAGTAAAACCAGACAAAATTACTCAGAAAGCACTATCCCTCTCTTCATATGGTGTTTTTAGTTTAAATAAGGAGATGAAATTGGAAATAAAGCCCTATATGATCAAATAATTGTGATGAAACATTAAAGAGTGCTGTCCTGATTAAACGTAGGACAGCATCTATGCAGTCAAGAGGCCGGTGGTGGTTGTGCTAAGTTTGCAGGTATCTGATAGGCAAGGCAAGTTTATTTATATAGCACCTTTCATGTACAGGACAGCTCAAACAGAAAATCATAAAGAAAAAAGAAATTACAATCACTACAAGTCTAAATGTAACTATCCACTAATTGTAACTATCAGTATTCAAATACAGCCAATCCAAGGTTATATAGAGTAAGATAGGGATAGGGACTATGGACTGGACCCCCCCCCAATGATGGATGGATGGATGATAGGGACTATGTAACATGGCTCAGACAGTTCAGATGTGATGGAGAAGGGGAGCAAGATTGTATGAAACACCATCTGAAAGGCAGAAAAGCATGGCTCAAGGCTTGTTTGCCTCAGAGAGTTTGGACTAGAAAACACTTGAACCAGAGCAGAGGAGTTTGGCAGAGTGTGAAGGTGATGGAGCAGAAGGAAATACAAGCTGGAGAATGAAGCAGATGTGCAAGAACATATTTTTTTATTCTACTGGTATAAAAACATCATTGGATAAAGAAGATAAGCTGTTGTCAGTGAACCCAGATCTCAAGTCTGCCCTGATTCCCTTCAGCACATTGTTTTCTCTACGTGTCAGTGCTGTTTGTGAAATACGTTTTAGTTCCGGTTTTTATTCAACTGATCAAAATAAATTTAAGAAACTTTTTTATATAATAACTCACTTTACCCCATTACATCTTAGTTTTTTTCTGACTGGTCCAATGTTATGTCCTCTGTCCTATATCCACGTTTTTCTTTCAGTACGGTAAAACAAACGAGATAGCCATCACCCTGGCTCAGTCTCTAGGTCAGAACATCGGCATCTTCTCTGACAAGAAGAGGATCCTCAACGGTGCGCTGACTAACACAATCAGCACTTTTATTCATCTTAAACTCATGTAAAAGCTTAATACAGTTATTTTTTTTCCAGGTGAATGCAAATGTGATGACCAATGGGCAGGCTGCATCATGGATGACATTGGGTAAGTTAGGTTAAATATCCCCTCTTCCCTTCATCTCACAGCCAGCCAGCTCACCCATCACAGATGCTGGAGACATTCTCATAGCTTTCTCACTAATTCTGATAACTATCTGTTTGGATTTAGTGTTACTCACAGAACTAGACTCTAAACTCTGTCTTCTTTATATCTTGAGACAGGAAACAGAATATTCTGGAGTGTTATTGTAGATATTTTACTTACCACTAGGCGTCAGTCTTGGTATATTTATAACACATGTTTATATAATGTGAGCTCTTTTTAGTAATAATGTCTTATGTAATATCTTGCCGTCTCTGATTTGAGAATAGTTGATAAATCCGCCTGTGTATGTGTCTTAAACTTGTCTTAAAAAGGTGTCTGTGTTGTAGCAGCTTGCTTGGCATTGTAAACAAAAAGGATGTTTGTGTGTATTTGCCAGTACAAGTCTGTTTGCTGTGTGTTTGTGAGTGTGTACCCCTCTTCTTAAATACTTCTTGCGTTCCCCCTCTATCCCGAATGGGACAGCAGGTGAGCAGAAGCTTGCTACAGTATTGCTTGTGCTGGTTTTGAAGCAACTGGGCTGCCTCAGAGGGGGTTGTCAACCATCACAACCTTTTCCATGTCACCCAGCAGCACCACAGCCACTGTGGTCCCAGCTTCTCTTTTTATTAAGACAAAATGAATAAATACAGTTCCATGTCCTGTTCAGTAACACACTGGCTGTATTTTTCATGACCTAATTGTTGTACTGTTTCACATCTGCATAATGTCTATTATTTCTCTGCCAGGGTCTCTGGCTGATTAACAAAGACAACTTTATTTGTTTTTTATGATTATTGAAATGTTCCCTCTTTTCTCTCTTCTTTAAAAGTCTGAACATTTCATTATCTCTTTTTTTCCATGTCTATCTATTGATACAGCTAAGTCATCCTCATCCTGTCCCTTACTTCATCTCAGGCTTACAGTAGTACTCTCCCTGACATGCCACATCCAGATCCTTCACACATAAGACACCTGCTCTTAGATTATGAGGTCACATTACAGAGGACAGGTCCTCCGTCCAACCTGTCACCTGCGAATGGACCAGGCTGCAGTTTTTATTCTTTAAAATCAAATAAATGGTATTTCAGACATTCATATTTAATGATCTCAGTCATGGATGTTTGTTGTCTCTCAGCACCTGCATGCCTGATCTACGTAACATAAGCACTAACAATTTCTACGTTGTTTTCACAGGGTGTAGCTGCAATGTGTGTTTTGGGTCATAAAGGGATGTCTAAGTGGATTTGTCACTATGCATGTGTTCTCTTACAGAGTGCACATGTGGCAGCTTCCTATATTTAACCTCCATTTCTTTCAGATCTGTAAATCCTAACTACACCTTGTATCGGCTTCATCTAAAGACAAAATGGTTGAGTTAGGATTTTAAATGATTTACATGTTTTATTTATTGTGTTTATCAGTATTTCTATTTAATTTCTAATATCTTCTCATGAAAGAACAAATGTTCCTCTGAATAAATCAGGTCAAGTTAGGTATTCTGAAAAATATACTATTAAAAACTACAATTTTTTTTTATTTATCAGTTATCTTAAATTACATGTAATCACAGATACAATAATATGTTAAAATCTTAGTGTTGCAGTGATGGCTGGACTCCTGGGTTCTTACTATACTATACTATACAGTCATGTGGCAGACGCTTTTATCCAAAGCAACTTACATATGATAAGCAGACATTTTAACCATAGCCATTAACCTAACATGCTTGTCTTGTGGCCAGAGTACCCGGTGAGAACCCATGCATACATCGGGAGAACATGCAAACTTCACACAGAAAGGCCACTGGACAACCTTCCCCAGCCTGGGCTCAAACCAGCGACCTTCTAGCTGTGAGGCCACAGCGCTAATAACTTCTTCTTGGATATGTTTTACCAGTAAAACACTGGAGAATAAGTCACATATGCACCTGACAATCTTAAAATATTATCATGGCGATAGTGTTTACCCAAACAGCCATCTTTGCAGAGAAACACCAGGACTGAAAATGAAGTTTATACAGTAGATCTGGTGGGCCATGAGTTTAAACGATGGCTTACTCAGCTCAGAAACTATCTGGCTTCTCTGTTTTTAATGGGGGATGTTGCTGTTCTCAGTTCACTCTCCCTCATCCTTAGTAAATTGTTCAGTGTGCCTCCAAATATCCACCAGACAGGCGATAAGCTTATCATGAAGGGAATGAATTTGCATTGTTTGCTAAATGTAATTCTTCTAAAAGCCATGATAAAACGTGATAAAAGCCATACAGTATGTGCAGTGACTATCTGTAGACTTTAGGCACACTGACTGATCATAAGATTGCAGACACCTGTGATGTTAATTAGTGTGCACACCTTGGATTAACATGTTCCTTTGATCACATCATTTTCAGTCTATGGTTCAGGTACCATTATTTTTTTTCCAGGCCTTTTTCATGAGTTTATGTTTTTTTTTATAATTCTGTTGCAGCATGGTTGAAAAGCGATGTCTGACTTTCACTTCTTAAATTTAATAAAAGTCTTATTTATTATTACTTTAGTCAGATTCAAGTTATTTCTGTGATCATTGTGAGTTTTTTTTTCATCAACCAAAGGATACCAACCATTTTTCAACTTTTCTTGTGTATATTTAAAAGAGATTAAGACCACAAAATGTTAATAACATTTAGCTTTTGGCCAGACAACTTTAAACATGACGAGTTTGGAAAACGTGTCTGAAATATTGTATCAAGCTTCATCGTTCATCAAGGCATCACCTCTCGCTGATCATATAATCATCTTCAGTGTAGCTTCACTTAGTCATAAGTAATGAACCAGGCTGTTGCAGCTCTCAACTAGTTATTGCATTGTCGTCTCTGTCATTCCTGAGCATCAGAGACACTCAAACAGGCTCCTGCACAATACTGGTAATAAGCGTGACAGTGCCACAGAAGATAATGATACTGCTCAGTGCTGGGTTGAGGTCAAAGGGGTCAGAGTGGTGGATATTTGATTATAGAGATTTTTAAAAACATTTTCAGGTGTCCATTGGACTCCACCTGAACATGTCATGTGACTGTCTTTTAAATGTTATTTTAAGTGAGCAACAATAATAATAATATAACTTACACTGCCAGTGTGTGATTTCTTTTGAGTGTTTTGGCTCCTTTAGGAGCACATTGTTTATTGATAATGCAATAACTAGTTAAAATGAAACATTTGCTGGATAAGGTGACAAAAAATGCACCTTAGAATTCATCACATATGTTTCTATATGATTCTTTCCATATCTGTTGTGCTGCATATCTGCCCACCATTTATTTATAGGGATCTTCTCTGAACTGTGAGTATGAAGAAGTGCTGAAACCATAAATATTTTGGGTGTTTGGTGACTTTTGAAAAGCAAACGAAGAAATTAAGCAAAAGTTTGATATGTTCATACATGAACAACCATAATAAAAATGAAAATGTTTTATTGTCCCACAAAGACTGTTTGTACGATTTAAGATGCATAAAACAATCAGTTTTTTTATGTTCTAGTGGTTTGTTGTTTATTTTGCTGTTGTTGTTTTGGGGTTTTTTTTTTGGATGGGGGAGCAAATCTTCACATTGACATTTATTTCTGAGGATGTCCATAGCATTTCTTTCCTTGCTAACAACATAATATCTTTTGGTTTGTATTTAACAGTTACTACCTCCCAAAGAAATTCTCTGACTGCAATGTGGAGGAGTACCACAACTTTCTGAACAGCGGTGGAGGCGCATGTCTGTTCAACAAACCTCTGAAGGTACGTCACACATATACTGTAAGTTCATGCACACGTAGATTCCTCCAAAAAGGATCGAAATCTGTGTGAGATGCAAGAGAAAGCAGGATCTTTACAAATCGTTGTCTGCTTATATGCTATTGAAAACAACAGAATAAAGGGTTTTTGTCCAAATGCAACATATTCAGTGTTAAAAAATAAGATCATTAAAATTTGCTGGGAGAAAAAAGGTCTGACAAACTGAGTCTTTTAGAAAGTGATGAGTAGGAGGAGTTCATTGCTGTTTGTGGCAAAATAATTGAATAGTATCACAATGCTTCTCAACATAGATTAAATCAATTTTATGGATTTTGTTGGCTGGTTAAGACATTCAAGAATCAATGAATGGCTGTGATCATTAGGCCGTCAAATATAAATGAAATCACTGATTGTCGCTACGTAAGGTATTTCATCACAGTATCTAAATATAAATTTGAACTCTATCTTATTTGCTACAGACTGATGTATTATAAAAGCACAGTTTAGCTAAACTGGTCTTCCTACAGTCCAGCCCTATCACCCACTGAAAATGTTGCCTGAAGTGTGGCGATATTTCCTAAATGCTTACCGCAGTAAAGCGATGTCCCAATATGCCCTCATTATTTTAATTGTTTGTATAATTTTTAATGTGAACATACTGTAATGGGTAGCTGAAACACCAGACCGACACTCGAACTTCAATGATTTAATTATTCACATACTCACATGGCACAAACAAGGCGGGAGTCTCCCATGTCTCGAGTCACGGTGCAACATGAAAGCAGAGCTACTCGCTGAACTTAACAGAACAATGAATAACAGTAATTTCCTCAAATTACTTTAGCTTCACGGCTATCCTCCTTCAACCTGTTAACACATTAATACCCATGAGCCTCTGCGGCTATATAGCTCTGAACACTACAATAAATTTTCCCCCAAAAAATGTGTTAAAAGAAATCTGAGTACTTTCTCACATGGTTTTTTTTTTACACAATGTCACATCTTATTTGGAAACAAGGCTGTATTATTCTAGTAATTTGGCCATTTTTCTGCTCAGTTGCTCGATCCTCCAGAGTGTGGCAATGGCTTCGTGGAGCATGGAGAGGAGTGTGACTGTGGAAGCCCAACGGTGAGTTAAAGCAGTGAATCCAAATAGATGCGTGCAAGCAGGGATTTTAACAGTAGCGTAAATAAGGGTAAACACAATAAATGAAAGCTGTGGGTCTGTCAGACTCTAATTTGACTCCAGAGAGTATAAAAATGATCACAGAGATCATCCGCAGATGCCTTTTGTGAAGGAAACAACTCAGAGCAGTTTATGTTCATATTTTAGGAATGTGCCAAAGAAGGAGAAAACTGCTGTAAGAACTGCACCCTCACTAAAGGCTCCAATTGTAGCAATGGACTCTGCTGCAATAATTGCCAGGTACAGAATAAACCAAACCACACACACGCACACACACGGTGTTAGCTGGGGTGTCACAGTGGGGAAATTAATAGTAACTGCTTCTTAGGGATCCAGATTAAATTTCTGAAAAGCTTGTTAAGTTTGTTTTTAACTTTTATACTGGTTTTTGTGGCAGCTAGAAGAGAATTACTAAAATAGTGGTAGTTGCTTCGTAACTCCCTTCTCGCCCAGTGATCTCTGAGATAGGATCCAGCTACCTATGATCCTTCATTGGAATAACTATGGATGATGTAATGCATCCAAAGTAAAAAAGTACCAATTGACATCACTTTTTTTATCTACTGTAAGTTGCTACGCTATGTAGTACAACACACTCTGTCCCCTGGAATCTAAGGAGAAAGAATGCAACCTAATTTTGAGGTGGCAAGTTCTTCATTGTAACCCTTAAAAATGATGAACTAATTATGCTGCACCTAAGCTGTGAGGAAGAAATAAGCATAAAGAAAAACGTATTTATATAAGATTTTTGCAAAAAGTTTTTTTTTTCTCTGACTCGCTGCTCCAGTTCAATCCCAAAACCTCCTGCAATGTGTTTTAATCTGCACTGTATGCTGCCACGCTGCAGGTGGAGTACAAGGGAGTTGTGTGCAGAGATGCTGTGAATGACTGTGACATCCCTGAAAATTGCTTAGGCAATTCCAGTCAGGTGAGCCTGAGCTTCTCTTATGCTGTTTTATGCAGATGTAGCTCTGAACTCCTGTAGTTGTGCACATTTTTTGTCACCATAGTTTTGAGGTGAGATGTAAATTCATTCTGTCTTTCTATCAGTGTCCACCAAATGTCCATAAAATGGATGGTTACTCGTGCGAAAAAGACCAAGTAAGTTTGACAGATTTTTTTAGATGTTAAGAAAGTTTTTGTTTTTAAGCTTTTGATATTTTTGATCACCTTCGATTAAGGTTTACCATATTTCTCTGTAGGGTCGCTGCTTCAATGGGAGGTGCAAAACCAAGGACAGACAATGCAAATACATTTGGGGAGAGAGTAAGTGTACTTTATGCCACATGCATCTGCAATTAAACACTAGTAGTTGGTACAAGTTACTGGTTTTGTTGCTCCTTCCTCAGAAGCTACAGCGGCTGACAAATTCTGCTATGAAAAGCTCAACATTGAGGGAACAGAAAAAGGCAACTGTGGGAAGGATAAGGACACCTGGATCCAGTGTAACAAACAGTAAGCCAGCCTTTTCTTCAAGCTGCACATGTGCTGTTCTGGGTTAACCTCTCCAGCTGAAACAAAACATCCCTAAAACTCCTGTTTTAGGGATGTTCATTGTGGCTACCTGCTGTGCTCCAACATCTCACCTGCACCACGTTTGGGAGAGCTGCAAGGAGGACTGACATCTTTCTCAGTAGCCCAACACAGTGCTGCTCTGGACTGCAGGTACACAGCGCTGAAAAAGGAAATGTTAAACCAAAGTTAAAAATCTTGTGCTTTTTGGTAAACCATATATTTAAGGAAATGATAATGAAATTTCTGCTTATAAAAGAGAAAAAAAAATCCTCTCCTTAAAACTCTTAATTTTCTTGTTGATAGTCATCTGAAGGTTTCATAAAGTCCCCAATTAAAACCAAGTCATGAGTCTCAATAGCACAAATTACTCTAACAAAATAACAAACAAATGCACATTAAATTAAACAGAGCTTATTGACTGTAATGAAACACTGTTTTTCTCCTTTGTGAGTGATTCAGCCACATTTACTGGTTCACTTTCAGTGGCGCTCATGTGCTGATCGATGGCGACACCGACCTGGGATATGTCGAGGATGGGACAGCCTGTGGAGCGGACAGCATCTGTTTTAATCACAAGTGTCTCCCAGTTCAGCAGTTCAATTTTAGCACCTGTCCAGGGACAACTGACAAGACCATCTGCTCTGGACACGGGGTACACGCCACCGAGCACAGACAGGACACCTGTGCTAACTTGCTGTAGCCTTACAAACTTTACAAAATAAAGCTTTTCAGTTGATGAGTAGAAGCTTTATACACCACAAAAAGCATTAAAGATCCCAAACAAGCTCCTATTTGCTTTAAAAATTTGATTTCTTTTTGTTCTTTGGTTAAAATTAACAGCACACATATTTTATAAACTCCTCACCCGGTCCTGACCACAGACATTGGTAGTGCTTCATCATTTATTAAGATTTTAGATTTCATGTGTGAGTGTCTCCAAAATTTTGACTTGTCCTCTGTATGTGTTGACACACAGATGTTCCTGAATCTGCTTTATCCTCATTCTGTAGGTGTGCAGTAATGAGCTGAAGTGTGTGTGCTACCCGGGCTGGACAGGTGAGGACTGTAGCTCCACGTCTCCATTTAGTCATCCTGTCCGTGGACCCATCGCACCTGCCTCAGGTACAGATTCCAACGTCACCTGTTACCTCTATTCAAACCTTTCTTTGTTTCCTATTTTTTTTTCTTTTTCTTCCTCCCGTCAATATTTAGGATTGCACTTGACACATGCATGACTTCCCTGTCCAACCCTCCGCTTTTCTTCCAGTATTCCAGTTCATGTCCTTCCTTCCTTCTCACCAGTCCACAAATATTTCAACCTGTTCTTTGTAATTTGTTGCATTTTTGTTTATTTGCTCATGTCTGTTCATTAAACCAGCCACATTTGTATTCACTAAACCATGCATGTCATTCTTTTTATTTGTCATTATTTTCACACTCATTCTTTGTTGACAGGCTGATGTCTTTGATGGAGTGACTTGAGGTCAGATTCAAGTTCCTTTTTCACTGTATTTGTCCTGTCTGATGTCATTTCCTGGCCCCCCTCCTTCCTCACACCAGCTTATGACCCTCGCTAAATTGGAAAAAAGGTTTATATAGTGATCTTACAAAGCCGAAGCAGAATTTCCTCAGAATAGCGCAGAAAGATGAAGGTAGTTTTGGGGTTCTTCCTCCTCCTTCTCCTTTTAGACTTTTCCTGCTACATGTGCTGTGTTTTTGTGTTCTGCTGCAGTGTTTTGTGGTCGGTGTATCCCCTTGCCCCATGTGTCTGGATTACCCAGGACAAGAGAAACACATCCAATTAATGCACATTTGGTTCCCCCGCTCTTCTCTCTTCTTCTGTCTCAGGTATCACCAGCACCAACATCATCATTGGGGCTTTTGCAGGCGCTATCCTCTTCCTCGCTCTGATTCTGGCAGTTACAGCCTGGTGCTATAAGTGAGTGCCCATACACGAACAACTAGATGACTGATGTGGATAGTGCACAAAGTATTTGATAAGAATTAAATATATTACTGATGAACTTTGAGAAAAATGTTGCCCCTCTTTACAGGAGTTACAAGAAAAGACGCTACGCCGAGTCAGAGGTTCACAGAAGATTCTGCCGGTTTGCTCATTTAAATTCTTTTTGCAGGATAATTTAAAATGCATTATAAAACTTTAGCTTCTTTGAATGTGTGTTTTAACCCCTCATGACCTGATTTTGCATATTTGATACAAGCTGTCTCTGAGACATTTTGCGTCCCTTTACAGTGTTATTCCTTGCTTTAGCGTTTGTTGTTTAAATCCATGTTAATAGATGAGACTACAAATTAGATTTAGAAAGCAACACATCTGTTCATAAATTTTTATGAAAATTTCAACAAGTCTGCTGCAAATGCTACCTGTACAATATACAGCGTCTTGTTTCCAATTTACATTTAATTGTATTTAATTTGTAAAACAAATTAGGCTGTTTATTCTATAGCAGAGATCCTCAATCCTGGTCCTGGAGGACCAGAGTCCTGCAGGGTGTAGAGGTTTCTCTGCTGCAACATGCCTGACTCAGACTCTGTCTCTGCACAAGTCAGCTAATTACCCACAAACAGACTTAAGTACGTTGCAGCAAAGAAACTTCTGAAACCTGCAGGACAGGACTTTTATTCAGGATCCCTGGTTTGTAGCAGGGCTATTCAACTCGGTCTGACAAAGGCCATGGTCCTGCAGGTATTTTTAAAGTATCCCTGTTTCAATATATCTGCCCCAAATTAAATGGATACAACAGCAAAAATTTTCTGCACAGCGACTCACTAATTTAAGTCAGGTGTGTTGGTGCAGGTATACATTGAAAACCTACAGGAATACGACCCTCCTTGGACTGAATTCAATAGTAAAGTTTTTTTTTTAGCAGGGGTTTACTATGCAGTTTTGAAAGTGTTGAGAGATTTTAGAAACCACTAACTTTTACTCAAGCTGACATTTAGAAACTTGAATATGATCTGGGTGAAGCAAAATGTACTCAAAAGACAACAAAAAGACAAAGTTCTTACTTTAAAGATAAATAAAAACACACACAGATCTGTTGAGTGTACTGAATAAAATAGAAAGCACACATCTCATGATACAAATATTATAACTTTGTGGTCAACAGCTCTATTTGCAGGTGGGCTTTTCCTGTGGTGCTATTATATTATATGGTGTTTAAAGCATTCCTCTGTATTTCCAGACAAATCCCCCCTGGTGACTATGTCACCAAACCCGGGGATGCAGATTCATTTTACAGTGACATGCCTCCAGGCGTGAGCACAAACTCCGGCTGCAGCTCCAAGAAGAGGTCAGCCTGCCTGTCGCACCAGCAGATTTGCACCCTGTCCTTCACTCCCTCCATCCCATCCATTTCTCAGAACATCTCAGTGGTTGGCTTCAGGTGTGCCATCTCATCATCACTCATTCATTTGCTGGCAGTCACGTGTATGATGTAAGCATGGGCATTTTTTTTCATTTGCTAAAACACAGATGGAGATCTCCCTCCACATGTGCTCACATATTGTTCTGGAACTGTCACGGCTTTCATTCAGGGTTTTTCACTGAATATTATCTGAAAATGTTGCCAAATGTGTAAACATTTTTGCAGTGAAGAATTGAAGCCACTTATACTCAATTCCTCACATCGTGTCATATTCAGCTGTTGTCATAGTGTCACTGCTTATACGATTGCCATGGCGTTAGCGTTGTCTCTTACATGAACAACAGTCTTCCATTCAAAACAAAAATTGTTGTCATCTGTTGGAGGATTGTAGCTCATTGCATTGTACGTGTATACATATCTGCATAGATCTAACGGCTTATCCCACTCCTGGAGTGAAAGAATTCCAGATGCCAAGCATATCTCAGACATCTGTGAAAATGGGAGACCTCGAAGCAACTCATGGCAAGGTAACACACACACTGAAAAACACACATAGCCTAGAGGAGGAACAAAGACAGCACACCTGTGAGAAAGAAAAGAAACTTTTATCTTCAAGTAATCATCAACACAATTCTTTTTATGCGCAGTAAACTGATGCTGATAGATTGTGGAATGCATGTTCTTGGATCCCAGATTAATCTAATTTTCAGGTTGTGCCATCTGCTTGAATTATTTAGGAAACTAAATAGCATTCAAAAGTAACACAAGAAACATCTCACACACTTATTCCATGTAGCAGAGACTGACTTAGAAGCTCCAGGTGGGGCTGTTGAAAGTGTGTGCATGCCACTCAGACCTATAAGATATATATCATATAAAATATATATCTTACAGGATATATTTGTATATACATAAACATCTTTTCTAATAAAGACAAGTGGCCACACATGTTATTCTCATGAGTTTTCCATTTATTGCATGGTTTTAAGTATTTAATTTTAAGTGAGGCTGCTCTAACCACATTGATAATATCGAGGTGGGGAGTACGTAGCATTTTGTACAGTCATGTTTGAACAGCCCTGGATGGACTGGCGACCTGTCCAGGGTGTACCCCGCCTCTCGCCTGTTAACAGCTGGGATCGGCTCCAGCCCCCCCGCGACCCCGCTCTGGGATAAAGCGGAAGAAAATGGATGGATGGATGTTTGAACAGCATGGTTTTAGAAGTTGTTTATAACTTCTGCAACGTTGTCTCAGTGCACAGGCCTTTTCTCATTTTTCTACCCATTTAATGTGTTTGTGTCAAATGTGTTTATTTCATCTTTTACTCCAGGAAATCTGAGCGGTAATCGAAAGAAGCTGAAAGGGAAGAAGTTTCGTGCACGATCTAACTCCACAGAGTAAGTTCTTTGTGGTATCATGTTGCACACAATATTTGCACATAATTGACAACAGAAACATTTTATAGGGATACACACCACATTATTATTATTATTTTCACACTTTTATTTCAACAAATCCCATGAAAAGCACAAAACAAAGCATCAGCCTCAGTGCTGACTTTCCTACTAACTTTCAGGCTGTATTGGCTACAACTGGATATATTTGTCAGAATATGTTTATGTTTATAAAAAAAATGTGGATGCTGTAGATGCTGCAGATAATAATTCAATAGTGGGTTCCGAACTGAGACAAAGAGGAGTTCAAGTTTGTTTGTTTCTTTTGATCTTTTAGACATTTTGCCACTTACAAGCTTGTGCATCGGTCAGTGAGATATGGAGATCCAGTAGTGGAGCAATTCATCTATATTTTGAAAAACTTGACTTATTTTTATGCAATATCAAGTTTATCAAACCTATCTGTGAAAGTCCACAGTGCACATGATTAGTTACTGTTTAAAACAGATAAAAGTAAAGACATAATTTCAGTTTAAGGACAGGACTCAGACAGAATACAGTGTCTATGGTGACAAGCTTGCTAATTAAAAGCATAAAATGGTTTCTGCACGGTGTGTGGCAGGGGTTTGTAGCTTTTTAGTATTTACATTAAAGGGTCCTTAAGTGAAATAGGCTGGTGGCCACTGCTGTAAAGAACTATTGTTTTCCAGATTTGCCTGCTACTGACGGATATCTAAGATCAGATTTAGGATACACCAATATAAGCAGGTTCAAATGGTTTTTGTTCTTTTTATTAGATTTGTTAGCAATATATGATAAATTTCAGATAATTTTTTTTTGTTTTTATGGTGAGATGTAGCTGAAATAAACTTAAATGCCTTCCTCGTTGTCCAATTCCAGTACAACCTGACATTAAGCCTCACAGGTCAAAAGACCAAATTGCTTTATTCTTTATTTCCACTTTGAACTTGGAGCTCTTTTCTGACTTGTAAGGCTGAACTGTGCCTTTAATCCTTTCAAACTGTACTCTGAACCTGTGAATAAAGTTTGCATTCATGCCTGTTGACTGCGAATGAACAGTGTGTATCGGCTGCCTCCCAGCCCGCCGTGTGTGTTTGCTCTTTCTTTCTATGAGGTTGTCTGTTGTGCATCTGGTCACTATGAGCATGTTACTGACTGATGAAAGCTGACTGCTTGGAATGATGAGACCGATGTGCAACTGAGCCTGTAAAACACAACACGGTTGTTTGTTTTGTGGTGCTGTTTTCCTCTGAAACCACACGCAGGTCTGTCAGCCATCTTCACCATTTTCTCAACTGCATCTTGTTCAGAATATCTTTGCTCTGCTCTGCTTTCCTGAAATGTCTCCTCTTCCTCTTTCCCCTCCCTTACCCTACTTGTAGTTGGAGATTTTCATTCCTTTCTTTCTTTTTCTCTCTTCTCCCCTCCTTGTGTTGTGTCCATTAACACCCCCCACCCCCTTCCACACAGGTATTTAACCCCTCGCTCCAAAACAGAGTTTTATGATGTAACTAAATGGGTAGAAGATGTGAATAAAAACACTCGTGGACCTTTTCTTAGGTATAACCTCAGCCCCATGTCCTATATCCTACATGCTTCTGTAAAACTCCTTTATGTTTAGTTTCATTTGTGGACTGAAGAGTGATGTTAAAGGCAGATTCATTATTTTTCCACTGAAACTTTAAATTTAGACTCTGATTTTAGAAACGAGTTCAGACTAAGGTAAAAGGAATGATTTCTGAAGCTTCATACACATTTTATTTATCGGTCAGTGAAGAGACTCACTCACTTTTTTCATTTGCAGGGTTTTATTTTCTGTTTTTCAGCTTTGAAGCAAAATGAATACCAGTTATTTTTTACGTTCAGTGCTGTAATGCGGCTATTTTTATAAAAACATTTCCTGACCTCCCTTTTTTGCACCCCCCACCCCATCCTCCCCAGTCTGTTACTTCTGCATGTTCAGTGTTGTTCAGTAAGTGTTTGTGTGTCGACCTCGCCTCCTAGTGACCTCTTGTCTGTGTGATGTCATTGCTTTCTCAGATATTTTGGGTGCTGCTCTGACATCATCACTGTGCTGTTGTGGCAGAATGGGCCAATTCTCCAATCATAACAGTCCAAGGTCTATAGATGATCACAAGCAGCTTCCCATGGCAACATTGAAGCCCACAGACTGAACACTTAATATGCACAGGAGTCTATAGACCTTCACTGTGCACAGGAGCGTGCTCCTTACCCTTCCTGTCTTACATTTATTTACGGATAGAAACTGAGCGAAGAATGGAGAGAAGTGGAGCTGTACGTCAGGGCGTCTGGTTACAGAAAAATGTAGAAATGCCTTTTTTTCATTGTTATTTGGCAGCATGTACTCCTGATGTACCCATAGAAGGCCACTGCTATAATTAATTTAAACGAGTCACATGCACAGTGCAAGATAATTAAGTTACAGGATAAACCTTCCTAAAAATGGTTTAATAAGTTTCAGTTCAAATTAAAGTGCATCAATCTGACACACCAACATGTGCTCCCCATGAAGCTGCACAGCAGAAACAGTATAAGAAAAAAATTAGAAGATTTTTAATGAATCATTTGATGTTGAGGGTTTTTTAAAATGGGAAATAGATAAAAGGATTTATTTAGAGGGAATGTCTCTGGAAACTGCACTCTACTCTCTCCAGTACTTTAGCCAATCCTAGACATTTCTGCCATATCCAGCTGTGTGTATGCACAAACTATGAGACAGGCTCTCCTTCTGATCCCCAGTACAGTGCTGCATAAGAGGTGTATGAGTTCTTTATAAGATCCCCATTGTTTCTGCATGAATATGACCTGAAACATCATCAGATTCAGTCCAAAAGATAGACAAAGAACCAAATTTACTATCTGCTATTACATACCTGAGTGGACTCTTTGGTGTGTGAACCTTTTGTGTGCAAAGCTGATCAGCTTAGATTTCTTCCTTCCAGAGCAGCATTAGATCTATAATGTTAGTGGTTTCCTTTAGGAGCTGCTCACTTCAGGCCCTTCCACTATGTTCCTAATGGATTACAATGAGGACTTTAACTCATC
The DNA here is from genome assembly GCA_037177535.1 of Pseudomugil gertrudae. Classification (NCBI taxonomy): domain Eukaryota; kingdom Metazoa; phylum Chordata; class Actinopteri; order Atheriniformes; family Pseudomugilidae; genus Pseudomugil; species Pseudomugil gertrudae. The sequence continues at coordinate 12,690,471 of JBAMHV010000006.1, read as the reverse complement.
CATTTGAAAACAGTTTTAGTCTCAACCATTCTTTGTAGAAAGATCTAATATTTTCCAAGTTACTGAAGTTATTCAGCATTCATTGTTTCAGCATAATAAGCAATACTGCCTAAGATGCAGCAAACCACACCACAAAATGTATTTTATACCAAAAAGGATAGTTTGTCTCTTGTTCTTGTTCAACATTATCTCTCGCACCTGACTTTAGCTATCCAGAGTCATGTATAGCACAGGACAGATGGTTTTATAGCTTTCCAAAACAGACAGTTTAGAGGTTTACATACATTTATCACCCAGTGATGTGAAATGTTGGGACAATTTTTCTTAAAACATAAATTACTAATACACATTGTCCCAAATCTGATGTTTCAAGTCACATTTATGCAGAGACTTTACTCTGAACCTTTCAGCACCACTATATGCTGTTATTTCCCAGCTCCTTTCTGGTCTGCTGCCTCAGTCACTTTACAATACTCCCTGCTTCCAGCATCTAAACACACAGGCTGATGAATGCTTTAGCAGCATGCTAAAGGTACATTCCTGCAAGTTTTTTGCCACCTGTGTGTTGGTGCTTTCTGAAAATGCTGTGGGAGATTGAAGCACGTGAGATGCAGGAAACTAGGCTCACGCCCACATGGTAGCTGGGAACTACTGTGTGCAGGGGTTGCTCTTAAAAGCCAAGCTTTGGTTATTCCTTTTCCCTTTTTCATTTGGCTCTTTATGAGCAACGCACTGAGCTTTTAGGAGCAACTTCTTTGTTTTGAAAGTTGAAACCCAAAGAACTGGAGCAGCTCAAGGAGGATGTTGGCCAAAGTCACAGGTCTAACATTAGCACAACGTTCCTGTGTAACCTAATTTATTTATAAATCTGTGTCTTTGGCCAACTCATCCCTTCACAGGCTAACAACAACAAAAGGAGCAATAGTTCTACAATGTCACCTCCCCTTTTTTCCTCAGGACACTGTCCCCTGCCAAGTCTCCCACTTCCTCAACAGGATCAATTGCATCCAGCAGAAGGTACCCATACCCTATGCCCCCACTCCCTGATGACCAGAGAAAAGCCAAAAGGCAAAGCGCCAGGGCAAGTATACGTTAAAACATTGTACATTGCATTACATGGTCTGCACAATAAAAGCCATGTCCATATAGCGTATCAGACTGATAAATCTGACTTCTTTGACTTCTTTGTTCCCCTCCCTTCTTCTCGTTCCAGCTGTGGGAGACATCAATATAAAAGCAGCTTTGCCCAGTCTGCCCTCCAAGAACTACACGTCTCCTTTACTATGAACGGAAAACACAAAACAAAATAAAATTGACTCTATGCTTGTGAAGAGCTAGAGAGCCCCCACTGGACAGGAAGTAGACGGGTCTGTTTGAGCTACAGTGAATGAGACGATGTCGAGACGATGCGGAGACACCAGCTCTGCATTTACTCCAGAACAGCTTGAACTCAGATTGAGCTGTTCGTGTCTGCTCAAGCGTCACAAACGGGACAGGGAACCCAAACACTCGCAACCACCCACCCCCACCACCCCCCAAACACACACAATTTTTCTCAGCACCAACGCCATCGCCCCAAAGCGTTCACCCTCCTCTCTAACGGGAATAAACAGAGCCAGGAGCACGCCGTTGTATTTCTCTGTGCTGATGGGTCAGATCCTTTTCGATGCACGTGAATCACTGTAGAAAGTCCAACACTGTATGCATGAGACAAGCCTGTTTATCAGCAGCTCCTACTGAAAAGAAAGGAAATTTAAGAGGAAAGCATGCAAGGGGCCAGTGATTTAATACCTTATGTAGGTTTCCAGCTTTCGCTTCACTAAAAGTAAACATTGTTCCAATACCAGTTATATCCCAAAACCCGTATCTTGGACCCAACCTGACCCCATCTCACCCTCCCCTCAGTTTGCTGCTGTGTGTGTAAATGTGTACAGGAAAATACACACAGAGTAGTTTTTTGAAAGACAGAATCATGAGAGAAAACTCAGCTCTTTTTATTCTGCTGAACTGTGCTGTAGAGGCAGATGTCTGTAGATAAATGTAAAGACCCTGCAGTCCTTTTTCTGCACGGGTTTCTATTTTTTCTCCGTATTGTTTCTTCCTCTGGCTTTCCTCTTCTGTGACTTTGACCTCTATAGCTTTCTCCATGCACAACAGAATGTGTTTTTTTATGACACCTTAGCACCATTTTCATCCATACCGATGAGAAACGGACGTCCAGAAACGTTGACTGCGGCACGTTAAGGTTTTTCCAAGATGGTTTTTAATCAGCGTTCATTTAGCTAAGTTTAAATATACTACATGCCATGTCTGAGTGAAGTGAATGGATTGAGATGTGTTTGGTGTACCTATAGATGTGCAACTTGTCACGTGATTTTTTTTAATTTCCCAGTGACACTGAGCAGATGCTTTTGCTTTTTCATTGGGATGTCTGAGACCAGAGCACTGCTGTTCCACAGTGGCAGCTCATTAAGTCAGTTCACTCGAGTCTGACGTGAAGACATGAATGTGATAACCCGAACTAAGAGAATCTGAAGTTTGTCATTTAAATGTGCATTTTGGATCTAGCTGTGATGATTGAGATATTTAGCCTTGTAAATGATTAACTATGCTATACAGTGCTTGCTGTTTGAGCTTGTAAAGACCGACAGCATGACAGTTCTATATCAAGTTTAAGTTACATCTCTGATAGGTTATTTGGCTATTTGTGGGTCCATGATCACGGGAAATGATCATGTCACTGAAAGACTTTTCCCACCATTACCTACTTATTTTAGCTTAACCCTTTAACTTAAAATGTTTCTCTGCATTTTTCTGTTTTGGACAAAAATAATCAAAATTAGTGGTTTTTTTTAGCTAAAAGTTTAAATGTAAGTTAATAACAACATTACAACAGTGAACTGGTGGAAATGTGAAACAGTGGTGATAGAACAAACACAGTTGCAGTGAACCATACCAAAACAAAGTGGTCGAGATAGCTTTGGCAGGTTTATTTCCATAATTTGTTAAAGAAAATCATCACAGTCACTGCAAATGTATTTGGTAGAGCAGGAAGTTAATGGCTTAATAGGTTTGTAACACAGACAGCTGCACAAGCTGTATGGATAAATGGCAGGAAGTCACAGGGTCTGAGCTCCTGTCACTCCAGTGCAGCTCGTTTGAGGTGGCCGTCTTGGTGATGAATCCCACTTTCCAACAGCAAGCTCTTTGTACAGTTATCTCATCGCTCTACCTTGTGTAGAAACTGTTGTCTTAAAGCCTCAAGTTTTAATTTGACTGTTTTTTTTGTTCCAGTGTGGACACATTTGTAATGCATTAGAACTGTATAGGTAAAACAACCTCTCACAATACCACAGTAATGATGCTATTAGTACCCTTTTTTATTACGTACCTTTGTAACTCACTTTTTCTCAGCATTATGTACAGCAACTATTCGAAGCGGTAATTAAGTGCATTATTGTAATTATGTGTTGAGTTTGAATGGAGACATGTTAGGTTTGTTTTTTAGCTTGTGTTGATCCGTTTGATCTAAGGTTTGAACTAGTTTTAAATGAGATCTGTACAGGCTCATTGTTTGCCTTTAAGCAGAGCTTTTGTTTGTGCTCTGGACTTGAGTTTGGCTCCAGTCTCTTTCCCAGGCTTCTCCAGGCTGAGCAGAATTTTACAGCTATGTTTTAACATAATGCTGGGATCCAGCAAGGCTTTCATCCTGGGGTCCTGGACTTTGTACATGAGAGGGGTTCATGCAGATTGTGGAGCTGCCAATCCTCCAAAATGTCTGAATCTGCCTGAGCACATTGCTGTTTGACTGATCCTGACAGAACCACTCTGGTAAATATCTCAGTCTTTGGTCAGAAACTTGAATGTATCCATGTACTACGAGCACACCAGCCGTAGAATCTCAGCAACGTGCTCCCTCCTGCCACATTCATTGGCACTCTACTCCAGGAATCGTATGTACTCATTGAAGCACAGCAGTTGTGTCTCTTTTTTTATTTTTCTTTGCCTGTATGCTGTACAGACTATTGATGCAAAAATCAACTCACATATTTTTCCCCTCTTAATCATTCAGTATTGTAATATATTTAATATAAAATAAAACTTCCAACAACATGTCGCTGTTGACGTTTCTTCTAGTACAACTTATTCCAGTGAAGGGTCGAAGGTAGCTGGAACCTATCCCAGCAGTCACTGGGCAAGAGGCGAGCTGCATGAGCTCCTCAGTCGACCTCGAGATGAGGAAGAGGTGGGGTAAACACTGGACAGATAGCCAGTCCATCACAGGGCCAACACAAAGAGAAAAACAACCAGTCACACTCATTCACTCCTAAGGACAATTTAAAGTGACCAATCAACCTAACATGCATGTTTTTGAATAGTGGAAGGAAGCAGGGGTACCCTGAGAGAACATGCAAACTCCACACAGAAAAGCCACCGTCTCAGACGAGGCTCAAACTAGCATCTTTCTCACTGTGAGGCAGCAGTGCTAACCTCTTCTAAATTCACACTAATGCAAATACTCAGGACAACAGGTCATACAAAGACTTTATTGATGCAGGGAAGGATCCCTGTGTTGGGTTATCACATTGCACGGTGGGGCTCATAAGATAAATAAAAATATCATCTTTGTGAGTAGCTATATGAAACCGAACAAACAAATGTTCTGCATCATATTATGTAGTTGGCACTACAGATGGAGCTGATGTATCAGATATATCAAACTTTTTATGTGTTCATAGCTTCATGGATATTTGTCTGCTATAAATACAGGTGGACTTTGCATCAGGTAACCTGATCTTTGTTCAATATTCTTTAACTGCCACTACAGCATGGAAATCCAAGTCATTCTCTGTAGGCTGACTGGCTCTGAAGCTGGAGAGCTTCTGTTGCCATGGCATCATGAATGGGCCTCTAAGGAAAGACCTCCACAGCAGAAAGGAAAACGGTCATCTGTCACCGTTCCCTGCTGGTCCCACTTACGTGTCTTACAAATGTTTGTGCACGTGGTGACGCAGTGCCTGCAGCTTTTCTTGATGGATGGCACTGTTTTCCACGATGGTGTTTTCATCAAGAGACAGTCGGATGCAGCTTTTCAGATGGTCGATGCCAAATCCAGTGATGGTGGAAACAGGAACTATGTGTCTGAAGGTCATATAGTTCTTTGGTATCATGTTGTCAGGCAGCAAGTCAAAAAACTCTGCAGTGGGTAAAGCAGCAAAAGCTATGGTAAATATTTAAAAGACACAAAAGTTTACCATGTTAAAGCATGTAAATTTGACACCGTGATAGTTGCAATGTCTTGTTTTCTGTTCTTTGTTCTGACAGTTCCAGTAAGAACTCGTACTATAATAATATCAACAAAGATAATTGCTCTAACTTTAACTTTGTACACCCTACAAATAGGAAACTACTGCTAAAACCTATTTACAGAATACCTACGAGCAAACTACACCAGCAGATATCACATTATTTTTCTAACTTCTTTTAAATCAGCCAGCACATTAAGTATTATCTGACAATTTGATTGAAACAATCTTAAAAGTAAACTGATTACATGTACGTCCGAGACTCTTTAGTGCAGTCAGTTTTTCTCTGCATGTTATATCAGTATAAAAAATGGATTGCTTAATGCACAAAAACATCAAATTCACCTTCTGGGTTTTGCAGTTGTTCTTTCAACTCTGCTAGTTTGTCTTCAGCATCAGGCAGGTCCATCTTATTCACCACCAGTAATGCAGGCTTGGTCACCAGCTCCTCTTTATACAACTCCATCTCCTTCATGAAGGAAAGACGAATCAACGAGGAAGTAGGAGAAATGGAGAGCAAAGATAAGGTTAAATACCTTAATGTTTATAAATGATTATACTTGGAAAAAATTCACAGCATCACATTGACCTTGGTAAGAAGCTGCACGGCTTCAAACGCTGACCTAAACGGAGTTTTACTTGCCAGCTGGAAACCGCAAACATCCACCTAAAGTTAGAACATAGTCAAAGTGAACATACTTCTGAGCTGGTTATACTGGCACAAACATATTTAACCCCTTAAGGCCTAACGTATCATATTTGATACATACAGTCTGAAACATTTTGCATCACTTTATTATTCAAAACCCTTTTGGTAACCATATGATACTGTTTCCTGCACCTTGGTGATTAACAGAAAGCAGAAGATTACACTAGAATAATTTTGACCTATTACATAGTGATAAATAGTAAATATACCAAAAAAATTCAGATTTGAAGAGTCAAATAAAGTCTTCAGATTTTAAACATTGGATGTTTCTGCCCAGTTCTTCTTATGTCAAAGGGTTAAAGGGTTAAGTGTCACATCTGATTTCTTTGCTTCAATCTACCACAAATAAAAGCTGCTTCGTCCTCTCCAAGTGCTTTAGGAACTTGTGGCCCATGCCTTTGTTGAGGTGAGCTCCCTCAATTAACCCTGGAAGGTCAGCAACGGAGATCTTCCAAAAGAACAACAAAAAAAGCTTCTGTAAAGCATGACCCTGCATAAATGCAAGGTACGGTACAACGCAATAGGCTCTAATATGCAATCACAAACCTGTTTATAGTCTGAGTACATCAGTTTGCCAAGCTCAGGTCTCAAAGTTGTGACTGTAAATTTCAAAGCAAGAGTGCAGAAATATGTGAAAACGTTATCAAGCTCAGAGAGATAAATGTGCATTATTACGTTCTTACAAGCATAGCTGGCAATCTGTGGTGTGGCATTAGACAAGGCTGCTAAGAGGGACGACTTTCCTGCATTTGGGAACCTGATGAGAAATTAAAAAAAAAATACTATATAAACACGCAAGCTATTTAAATGCTGCAATCAGCTTGTTAGAAAGATTTTCTGCACGCACCCCAGGAGGCCCAGGTCAGCAATCAGTTTCAGGTCCAGCCTGATGTGTTTAACCTGGCCTTTCTTGGGCTGGAAATCAGAGTAGCAAGAACCTCCAGAACCTCCTTTTGCCACCATCACACGATCACCCTCAACGTTCAGCTCACCTTGGATCAGGAAAGAATTAGGAAAAAGTGGTTTACAGACTCAAAGAATATCTCAAATGAGTATTTTTTTCACAAACCAAGTATTCTGCCATCATCAGTGGTGACGATGATGCCGACAGGAGCATGGACCTCCATGTCTTCCCCTCGCTCTCCCTTGAGAGCTCGCACACTGTTGATGAAAAAATTTACCGGCAAGTTTAGTGGAGGTCACTACATCTTTAGGGTCAAAGTTGTGTTCACAAACCTGCTGTTGCCTCCGGTTCCACCAATGAAACGTTTGTGTGGGTATTTGTCCCTAATCTTCTTCAAGCTCATGTTCTTTGTTGCCACCACCAAAACATCTCCACCATTCCCTCCTTGTCCCCCAAGTCGGGGCATACCCATGCCCCCGCTGCCTCCCCGGACAAAAAGACGAAGGTTGTCCACAAAGTTTCCATACTGTAAACAGAAAAGAAGGACGTCTGACTAGGATGACATTCAGAAATACATTCAAGTACGGTTTGGTAGGGTACTACTAACCCCTTTTACTGTTTCAGGCACGTGAAAGCACACTTAAAAACACCATATGCTGTAATTAACAAAAGGGAAAGGGAGATGGAGATAACTGATGTTCTCATCTGTACAAGTGTGTCATTCATGTCTTTGCATCTACGACCTGTGACCCTCAGGTGCAGTACCAGTTGTTTCAGTGTGTTTGTGTCCACACAAATGTAATTAATATTACCACTATGTTTTATATACTGTTTCTAGGCTCTCTATCAAGGTGTCTGTAACAATAACTAGACCAACATGCTTCTGTATACATGTTTAGGAAAATAGCTTAGCGATAGACATTGCCATTAGTGTTATATAGTAGTAGTGCCCTACACTGCAAGCTAGCTTTTAAGCTAATATCAAATATTGTTAAATCATGCTGCACATTTGTTTCATTTCCAAAAGCAAGTCTACTGGGATACTTGCCTTCCGGAAACAAATCCTACTGATGTGGACCATTTCAGTGGCGTTTATGGCCACTTTTTATTTGTCGTTGCTACTAGGTGCTAGCAACCATGCGTTAACATGAAGGGCCGGAAGTGGTTTGTTCTGTCTCCTCATTGGACAATGATGTGGAAGAGGGCGGGACTTAAAGCAGCTGTCAGGCGTCACGCTCCAAGACAAAACAAAGGTTGTTTAACCCTTTACTTCTTCAGAGAAGATGATGTAAGAGCTGCCAGGTAATAACAGTAATTCACAGGTCCTAAATATTAATTTTACTTTTGTTTGGTTTACTTTCCACTTTTTGTTAGTGTTACCTGCCTGATGTTGCCATTCATTAAAACAAACTGTTGCTGAATCTTTAATTTAGGCATCCTATGCCATATTATAATACAAATATACTGTATAGTTATTATTACTATTATGGGTTCCCGCAACAGAAACACCATAAAACAAATCCTCTTCTTTTCTGGCTCTTCAACAGAGTTCTGGCCTGTCATAAGACAAATCTTTTGTCTTGTGCATTGTGCAACCCTACTGCACCCCATATTACTCTTCAACCTGCAGAAAGAATAAAGTTATCACTGTATTGTGGTTTAAAAGATCTACTTGAACAAGAAGAAATGAAAATGCAGCAAAGAGGAGAATAATCCATTTGTGGTGGCATGCCAAGCAACTCAGTGGAAATGCATTCTTACTCTGACTAAAGCAAAACATCCCTAAAGTGTGTCCTCAGTCATCTTTTGACAATACTGTTCAATTAACTGTTCAATGTCCTTAATTCAGGATGCTGACTTGACTTCAGAGGATGAATGTTACAAAGATTACATCAGAATTGCAGATTGTTAAAACATTTTAAAACTGATAACACATTCAAGTGGATGTGTTAAAGACTGTAAAATGTTCAGATAAAGACTTCTTCTGTTGTAGGTATATGAAAAAGTAAACACTGATTTTTAATGTCTAGAGTTTGACAATTTAGGGTGTTATTTTAAAAAGGAAAATAACATGCTCTTGTAACTCTTAAAACTAATACTATATATA
>JBAMHV010000006.1:12655036-12666197 GCA_037177535.1 Pseudomugil gertrudae | reverse complement strand
GCTATCTTGCTATCTCATTTCTACATCACTCACATGTATGGAAGGAAAGATGACAACAGACCCCAGGTTAAAAAAAGGCGAAGTTCTCCTTTAAGCTTAATTCGTCCCCACTGTGCCCCAAATGCAAAAAAGAAATAGGTAGTCTTATACATTGTTTGTGGTCGGCTACTGTGAAAGAATATAGTAACAACCTCTTATATTTGCTACTTGTTTTATCTGATTTGTCCATCACTAACACGTTTATCCCTGTTATCAGAATGCACCCTGATCTGTTGAATCACTGTTTTAAGAGGGATAAAAAAATTTAAACATTTTGTTTTACTTTGCACTAAAAGCTGATTTTACTTAATACATTTTGATAGTTCAATAGTTCACCAAAGTTGTCCATTAGACAGATACACACAAAATTGATATTTGTCCAGTAAAGTTTTTTTTTAAATTGATGATTTTTTTTTAAAATGACATTGAATCTGTTGTTCCAAAAGGGGATAATGTATAGGTGTGGCTTTTGTAAAAAGGATAACTTGTTGATAGAAACCAAATGATTTAATAGGCAATTAGTGCACATTGCAGCCACTTAAAGTCAATACCTCCCATCTTTTGTAAACCTGCCTTGAGATTGCAAAACCAAAAGGAATTCTAATGTCTATAAAAAAGAGTTCAATCATTTAAGCTTGCGTTAATTCCAGCAAAATCTATGATATTCAGACTGCTGTTCTCATTGCTGAATCTGCTTTCCTTAGCTTATATACAGTGGCATCTTTTTTCCAAATGAAGATGCAGTTACATCTCCAATGGATAAAAACTCTTGATAAAGTTACTATTTTAATCAGGAGTACCCTTGCAATTATAACTGTATGCCTCAAAAATATATTTGACAGTTTTACATATATACAGTATGTATGTAGCTTTCCCCTTGTTTTCATTTTTTGTAATAGAGATGCTCGGGTATTTATTTCGGGTATTTTATGCTTTAAAAAACAGATCAAGCTCTGACTAAACTCTATCATGTTTTAAGAACAACATTGTTAACATTGTGTCTTCTGTAAATTAACTTATTAACTTATTAAAATGTTTGTGTCCAAAATGTTAATGCCTTGAGTCCCTTTAGCTAAGCAACCATTATTAACAGCAAGTATGAACGCTTGTCTGACTGTCCAACTGGCTGGAAAAGTCCAAAGCTACACAAATGCAACATATGAGTTAAACTTTTAATTGTCCAAAGCCATGTTGAGTTGTTTCTAATATGAATGGATGCTTGAATGAAGGCATTGTAGAAGTTCAGGAATAAAAGAAAGCTGGTCTCAGCAAATTACAGAAGTCACCTTTAAGACCAACCTCGTGCTGTTGTGTGTAACTCTTCCACCTTTACAATGGTGTTTTGTTGTGCTGGTTATAATTTCAAACATGTTCATGTTGAGAATTAGCTTTGTGTATGTATTATGTATTATTGTCAAAATTATGTATTGTGTATGTATACCATGTATGTATTTAATATTCTTAACAAATAAGCGTCAACTTTTAGAACGGCTGTTTTTTGACAATCTTTTCCGTCCACTTCATTTAAATATAGTTTGTCTGATGAATAAAACTGTAACACCAGCAGATCTGTGGGTGAATAATATAGAATATATATATTGACTGGCCCAGAAAATAGGTTAAAAAACAATAGGATAAAGACTAATTTGATTTTGCTTTTAAAATAACAAAGCTCTTCTTTTACAAATTTTTTATCGCAGAAAAAACTGAATATTAAATCCAAAATAAAACATAAAAGCTGAAGACCTGTGAACATCTTTCTGTTTTTTTCTAAAAAAATGTATTTTTAAAAGATGTTTTCTTGTTTTTTCTGTGCCTGTCTGTTTTTGTGTAGCGCAACAAAGAGGAAAATGTGTTGAGAGGATTTTTTTTGGTTACTCCCTCCAACCTACTCTAATGTAAAGTTTGAATAATAAATTAAAGAAGTTGTAAAATGCAATAAAACTTAATAAGATAATGCATAAATTAAATTAAATGCCAGACACTCAAGTAAACAGTTAGTCAAAGTTATTATTTAATAAGTAGAAAAAAATTGAAATCTTCACCTGGACTCACGCACATTAATACAATACACATTAATCAATACACAAATATTTACATGAAGTTTAATCTTATCCAGTCACTCAGAGGTGAAACAGATTTTCTTTCTTCATGTGTAAAAACTCAGCTTTTTAAAGAGTCTGGCACTCTTTTATCCTTTAACACATCCAAAATAAGAACAATACTTTTAGAACAGTAACATAATAATACAGTCTAAACATTTGTTACATGGGTAAATTATAATTATGACCAACTATGATAACATTTTAATATGAACTGCAAACATATAAGCTCATAGGCTAACAGTTAAAACCAACATCAACTCTTGATTTTTCTAGACAGATGTATAGTTTTCTGTTATCTGTAGTAAACTCTGCCTTTAACATATTCCATTTTTTTATTAGATGAAAATAAGCTTAATTTTGTGTCTCCTGCTATATTTTATTGAAATGGTTTAACTTAAAATAAAGGATCATTGTCAGATTTCCACAGCTGTCCTGCTGTTCTGAGCCGGCCTTGCCCCCAGAGACAGGGCAGTTTACGGTTCATTCTCATCACTGCAACACTAGTGCAGGAGTCAGGTTTGCGAATGATCTCACACCAGTCTGGGTAGTCCACAGGTTTATATCCACTGCAGGGAAGACAAGATATACATCACAATGTGAGCGACACTAGTGACTTAAAAACAAAGTTATAACATACAGACATACAGTATATAATATACATATAGATCAAAGGCTCACCGGTCACAGCATCCTACTCCAAAAGGCTCCATGCAGACACACTGGTAGCAGTCAGTGGTCATCCAGCTTTCTCCAATCCCATAAATCTGCCCCAGGTGCTCACAACTACCTGAAAACACCCACAAAGTATCAACTCTTTTACTTCAGAAGTGCAGAAATTCACCTTGCAAAACCCGACCTGGCCTAAAATCCATTCACATGCTATTATCTTTCAGTAATTTCCCACCATGCACAAATGCCTTCATTTTATGATATCACTGTATGTAATATATCACAAAATCCTCATCATTTTTTATCTATGTAAAACTTCACTCAGTACTTAAAGTAAAATCAGAATATGCAGAATAAAAATAATCTAAAAAAAACAAAATACATTCATTATTTGATAAACCTTGATACCTTTGCAGTGTTTGCACAGCAAACATTATGTTATGTAAAGTACATCTACACATTGCATTTAGATACGCATACACACACACACACACACACACAATTTGTACCTTTTGTATTGAAGAAGCATTCACCACTGTTATATACAGAAAAACATGGCAAACTGGCTCTGAGGAGCAAGAGTGAAGCCAAAAGTATTCCTGTCATGGTTGCCATTTCTGAAGAAAAATGTTAATGTTAAAGAAAAGCATCACACAGAAAAATGAGTTTACAGATATTAAGATGTCAGTCTCACCTACTTCAGTGTTTCCCAGAACTACCTAAAACACTCTCTCTTGCTGTGGCTGTCTAAGTTTTCTGTTGGCTCCTCTTTGTTGCATTCACCCTTTTGTCGCTTTCATTATTCCTTTCTGCTCCTTTTGGCTCCCTGCACTTCTTCCTCACTGCCACTGATGCACCCTTTCTGTTGCCTCAGATATTTATACTGCACGATTTATCAACCCCCACTCATCAATTACCCTTGTATATCTGCACACAAACATACAATACAAGGACAACCAGAGATACACGAGCGTTATTATTGCGATGTTCGTCATTACCGCTACTTCACAGACTGTGCCCCTGAGTATAGAGTTCATTCTTTCACATAACATTTTTCTCAATGGATGCCATTTGACCCTATCAGTAGATCATGCAGGGGACACCTCCTACAGAAATAGCAGACATTATCTTGTAAACTCAGAGATGCATGTGTGTACAGATATTTTAATAGTGATCAAAACGATCCCAATGAAGCTTTGGATAACTTTTTCCTCTCAACTTATTCCTAATTCCCAAGTTTAGCGATGCGTTTAATGCCATGCCACGCTGTTGTGTTAATGAATCACCCTTCAAACAGATTTAAATGCCCAGTGTAATTTTCCTTTCTGTGGTGTGTATCTGCGGATGTGACATGACATCAAACAGCTTCTTGGAAAAAGGAAAATTATTTGTGCTGCTGTGATTTTTCTTCATCTTTTTTGTGCATGAATTTGTTTGAACACACCATTCAGGGTCTTCTGATAACAGACACAGAAATACAGATTTATTTGTTGCTTTCAAGCAGAATCAACGGCCTGAAACTTTACTTTAACCCTAACCTGGCCTCAGATACACCCAGTTCACCACATAAATAATGTATTTGCAGGGACATCATGGAAATGGTCTGACTGGTATCTGAAATTTCAGTGATTCCAGGATCATTTGTTTCAAACTTGTCTCTATGTGTAACATTAAGCCACAGGTCTCTTTCGCCAAAATAAATTCAGAATTCATGAAATTGATGACAGATTTGCAAAGGCATCTATCAGAAGACGTGTTAGTTACATGTACTAATGGTGATTATGAAAAAGCAAAGTGTAAAATACACGTGGTAGTTGTAACGGGGCAAAAAGATAACTTGGCTGTATATGTGAAGCTCTATGATCTATGCTTTGTTTGTTTATTTTTGTGAGATATCCTGTTAATTATTTTATTATTTAAACACAAATGAAAAATAAAACAGGCATTTTTCTGGCTAACAAACATTAAACAATCATTTTTTGTTAATAAGGTGCACATATTCACCATTATGCTGCCACTTTTGTGTAGATTTAGGAGTAAAGTTATGTGCATGCAAAGGATTACCAACATATGTTTCACAATATTTTCTAACTTGGTTGACTAATCATTTAAAAATCCTATAAAGGATCAAGTCAATTCAATATATACCATGACGTTTTAAACTGATCTGCCATTATTTTATTGTTTTATTAGCAGGTTACATCATGTACAAATTTTCATAGTAACAATGATAATAAAAAAAGTTTAGATTTTATCACATGATTAATGGATTATTATAACTAAAGGCAGCTGTAAAAGTGTAAAAGCAAATAGCTGGTTGTATTTTTCAGTAACATTTTTTTCCTTATAATTATTATGCCTGTATGCCCTGAAACCCTGCTGCACAAACACATGTGCTTCATTGGTAAGAAGAAAAACGTGTTTGTTGAAATAAGCAACAAGTTTTTTAAATTTTTCTTTGGTATTATTGCCTCCTGACTTTGCCTCTCTGTCACATCCAGGCATAACAACTTTCTGCACAAAATGTATCATAAAACAGTGTGGACAGACAAATATAATCACCCTCATGACCACACAATGAGGTAATGTTATATAAATGTTGCATTAAAATAAAAAAAAAGTGTTGATGTAGGCCATCATAAAAGAGCTCATTACAGGCTGCATTCACTTGCGCGTAGAAACCTGAAGTGAAACAGGATTATAAAATATCCACACAAAAACGTTGCAAGAAGAAAAATGAATGATAAACATATTAAATCTTTTATAATGGCCTCTCATTGTTAGGATGCAATGGGCAGCATGGTGAAGCAGTGGTTAGCGCTGTGGCCTCACAACAAAAAGATCACCAGTTTGAGTCCAGGCTGGGGAGGTTTGTCCAGTGACCTTGCTGTGTGGAGTTTGCATGTTCTCCCCATGTATGCGTGGGTTCTTTCTCGGTACTCCAGCTTCCTCACACCCACAAGACATGCAGGTTAGGTTAATAGCTATGGTTAAAATGATATCATATGTAAGTTGCTTTGGATTAAAGCACTTGCCACATGACTGTATAGTAATATAGTAGGATGATGTAATAGATGACCACCTTCTCTGCTGTGGTGTTAGGTTGAATGGAGAGCCATGTGCGCCTTCCTGTCCTCTTCTCAATTGATGATAAAAACCAACCAAAGCACACTTAAGAAATCTTTTTTAAAAAAGGGGTGTTGGCCGGTGTTCCACCATGCTCGTTGTTGTCAATGCTGTTTATAATTGTTTCAAAACGCTGCCTTATGGCCTCCGACTAGTTCATTTAGGCATAACTGCATAGTTATGCAGCATAGAAGGTAAATGACTGCATTTCAGAGGTTAAAATTTTTATAAACCCTGCAATCAAAAGAAAACAGAAATATCATGGCACGACATGGGGGAAACTATTTATTTTAAAAGAATGTTATTCTTTACATGAAGAAGCACAATTTTCTGCAAGCTCCTGCTATCCAGTCAGATCCGGACACTATTCAAAATCTGCAGTACATAGGCATATCAGGATGCTACTCATCACACTTCCTTTAAAAAAGGCTATTATATAATAAATGTACTTTATTGAAAGGAGGGAAGAAGTTTTATTAGCCAAAAGTCAAAGAGCATCTCATCATAAGCATATAATCAGTAATTGAAGCAAGCAGCATGCTGTATATGATGCAATAAGATGTTAATCAGGCATGCACAGACAGTAGTGAACCACTCTGGAAGATATTGTTAAGCATCAGACTTTATTTAAGTTCCATACAGATAAAATTGCATGACAAATAGTGAATATTTGTACATTTCTACTGGACAGAATACTTGGAGCAAAATAAATAAATCTGGTATGAGTGAGATACTTTCAGCTGTGTAGTGAGGATAAAGCGGACAGTCGAAAATGTCTGACGTGTCCCTAAGGAAGTAGGACAAAAGCCATTTCAGGTTTGGCTTTTATAGTTCTTTATGTGGGCAGAAGCAACTCGCTTGTTTGCTCACAGAGCAGGATATTCACTCACACACCGGTCACTATCAGTAGAAGTCTCTTGTGTCTTATTTGCTAGGTATTATACTCTGGGTGTGTGTGTGTTTGAGAGAGCAAATGACTGTTACTGAAACTTGACATTCAAGTTGTGTGTGTTTCACTGAAAGCATGGATAGAATTTAAAACATGGCCAAAGACCCTGCGGATAGTCGTTGCATTTCTTCCTAACAGTAAAGAAGATCTATCAGTGATGTTTGTAGATACTTGTGTGAAGTGAAAGGTTAATGATCCACAACCATTTACCTGATCCAAAAGCCTCTTTATAGAGCAGCAGTCAGAAGTCAGTGCCAGACTCTGTAGGAATATGTCTGATATTTAGTTGACATGATAAAACACAAGAACAACCGAATATCAAACATATCACACAGCTTCTGGCAATCAGGTAGGGTCAAGCAGACTGGAAAGACCTATGGCAAACAGGAGACACAATCCAGTAAGAAAAAAAGTAAAAAAGGTCATAATGACAATAACATTACTTGCAGTCAGGTTGGTTGACTTTAAAGACTTGAATGACCTGTTCATCATGTAAAGGACAGGGTAGCAGTCTCCTTAACAATGAGTCACTAACAGAAAGAATTAGAGATCCTGCTGTTGCCTGAGATAAGTCTGTTTGTTCAGACAGCAAGGTTGACAAGGACCCAATACTGTGAACAAAGCAAAAAAAAAAGGTACTTACTTTCCCCCTGTATCCACGCATGCCGTCGTCTTGTTGGACAGGAAAAAAGTTCGCTAATAACATGTTGACAGTGTGCTGAAGAAAACAGTGACAAAGGGCTGTGTGATCCTGTGAGCTTTTCCTCAGTGGGACAACATTTATATACACAACCCAATAGGTTTTTTTTTAAATGGTGTTCACTTTTTCAGTAACATACACACTCACACGCATGTAATTAGGGTTATATTGATCAGCTGCTGTGGCCTGCAGCCTTTCCTCCCCACATTAGTCTGATCAATACATGTAATGCTCATCCCACTGTGAACCCACACATGTACTCTCGTGTACTCAACACACACATACCACTGCATGTGCAGAGCTGAATAACTTTTAGTGACTGGATTGCCTGTAGGGAGGGCAAACACCAAACACGACGGTTACTCCACTTAGTCTTTTGTTACTAATATCTCCCTCATAAATAAAAATATATAAGATAAAGGACTATGATCACCACCTCTACCGTGTGATTTTTACTAAACATAATGTTCAATGGTAATATTTATTCCAGTATTTATTCCAATATTTATTCCATAACTGTTGTTATATTCTGTTACAATCTGTTAAGAAAGCAAGAAAAGTGCTCATTAGATTAACCTGTCGTTGTTTTTGCTTTTCAGTTAAGCAAAGCTTTAACAAATCTGCATAATTTGATTGGATCATTACAGGAAATACCACAACAAAGGAGGCAGCCTGGGCACATACAACTGGAAAATGGTTGGCAGGGAAGATTTTGAATAAACAGCTTATATTTTTCTTCATACCTGCTTGACTCGTAGCTTTTTAATTGCAGTTTGTATGTTAAACCTTTACGTCGTGGAGAGTCCACCTGCAAAGCAACTGAGCCAAAGCAAAAACGTGGTTAAAAAGCATTTTGAAAAATAACCATGAGAAAGCAAAAGGTTGGCGTATGACATTTTTAAATGTTAATTTCTTTTCATTTGTCATACTCTTCAGTCCAGATTGTGTAACATCTGACCAGTTGCTGTGACCTTTGCTGTCAGTATGCTCACTGAATGTCAGATTGAGTTTGGCGGTAATGTGGGACTCTCACATGTGTTGTATCCACATCATCCGCCAAACACGATGATCAATGAGGAAAACAGCACTTTCACAGATGTCCTGGCCATGTTTTTGGGGCTTGTTTTTTCATTTGAAGAGGACAGAAGCAGAATCGGCTCAGCTGCAGTGGAGTGGATGGAGCTGAAAAGATTCAGAATGAGACTGGAAGTATATAACTTTTAATCTGAGTCACACATCCTTAAACCAACAGAAAAATAACTAATGTGGAATAATTTGCAAATTCAAACATCAAACAAAATAATTAATAAGAAAAGAACATCCAAACTGTGCATCATCATCACATTCCCCATTACAGTTAAAGAACATTAGCATCAGGCTGTTTCTGTCGTGTGTGCTCGTCTGCTACGACCTTGCGAGGCTATTGGGGCGGAATGATAACCCCCTGATTGCCTAATTGTGAGCCCGAGGGGAGTGTTTAATCTGCAGCAGATGGAAGGGAGTGTGAGGCAGAGTGAGAAATAACAGGGCAATAGGAATTGACTAAATAACTCAGATCCTTTCAGTGGCAAACAGTATTTATATTTGGTTAAACTTTTTACTTGTACGCGCTTTTAAAACCTCTTTGCCTCAGTCTGCCTCACAGAGACAAAACACTTTCACTTACATTGTCATTTAAGTCTCAAGAATGAAGTTAGCTCAAGTTAAGTTGAACAGATGCATTTCAGGTGCCAGTTTTATACAGATATTCTGACATGCTGTAGTGCAAGTCCGGTCCTTGAAGGCCAGTGTCCTGCAGGTAATCTGAATCAGGTGTGCTTCAGTCAGGACACTTTCTACTTTCTATTGCACACAACCAAGTTATTTTAATTTATGACAGGACAACATACAGTTAGAGATGCTGGAAAAATCACAAAGATTCAGAGTTTTTGGAAAACTGAAACCTTACATTTATGCAGAAACTATGATGTTTTATTAACAAATCCCAAAAGAAACTTCCAAACAACAACTTTAGCAACACCCAGTAAGGTATACTGGAAGTGACAGACTGGTTTTCAGCTGACTGACAGCCCAGTGCTCTGCTTTTTCTCTCCATTTCTCTTAACTCGCTCTCTCCCTCGTTTATGCACATGTATACATGAACGCGAATAAGCCCTGAGGCAGGGCCACAAAGAAAAACCGAGGCAGACAAGGTTAACAGTGATTATTCAATACCTATCTCTATGTTTTCAGCTTCAGAAGGGGAAGCGTTATCTAACAAAAGGAAAAAAATGCACAGCTGAAGCCATGAAAAAGACCAAAGCTAAAGGCCAAGAAGCATTTTGTACAACATAGGAAGACTTAAATACGAAGAGCAGCTGCAACAGGAATGCTGATTGTTGAAAAGCAGTTATGGAGAATCTTTTGGCTCGTTACGTTTTGTTGATGCTTAAAATATAGAAATGTGTTTTTTCCAGACACCGAACGTTCACACGTCAAATATCAAGCAAGTCTAAACTCAAAATGTTAGCATCCACCCAGTGGGTATTCCAGATGATGTGTTAATCATTGCTACTTTTCTATTGTCTGTTTGCAGGCATTAATCATTAACTATGACAATCAGGATGCAGGTTTACATTTTACAACCTCATGTCTTATAAACACCAAATGTTTTGGGAATTGTGATACAATGTTTGTGAGGGCAAAAAATGGGACAAAGCTTCTTGTCTGGCTGGATTGCTTTGCATACATTTACAAATATTTAAATATTGGTCAGTAAATAATTCCTTTACATATAACTAAACTGGGTTGCTACCACATGCTGTGTCCTCTCCTTATTTGTGTTATTTTGATACATTCTTTTTCTCATCTCTTGGGTTTTAGTTATGTGGTAACAGAAGAATCCACACAATATATGCAAAAGTACATTTAAAAATAAAAATGGGGTGAGGACATGTGGAATATGTATTGCAGTGAGAGACAGAGAGAGAGAGAGAGAGAGAGAGAGGCTAGGTAAAACAGGCTTTATAAGTTTAATCACTCCCACAGAGGTGCAGCACATTCATCACTGATCAAAGCTAATTTGTCCACATAAGCAAACACAAGAGAAAAAGAACAAGCTGGAAAGCCATCATGATCTGTCAACTTTAAAACTTATGGCATATTATTTTGCTCTGTACTTACCCATTTTAGTTACTTAAAGGGGACATTCTGAAAGGTTATCTCTTTCTTAATTTATGTCCAGGAAGGTTCGGAATGGGGCTGTACATGTGCACTAATTTCAACTTAAGTACGAAAATTCAAGCCGTTTCTAAAAGTAGGCTTAAGACAGCTCTGTTTTCATTGTATTTGCATATTTCTTTAGTCCGGCATCCTCTCCCACTCCAAAAACATACATTATAGATCAACTGATTCAATCGATGGCTGCACGGTGGTGCAGTTGGGCCTCGGTTGGGGCGGGGATCAAACCGGGAATCTTTCTGTGTGGAGTTTGCATGTTCTCCCCGTGCAGAGGTGCATATTCCTGGTCCAGAAAGTAGAACTCCTATCCGGCAGCAGTTCCAACCAGTCACTAAACTGGCTGAATTTAATAAG
>JBAMHV010000006.1:12610423-12621810 GCA_037177535.1 Pseudomugil gertrudae | reverse complement strand
TCTGTCTATCTGTCTGTCTGTCTGTCTGTCTGTCTGTCTGTCTGTCTGTCTGTCTGTCTGTCTGTCTGTCTGTCTGTTTGTGTCCAGTCACAATACCAAAGCATGACATTTTCTAGAAAACTAATTGTTTGTATTTCTGTGCCCATTTAGCCCAGATTGAAGTTATCCCATGCAAGATCTGTGGTGATAAGTCTTCTGGAGTGCATTATGGAGTCATAACATGCGAGGGATGCAAGGTGAGATGCACATGCACACACATGCAAGCTTAATTTCTCCTATTTACCTATGGTTAGGTCCCTATGCATGAGGCGCTTTTACCTGTGTCAACACATCACTATTGCAGATTTGAAACAAAACAGTTAAGATTGGATTGAAGTGCATTTATACAGCCTTAATTTGGGGGTATAAGTATATGTAAGTAGAGTGCATCAAATCTTCCACTAGTTGACTAAAAAGCAGTTCACACCTCAGAGAGGTTAGCTGATAATGTCTTGGATCCCTGTCAAAATACTTAAACTTATCTGTATCTGTGCATTGATGGTGATTACAGGCATACAGTAAATATATAGTTATACCTTTTTCTTTTATACAGTGTTGTTTGGCTGTTTTTTACTGAGATGATGATATAAGATAGAGAGTAATTGCTCCAGCTTTAGGCTGAAAAGACAGACATGATGGTGATCAGTTTAACTTTTAAGCCAAAGACTCAAAATAATGAAATCCTCTTTATACCTGTAGATAGACAGGCTCCCACCTCGTTCAGCATGAGTTGTTTGCTTTGTACCTGCATATTTGTTTGGTAAATCACAAGAAAAGTCTGTATATAACAATGTCTAATATACAGTACCTTAAAATTGCTATTAGAAAAAAGTCCTGATTATGATTTTGGTATTTTTACCCATATATCAGGGTTTTTTTCGGCGTAGCCAGCTGCCCACCGTGTCCTACTCCTGCTCCAGGCAAAGCAACTGTCAGATTGACCGGGCAAGTCGCAACCGCTGCCAGCACTGCCGTCTGCAGAAATGCCTGGCTCAAGGCATGAGCAGAGATGGTGAGGCCAAGCGGATCTTTGCCACTAGACAAACCCTCTTTACCCTTCATTTGTAGCATTTGCTGTTTTTTTTTCCTCTCCAGCTGTAAAGTTTGGACGGATGTCGAAACGTCAGCGGGACTCTCTAATTGCTGAGGTGGAGAGACACCGACGGCAGCAGCAGCAGCAACAACAACAGCAGCTTCAGGGAGACACACAGGTGGCATTGTCCTACCCCAGCAAAAACCGTCAAGACCGCTCTCCCCAACTTCTACATCCCATGCCCACAAGCTACCCTTACCCTGGAGACACTGAGCTGCTGCCCTACACTGCTGATGTTCATCCTTACCTTCTGTGCTCCCCTAACAATTCACAAGTGTCTGGAATGATCTACCGTGATTCGAGTGTCTCTCCCACCATAAGATCCCAAGGCAGAGGGGATAACGGCAGATACCACGATGTAAAAGGTGAGGCTCTAAAGAGGAAACACACTTCACTATCCAGTTGTCTTGATTCTACTCTCCTTATTCTTTAATTACTGTTCTACTCTTTTCTCTCCCCATCAGGCTTTGATTCCAGACATCAATCTCATGATCTGATGGCAATGCATCCCTTCAACACTCTGGAAGATCCTTACAGCCTCTATCCAAGTTCTCTGCGAAACATAGGTCAGCAATCTGCATCGTGGTCTGTCAAATGTATATTTCATCAAATCTACTCTATTCACAATTTCCTTTGCTTTTGTTTCAGATGAGCTGTGTGCCAGCATTGTGCGTTCCCACAGGGAGACCAGCCAGTACAGACAAGAGGAGCTGCAAGCGCTCAGATGGAAGCTGTTCAGCAGGGAGGAGATCCAATCCTACCATAGCAAGGTACTACCGACAGGCTTTCTGTTTCCTCGACTGGTCTTTTTTTTCTCAGACATGAGTCAGACAGTGTCAAAACAAAACATGCCATGTCACATGGTTTGAGGTTATTTTGTTTGATGAATCAAATGAAGAACTGAGAAAACTTCTTTAATCTTTTTCCCCCTCCTCCCTTTTTCTTTGATCGTGGCGATCAAAGAGAGATGAGGTGTCGAGTAAATAAAGTGATAAAATAAGTTTTAGATTGAATTGTAGGTTTAGAGAGAACCTCTTTGTGCTGGATGAGTGATGTTCCAGTTTACTCTAAATGTGAAGGAAGTTATGAGGGGGAAAAAACCATTGTATTTTTTGCTCACTTTCTTTCCCAGACAGTGGATGAGATGTGGCAGCACTGTGCCATCCGGCTGACTGATGCCGTCCAGTATGTGGTAGAGTTTGCCAAACACATCCCGGGTTTCCGTATGCTCAGTCAGAACGACCAGATTGCCCTCTTGAAGACCGGTGAATCTCCGCTCACTGCAACCAAGATCTTTACTCATCACAATGTTGAAAAGTATGCACTCACTCCCTTCTGATCTTGCTCTCGTAGGCTCCATGGAGGTGGTTCTGGTCCGGATGAGTCGCTTCTTTAACACAGAAAACAACACTGTGTTCTTTGATGGAAAATTTGCTGGATCTGAGGTCTTCAAATCCTTGGGTGAGAAGCAAGGGTCAGAAAACGGTTTGGGAAACGACCCCAGCGGTGACTTATCAGAGCTCTGTGCTTCTTGTTTTTGGCAGCTTGTGGAGATTTAATTGCAGCAGTGTTCGACTTTGCTCATGGTATGTGTGCTCTAAAGCTCACTGAACAGCAGATCGCTCTCTTCAGTGCTTTGGTGCTGATCAATGCAGGTGAGATAAACATCATTCCTCTCACACATCTTCAAATTTATTCTCCAAATGGGGGAAATAACAAAAGGTGGAAGGACACTTAGATTAAGCGATGATACTTGGTTATGTTGAAGATTTTCATCAAGCAACAACAGACTTGGCTTATATTTGCATTTCCTTCTAATATAAAATAAGCTGATATTCTTCTGTTTATGACTATAATCTGGTTAATCAGCCTAACGTGTTTACTTCCACTGTTAGCTAGATTTAGCTGGCAGAAATATTTTCATGTGGAAAGGAACTTAATCACATTTTCCTGACAGTTTTCTTCATGGAGTTTGGATTCATTAATACAAAACTTGCTCTGCTGCCACCTGGAGGTGGTTAGGTGACATTAAGGTGCCCGTACTCTGGTTTTGGGGTCCATCGTAACAGATGTAGATGCTTTTATTTTTGTAAAAGAGAAAAGTTTTTCCCATCCTGTACATTACTGGAGCACTTTTTACCTTTTAGCTTCTGTGTCAAACACTCACTTTTAGATTATTTGTCTTTAAAGCAAACTGCACACTGTTCAACCTGTCATTAAGCCTGTTTAAACAAGGCTGTTTCTGAATGTCCACACTATTCCCTACCTATTTTACTATGCAGCTACACTATAAAACACACTATATTGTGCACTTATTCTGTTGCTGATTCAAAACTTAATACTTTCTCCTTATCGCACATCACCAGACTACCTGCTGTCCCTATAGCAACCACAACACACTTAAAAATATCTTCTATATCTACATTCATGTGGAATTGTTTTATTTCCTTACATTGTATTTTATTATTTTTCTGCATAATATCTAAGCTCTGGCATCGTGGTCTATATACCCGTCTGATTGCTGATGTTCACTACAATGCAGTGTGGGTAATTTTGAGTGCAATACTTTGTTCTCTCTGAACATGTGTACACCATAGAAAACGTTGTGACCTCTCTATAAGGGATAGTGTGGATATTTGGAGCCCAAATTACCGTTAGCTTTACCAAACCAGCTGTTTAAAACACACATAAACAGGTTACTCCAACCAAAATGCAATTAAATTCAAATTGACCTTGTTGGTTTGTGCTTGTTGGAAAATACAATTTTTTTGCATCTTTTGTGAAAACTATAAAAGTTGAAGTGTGTATAAATAAAGCTGAATTTCCAGTCAAGTTGCTTAATTTCACATATTTCTCTGTTTCTTATGTCAAACAGCTGAACACATGAGAAAGCAGCCTTTAAAGACAACCCCATGATGGCTTTATTTCAACTGTGCTCACATGTTTATACAAAGTAAAATTATATAAAATAATAGATGTCCTGTTACATGATCTGGGCTCAATCCTTGGCTTACATGGGCATGTGTGCATGTAATCACATTGATTAGTCAAAATGATGAACTGAGAGAGTATAAGCCTGTAGTACAGCTTAGGTGGTTCAGTAAAGGGAGTGACTGAGGCAAGGCAAGTTTATTTGTACAGCACCTTTCATGTACAGGACAACTCAAAGTACTTTACATTGAAACAGTAAAAGCATAAAAAAAATCACAATAAAACCATACATTGAATAAAATTAATTTAAAACAGATCAGATAAAATTATCGTAGAGATGTCATTTATAGGTGCATGAAAAAATAAATGTTTTCAACCTGGATTTAAAAGTGTCTACAGTTGGTGAAAGTTTAATCTCCACCGGCAGGTTGTTCCACAACTTTGCAGCATAACAGCTAAACGCTGCTTCTCCATGTTTAGTCTGGACGCTGGTCTGGACTCTGGTCTGGACTCTGGTCTGGACTCTGGTCTGGTTACTGGTCTGGACTCTGGTCTAGGCCCGACTGACCTGCGTATTTTGATCCCAGAGCTCTACTTGGTTTATATTCTCTGAACATATCACAGATGTATTCTGGGCCTAAACTGTTTTGAGATTTATAAACAATCAGCAGGGTTTTAAAATCTATTCTGTAACGGACTGGAAACCAGTGTAAAGGTTTTAAGAAAGTGAGAGAATCACTTTATGTGAACTCGAGATTTTACATTATTTAGAACTGCCTCTCTTCTGTCTGAATCAAATTAAATTAAATAAATACAAATATTTTAAAAATTCAATAACATACAGGTGGAAAGGAAAAAGCCATAAATCCTGATGTTTTTTTCCTGGGGAAGGTGTCAGGAGGCTGATGTATTCCTGCTGACTTTGTGTTAAAGGCATGGTAAACGATAGAGGTCACCAGTCAGTAAAAGAACCATAAACATACATCCAGGTTCAAATGCAGGTTCTTCTTAGTTGTGAGACAACAATGCAAACCCCTGCATCAAACAAAGACGTGTACTTATTTAACTAATTAAATATCTTTCTGTGCAGACCGTCCATGCCTGGAGGACAGAGGTAGAGTTCAGCGAGTACAAACGAGTGTGGAGCTTGGACTTAGACACATTCTACACCAAGACAATCAGGAGGGTCTGATGCATAAGGTATATTTGAAGTGATCTGGAATAAAACTGATCCACAGGCCGTATTCTGTCCTGGAGTATAGATATTTAAGTTTGCTTCTGTCTTCCCTGCAGCTGTACCAGAAGAAGGCAGTGTTGCGCTCGCTGTGCAGCCTGCACATGGAGAAGCTGCACTGGTTCAGTCAACGATACCCACTCACTGCTCACTCTCTGTTCCCTCCACTCTACAAAGAGCTGTTTGCATCTGAGGCAGAGCTGCTGCCAGGAAATACTCACTGATGATTTGACAGTTGCAAACTTAGAAACACACATAGACACAAACTATTACCATTAATAATACTCTCTGACAGAATCTATTTTTCTAATATTTAAAACAAACAAGAAAAGCACAGTCATAGCATGCTGGATATTACATGACTTCCAGAAGAGCTCATTTTGTAGATTATTTCTAAAATATTTGAATAGCTTAAAATGTTTTTGATTATTCCAGGAAAATGTGCTTTTAATTTACAGTACAGGATGGTTTTTGTTTCTCGGGATGTGAGAAATTATTACAGCATTTGTTTACAGGATGTTGTAATTCTGTCCATAATGTGTTTATCTATAGATTCAAAGAGGCAGGATGCACATTTAAAGTGATGCAGCCCAAATAAATCAGTTTTTTTAGCAACAACATTTTTTAAAAAGTCTAAATTCATAAAGAAAGGCAGTTTGTGTGAGTAGGCTTGATTTCATAGCGGCTGGTTCTTTGCATAGCAAACATAAAGTAGAAAATAATGAAAAACACATTAATGACAATAATTTAGCCTAAAAGCAGATGGGTTCAGTATTATGTTCCGAGGTGTTTGTGCACACATTGGAGCAGGTTTTCTTCTTTTTGCTTCCACACTATGTTCCTCTTTAAGAGGTTCTGGCTTCAGCACTGCTTTTAGTTCACGTATCACAAAGCTGACAAAGCCTTGTCTTTATCATCCTCCTTATTCGGGCAACAAACAGACACCCTGCCTCTTTGTATCTGTTTTTCTGCAGGAATGTTTCTCCTCCAGCTGATGTCACAGGTTGACCATTAAATCCAAAAGAGAAGCAATTCCTCTAAAATATTTCCCTTTTATTGAGATAAACCCAAGCACTTGTATCTTATTTGAACTTTGGAAGGATTTTGCATTAAATTGAGGTATTAGTATCTGTCGAGACATTGTGATGCAGTAGAAATCTCTTCCTTTGTGTGCTAACTTTTTGTCTTTTTTTTCCAATTTACTTTTGTTTTCCCTTTATGTACTATAACTGGGTAAAACTAAAGAAAATATAGTTGGTTTCAGCATTAAATACTGTTTGTTTGGTCTTGTGTCCACCTTAACTGGAAAAGACAAGATTTTATTGATCTTAATTCCATATCATTCTTTTATTAAACACCTGAGGATGTGACACCAAACAGAAGTTGGAGTATTATTTCTCTAATCATGGAAAAGAATGAAAGCGGAATAACATAAACAGTTTCTCAACACTCACACACGTTAGATGAATGATAAGAATTATCTTCAATTTATGTTTTGTTATGTAGGATGATTGTTTTTTTGAAAACATTGAAGCCAATTTGGTAAAACTGCAGCTGCAGCAGTTGCCACATAGGAAATGTTAGTCATTGAGGGTGACTTCAGTTGCTGTGTTGAAAGTAGTCATGAGGTTTTCATAGACAACACTGTGGTCAGCCAAGTTAAAAGGAAAGACACTTTTCAATTCGATATGAATGATATTATACAAGAAGCAAATAAATAGCAGTCTCACAGCAGTTTAATGCAACCTGAAATTTCCAGTCTAAGCTGATTTTTCCCCAAATTGCATCAATTGAAAAAAAAATATGCTGTTTTATAAACAATGTCTGTATGCAACAGCAGTTCTTTGTTTTGTCTAATTTTATTTGATGTTTTGTAAACAAGTATTGCTATTTCTGAAGATAAGTATGTTCCCAACTGTCTTCCATCATCTAAACCAGTTTTTCAACCACTGTGCCACAAAACACTAGTGTGCCATGAGAGTCAGGTGTGCTGTGGGAACTGATCCAGTTTCACCTCGTAGGTCTAAAAAACAGCTGTGTGCATTCAAACAAGCCCGCATGAAACACTGAGTACAATTATGACAGATACCTCTTTTTGTGTTTGACTTTAAGACATTTTTACAAGACTTCATATTGTTAATAGGCTACAAAGTTTCATTTTGTAACATTTCTAACCGCGTGTGGTGTGGCTTTTGATCTTTTCAGTGGAAAAAATGTACCTTGGCTAAAGAAAAGGTTGAAAAACACTGATCTGTGTTGCTGCTGTGGACCTCCACAGTTCACTATTAGGAACAGTTTTGATCAGTGTTACATTCTGCAGCGAGTAAGAAAAGATTTGTATTAAATTTTTTAAAAACCAGGCCACTGGAGTAAGATCCTCTCAGAATTGCTGAGAATGTTTTGCCATTTTTACTCCCTGAACTCCCGGAGGAATGTCAACGCATTTTCACAGTTTTTGTACTCCAACACATACCAACACCAAGCCAAACGTTTGGTGTTTATATGTGTACATGATGAGAAAAAGCTGAGGGAAGTGCAGCAAATCCAGTTTACGCTGTAGTCACAGAGCAAGGAGTGAACAACTGACAAAGGAGTTTGTCCTCTTTTGTTTATCTTTTGGTAGAAGTTGAAAAAGTCATTTTCCTAAAATCAACTCCAGTGTGTAAAACAGCAGGAATCCAGGCCTTTGACACCTCTGACAGATTGAAAAAGAATTCATTAAAACATGATGAGTGGTATCAATGTTTTAGGAAGGAAAACAGTTAAATCTAGATACCAGTTTAACAAAAAGCAAGACTAAAAGTTCAATTAAACAAAGTAAAAACCAACAAAAGACATGAAGAATAGATTTATTATCACCTGAGGAGATTTTGTTTTCTTGTTGTTTGTTATTTTCTTTTTTAATTAAACTATTTGTTTGGCAACTTTAATGCCAAGACTGTAGGCTCATAATAGCACCTTTAATGGCAATTTGCTTTATCAGTTCTTTTTCATTACATTGATCCTAAAATAGTTGTAGCCAATCAGAATCAAGTATTCACTCAACCCATGGTATGAATCCAAACAAACCTGTTCTTGTATTTTGATGTCTAACATTGCATCCAGTTTTTTGCATGTTATTTGTCGTTATAGTCTTCATTTTGTTGTGATCGTATTTTGTAACTTGTTACGTCCTTAAATAAAATTAATTTTACCTATAAAGCCCATTTATCCCATCAGCTGCTGTACAATATAAATAAAATAACAACATAAAATACATCAAATGAATGGAATACAAGACAGATCATTGGGGGAAAAGGGAGTGACACAACTTCAGAAGTTTACTCTTCATTTAATGTTAGGAATCACAGCGGGGCCAAAAGTGTCAGGACGAGCCAAGGTCAGCATGACAAACCAAGCATAGCTAGAAATAAAAAGGACAAGTTATGCAGCCACAAAACAAAAGAATGCAAACCTACAGCTGAACCCTAATTTTAACATGAACAAAAGAAAATATTCACGAGGTAATAAAAATGGCAGCTTTGCTCTGTTAGACCAACCTAGAGGAGCAGCAAAAATAATTAATAAAAATCTCTAAAATAAAAAAAGGCATAACCAAAACTCAGTCCTACAACAAACAAAGAGGCAAAAGTAGCCAAACGGTCCAGATGTGGATCCTCAGCAGCATACACCATGAAACTATGAAACTGAAACAGAAAAGCCTTGGTTGTTTTCTAAATTCAGAAACAAAGATTTTAAAATTGTAATATTGTTCATATTTCAGCATAAAGCTTTACACAAAAAGATAGAAATGTTGAAAAAAAGACAAAGGTGCATTTTCTGTTAAAGCTAAATAAAGTTGTATCGATTCATCAGTCAAAATGTAAAACAGATGTGGACATTAAAGTATACTGTTGTGTTAGTATTGATTAATAGCATACTGCATGGACTAATAACAACAACAATGATAATATAAATTATTATTATTATCATTATTATTTGTAATATATTATTTAGACATATTCTATTGCTCACATTGTTAAATCACTGGTAACATTTCACGATTTTTCTGGTCCCTGGTTCAGATGTACCAAATGTGTAACAACAGTACTAACGTCTTTTGTGGCCCCTGAAATAAAGTGAAAGCTCAAAATAAGTAATCATTACTTCACCGTTAACTAATCAGTACCTAATCCATTTGTGTCTCTGGTTGTGTTTTAACACTTTTATGACAAATGACATAATTATAACCAACTGACTATGACTAATATAATCATTCCCTCAATCTGGTGTGATGGGAATAAAGCAGGTAATCATTAATAAATCATTAGTGTCTGATCAGATTTTTTGTCTTTTAATGATTAACTGATCATTATGTAATCATTTACTAATTAATAGCTAATCAATATGATGTGATAGGATAGAATACAAAGCTTAAAAAATTATTTATGAATCATTAGTAGGCTACATATTCTTTTGTATTGGCCCCTATTGTGAAGTGTTACGAAATCCCTTTTTTTATCTAATGATTTTCTTCTGACCAGCCTGATCAGCCAAAAGAAAAAATCCTTAATCCTGTTTGTACATGCGCTCATGATCCCACACATTTATGTTTTCCTTCCAGGCTTTTAACAAATCACTGATGAGTCATGTTGAAAAACTTCCCTCCCTCCCTTCTTCTCCTCTCCGCCTCATCGCTCTGGCGCTCCATATCAACCATAAAGCGTTTCAGACAGACAACACAGCGGCTTGTTTTGCACCAATAAACGGGCCTGTGCGCGCGCTGACCCGTTGCGCGTGTCATCACTTCGCCAGGACGTCCAGCTCCAAGCACTGAAGCGCACGGACACGATCGGCTCTACCATGAGATCTTACTGGGCGCTTGTCTGCTCCAGCGCATTGCTCTTAGTTATCCTGAGCTCTGCATCTGAAGGTCAGAGGAATTATTTATCCCATTTTGTTGCGATAGAAAAAAATGTTTGCTCTTTTCTTCATGCTCCATGTTTGTTATATAGCTGCTTTTTGTTTGAACCCCTCATGGTGTTGAGTTACAGCATGTTTAGTCTACAAAACTCCAATAAAATAACATGAAATAGGCTTAATTATGGATCAAGTTAGCCTTTAAAACGCTTGCATTATTTCAAATATAGTTGTTGGAGCTAATTTTAGAGCAAGAAAAATCACTCCAAACAAAACAACCATGGAAAATACATGTCCAAACTCTTTCCATTGCTGGCAGGCAGCTTGTCAGCTTGGACAGAGCATAAACATTAAGTTGCATAACCTTATTGTCTCTGTGTTTTTCTGCATCCACCTCTATGTATAACTTTCCAGATGAGGCCAACTTTGAGCAGCGCCCCGTCACGTTTGACCTTGACCGGATCATGCAAGGTGTGTGTCTGTGACTGTGTGTGTGCATTCGTTCACATAGTAGTGTAGTATATCATTAAGATCCAGTTAGTGCCTCTTAGTGGCATTTAGCCAGCTTTTGTCACTTCAAGGGGCACTGTAGGGTCAGGATTTAAGTGCTCAGAGTGCTACACCGATTTTGAGGTTCAGTATTCTGGAGAATTACTTAATCTGCAAAAATGCCTGAATAATGTCCTCTGTGCTTTTAGAGAGAGCAGTTTCCAGAGAAACAGTCTGACAATATAATTGTTTTCTTATCGCTACAGACATCTAAATCACTGAAATACTTCTCTAAGTTTATGTAAAGGTCAAGATGCTTTACATTATGCATGAATCTCATTCCTGACTTATCTAGGTCAGGTATGAATGCATACCGGACTTTCATGGAAAGCTCTGAAAACTATTATGAATAATTTCTTTTTGAATGAACACATGTCTTTCAGAGATGCAACAACCAGACCCATTGATTTTACAGAAAGAGGTGGACTTATCAGACCTTATGGATCCAAAAGGTACTGCTGATCTTCACACACTTTATATATCTGACTAGTGATATCTGGTCTCCTTTTTTTCAGAGTTCCCAATGCAGCGTGCAATGGGGGTTCCACACAGGGAGAGAGGTAACCAATCAATCTATCTATCTATCTATCTATCTATCTATCTATCTATCTATCTATCTATCTATCTATCTATCTATCTATC
>JBAMHV010000006.1:12596377-12610323 GCA_037177535.1 Pseudomugil gertrudae | reverse complement strand
ATCTATCTATCTATCTATCTATCTATCTATCTATCTATCTATCTATCTATCTATCTATCTATCTATCTATCTGTTGATTATACAGGAAGAACAGTTTGATAACAGGTTTTCTTTTCATCAGGTGGTTGGGGGGTCTTGACACCAAGAAGACGTATGTTTCTACTCTCATCTCCTCTTTTGTACGTTCATACACACACTCCCTCCAGTTACAAAAAGTCTAATTGCACTGTATTGTTCTTCTTCTCAAAGGTCAGCCTATCGAGCCCCGTTCTTTTGGTGGCCCTCCTAGTCTGAACTATCCCGTTCAGTTTCCCCTTAGCCGACCGACATCCAACAATATCCAAGCCTTGTGCCTGAATGGAGACCACCGTCCCCGCTACCCCAACTCTTATTTTCCCACCTCTGGGTTTGGCCAGCAGAGGCGAATGGGTACTGCTGTGAACAATGCCGAGTCCTGGTTTGGTTCGTGCTGCGAAAGGAACCAGACGTGGGAGGAAGACGTGATCCTGTGTTGCGTCACTCAGGCTGTAAGTTTTTCATCACAGCTCTTCCTCTCTGCTAAATCAGCAGTCTCTTCTTTTTGCACTCCCTGCAAAAGTGAAAGGACAAACCATGTCCTGTAAGATGTTGTTGCAATTGTTTTGTTTACATTTAACAACCGATGCAAACACAGTGCTACTGTAGAGATAAAATGCTTTCTCATATTAGAAGTGACATTGAAACAGGTGGGCTGCATATTGCTAACAATCTTGCATTTATTTTGATGGGATCCCTGTTTTGAACACACCAAGTACACCAAACACAGTGCCATCACTTTAAATGATTTGGAAATACTCAAGGCTTTAAAGTTCAAAACATTCTTCACATTGCAGAGATGACGGTGCCTGCTAACAAAAAACAAAGTACAAAGTGGAGGAGCTTTGGGGTGTTTTTCCTAGATAAGCCCAGCCAGACGGCAGACAGACTTTGGCATTTGCATCAGCAAAGCTGGCAGAGGGAAAGAAACAAAGCTGCACAGAGCACTTATAAAACGGTATCTTAATGCACATAATTACAGGTGGTCTACATACTTGGCTGTGCAAGCTCAGGCATGAAGGCCTCCTTTTAGAAATGAAGCATTTGCTTACTGCACCGTGACTATATTTTTTTTCTTTACTTGATCCAGTGGGAACTGTCACTTGAACTGTTCTGTGAGGAGAACTCAATGGTGAAAGATCATCAGTATCACTGCTGTTCACAAAGAGGCAATGAAAAACTAAACTGTTTCAATGCGGCTGCTGAAAACCCAAGCTACGAGCAAACCATGGAGCTACCGGTGGAGTCGGTTCCCCCTACTGGAAATTTCAGCTTTGAGGCCAGTACTTGCCAAAGGTTTGTTAAAATACTGGTGCAATGTATTTTCTTTGGCCCACTAAGGATAGCAGAGTTCAATCAAACATAATGTTTGTGATAGAAGGGAAACAACCTTCAGCTTCTGGAATTATTCTAGATTTTATGCGCCACATTTTAAAAGACAAACAAAGAAACAAAAGCTGATGTTGATAAGTTGCTGATAATTGCAGATAATAAGAGTTGAATTCTGCATTAGTTTTGTGTGTTTTAATATATTTTATTTTCCTTAATTCTCAAAGTTTACAGTTTTATTATTATTATTATTATTTTTACATCTTTACTAAAACCTACCCTAACTCAGATGAGTGGGTAATAGCACCAAATTATTTCTAATGATAATGGACGAAAGTGAGTATACATGAAATAAATCTTATGGTGCTTGGAGGACTAAAATAGCTTCCTTTGATTTAAATTCATCAATAAATTATAGGGGACTTAAATTGAGAAACAAATATTTTTAACATTTCTACATATTGAAGGGAGTATGGATTGCTTCTGATTTTATGCCTCATGCATTACAGGAAGCAGATGACTCCATATCGTGCCAGGGCACTTAGAAGAAAACCAGAAAGAAAGCCCCCAACTGATGCTGATGTCAACCAGAAGATTGACATCATCTTTCCTCCTGGACGACCCACAGCAGAAAACATTGAATTATTGTGTAGCAATCAGAAGCTTCGGCCCCTTTATAGTACTAAGTGTCTGCCGCGCTTTGGCTATAAGCTTCTGGCTTCACAGGCAAAGACAATTAATCGTTTAGAAAAGGGATTCAAACAGTGCTGCAAAAAGAAACATGGCGTCCTCACCTGTGCTGACCAGAAGGTAAAGTAAAAATTTGTTTTTTATTATAAATGAATATGTTTTTATGCTTTTTACGTTTTTTGTTTAAGTGGCGTGATGAGCTGAACAAGTTCTGCTCGGCTGCAAGCCACATGCAGGGGCCCGGGCCAGCGGGTGTATCCTGCTGTTTGGGTGGCGAGCCAAACGATCAGTACACCTGTTTCCAGCAAACTTCTCCAGACCCAAACTACAACACGACTTCTGCCACGGAGGAGCCCTCGCTTAGCAAAATCTGTAACACTCACAGTGTAATCAGGAAAAGGTCAGAATTCATCTTTTTCCTGGAAAAATTCTAAAAGGCTGACTTATCTTTTCACTCTGTATTCTGTATTATCATGGATGCAAACATGTGTACAATCTATTATAAATGTAATGTTTGGTGCCTTTGTAACAATGTGTCTTTAGATTTCCTGTTGGCTTTCCTCTCACATACTTCGTGAACCAATGCTGCCCCCTGCCTGATCAAGAGAAAGTTAGATGTTCTGAGCAAAAGGTGAGAAAGAAAAGAACAAGTTCAGATCCATCCATCTGTTTTCTGCTCCTGCTTATTTAAATGCAGGGGACACATTAAGTCTATTGAGGCTACTGATGACATTTTAAGCAATATTAGTGCTCATATCAATTCTAATTTGAGAGTTTGCTGTTGATGCACTTTTGTTCTGTCAATAAAATCAGCTTGAGGAAATATCCCAGAACCTGTGTCCACCAAAGAAGACTTCTACTCCAGCTGTTCGTCGCTGTTGCAAGATGACGTCTCCAGAGGAGATTTCTCAGTGTGTCTCTAAAGTCCTCATGAATGCCATCACCAAAGCAACTAATGTCTCTCGCCAGAAGAAGAGGAAAAGGTGCCCGGTTTCTGAAAATTGAAAGCTTGCACAAAATGTGGGTCAAATTCTAGCTTCAGCTGCTGCTAGTGTTACTAACAGTTATCTCAAATTATATAAGAAGCATTGCTACCATTTACAATGAAACAGTATACTGATGAATGCATAGTATTCAAAAACAGAGTCTTGTCTGTATCACTATACCACTATTTTCATTTTAGAGCTGCTCTTTGCATACTTAATTTTGAATGCAGTTTTTTTATGCCTTTGGAGCTTCAAGAACTAGATCTTTTTTATGGTTTTGTGGTTAAGGTTGTATCAAAAACTGTTTTAATAAAAACACTCACCTGTTACAGTGATTTGCCCTGTGGTGAAAACTTTGATTTTGAACATAGATACAACAAAATAAACAATTAGGGGTAAGTTTTCATTCATATTTGCTGTAATATAAAAGGGTAATCATCATTTTTTCATGCATAATGTATTCAAAGTCATACCCTACCATATAATATTCATACATACCCTTGTATTCTACAGAGATCTGAGATATATTTCTATATTATGAATACATCATTTTCTTTTAAGAGACATTTTAGATAGGAGCATTATTACATCATATGTGATTTAGGGTGGTTTGGGACACTTTTAATTGCATTTTGGGACTCAGTGGTATGTTGTTGTTCAAATTAGTTCAGAATTATATCAAATTCTTCCCAAAAAAACAAACAAAAACAATACAAAACAGGTAAACAGGAACAAAATAACATTCTGAATTGACCATCAAAGGTCTTGAGCTTGTATCTAAATAAATACATGCTAAAATATATTTGCTACATACATAAATGTTATGCATGCATTTCATGTATTACATATTAAGTTAATACATACTATTATTTTATCCTGTTTGTGAAATTATGCTAAAAAGCATGACGTAATAACGACCCCCCTCCCCCCGCCCACATTTATCCTTTGGCTGCACAATAAGGCTGACACTGAAACAGTTCCTCTTCCATCCGCTTGGGGGCGCTGAGATGGTGCTGCGCCACGAGCATCTAAATTCAATCGCCGGAGCCGCTATCCGCTATGTGATGTGAACAGTCAAAACGTAATGGCGACTGCTGAAACAGCAGACTCGGGAGCAACAGTCCCGACAGGTATCTGGTTTATTTTAGGTTCTTCTTTGTTGGTTGAAAGTTACGATATAAATAGATTTGCGTGACATTTGGTAGCAAATAAAATTGGGCTGTGTGATGGCTGTGGCAATTCATGTCCAAGTTAGCTAGTTAGCATCGAGGTTATCAGTCTAACATATAAAAGGTAGTGTTAGCTAGCTTTTTAAAAGCTCTGGTAATAAACCTTAGACGTTGTTATGTGATACTCGAAGCTGTGGTTACCAAGCCACATACATTTATACATTGTATAGATGTTGTATATATTTTAAGTATATAAAAGTATACGTTTGTGTGTATAATTGTAATGTGATGATGAACATGGGGGAGGTTAAAGAAGATGTGTTTTGTTTCCAACCGGGTTGTGTTGTTAGCATTACGTGGTATTTGTCCGATAATGAAGCAGAATTGACAGCTTTTAGTTTTTGTGAGTATATGGGACGTGATCACCCAAAATAGCTTCTCCGTTATGCCCTGAATTTATCGCCGTTTTAGTCCTCCTCATCCTCAGTCTGTTTCTGTCAACGGTTATAATAAACAGTAATAAAAAAGCGACTAAATATCTATTCACTATTACTTTCCCAAAAACGGTAACTTTTTAATATTTCAGCTAATATTGTGCGTCTTCTGAATAATGTTGATTATATTGATTTTCTTAATTATTGCAAATAATGACTAATGCCATGCTTATTAAGTTATTCCATACTCAATACAATACTGCCAAAGGGCTGTATAGTACATTTAGCCCTTTATCCTTGTTCATATGATTTATTATCTACTTGGGATCAAATGACAGATTTTAGCATTTTCATTTCTTACTTAGTTTATAGTAGCTACACAATGATAAAAGATTATATACTTATAGTTGGCAGATCATACACAATGAGAGGTTTCTTATTTTCAAAGGATTGGAGAAATGATGGGGGCACACATATTTCCATCCTGGAACATGGCAGAAATGATCTTTCCTTAGTAACCATTCAGTCTGAAACTGCATTAAACATAGTAACTTTAAAGCACTCCTGTGGCTCCAACATGGCTGAAATCCAGAGAAGGTTCAGATATATAAGAAATGCATTCTGTCAAACACATACATGCCCTCAGACAATTGAGTGACATTCACATAATCTGGTTTCTGTTCTAGTCTTTGTTGCCCTTGTTTCCTATTTGGGTCAAGAACCAGCATATTTACAGACTGCATGGCTGAAAATGATCTTAAAAGTGTGTGCACGACCCATATTATTGCCTAGCTGCAGGCTACTTGTGAGGGGAAAAAAGCTGCCAGTGACTATTTTGTATACTGAGAAGAACAGATGGTTTGTCTATTTTCGTCAGCCCTGCCACGATGAGATGGAGTCATTGTTAAGTAATTAAGTTAGTCTAATTCCTATTCCAAATCTGCTGCACAGTGTGTTATTAATTAGTTCTGCAAGTATTGGTGACACTAAAGCTGAAATAGTGATTTATTTATTATCCATTAATATGTCAAGTAACTAATCAACTAAAAGCTCTTCAGAGCCTTTCCAGGATAACTTATTTTTCTATGTGATTAAGAAAAGCAGTAAAAAAAACTCTTCACACTGGAACCAGGAAATGTTTTCTCATATATTAACTTAAAAACCTACTTGTTTCAGCACAAAGTAAATACACTATTTCTATTAAAATTAGTTTGGTGTCACTCATGTACTCCTATGGCACAAGCCAGTTAGGCTGACAATTTATTGCTCCACAGACATAAGGACTCAGTTCTGGAGGAGAGCATTACAGCGAGGTACCCGCATGGGTGTGTGTGACTGTTTCTGTGTGTGTGCAGAAACTGCATGAGTAGTGATGATTTAGTCTGTTGTTTTACATAATGAGAGGGAATGTGGGCAGAATGATGCTCATTCTTTCCCAGTGGATTGCAGTGTGGCCCTGTTAAATACGGAGAAATGCATGACATTCAGGTTTTCTGTTTTTATTAGTACTTTTATCCAACATTACTTGTGTTGAAATGTCTTTTTGCTGAATTGAATTTTTGGAACTGTGAATAATTTTTTTACAATCAGGATTGTTTCTGTAGCTGTATGATCTTTTCAGTCCTCAATCATTATATACTGTATATCGTTTTCTGTTTAGAGCATAGACCATTGATTATTCATTTCTAGCTTACGGTTTCTTACTGTTATTCAGTGTTTTTGTTATCGTGAGCCACTCAAAGGGGATTTGCTCTTGAGTTTAACCTTTGACCTATTGGCTAGCTTTACTTATTCCCAGCTTCCACAATGAGAATGCTATGGTTGGATTTTGAGAAGCAGTTAACCATAAGTATTAAACATTGGCACTGCAGTATTGGAGTAGATGTTGCTATTGGTTACAAGCTAGAGGTGATTGTGTAGTGGGTGAGGTAGTAAGTTTTTGCAGCAAGTTTATATAAGGATCCTGAGATTGTAGAAATGTTCTGTTCTGTCTGAATGTAGTAATGTTGACACATCCTCAGGGTGAGATGAATATGGAGCTGCCAGCTCCATTTTCAGGAAGTAGTTCCAGTTCTCTTAAAGCTGGTGTGTTTGGTGCAGCAGTTTGTAACTGTGGATGTTTTTAGGTCGTGGCTAATCATTTGCCTTATGGTCATTAACCAATCCTGCAAATAGCCCAGCTAATTAACCAGCGGCTAGGGCTTGATACACAGTTAATAACTAATTCTTCATTGTCGCACAGTTCCATTCCAGACTTGTCCAAATGGTTTAAAATATTTACTTTGATTGGTTGCATTCATAAGGTTGAGCCAGTTCATAATAACCACCCATCTGGGGATTTTTAGATGTTGTCTTCCTGACTAGATAATAGTTTAACTTGCTATTCTGTTCTCAGGGACCAGCAGCATTCGAAAAATGGCTCCTTCTGAGGTAAGAATGTTAAGTCTTGCTTCAAAACACCTCTGTATTAAGTGCAAATTCTGAACCTGGCAAATATATGAAAAAACAAGCCATAGTTCTGTCACTGGGATGTCATAGTATTCCTTCTGTAAACCACATTTTCATACCAGTAATTGATTATAATGGTAGTTGTTTGTAAAAATGCCACACATTAAGAGAAGGTTTGCAGGAAAGTAACAATAGATGCTGTAAAAGTATTTGCTGCTTAACATTCAGCAATTAAGTAACTTCTCCATTTAGTTGATGGCTGGTTTACACAGCTTTAGGTTCTCAAATGAAACAGTTTTCCCTGTCTGACTTGAATTAAGTTTTGTGTTTGCACACTCAACCTCCAATATCAGACCATATCTAATTTTGTTTTCCCTCTGTCCTGTTCCTTAGATGCCTGGCTCTTCAGGCACCACTCAAAGTATGAAGAAGACCATTGGACACCGAGGCGTTGAGACCACCACAGGAGAGACCACGTACAAAAAGGTGAGGAAAGGCTGGTACCTGTTGTTGCCTTATATCTGCAGCACTAAACAACAGTGGTACAAATAGGAAAAAGTGCAATGTGTAGACCTACATGGTTGGTGTTTAAATTCTAAAATGAGTTCCTCTTACTCTGAGCTCAAGAATAGCATATGAAACAACAGAAGTCACAGAGGGGAAAACAATATTTGTTCCAGGAGTAAATCTTCTCCTCTCACTGACCTCTTTAGACAACGTCATCTGCCCTAAAAGGTGCAATCCAATTGGGCATTGCTCACACAGTTGGCAGCTTAAGCCAGAAGGCTGAAAGGGATGTTCTTATGCAGGACTTTGTGGTGGTGGAAAGCATCTTCTTCCCCAGGTTTGTAAAAACAAAAAAGTGGTGTGTGTTGTTGGGAGTGTGCATGCTGATATGTCAGCATGTTTTTGTGTTTGTTTAGTTTGTTTCTCATAGTTTAAATGACCTCCTGTCTCTTATTCTCTCCCTGTCTGGGACTTGTGTGTTTCCAGCGAAGGCAGTAACCTGACCCCTGCCCATCACTACAGTGACTTTCGCTTTAAGACCTACGCTCCTATTGCCTTCCGTTACTTCAGAGAACTGTTTGGCATTCGACCAGATGACTACCTGGTCAGTGCTTATGTTGATCTACATCCATCCATCAATCCACACCCATCCATTAACAAATAATTAGTCTATTATGCCTTTTGTCTCATCATTTGTGCAACTTAGATACAGGCTTAACAGATAGGGAGTACATCTCAACGTTAAAATCAGCTCTGCTGAATTGTGTGTTTGTGTTCTCTAAAGCTTTAATAGGATACTCAGCCATTACAACAATAGAAGTGGAAATATAGCGTGTATAATGGTAAAAACACACAGTGCTAGGTTGTATTGATGTTTAATGTATTCAGTGCAGACTCCAAAATGTTTTGTTTGGATAACAGTAATATTCTTTCTGTTAAAGTATTCTTTGTGTAATGAGCCACTGATCGAGTTATCGAATCCCGGAGCCAGTGGATCCCTCTTCTACGTTTCTAGTGATGATGAGTTCATCATCAAGACTGTTCAACACAAGGAGGCTGAGTTTCTCCAGAAACTCCTACCTGGTTATTTCATGGTGAGTCTTGATAGATTGACAAATGGGAGGATTATATGATAAGAGATTATAGTTATTACTCTAAATCCAGTTTTCTGAAAAGTTGGAGAGTTGTCTAATATTTAACAAAAATATAAATTTGTAATTAATTCATTGACTTTTTTTTTATGTTTTCTACAAACAGGTATATAAATGATTTAATTTGCTAAAATAATTTATAAACCTGTTTTCTACAAATAGGTCAGAAAGAGGACATTTGTGTAAAGATTATCTGTCTCAAATGAAAGTCTTAGCCTGGATATTGTCTTAGCAAACATATACAATTATTTTTATGGCACAATTTAAAATTTGGAAAATTTATTATATAAATATTCAGCTTAAGATTCCCAAGACAGAAACATGGAAATAAATGTTGGGTTACTTGGAAAAAGTACCATCTGGGATCTTTTTTTTAAAGACTGTTTAGCAGTTTAGTCCCTATTTGCTTAACAAAAGATTAAAAAGGGTAATTTAAAGGAAAGTTATTTTTAAAAATTAACCATAATTCTCTCCCAATGTTTTTAAATGTATCACTGAAATTAATTTAATTTTGTAAATGTTTATTTAGCAAAGGCTCTATTAACTTAGTATGTCAGTTTTACCTCTATGTTAAAAAAACTTCCATGATTTGGCAATTTGGGTTTGAATATTTATCATTAGAGTAAAAGGTGTAACTGACTGGAAACTAATTACTTTAAACCTAACTGTGTCATATCTTTTCCCCCATGTTCCTTCTCCTTTACAGAATATAAACCAAAACAAGCGCACCCTCCTACCTAAATTCTATGGCCTGTATTGTGTTCAGGCAGGGGGGAAGAATATCCGTATTGTAGTGATGAACAATCTTCTCCCTCGTATAATCCCCATGCACCTGAAATATGACCTCAAAGGCTCAACCTACAAGAGACGTGCCTGTCCTAAGGAAAGAGAGAGGACTGTTCCCATTTACAAAGACCTGGATTTTATCCAGGACATGCCTGATGGTTTGCTACTGGAAGCAGACAACTATAATGCCTTGTGCAAGACTATTCAGAGAGACTGCTTGGTGAGTCATGGACAACGCTTCCAAAATCATTGACAACATGGAAGACTCATTTGTTCAGTTATTTGAAGTAAATCCAGAACAAATTTGTATTTAATTTATGCATTTATATTTTTGTCCACCACCACCCACTTATCCAATAGAAGGAACCTCACTAAATGTTGCTTGTTATCTTTGTGTCTGTTGTTACCCGTGATACTATATGGGTACAAAAAGATATATAAGGGATTTTTCTGTGTGATGGTCCAAAACAACTACTTTGTTTTTTATTTTTATTTAGCTCTTGCAGAGTTTTAAGATCATGGATTACAGTTTGTTGATGGGCATCCACAACATGGACCAGGCTAACCGAGAGCGGGAGCGTGGTGGGGTCTCTTCAGGGGATGTTGTGGTGTCTGAGGGTGCAGTGACTCCTGATCAACGTCGGCCACAAGCCCAGAAAAGTCTGTACTGTACAGCCATGGAGTCCATCCAGGGGGAGGCTCGGGGGAAGGGAGCTTTGGATTCAGAAGACCAGTAAGTGTGACCACCAACTGACCTGTGTTCAGTCTACTAATTGTAATCATTATGGCTGTGACAAGAAATGTCAAACGATGCACCATCATGTCCTTCTGACCTTGATTTTTTTCAGCACGGGGGGTATTCCAGCTCGCAATTCAAAAGGAGATAGACTACTTATTTACATTGGCATAATTGACATTCTCCAGTCTTACAGGTAGATGTTACAGAGTAGTTGAACGAGTTCTTTGCGAATACATGTAATTAATGCCCATCATACATTAGAAGAGTTATGTTTTGTTTTCTAGGTTTATTAAGAAGTTGGAACACTCCTGGAAGGCTTTAGTCCATGATGGGGTAGGAACTTAAACTTAGTAAATGTGACATAATGTGTGGTAACATAATGACAAAGAAGGTGTTGGTGCATGTTGTAATATTCCTGCTGCTGTCCCCCCTCCCTCTCTTCAGGACACAGTTTCAGTCCACAGACCTGGCTTCTATGCAGATCGCTTCCAGCAGTTCATGTGCAACACAGTGTTTAAGAAAATTCCATGTGAGTAGAAATATGTATGCATTTTCAGTAGGAAACCACCCCCCACCAAGAAAAAAAAGAGGCCTTGGTCACAGATTCACTGGGAACAAATCTCTGTTCAAATGTTCTCTTTTAGAAATAATATTAACTATAAAAATTTATTTATTTTTTTTTATGGAAATCTATGTTTTTAAAAAGGGAAAACCGATAACATGATTTTTTTTCTTGTATCTGCTCCATGCTATACTTCTTTTTCTTGTTAAAAATTCAGTTCACAAATACACGTAATTGTTTGAAATTTTCCATAGGTACAGCTAACTCCCCACTCCACATTTTCCTTGCAGGTTTTCCATATTCAAAGCTTTGCCAGCTCTTATTACTCGCATGTTTGCTGCCATTAGTCTGTGACTGGAACAATGTTTATGTGCATATTTTACTGGCTAATTTTTTAAAAAGACAAAAAAGAAGGAAAAAGGCACTGATCAGCCAGTCACTGATCAAAATCGGTATATCTCCAGTTTTAATAACCAGAGTTGTGTGTGAAAAATTCTGCAGTCTATATGCACCATTTTCATGACGTGGTACGTCTTCTTCAGTGAAACCATCCCCATCTAAGAAGAGCCGTGGTGGAGGCCAGGGAGGACTCAGAAGGGCTCCTACTCTGGGGGGCCCCACCCCGCTTTCCCACACAACTGGACAGTCAGGTTTGGACTCCGAACAGAAGCATTTTAGAAGCACAGAGGCTGAAGGTTGTTAAAACAGTTCTAAACTAGATCTGTGGTTTATTGTGTTTGTGTATTTGTATATATTCAGGTTGAAAATGCTGCTGTTGGAATCATACAGTATTTTATTATACCTGTGTTGTTAGGTGTACAGCAGGGCAGACCGGATTTGGTCCCAAGGACTCCTCCACCAGCAGATAACCTAGCAGATTGTGAGGCTAATCTCTCCACCTCCTCAGTAGGCAGCACAGGCGTTCCCTCCACCTCTCCGCTTTTGCGGTAAGACTTTTACTCTACATGCCTCTTTGACAGTGTTTTAACCTTTTGCTGGTCTAAATTGGACTTTTGTCTGTAGGTCTGTTGGAGTGGAAGTTCATAAATCAGCAACAACAGATTGTGACCATGGAGCCTCCCACAGGTAACCAGTGATTACACTCAGTGACGTAATAAAACTAAAAACTAAATGAGTAGGTGTTTTAATCACTTATGTAAGTCATTTAACCTTCGTTATTTATCTGTCTGTTAGTTTGGGGGTAGAAGATGCTGCTGATAATTCAGGCAACCTGTCTGGAAATGAAGAGGTTGTTTCCCTCTCTGACATCATCCCAGAAACCAACATCTGTTTTGTAAGTATTTTAATGAGTGTTTATAACCTTACTGTTGAAGCATCACAGTATTCACAAACTTGTTATTGAGTGTACTCTCTGTTTTATAGTGAAAAATGAAAAACAAACTTGATGTCAGCTACAAAGATGAGGCATGCTTGGAAGCGGTGAGTTGGGCAGAAGTCAGGACGGTGTAAACGAAAATCATCAGTGTCCACGGCAGACCTCCGGTTGCACCTCTGTTTTCTCACATCTGCAGTATATATAGGACCGGCTGAATGAAGCTGTGATTTGGAAGGGAAATTTGGGACAATAAAGAGGGCAGTGTCA
This sequence comes from Pseudomugil gertrudae, assembly GCA_037177535.1. Taxonomy (NCBI): domain Eukaryota; kingdom Metazoa; phylum Chordata; class Actinopteri; order Atheriniformes; family Pseudomugilidae; genus Pseudomugil; species Pseudomugil gertrudae. Next base: position 12,597,844 of record JBAMHV010000006.1, on the reverse strand, counting down.
AGACGATGGGGTGTTGCAGGCCTCTGGTTCCCTGAATCATTGCTATTACTGTGCACCTATATTTGTTCATACCTGAAGGATAATGACCTTGAAGTGGCAACTTTTGTAGTTGTGACACCATTACATAGACTTTCATTTTATATGTTGGCTGCAATGACTTAACAAAACACTAAGCTGTATGCTGTAAAAAAAAAAAGAAGGTGATGCCATGTTGCCCACTTTCCACAGTATGATGAGATGTGAGTGGGTGGTTGAGCAGAAACATACTCACTTCTGAGCACATGAAGGCCATAGCCTGCATTGGCTGAGACATACTCTGTTCACATGTCGTCTAAGTGGATTCACATTTCCGTGACTCGCACTTCATGCTGATACATCTCCCCTCTGCACTCCTTGTCAACGGGACAGTCAACTAATATGTAATCAATAAAAGTCATTCAGTCATAACTTGCTGCTGTCGACTCTAGGGCGATTTGATTCAGATTCTCAAGATTTAGAATCGACTATCACAATTGAATCCGATCTGTTCTGATCTAATACAGATTATGATCAGTGTTATTATTTTTATTCACATAACTGTGTAGTTATGAAAGATATTAATACTATTATTGTATTGACATTCAGCAACAAATTAATGAAGTGTTAGAATTTAAAGATGGCTGTAAAAGTTCAATCCCCTCCCAGAATGTAGATACAATTATCTTCACAAACATAATGTGAGACAGAATTATTGAACAGATCCAGGGCAGCCAACAGAGGATCCTAGTGATGTTTGTAACTGGACTGGGACAATAACCTTGTCCATTATTAAAAATAAGACATGACTTACTCAGCCAAAAGCTGTAACTGTTGAATGCAAATGCAATTCTACTTTAATTAACAATATGAAAACAAAGACATTTTCAGCCAGAGTGAATGAACAGCTTGCAGATAACTAGCTTCAAGTAACATAATGGTCATGTTTTATATATGCTAATAGCAAAGGTACAGTACCTCAAACATAAGTGCTTCACAGTCTTGTTTAAAGTATTTTAGTACTCTAAATATAAGACATTCAATTGCCATTAAAGTGCAAACATGTAAACTGGCATTTTAAACCGTAAATAGAAAGGTGTTGCCTATTAAAGTGCAAACAAAAAAATCTGGAAATTAAACTTCACGAAAGACAGACTGTAAACTGTCCACCAGTCAACTACCATCCCTTAGGAATGGAAAGATTCTTCTGCAGAAAAAGTAGCTCATTGACATGTCCTGGAGTAAGACAGTTTCTTTTTGTAATGATGATATCACCTGCAGTTGAAAGCACTCTCTCAGGGTGTTTTTCGACCAGGCTGGTTCCCGTCCTGGTTCGGAGCCAGAGCCAGATTAGGCATTGATTCTTCGGTTTTCGACCGCCTGAGCAACGGCTCTTGGTTCTCAAAACTGGTTCAATCCAGGCACCACCTCATTGCTGGGCCAGAGTTGAGA
>JBAMHV010000006.1:12571215-12596277 GCA_037177535.1 Pseudomugil gertrudae | reverse complement strand
AGAATATGTCTGAGGAGGAGGCTCAGTGTTTCCTGGCTTTATTGTCACCTGTGGAGATTCAAAGTAAATTAAACGGGACAAATTGGACAAAGTCTGTGTTCTAGAAACCGCAGCAGAGACGGCCGCGGTGAGAGACAGCCGCGGTGAGAGACGGCCGCAGCTATGAACGGCGCCTTGATCAGCTGCTCAACATATGATAAAAGCTTAAATAGATTTCATAGATCAGGACAGGAAGCTGGGACACCGTGGTAACAAGTGATCCAAAAGCAACCCATATTTTCGCGATCCTATATCTGATCGGTGAACTAAACAACCGGCGCCCTGAACTCCACCATGGTTAAGTTATTCCTCCTGTCCATGGTGGAAAATACCATGGTGAAAACTCATAACTTCAACACCACGAAGTCTGTTAAGTGTTGCTGTTATAGTGTTACTGATATGTGACGGGAGGCTGTGACGTTTATTATTACGCATGTAAACATGATGTAGATTATGTAATGACGCAGAACCGACCAGGCTCTTTTGGTCGAAAACAAAACTGGTTTTTTGGAAGCACTGAAGTTGAACCAGCTAAGCTCTGGCTCTAGCTCAAGCACCGAACCAGCACGGGAACCAGCTTGGTCGAAAAACACCCTCAGATGCGACACTGGTCCCGGGCACACAGAGATATCACTTTGCCATGCGAGCCAAAAGAGGATACACTTTTTTTTTTTATTCTCCCTCCACCAGACCAAAGGATTGTCCGGCAGCCCTGCTAGTTTCCTTGCCCTGTACCTTTTTATTTATCTTCTGCTCGAGTTTTCTTTGTCCTTCCTTCATCTCTTGGTCTGAAGGCATCCCCAAGAAGAGACTCTAAGGCACTAGATTGCTTGGGGTTAGATGCATAGGGTTTGGGTTCTACCTCTTCCTCACCTCCATCACCTTCATCATCATCTTTCTTTGTGTGAGGAGAGAAAATTTGTATTGTATACAAAGTGTATGTGTGTGTCAATTTTTCTTTATCTCATCCTTGATATCCTTAAAAACTTTGGAGTCTTCTGGGAGGCTGGTCATCCATCTCCTGTAGCAGTAAGGTATGCAGGGGAGCGATCACAGAGAGAGTTGGCGACTTTTCTTCTGATATGACTTGAGTGGTTCTCATCATTGACTTCAGAGCTCTAACCACATCTTCTGCATTAGTTATGTCTTCCTCTTTCAGACTGCAGAGATCTTTTTCGTTTCTGCGGACTTCAGGTAAAAGAAGTGAGGCAGAGATTGTGGGTTGCTGCTCCAGAAAGCATTCAAGCATTTCCAGTGCACTGTTCCAGCGGGTTACAACATCATTTGTGAGCTTGTGCACTTTTAGTTGCAGTAGTTTTTGTTTGTCTTTAATGATGCGAGTGGCTGTCGTACTGCGATGAAAGAACTTTGCGATGTGCCTCACTCTCCCAAGCAGGCGAGCAATGTTCGGGAGTTTGAGACCGGCTTGCGATACGAGGTTGATGATGTGAGCAAAGCCGCCAACATGGGTTAGCCTCATCATCTCAACTGCACGAACCATATTTGCCGCTTTGTCGGTCACCACAGCTGGGTCTTTGCTAACCAGCCCCAACTCCGCTAATGCGCAGGTCAATATTTCAGCTAGACTGGCAGAACAGTGATCAGTCACAACCTCTGTGGTTTGCAGTACATATGAGATGAGGTTCCACTCCTCGTCTATGTAATGTGTTGTCACACTCATGTAAGATTCAGTAGCCACGGATGTCCAGGTATCACGTGTAATGCCCGTCCTTTCTGCTGACTGAAGCTTAATTTTCACATTGTGCAGTTCTGCTACTTTCATTAGCCGCCTGAAGCCCTCATTTTCAACGATGGAGTACGGGCGCATGTCCTTACAAATGAAGCCTGCAATCGCCTCAGTTATTTTTAGAGAACGTGCAGAATTTGATAGTAGTTTTAAAGTTTGCTGGAAATGTATCTGCTGTGGTCCGGTGGACGACTTGGACATGATATCTTGGTGATGTTGCAGCATGTGATTCCTCAGGTTTGTCGTATTTCCACAAATCTTCACCTCCATTTGGCATACCTTGCAAATTGCTTTGTTTTTGTCAAGCTCACCTTTCTGTTGGTCCTTCTGAACCCAAAATGGTTCCAGATCGCAGCTTTAAATATTTCGGGCGTTTTCAAAACCGGGGCTTGTTTCTGATGCCATGTTCACTGTTTTGAGATTGTAACACAGTGAATTTGCTGCGACAAATATGTTAAAGTTCTCTGAAGGAAATGTATAAAAAAAATTAATCTTTGGATTTACTTATCAATCTTTAGAAATAACTATGACAATCGATTCAAAATCGATAAATCGATCTTTTCAACACAGGCCAATCAGAGTATACCTTTCTCTTGATTGATTGTGGATGTGCCGCATTTGTTTGAAGTCAGATTTGAAACGGTAGGTTGAACTAAATCTATGAAGTAGTTTGTTTTAAGTTATTCTTCTGGAAGCCACAGTGGTGCTTTCTAGATATTGCCACTTCTGAGTGAGTGTTGTGTTTTCCTTGCATACAATGTGTCTTAGTAAAGCAACAACATATTTATACAACCCTAAAAATCTCCCCCTCTGTGGCCATATGTGCTGATGTATGAATGAATAGAAATGAACAGCTATCCACTGCATTGCTGGACAGTACATGCTGTTATGTTTTCCAGTTAACATTTATTGTCTGTCATGTCTGTGCCTTTTTACATTTTTGTCTCTTTCCCGTCATGTATTATATAACTGACATTTTTAAAGGTTAATGCTCAAAACCTGCCTTATCACTACACCTGAAGTAATTGTACTGCCATTTGTATGTCTGAACATACTAGATCGTTGTAACGGTTTAATTTTCATGCAAACACTAGTACAATCATTTCTTTTCTTGCCACATATTCAGTCATCACTGTGATTCATCTGCTCACTGGATCGTTTTCAGTCTTCTCGCAGCAGATATTAAGGATGACTGTTTCTTGTTCATTTCTGCTGGTTACAGAAATGACACCTGCCCACATTCATCCTTGGACCAATATCTGTAAATATGAGTGTGAGACTTTTCTGTCATTTCTTTTTGTGTTCCTCCGCATATTTGTGGCTGCTCATAAAAACGTACTGTGCTTATTTTATTATTAGGTCATGAAATGAGCCACTGAGGTATCAAATAAAATGTTTTTTTTCTGATGCAGAAATATGAATCACTCCTTGGTCATCGTAGCAAATTTTAACAGCTCGGTAAAGGAAGTATTACTGTTCAAGTGTTTAAGCACACAGGGTCTATGCAGCAGAGGGAGGAGGGGAATGTGAATTTTCAATATACATTTTTATTTTCAAATTGCACAATTAAGGATTTAGAAGTGAGTGTTTTATGTGACAAACAATTAATGGCACCAAAGAGAAGAGCAGATGATTGAAGAAAGCCTGTCCAGCATGTGTTAAATGAAATGAGATGTGTTCTGTGTGGTGATAACACTGGCTTGCCCCGTGTTTTAAGGATACTTCATTTAACTGGATAAAAGCAATTTTTTTCTGTTGCTGAGAAATGAAATGTCTGAAAGGTTGTGTCTGTCTTAAAAACCAGCCGACTTTATTTTCTTTAACGAATCAGTGTCTACTTCATAGTCTGAGACATTTCAAGATTTCATGTTACTTTCCTGTTAAATTTCTATATACTACAATTAGTAGTGGTAGTGCGTAGAACGTCCTATTGACCAGCTTTTACATTGTAGGGTCGATGCTGTTTGTAGTTTTTCTAGTATTATGCTGAAATGTTGGATATAATTTTTAAACACATAATTTAATTGGCTGAAAGTTAGTCACCAAAGACACAACCCAAAAGTCTCTGATAAGAAGAGTCTTTAATTTAAACTTCTTGAAATGGTTAGTGCTGGTTAGTTGATTAACTCAGTCTTTGTTTTTTACAACAATGAGGCACAATAAAACATCCTTTGGTGCTTAAAGAGTTACAGGAGGCAGTCTGTAAACACTACAGTAAATTTAAAGCAATGCAATATAAACCACAATATGCCACCTTCAGATGTATATTTATTAATGACTGATTGCTGTTCGTTGAGCTGATAAGAAGCTGTATTATGTACTTCAGATGATTGTAACTAAACTGCATACTGACAGAAGGATGTCTGAAACTTTATGGCTTGTATTGCTTATAAAGGGAGATGACAATTTCACATTTTATATTTCATGTCTAGATTGTGATATGATATATTCTCTCCACATTGTTCAGGGCTTTTCATCTCCCATTCTTTTTCTACATGAATGTTTCACATGGCTTATGAGCCAATTTTGCTGGTTGCTATATGCTTCAATTACTATATTTTTACTGTGTATACAATGTGTATATGTACATACGAGTCACGGAAATGCCTTCTCATGCAACATGTGCTGCCTGTTTTTTCCTGCCATGTTTCAGTTATGTGGTGATGATGTTTTCATGTTTGAATTTAAATGATTAAACATATTTTCTAAGTCTAATCTTTTGTCAAATAAGGTATGAATGATTTTGGAAGGATTTATAACCAAATAATATATTAGTTTGAATAAGAATGCTTCAACTAGCTTAAAGCTACTCCTCTACCAAAATGTCTCCTGTGAATTCATACTCTACAGCTCTGCAGGTGATCACGTTGTCTGGTGTGTGTGTGTGTGTTTAAGGACAGATGAGAGTCTCATATGTACACTTGAAAGGCTTTAATACCAAAATCTTCATCATATGATTCAGCTCATATTGGGTGTTGATGGGCAGCTCAGACTTAATGAATCTTTTGATATTTGGATTGTGGTCCTATCCCAGCTTAGCTAACCTATGCATTATGATTACATCCTCTACACTGATCTGTAAGAGCACAAAGGATTTACTGTGGGTGTTGGTCAAGAAAAGATTTAGTAATTTCATGCAACCTCCAACAAACTCTATTGCAGAAATATTGTCTTCATTACCTAGCAGGGTGTTGGGACCTGTCTGACATCCTGCAATTTCAGTGAGTTTCCTCACCTGTGCACACAACAAGTGATTCACTGAACTTGATGGAGTCCACTGAAGCAACTTCAGCTTTAGCAACAACATTCTTCAAAACCAGGCCTATGAATTTAAAGAGGCTTTGGGGCCTCGGTCACACATAAAATCTGTCACAAATTGACTTCACTAACTGACTTCAGATACATTTAATCACAAAGGAATTTATCATATCATGCATCTGTTAAGTGTATCTATTTTGGGCCATTTATCCAGGATTGGGTTTCAGCAGCCTAACCTGGAAAGCCCATACTTCCCCAGAGTCTCATCCCACAAAGAGCGGCGCAGAGTCCACACTCTTTATTGGGACATAAACCCCCTCATATTTTTTTAGTTCACCCAAGTGTTATCATCTTTATGGATATTTATTTTAAATTGCATCAAGTCTTTTACCTTTGATAATCAAGCCTTCGTATGAATGACCTAGTACGGTAATCAAAAACAACAACCTGATGGTACTACACTATTTAGCCTCAGCCTGCTGCCTCCCTGAACTCCCCCCAAATATCCTCTGCAACACTACCATACATCTCAAAAAACTTTTTACAACCGCTTTGTATCATATACCAATTCAACCATCTCAGGCTGAAACTGTTTGTGTGTTTCAATTAAAGAGCTCTCAACCAGCAATGCCCATTTAATGCTGGACACTCATTCTCTGACCAGAGTAATTCACTTTTTATACTTTGTTCCACAGACGTTTTACTGTGTAGCTTTGTCTGTGTATAATCTATCTATTATATATATATATATATGTTATCCATTATACATAGTGGTTCAAATTGAGGTGAACCACTATGGCAACCTCTATTGCCTTCTGTTTAGGGGAAGTGGTGACAACAGAATGGCAACAAAGGACCGAGCAAGGCTTCTAACCACCAGCTGCTCTGGTAGTGTGTAAGAACCGAGTTCAGTGCCAGTTGCACCTTTTAAAGAAAACAAATGAATCCTTCCCTTTTGGAATGAATAATTACACGCTATTATTATTTTTTCCATCAGATGTTTTTTAGATAATCTAAAAAATATGTTTAAGCAGGTCAGCACATATTTAATGATAATACAAAAACATCTTGTTTGAATTTACTAATTTAATTAACAGAGGGAGAAATTTGTGAATTAATTAGTTAGAAAAATTTGTCCATATTGTACATGGTTGTTTTTAGCAAATCCCCATGAAATGAAAATACTTTATTGATCCCAGAGGGAAATTTGAATTGTAGTAGTTTTTTAAATAAAATAAAAATTGTTAATGAAGGGGCCCATAGGAGTGAGTGTGTGTGTGCATGGTTGTTTGTCTGTGTGTGTTGGCCCTGTGATGGACTGGTGACCTGTCCAGGGTGTACCCCGCCTCTCACCCGTTGGCAGCTGGGATTGGCTCCAGCCCCCCCACAACCCCATTCAGAGAATAAGCGGTAGAAAATGGATGGATGGATAGTTAACGAAGGGTCTTCTCTTCGCCGTTCTTTTTGGGATGTTACCGTCCACACAGGAGTCCATATAATCCATCATACACTCATTCCAGAATAGAAATAGAAACAACCCAGAAGCTGCTTTTTTTTTCTTACTGTCTAAAGAGCTTAAGTTTGGTGTGTTTATTGCTCACAACCCCATTTTTATTATTACTTTAAATCAGAAAATTAGTTAATCAGTCATTGCATTTAATCAAAAGTCAAATAATTAATGAATAAATACCTATTTAAATTTGGTTTAATTATTTGTGCATTTCTTTTTACTTGTAATTGATAAACATTTCAGTAATTTTAATATACGGTACAAGTTTGTTTCTTATTTGAATGTCAATGGATCACTTCTATAAATAAAGTAATAAATATCACTAACAGTGGAGGAGCGTCGTGGAAAAATAAACTTCATTTCCCACAAGTCCTCACGGTGACGTAGACGTAAACACGACATCCACCAAGATGGTGCTCGAAAGTACTATGGTCTGGTAAGAAATGTTAAAAATCTACATAAATATTAACTTAGTTAGGATGGAGTCTTTGCAAAGGAAAAGAAAACGCGTGTCTTTCTTTCTGAAGTTGATTGTACTGTAAGCCTGCTTAGCCTTTTTCCTTTTCATAGCCCGGCTATTTATTCCCTGAGTCACTCCACAGGCTACTTAGCCAGCAGCTAGTAAATGTTGATAGCTAACGTACAGGATTCCGTTTTGGAATGGACTTGGGCAATTAAAAAGTATTTGCAGACTTCTTTTTTAATTATATATATATTTTTTAAACTAACTTTGAAGTTAAGGCTGTGTTTGTTGTAAAATGAAATCATCTGTCTTTACGTGACGTTAGCATTAGCTTGCTAACAAAGCACAAATAGACTTACTGTTAAAAAAAGAGTAAAGATTCCGTATACTGGGGTTCAGATTTAGCTTTTATTGATAAACTTTTATTTAGAAAATTAAAAGAAACGCTGTATTGGCTATCACAAATGTCTTATTATTCGCTTTGTCAATATGACAAGAAATTGTGGCAATTTCATTTTCCCAAAAACAACATTTATGTTAGACGTTAGGTTTTGATAGAGGCCTTTAGGCAAGTCTAATACAATACCATGTACACAAGGTAATACAATTTAATACAAGTTCATTTGGTGGCAATCATCAAAACACCATATTACAGAATATCTTTTGGAAAATTACTTTGAATCTAATTCTGAAGAGTGAGACTTTGAAGTCCAGCCAAATTGCTCCTTTATTAGAAGGAAAGGAGACAGGTTTGACCCAAATCTTTTTGTGGTTGCAAAGTCTTTTTTTTTAACCTTACATTTATTGTTTTTCATTTTTGAGCAATGCAGACAAAAGAACACAAAACCAAAAAAGTGTGTGTGTACAAAATATGACATGGCATCACATTATAAGTAAGTAGATTTGATGTTAGGCAAATCTAATTCAGCTTTTCCAGGCAGGGCTGTTAATGTCCCACGTGCCCCTGACATTTAAACATTATATGTGTAATCCCAGGTCAACAATTAGTTTTGTTTGGTCAAAATACACCCTTACATCAAGTTACAGATATTAACCAGTACATGATGCAGTGCCCCTATGTACAATATAGCTTTTCTGTTTCCTCCAGTATTTATTAAACTGTTCTATCTGTATAATGAAAATGTTATTTTCTCCATTTTATATATTCCTGTTGCTTTTTTCTTACTTTTTTCTTACCAGCTATCAACAAAATATTTGTCTATCTTCAAAGCCACTGAATGTATTAAATATTAGTCATAATGAATATTTTCTAAGTAAATAGAACAAACGTCCTATTTCCATTTAAAATGCATCACACAGATAATTCCTTCTTAAACTGGCTCCATAGTAGCAATTTTAGTTTTACTTTTGAGGTTGTGGTTTCATTTTTCAAAGTACAAAGATCTTTTTTACTATCTTTTGACAAGCAGTTCTATCTTCAGTGCTCTGCTTAAATTTTTTTCTTTACTTTTCTTTCCTTTCTGTTAACTTGGCATCTTCAACAAATATTAGTCAATTCTGTAAAATGTAAGGATCCTTTTGTAAACAACTTATTCTGCTGCCTTTTTTTTCTTAGTGTGGACAACAGTGAGTACATGCGAAATGGAGACTTCCTGCCCACCAGGCTGCAGGCCCAGCAGGATGCTGTTAATATTGTTTGTCACTCTAAGACCCGTAGTAACCCTGAAAACAATGTGGGCCTTATCACCATGGCAAAGTAAAAGGCATTTTAATTTTATCAGTGCCCTGGCATAAATAAATGATTGTATAATAATGTTGGTGATTTGTCCTTGTGCAGCAACTGTGAGGTGCTAACCACGCTGACTCCGGATACAGGGAGGATACTGTCCAAGCTGCACGCTGTCCAGCCTCGAGGAAACATTAGCTTCTGCACTGGGATCAGGGTGGCACATGTGAGTGTGATTTTTTTCTGTGACAACAGCAGAGGAGTTGGAAGAGTGCAGGGGTCGGGCTCATTGGTGGGTCTGTAAAAGTAGACGTTGCAAACACAGAAGTGGTGTTCACTCAACTTCTGGTTTTTACCAGCCCCTGAATTCCTACCTGCTCCAGTTACACAGCATGACTACTGAGCAGATTTCTAAAAGTTGTCCAGGCAGAGAAAGGGAAACCTTTTCCTCTGATCAGATGTTTTGAGTTGTTTTTTCTGCTATAACTTGTCAAAATGTAAGCAGTGGACATATCTTTTAACTAGTGTTTTTATATTTGCCTTAATAACAAAAAGTGTTACCATAAAATTGTATTAGTTCCCATTGCCTTTAATTTCCACATTTACAAATTAGTTTTTTCTTTCTGCAGTTGGCGCTAAAACACAGACAGGGAAAAAACCACAAGATGCGCATTATTGTATTTGTTGGCAGCCCAGTGGAGGACAACGAAAAAGAGGCGAGTTAAATGTTAAATCGTTGTGGTTTCCTGAAAAGAATTAAAATATATTTACGAACTGAAGATTTGTGACTGTGTGGGTTAAAGTTGTCCTCTTTTCTTTATAGCTGGTAAAAATGGCAAAACGTCTGAAGAAAGAAAAAGTCAATGTGGATATTATTAACTTTGGAGAAGAGGTAAAGTTACTTCCACAGGAATGCATCCTTCAAGCATCTGACATGTTCATGTGCATGTCCTTTGTGGATTTGGTGCTCATCCTAATTCTTTTTGTGCCCTTCAGGAGAAGAATACAGAGAAGCTGACAGCCTTCATCAACACACTTAATGGCAAAGAAGGAGCAGGCTCTCACTTGGTTACAGTACCTCCAGGGCCTAGCTTGGCTGATGCTCTGCTGTCCTCACCCATACTGGCAGGAGAGGGAGGTGCTGTCTTGGGCCTGGGAGCTGGTGACTTTGAGTTTGGAGTGGATCCCAGTGCAGACCCTGAGCTAGCCCTAGTAAGAGAAAACAAATAATTACACCTAGTTTTTAAGATTATTCTTCCTTTTTATGCTTGAATTAAAAAAAATAATTTTGTTCAGTTTATAAAGGAAATAAATTCCTTCAGGAACATCTTATATTTGACTGTCTGTTAGGCTCTGCGTGTGTCCATGGAGGAGCAGCGACAACGACAGGAGGATGAAGCTCGCAGAGCAGCTGTGGCATCAGCAGCTGAAGTCAGCATTACCTCTTCTGCTGCAGATGGTGAGAAAACCTACACCATTTGATGTTGCTGTCACAAATGCAGATTTGTGATTGCTCATTTTGTTTTGCTGTAATGAACTGATCAGTGTTTCACTATTTCTTTCCCATTCTGGTTCAGAGTCTGAGGATGTCTTATTGAAGATGTCTGCCCCACATGCTGACCCAAGCACTCCTGCCCTGCCAGACTTTAGCCGTATGACAGAGGATGAACAGATTGCATATGCACTGCAGATGTCCATGCAGGGAGCTGGAGCAGGTTGAAGAATAGATTTTTTTTTTTTTTTACTTTCTGAATTTCCCTGTCAATCCCAAATCTACACCCTTCATCAATCAAATCTAATTTTTTTTACCTTTCATCTATCCTAAGCATTGTTTACATAAACATAATACAAACTGGGGGTTTCTATTGGGTAACACTAACCAGAACATTTGCAGTTTAATGAGGAATAACTGGGAAAAAAGCTGTTAAAGTGTGTTGGAGCAGGAAGATATGAAAAAAGCCTATGCAAGGCTGCTACTCTTGTGGGCACTTTGCCATACAGGTGCACACATGTTGTATACTTGTAGGATAATAAGCTACTAGATTTTGTAGTTTATCACCCCTGTATGGACTATTGGAAGCCAGGAAAACATTCCTACATATCCAATTAACTAATAAAGGTTTGGCAATTGTGTAGTCCAAATTTACTGTGGACACGATGTGCTGTTAAAGTAAAATAAGTATGAGAAGTCATAGGGATTTCTACGACAATTATAGAAATATTATTTTAAAGATCAATTCACAATAGACCATAGTTACTAGATTTTCCATCTTGTTTTTGGTTTTGCTTAAACAATGTTCCCACCCTGCAGAGTTTGGTGCTGAGGACATGGACACAGGTGCTGACATGGATGCTGTTAAAGCTAAGGTGAGCACAAGCTGCTGTAATATTAGTTTAACGGAGAATAAAAGGTCTGTTTTGTGGGGAAAACACTTGCATCTTTGTGTGTAGGATGAAGAGGATTACGATGTTATGCAAGATCCAGAGTTTCTACAGAGCGTTTTGGAAAACCTCCCTGGAGTCGATCCCAATAATGAGGCCATCCGTAATGCCATGGGCTCGCTAGCTTCCCAGACGGGCACTAAACCCGACACCAAGAAGGATGAGGAGAAAAAGAAGTGAACCCTTAAAGAGAAAAGCTTGATATACAGTATGTTGAAATAAAGAGTTGAGAATTGCACTGTATGTGTTCACATGTTCACAGCGATGGTACAACTCTCATCAGAACAGGACCTTTTTTGTTCTTTCTTTTTTATTTCTTTCATTTCTTTTTAAGTACTTACTAACATCTTAACCGTTTGTGTCAAGCACGTCCTTCATATGGAATCATCTGTCATAAAGAATCAAAGTCGAGCATGAACGGTTTCTTCAATAAATTTACAGAAAAACAAAAGAATAATTAATAGTTTCTTTATTAAACATTTAAGTAGAGTTCTGTTAACTCAAATGTTTCCAAGATGCTAAGGAGTTCTTCAGTTTCTGATATTAAAAAATGTTTTTTTTTATTTTTGTCTAGGTTTTTTTTTTTTTTGCCAAATTTTTAGGCAATACTATTTAATATCCATCTAATCAAATATTTTCAAGTAAAAATGTGAATAATTGGCTATTAATAATAATTTTGGATTTTCTAGTTATTGGGAATTTTAGTTTACAAGAAATACTTTACAAATGACTCTGTAAGTCCATTACAGAGTTTTGCCTTTTGCCTGTCCAGGACTTAATTTGCTTTTTGTCTCAAAACAGCAGTGATAGACTTCAACCCTCCTGTATAGAAATAAGTTAGCATAAGAAATGGATGGAAAAATGTTCCAAATGACAGTTTATGATTTAATACATTTAATAAATGATCAAATGTACTTGGTAAAACTTGGATATGTGGTTAAATAAGTTTAGAAGTTTATTTTCTAATAATTTACCTCACTAGACTTTTTCCAATATGTTTATGCTTTTTTTCTTTATGCTAATGTGACACAGGAAGTTTGATCTTTTGAGGAAAACAATCTGAAGGTAAAAGCTCAGATTCAACTTAATGAATAATAGCTGGCCTCCATATTTTTTTTTATTAAATTTATCTCCAGCAAAGCAAAATTTGCCCAAATAGCCAATGTCAGTAAGGAAATACAGTAAGGAAAATATATCACTAAACATCATCCCCACTAATCACAATGTACGTTTGAGACGACATTTATTCAGACAAAAAATATACTTTATTTTTACTGAGTATTATGATATATTGACTACAAAAGAATGATAAATATTGTATCTAAATATGTTTTGAGCAGTTTTTCTGTCTGTTTCTAATACTGACACCCTCCCAGTTTTCTCGAGAAGCACATTTAAACTAGTATGAAACTTATGAGGACTTTTGGGAAGGCTGCGTCGCACGTGTTGATGACGAAAAACTTGTGCGACCTAGAAGAAAGTCAGACATCAACTTCGCTAACTTGCAGGTAACAAAACTTACTGTCATCTGCAGCTTGAGCAAATACATCTATCACGGTATATAAGAACTTGATTTGGAAGTGCAATGGGGATCAAATGCTTTTTTTCTAGTTCTTCAGGAGATTCTGCTGGTTACATTAGCAAGGCTAGCTAGCCGTAATCTGCTATAACAGCTAGCTGTTAGCAAGAAGACCCCCAACACACCACCTGTTGCTTGACATAAGTTTGACATGCAAGACCGTGATGGGTTTTAATGACTTTTTTTTTGTTTGTTCCACGTTAGAAACGTATATGTAAATTTGTAACTTGCATCTTATTTAGCTTTACCTTTCCAAGATCTTGATACAACCCGTTCGGTTTCAGGCAACCGTAACTGTTTAACTATGGTAGCACAGCTGTGTTTGTATTGGTAAACAGCTGTGTTAATAATGGTAAACAAGTGCTGTTAGTAATTACGACTCGTTTGTTGTCTCGGTAGGTTTTAAGGTTGGCGCTGGCAATGGGGGACATGAAGACCCCAGATTTTGATGATTTGCTGGCAGCTTTTGACATTCCTGACATTGATGCAAACGAAGCCATTCAGTCTAATTCAGAAGAACAACGGGATGAGATAGGGAATAATGCTCTTGAGAGCAAAGATGGGATTCCTCCTGACTTTCCTGGTTCTGCAGCCCATCAAAGTGAGCCCCCTGTTGTCAGTGTCATTGTGAAGAACACAGTGCGCTCAGAGTCTGTGGAAGCAGAGCAGAAGTCCATCAAGAATAAGTCAGACAATCCCTCAAGCAGTGCTTTAACCTCTCAGGTACCTGACCTCACCTTACAGCTTAGTCCCAAATTGTCTTCCGCTGCTGCCATGGAGCCCCAGGTTTCCAATGGATTTGAAGATGCTGTTCCCACAAGTCAAGAACAACCCAACACACAATCCTGGTCCCAGTCATCACCTTTCAGATCTACGTTAAATGATAATGAAGGTGATAAAGGAGCTGAGCCTGGGTCCATCCGATGTGAAACTGATATCCTTAACAGTATAAGGCCCCTCTTGTACCCACAGTCTTCATCCAATACTGGTACCACCATATCATCTCGTTCCTCACCCTCTATTAGCACACACCTTTCCCCTCTCCCTGGTCAGGGTGATGAACCATGCCCTAGTGGTAACCCAGTGCCCTCTCCTTTACCACAAAATGGGAAATTAAAAAATGAAAGGAAACATGTTATAGATACAGATGATGACTCAGAACCAGACTTGGGAAGTCCATTGGTGATCCAGGAGAGCCCAGAATCCGCAACATCCTCCCCTCCTAAATTTAAACGCAGAGCAAAGTTGCGTCCTGATCTTTTTGGATCACCTGAAAATGCTTGTCTTGTTCCCCATTCTACTAACATCAATTTCACTTCGGCACCTGCACATGAACCCAAACATGAGGAAGACGGGCAACCTAATAATGCAAGCGGTCCTATCTCACTTCCACAACTCCAGACTTCCCAGAACAGCAAAAGCTCCTCTGTGGTCCAAGAGGAGAAATACCCAGAACATGTTATTGATGAGAGAGACTCGCCTGAGAGCCCCCCACCCAGTGAGACAGGTCTTGTATTCACCAATAGTAAAAGCAGCCCTGATTTTAAATCAATGGCAGGTCCAGCTGTGATTCCCAAGGAACTCCATCAACAAGAGGAGCTCATGGAAGTTGAGCACAGTCATGAGGAAAAGTCGGGGTTGATGGATGAAGACGGTGAAAAGGTGACTCAAAATAGGGATAAACCAAACGAGGTGAAATGTGATGCAGAAAGTGAGGATCCTGGGACTTGCAGTGCTGCAGAAATGGCTTCATCACTATTGCGACCACTCAAAGTTAAAATCAAAATGCCTACTGGTAGCATCACAAGGACTTTAGCAAGTGGGATGCCTAAAAAAAGCGGAAAAGTCTCTACAAAGGATGTGGAGAATCAAAAGTCTACACCAGAACTTCATAATACTAGATCTAAAAAAGAGTTATTTCAGCAACCGGAGTTGCCAGCTGAAGGCACCAGTTCAGTTAAAGAGAAAATCCCAGTGGAGACTAAACCCAAAGTTTCCCCCACAGCAGTTAGCATCACAAAAACTGCAGCACTACCTTCCGTGTCCTCTTCCAGAGTTGGCCAAGCTGCCCTCAACCTCCGCAGCCTTGGTCAAAAAACTCTCAACAGTGGGATGACCTTGCAGGCACCTTTACCTCTTCTCCCCCATCAAGCTACGAGCAGGCCGGCATCCATAGTTAACAACACTGGGGCAATCATTTCAAAGTCTCAGACAAGTCTGGTAGACGCCTTCAACAAAATCCTCAATAACAAGAACCTGCTGCCCAGCTACAAACCAGATCTGAGCGCTCCTATTCCGGCTGAGTGGGGCATTTCTCTTCCTGCACAGGTGAGCTGATTTGGCACTTTGAATGGTCAACATGACTGGAAAGGTGCTACATAACTATGTCTATTTACCATTATTTTAAATATTTGAAATTGTTATGTCTCAGTTATCTAAAATGATTCAAAGTCAGAGTAGTCTTGTTATCTAAGAGGAAGGTTATTTGATCCCGTTCAGGGTTACCGCTGTCTGGAGTGTGGCGATGCCTTCGCTTTGGAACAGAGTTTGGCACAGCACTATGATCGCCGCTCACTAAGGATTGAGGTGACCTGCAATCACTGTGCTAAACGGCTAGCCTTCTTTAACAAGTGCAGCCTGCTTTTACATGCTAGAGAGCATAAAGAGAAAGGCCTGATCATGCAGTGTTCCCACCTGGTCATGAAACCTGTACCCATAGAGCAGATGATCAGCCACCAAGAACCAGCAACAGGTCAGGGAATCATCATTGCTACTTTTTGTTTTGGGACTTGACTACAGTGTAAATACTTCCTCGATTTCTTACATCTTCTTTCTCCAACTCTTCTATGTTATTCCCTTTCAATAATATCCATTTTAGGCCAGGTTGTTGCAAAGCCAGCACTCCAGGCAAGTCCTTCTGTAGCTTGCAAGAAAGAAACGGAGGCGATCCAGTACACAAGTGCTAAATGTCCCGAGTGCCTGGTTCAGTTCGGTTGCAAAGATGAGATGTTTAACCATTTTCAAGAAACCAAAACGACTGAAAGCACGGTAAGTCCTGTGTGTGAGATGAAAGAGAATGAAGATCTCTGAATGCCTTAAAGCAGGGGTGTCCTCGAGAGCCACAGTCCTGCAGGTTTTCCATGTATCCCTGATCCAACACAGCTGACTGAAGTGGATTCAGTCATTCTGCTGAACTTCATTGATTTTTGTATCCATTTAATGGAGGCCAGGCGTCCTCCTGCAAAAATCAGCCTTCAGGACCGACTTTGTGCACCCCTGCCTTAAAGCTTTCAAGTTTTTATAATTGCCATGATGATTGTACATGATGTTAAAGCACATAAAATCTTGATTAAGCATGTACCAGAAACGGTTTTCCAACATAATTCATTTTACATTAGTGTTAATGATAGACAGATATTCACTGACGGGCATTATATCAAATGGGATCATGTTTAACTTTAACAATTAGAGCTAAAAGCGTCACGCTTGCATCTGAGCAGTGCAGGTGGTGAAAAAGCCAAGCATCTTGATATGATCTGTGTTCTGATTCATTTGGCATTGTGACTTTTATGATAACAAACAATGTTGTAGGATTACCAGCTGTTAGTAATTTTCATGTTATTGTAGATCTGATGCTTTTGATATTTGCATATTGTGTAATTCTGACGTCATTTTGTTGTGATTGTTTGTTTTTCTGTTGTTTAGCCATGTACAGAGTGTTCTCCTCCCATGCTCCTCCCCAACAGCTGCAGTGCAGCAGCACATCAGCGCATTCACCAAAGCTGCTCACCACATATCTGTCCAGAGTGCGGAGGCTCAGTCAAGCAATCGCTGTTTCACAAACATCTGCATGAGACCTGTTTGCATTTTTCACGCCGCATTGGGTACAGGTGAGGCATCACCCTGTTGTGGCAGTAATCTAAATAAACTTCTCTCCGTCCCTGTTATTACACTTTATATTCTTCTTTGGCTGCAGATGTTCCAGTTGCCTGGTGGTGTTTGGTGGACTTAACTCGGTGAAGTCCCACATCCAGCAGGCTCATTGTGACATGTTCCACAAGTGCCCTTGCTGCCCCATGGCTTTCAAATCTGCCCCCAACATTCAGAGCCACATTACGTCTCAACACCCAACGCTAACCGATGGACAGTCGATGTACAGGCACTATGCAAATACACATGTATATACTCACACACGTTGCTTTCCTTTTACACTGATATGAATTTCATTCCTTTTCAGGTTGATTTATAAATGTGTCATGTGTGACACAGTTTTTACACACAAGCCTCTGCTGTACGCCCATTTTGATACTCATTTAACCAATCAGAAGGTGCATGTGTTTAAATGCCCAGAATGCACCAAGCTCTTTTCTCAGAGAAATTCTCTGCTTGACCATTTCAAGGTATATCTTTTATATTTATGGAGACAAAAGCAAAGTCCTGTAATAATTTTATTGTAGCTTTCTGATTAATATTTTTTTCTTTTATTTTGTTTTTGCTCTCATTGTTACGCAGACCCACAAGGCTTCCACGTTAAAAGAAGAGATCTCTTCTTCACATGTACCTGTAAAATTGGAGAGCTCAGAGGGAGAAGAACTGCCGGGAAAACGGAAAGAAGTGAAAGTGAAGGCAGAAAAGATGAACACTGCCTTAAAGTGGAAGTGCTCAACCTGCAACACGCAGTATACCGAACAGGAGGACTACGTTACCCATATGGCTGAGCGGCACGGCAAGGTTTAAAACCATTTACAGCATATCACCGAGTTGATTTTGGTTTTACACATGACTACAGATAAATAAAAGAAACCATGTGGATTTATGTGTTTATGATTTGTAGATCTTGAAGAAGTTTCCTTGTAACAAATGTGAGAGCTCCTTCACCACCACCTCCAGTATGAGGCGTCACATCAGAGATAAACACAAAGTCATGAATCGTGGCTTCCGCTGCCAGTGAGTGTACTCATCTGCACATACCGACTCCCTCACATGCATCATAATGTAATCTTGTCCCCAAAAATGTGCCAAATGTACTAAAAGTACAGCATAGTGCTTTGGTTGAAGACGCATTAAATTCTTATGAATAAGACATGCATGCAGCATGCTGATGAAACCCACCCGTGTCTTTTCTTAAATGTAGAAAACCAAGATAAATTTTTTCTGATAAAAATTCTCATGTGGTCTTCAAAACAGTCTCGCCTCACTTTGTTTTTAACCAGTTTTCACGTAATTGTGTTAAAAATGGCAGGAACTGGTTATCATGCTGACTGGAGGATAGTGGGCTGATCGATCAAACTGAGTCGACGTTTACCAGCTGAACATTGTCCTTACATATATTTGTTTATCAACCTCTCAAATCCGTATTCCAGGTGCTAATAGGCCAGCCTGCAGTGCAAACTGTCACACGTGTAGATCGTGTGAAAACAGAAGCATCCTGCTGCACAAATCTTGTCAAGCAAAAATATAAAACTACTGTACACGTAATGTTTTGGCCATTAAATACAAAAGAAGTATGTACATACAGAGGTAAAACATTTCTTTGTTTACTGCCCTTACAGGTTATGAAATGTTTGGGTTACATTGCTTTCTACTTTTTGGGAAATCAGTCTGTACCTTGGGTGTGGTTAAAGTAAACCTTTACACAGGCTGTGTTTTGTAGTTGGGGTTTGAATAGTTGGTGTAATTACTTAATCCCTGGAGTGTTTGTGAATACAAGTTGTGTCTGCATGTGTCCAGGTTTTGCTCTAAGGGTAAGAAAACTTTCAGCAGCAGAGCTATGTTGGAAAGACATGTTCAGCTGAGACACAGCATGATTAATACGAGCCAGGACACGCTGATGGTGAGCCACTTCTGCTCAAATAAGGATGATTTGACTAATATATGAGCACATAATGAACAGTTGTTTTCTCGTTGTGTGGACAGAGAGGTGAAGATGCTGAGAGTTCATCAGAGCAGGACAGCAGTTTGGGGTCTCGCCGGAGACGTAAAGCTGCTGTGAAAATGGAGCAAGATGAAGAGTTCCCAAACAGGACTACTCCGGTAAAGAAGCTGCGGACCTCCTCCTCCTCTGCTCCTGTTTCATCACCGCCTGAGTCAGGGTTAGTCTGTGCTCCCTGTGGCTTTACCACAGAGAATAGGGAGGCGTTCCTGGAACACATCAGTCAGCATAGACAAGGAGGGACAGATGGTGGAGGTCTGCAGTGTCTGCAGTGCGGTGCTTGCTTCACATCCATCTCCTCTCTGTCCCGCCATCGCTTCATTATGCACAAAGTGAGAGATGACGGCCAACAGGCTCTCAGTATGAATCCATTATCATCCTCACCTGGTAATGTCAAGATCCATGATTATAAAAGTTCTCTGAATGGTTCTGCGCCAGCTTCGCCCTCCAGTCAACCCTCCACAGGTCAGGGCAAAGAAGAGGAGGGTGTACTAGCCTGTAAGGTGTGTGGTAAACACTTTGAAAAGGCAACAGATCTGAATACACACTTCAGAACTCATGGGATGGCTTTTATCATTGCAAGGAATGCTGGAAAAACGACCTAAGCTTAAAAAGAAAGAATAGACGAGTAAACTTGGTTGATAAAATATTATTTCTAAGTGCCTTGTCGTTTTTAGAATTGTTATCTATGTTTGGGTCATGCAACTATGCACCGACTTAGCCAAAGATTGATATCTCAGTCTGTTCTTCATCAGTGATCACACTGTAAAACAGTAAAAATGTTGCTTTCAAACCTTCGAAATTAGCCTAACGCTCAGGCTCAACAGCTGCATGTCTTCGCTCAGTCATGGTGAAGTGAGACCCGTCTGTTTAGCAAATACTTTAGCAAGAATACTGCTGTGACCATATTCACACGATCATGTAGCTGTAGAGAACAACTGTTGTGTTACACACATAACATCTTTGAATGGGTGTTTGTCTGGTCATTTGATTTTTAAAGCATTGCTATTTGTCTTGGATATTAGATTTAATATGTAAGATGTATCGCAATGCTTTTAAATTATTACCTATGCACCAATACTACCATTAAAGGTACGGTACTCTGAAAACTTCAGTTTAGTTACAAAATTGCAATAATTGTACCATGTACATTATGTTTAAGATGAGCATCACAGTAGTCTGTAGTAGCTGAATCTTCCAGGTAAAATGTTCAGCATGAAGAAGGTTTGAATGACCAATTCTCAGATGCAAATACTTGTTGGCAAGCTTGCAATCATACAGGGTGGGAAGTGAATTATCTTGTTGGCCATTGTCAGCTCCAGGAGGTATTTGGCTCTGGTGTGTTGCGTAGCAGTTGCCCAATTATTCATGGCTCTTCTGAGAGACCTCAGAGGAATTTCAGCACGCGTTTGTCAACAGGGGTGGAAATTAGTTTGATTCCATTTTTTTTATTCCAAGTTTTTGTTTGATTTTACAGAATCAAACTCATTTTTCTTTGCTACTGAGGAGCTCCGTGTAACCCAGGGATATGGCCAAGAAGCCATTTGAATGAATTATTATCACAGAATCCCTGCGGTGGCTTGGCATATGTTATTTTACTTAATATTAATTGTACTTGTAATATTTTGGGAGCCATTTTCAATCTGCCAGAATATTTTGTTTGTACTTTGACCACTGACTTGCGTATTTGAGTATGAATGAAAATAAACAGGCTTAACTTTAGATCAGATGGCCTGTGAGGTTCCTTTTAACATTTTCAGTCAGACAATATAATCATTGTATAGGCGCAGATTGCTCCTGCAAATGCTCAGTGAACAGGACAGATAATAAGCACATCCCTGGAATATGTAACCCATCACTGTAAGTTTCAAGTCTGTGTGAATTTCTTTTTATGTTGCAATAAATGGATTTTGGTTATTTTCGGAAAAACTCACATTAAGTCCAAACGAAGCTTTTGGAAATGATGAACAATGATGTGATGTGTAGATACGTTATATTTATGATGTTCACAAAATCATTATAATGAACACTTAATACTTTTCTAAATAGAATGTATTCTGTTTACATCTAATTATGAAATTAACGCTTCTTTTCTCAGTGAGCAGTTGATGAAAGTGTTTTTCTAAATCTTGCTTGATCAGGTTACTGTAAACAAATTCTACATGAATGTACAATGTTTTTATGCCTAGAAAATACCTGTATGTGTAATTACATTTCTTTAGTCTCGGGCACTGCTAAAACATTAAAATCACTGTTAACATAACAAATGTGTGTAATAGGGTCTTTGCTTTTTTACTTTCAGCACAGATGAAGCTGCGGTACAGGTTGGGTGCAAACTCAGGCTGGACCCGCGAAGCTGCTGGTTCCCTGTGATCTCTTTGACCATCACATTTCAGTATAAACGGCTAATATTCATGCATCATTTCCATATTTCAAAAGTCATTATTCATTAGTTGAAGTCAGTGAGCTATGTGTTAACTTATTCATAGGATTTCCAGTCTTTCAACCATTTTAAATTAACTTTGTTCATTTGTTAACAAAATAATAAAAGAAATACACATTAAATATACCCAATTAGTATAATTAAATGGTAGTGTTGAATTAATTATGCTGATTACACTTTGTGGGTTTTAAAGAGAAGCAGTACATATGTGGAACATATCCTTTAACTCTTTATTTGCTAAGCATAACATGGTTTCTGTAGGTTGGTACAGTGATATAGATACATTTCCAGCCAAAGAATGAAGGCTGTTAACATTTAACAACTTATTACTCTACAAATGTGTGTTTTTCATAATAGGTTGACATAAATGTGGAGCTAAATAAGACCCCACAGCTCTCTATGATCTCAAATATCTCAACTGCTATTTTAGTATATTTCCAATATTTTTTAGTTTAATATATTCTGTCAGCACATACAAACAGATCCATGTGCACAGGTCATCAGTATCCAGCCATAAAAACCTCTTCATGCTATCAAAATATACTTTCTTATAAATATATAACAGATGATATATTGAATATTTAAACGTGACCAATAAAATAACATATTAATGATTAATTTGATAATGTGCATTTAACCACACTCCTACAATCACACATTTAATCTAAATAAAAATATCTTCCCTATCAACAAGATAAACTTAAAAGGATTACATGCTGTCACAATGGCTATATGTGGACAACCTCTTGGAAACGGAAGCTGCATGAACATGTTTAGCTGAAGCTACAGTTGCTTTTGTAGCCGGATGGGAAGACGGATCTCACAGCAGCAGGAACCCCGTGAGGAGAAACAGAAAGGGCTTCATGACTGCAGCAATTCCCTCCACATTCTGCTGCGGAGCGCCTGCACATTACAAAGAAAGCTCACTATTAATACAGATCCTCAAGTGTGTCGATGAATGGTACTCATGTAAACATGTAATTACTCCATTTTTTATGTCTGGCTATCATCATGTTTGTCACCTTCCCAAAACTCATGGTTGCTCTATAAACCCAAATTAAAATGATCATTCGCTCAGGTTTTATTACAGCGAGCAAGCAGCGATAAAAGAAAAGCAATGAGCAGCGTTTAAACAGGATGAAGATGTGAATTAAAGCTGTGAACTTGTGGTTTTGTACCTGACTGTGGAGCTGGAGAGTTTTGTACCGGTAGTTTGGAAGGGGAACCAGTTGAAGCCCTTTCAAGGGCAGCTAGTTGATCGTCTTTCAGTGCAGCCCGCTGTTTGCTGGTCACCATGTCAGCGTTGTCAGGCCCAAAAGCCTCCAGCTGAGCTACAGAGAGTCCCTGATAGCATAAGGACAAGGCAAATATAACTAGATCAACTACTTAAAAATAGGTCCTGCATTCAAAATAGATGTAGAACAAAACAAACGTGTTTATACTGCATCAGCCAAAGGTTTGAGAACAGAGATGTAGATGATTTAGCCAAGGAAATATCTGATTTACTGAGTTACTGGGAAAAGGTAATAGCGGAATACATAAGAGATCCATCCTGAATCAGATGTGACTCATCTGTCCACATGATGAGCATAAAAGCTACATTTATTCATTTTAACTTCAGTTTTAGTTTATACCTTCTTTGTGGGAAAACGTCTGTCTCAGTTAGCTGCAAGTGCTTCAGCTTAACATAAACCAGCTTTAAATGGTGACTCCTCTTTACCTTTATAACAAATTGCTAGATGGAGTAATATAGCCTCTGTAAACAACAGAACATGAGCATGTATTTGGTTGTTTTTCCATCTCTGAGTTTAGCTCACACCTGGTGGAAGACAGCATGTTAGATGCTAGTTGAAGCTACTCACAGCAAAGTTGTCTGGAAGAATGTGTGAGATGCAACGTTCAGTGAGAAATGGGAAGACGGATGGGTCTAAAGAACCCAATTCAGTTCCATTTAACCCAGCTGGGGGAGGCAGACACATTAAATAAAAAGTCAAATGCTTGCAAGCAAAAGATGAGATTACTTTCTATGCTGACCAACAATGTGTTAGCAGACAGCTGCTATAGAGTTTTAAAATAATAATCAGATGCAGTTATCTCACCAATGATGGTGTTTAAGTCAGACACTTGTGCTGCAGACCAGGTTCTGGGCTTTCCAAACACAGACACAGCACAGCTTTTGAGGTCCTGCATAACCTTGAAGGGGCACTGAATGCCATCCATTGATCCAACAGCGTTCCTGTGACAAATACCCCAAATAAATGTATGAAGCTGTGACTTTATCTTGCAAAATCTCTGCATGCCATATTTATAAGACAGAATATTTCAATGGTTTAGTACTACTTTATTCATTTAAAACAATGACTTAAATGAACTACAAAAGGAACTAAAATGGTTTGTTAAAATCCATAAATCCTTCCCCTTTCTCCTGGTGACCTTAGACTTAACCTCTTTTTTTGTTTTAAGCTGTTATTTCAGATTTAACTGCATAGAAATTGATTTGTGAAGCGAAGATGTAGAAAAGCGGAAGCATGATGGAATCGGGAATGTGCACAAACTTGAACGCGTCCATGTTGAGCTTGCTGATCTCGTTGGAGCTTAGTCCACAGATGAACTGGTTTAGTGTTACCATGTCTGCGGCTCCCAGCTGCTGAGCTGTCAGGTTGTTGTATCTAACAATTCCCTTCCACACTGACGCCATCTATCAAGATACGAGTCATGTTATGAGTGGTATCAGTGTGTTATTCACCAGTATATGAAGGTGTCTAAAAGTCACCTGAGAATGTTTCCAGCCACATTGGGCAACTTGATCTAAAATGTCCAGAGAGAGGGGAAGCTTCTCCAGGTCGGAGTTAGAAAAACCCTGAGTTATACACCCCAATTGCACAACCATGCTCTCAGTCATCTGCGGCACAGGGCCAAAGGTCTGCAGAAACACATATAAAGTCCTTTTCTTTAAGCAGTTCACACTAAAGGAGATAAAACACGTGTAAAATTGTTTTACTGCGATGTTCACCAGAGTGTTCGCATCTTAATAAGCCCATTCATTAAATCACAACACAGTAATTATAGTTTTGGATAAAAAAAAAGAGGAATTGAGTTTAGTTTAAAATGTTATATTTAAACAAAAAAAAGGAAGTTTAAATTTAAAATCATATTTTGCTATGGGGTTAATAAACTACTTAAAGAACAACTATTTAATCCGATTTGTAAAGTTAGTAAAGTTTGACTGATTAAACGAGCAAAATATTCAGCAATATGATGTAACTATAAGTATTTAGAGGGATGCTCTTTGTGGGTCAAGATGAGGGCATTAAAATGAAAAACAGGAAATGTAAATGTCTTTCTCCCTCTGTCGCTGTATCAGAACAGCTCTCTGCTCATCAAGCAGGATCAGTTCCTCTACTTTACCTCTATTGCTTTTTTCCTGAGCACAACCAGCTGCTCATCACTGTATCGAGGGATTCCACCAAGTATTTCCACAGCAGCCAAAAAGGTGCTGTTTGACATCCTGTCCAACTCTGCTGCTGTCCAGTAAATGTTGTCCATTCCCAGTTCCTCAATCAGCGCCTCTGTGGGCTCAGTAGCATTGAGCATTCCTTTGTTGTCACTTGCAGCTGAGAAGATAGATAGATATAGACAGATATTTTCAGAGTGGAAAATGCAAATTTAAAATGGAATCATGGTAGAATTTTTTTTACAAAGTGATGTAAGCATATGTTTTCACCTGCTCTTTTTTTACGTGCTGTGTTTGAAACGGTGGTGGTGGTTAGATCAAAGATTTTCTTTTTTAGTCCATCTGAAGTACGAGTCAGGCGAGACCTCAGGAAAACTAAGACATCCTTCACCCATGGCTGAAATCATGACACAGAAATGTGATTAGATTGGATGGATGGATGGATGGATGGATGGATGTATGTATGTATGTATGTATGTATGTATGTATGTATGTATGTATGTATGTA
>JBAMHV010000006.1:12551722-12571115 GCA_037177535.1 Pseudomugil gertrudae | reverse complement strand
TGTATGTATGTATGTATGTATGTATGTATGTATGTATGTATGGATGGATGGATGGATGGATGGATGGATGGATGGATACACACTTTATTAGGAAGAGCAGATGTGGCATTATCATCCAAAAGAATCAGAGGACCCAGTGATTCCAGGGTCTGAGGTAGCCAGTCTGATGTATTCCTACAGGTAATGATCAATATTTGATCAGATTCATCAGGCACTTTCTTATAAGTAGTTTGAGCATTCACTGGAAGCATGGCCTACCCAAAAGTCTGGATGACCAGCTGAAGTAAATCTGCCCTGTGGTGTTGTGGAATATGCTGGCAGGAAGCCATGACATGGAGGCTGAAATTCATGACATCAGGGGCCATAAGGCGGAGTTGGGACGGCGCCATCTCACACAAAAAAGGTCCTAACCGTAATGTATCTGCAATGGTCAATCCAGATAAAGCTTTCCCCTGCAAAGACACAGGAAAGCTAATATTAGGACTCTCATTGATACCAGAATTTGCCCGCAGCACCAGGCTGTGATCAGAGGACGACGGTTCATGAAACACAGAATGCAAACCAGGGTTTGGTGTCACATCATTTTCCTTCTGTTAACCTTTCCCTTAAATTGCCACAATTCTACAAACAGTATATGATATTTGTGTGTACATTGGTCAGGCAAAGCAGTGCTCGTTGGGTGAGGGCAGGACGCGATGGGGCTCGAAGAGATAGTACACTCAGATTGGCTGCTTCCAGCTTATTGAGGAAGACGGAGCACACAGAGTCAGGCAAATCCTTCACCTTCAAAGGCCTGGTATGAAAAGAAAAAAAATCATAAATCTTTTGATTTGTAAGATACATGATACAGTAAGAATAAAGTGACCCAGAGAAAACAGTTTGCTCACGGCAGGTAAAGTAGTAACAACGTGGGAATCCTGTCCAGCTCTTGCTCATTGATGGTTTTGAAAAAGTTAGTCCTCTCTTTCTCCAAAGTCCTAAAAAGCTTTCTGGCTGCACATCCTACCTAAAAACACACAGTATATATATTTATTGCAATATTATTTATTATCAGTAGGCACACCTGATGCATTGTAAAGAAAGGCAAGTTTAGTTATATAATTTCGTGTAGAAGACAAAAAGTGCTTTTTATAAAAAATTACATTACAGCAGGATGTAGGAAGCATTAAAAACTAACTTTAAAAGAAAGTAAATGATTAAAAACACTACCTAGAAGTAGGTTACAGTGTTGGGAATGAACAGTTTATTGTACATATATCATCAGAGAGAGTACACACAGTATGCGTGTGCTCTGTGAGCGTAAATACTTACTTGAACCTTGGAGAGCCACTGTGGAGTCTCTGTTATGGCCTGAGCCATGTCCAATGCACTGCTGTCAGCAACTTTGTCAATCATCTCACAGGTGAGGCCCTGAAGTACTGAATGCAGTCTCCTGTTTAATGTAAAATATATGAAGAATTTTCAGAACGTAAAGAGATTAGAAAAGGATGGAAACATACAGGCAGTAACAAACATACTGAAAGAGTCTGTAGAAGAGGTCTGAACTTGTGTTAAAATGCTGAAATGTGTCATTTTTTTAAAGCATTTTATTTTTATGAATATAATCAAAAGTCTGGAGCAGCATTTATTCGCTGTATCACTGCACAGAATTCATTTAATAACTGTTAAAGAAGTCTGTCATTGTTTGAGATATCACACTGACCTTGAATTATCACACAACTAAACCTGGGGTCAAACTATCCTTTTATTCATTGCAAACTGTTTCTGGAGGTTTGTCCACAGCTGCATCTCACCTGTACTGAAGCTGCTTTAGGTCATACATCTTCTTTGCCAGGTAGACCGCCTAGGTAAAAGGCACAAAGTAGGAAGCGTGTCCCCACATTTCAGGTTTTAAAAAAGATAAACAGAGATAATATCTCAGTGCTGTTTGCAGACTGGAGACCTTCTGGCACATTTACCTGGGACTGACTCCAGGTTTTATTCTCCACTTGCTCCAAAGAGGTGATGTTTGCTTTGTCTAGATTTGCGAGAGAAACTCTTTGAAGCAACGCTCCTGGCAACATCTGCACCAGCTCTGAGGGAGTTATCTTTCCAAGCATCTACAGGGAAACATTTCTCTAAATTTATTTATAGATAATACAAATAACTCCTCGTTTTTCCTTTCTTCTGCTTTCCCTTGCTCACTTACCCCCTGCAGCATGGTCTTCAACTGACCCCTGTTTATTTGATTGGAGATGTTCTTCAAGGCTTCTCTGTCAGTCAGAATTTCCTGAGCTTTTATATTCTGAAGCAGACATCTTGGCAAGCCTGCTGCAATTGACTGAAGTGCTATAAGTTCTTTAACTGACACCCCATCGCACTAAGGAAAAGCAGAGTGAGATAAGTATTAATAAAGGAGGAAGAGGGGGGAGGTTAGCTAACACAGAATAG
The DNA here is from genome assembly GCA_037177535.1 of Pseudomugil gertrudae. Taxonomy (NCBI): domain Eukaryota; kingdom Metazoa; phylum Chordata; class Actinopteri; order Atheriniformes; family Pseudomugilidae; genus Pseudomugil; species Pseudomugil gertrudae. The sequence goes on along the minus strand of JBAMHV010000006.1, from coordinate 12,568,685 downwards.
CTTTTTTCCAGTGTTTTTGTTCCGTTACCTTATCACTAAGCTGCTTCTTAACCAGAGTGCGCAGCTGGCTGCGTGTCCATTTGACATCTTGTCCCAGATTTTGAAGAGCATATTTGAGGTTGTCCGCAGGGATTGTTGACAGTTGTTTAGGAGACAGCAAGTTAATACTACTGCCCAGGTCATGCAGTGTTTGAGCGCTGCTGGAATTTGACATCATATTGTTGACAAGGCGTTTCTTCAGCTTCAGTCAGAGGAGGGTAAAATGACAAAGATAAATAACAAGGTGGTTAAGAAGTACATCTATCACTTTTTGTATTGACTGAGGAGAACGAATGGATGAAGAAAAATGAAAGATACTTTTAAGGTTGCAGGGCAGTCACAGTCATCCAGCTCAGAGAGGAGTTTCTTGCTGACATTAGGAGTTAAATTTGATGCCTCGTAATAACAAGCCAGAGGACCAAGCCTAGAGAGAGTCAAAGACAATGTGAAAGGACTGTACCCTTTAAATGTAGTATCATTTTCTATGCAATAAAGCAATCTATTGCCTCTTAACAGTTCCCATGCCTTCTACATTCCCAAACACTACATCATTCATACATGTAAAGCACTATGAAAATTAAACCTCTTTTATTAGGAAATAAAAGTTTGTGAAAACATGCACTCCTTGACTGTGTTGTAGTAAATCTGTTTTTAAGTACTACCACATGACCACACACTTGTCAACATGCTCTGGGAACTCTTTTCCACTGAAGCACTCTTGAATTCTTTGGAGAAACTTTTTGCCGAGGCTGGGGTTCATCCTGGTTGCCACGGTAACGTTGGACTTGAACTTGGCTGATAGGAAAAATTCACACAGCTGAAGGACAAACATAAAGAGAAACAGCATTAAGAAGAATGTGCAGTCTTCAACTCTTTAACCATCTTTGCAGGCCCACTCACTTTTTCTTTAGGGGAAGAATCAACATCTTCTGGTGGTAAATGGGAGAGGTAAGGCCCCATCATGCTCAGTGCATCCAAATCCAGCCATTGAAGAGATGGTTTGCAGCGATCCATCAGCACTATTGAATTTAATGATGCTGTTATGATAATGCAGACCTCCGCCGAGGAACACAGTCCCCCCAGCTTTTGTCTTGTTCCGGATCGTAATATCCAGAATATTGGCATGATCTGGATCATACTTTTACATTTCATAGAAACTATCATGACCCTGGTAAGCAATCTGAGCACTTTTCATGGAGTTTTATACACATAAATTTAAAACAGCCCTATTTCGCAATGATAAAAAATCCTTTATAAAATTCCTGGACCTAAATGGTGATCCAGACCACTTCCAAATTTCATTCACCTGTCCCTTGTCCCAGATCGGACATTTCCTGAAAATGTATTAAAAATCCGTCCATAATGTTCTGAGTTATGTTGCAAACAGACAGACAAACCAACGCTGACAGTAACATAATAAATTGTGGTCTTTCCAAACCATAGCAAACTGATTGATGGACACTGATTGCTTTATATCACCAAACTTTGTCTATGATTAGCATGATTTCCTTGACTGTAATCTGACCTTAAGAATAAGTATATTTGCAAATACATAAATAATTGCAAATGTGTATGCATGGTTGGCAATGTGTCCACCAGTGTAACAGTTACAGTGTTTCATAAGACAGAAAAAGTGTACTAGTGTGAATAGATTTGAGCCAAAAAGTCGTTTTAACTCAATTTCTTACTTGATTTTGAGCCAGAAAGTGGGTTTGTCGTACAGTTGAAGTGGTTTTGCATGATCTGCTCTTTTGCCCAGTTTAGCACCTGAGTTCTTTGATTATTAGTCATAGGTTCATACACTCCCTGCAGCATTTCCATCCTGAAACAAACAACAATAATAAACTTAAAGTGCTAAAAGGTAGTGGAGAGTGTATTTCCATACAGGTATACTCACATCCTCTTCATGTTTTGCCCCCCTACTTTAGGGGGAAGCTTCATTCTTGCACATGCTACATTTCGCAGCACAGGTTTGGCGGCCCACAGCAGAGTGTCATAATCACTTGAATTGATGTCGCGTTCACTCTGTGTGGTTAATGCCGCCCATGACATGGGTGCCACAAATGCATTCATGTAACATGCAGATGACTCCTGAGGGAGCAGACAAACAGGAAGGAAAGTTAAACGGATACAGACCAGCATTTATTTGATAATGGATTATAGACTTGGGTACGATGCTTCTTACAGAGGAGTTCTTCATCATTTTGATCATGGCTGGAAGACCGCTGCAGTTCCACATCTTTGTGGTAAACACAGAGAAAAAAAGATACAGGCAGAGAGATGTCACTGCTATAGTGATGCGATGTCGTTTTTAGTCCTTTCTTAAATGTAAAGAGAAATTGACTGTGTGGATGCATGTTTTCACACCATTTTATCTGGAGCTTCCATGGGCCATTGACTAACGGTATCTTTGTTTGTGCCAGCAGCGAACGAATTCACCACATCAAGAAAGGTAGACAGGAGTGTGTTGGACTGGTGATCAGCAGACAACTCACTGCACAAAGAAATCAAACTGGATATAAGTGAGTAAGGATTTATTTTGTTTAAAAACATATGGGCTTAATAAATAAGTCAAAGAAAGAGAATCACTGCTAAAGCTTCGGACCTTTTCAGATTTGTGGCTGTAAATACATTTGCAATGTTTAAACGAATAGGTGCAAAGCTCTCAGCACACGAGGATGGCTGATACACATCCGTCTTATCTCACAAACCACAACGATATTACACCTTCACAACTTAACCTCTGGCAGTCAACATAACAAATAAAAAAACATACATGTACACAGAATTACCTGTTACTGGGGACACGGTTAAGCAGCATCTTAGGCACTGGGTAGCCTGTAACAATATCCATCCATATTAACATGTTGTACAATGGAAGCAACACAGGCGCAGCCTGTTTACATTGTATTAATTGTGCCTAACAGGCTCATACAGAGCCCATTCAGTGCCAGTACCTACTATCACATTCATACATGTGTATCTGCATGGTGCATTAAGTGCCTACACAATAAAGTTCAATCTTACATTTAAGTTTGAATAATGCATCCACATGCACACAAAAAACATGTTTCTCTCACCCTCATGTTGGCATTTCATCATCTGATACAAAAATAAAGGATAGAAATCCTCATTAGATGTGTTATAGACACATTTTCATCTATGCATGAAAGAATATTCACTCAACAAATTCAGCAAAATGCTGTTTCCAAAAAAGCAGGACAGAAAATGAGTCTAAAATTTACTGTATTGTGTTGTGAAAATTCTCACCAGCTTTTTTACAATGTCCTTGAAGTCAGCATTCTCCGCTGGTATCACATCTGCTGGTTTACCTGGGTAAACACAATACTATTGAATCATTATGAATAGGCCCACAATGTTGCATAAGAACATGAACAGCAAACCATATGCACACAGTAGACAAAGAATAAGCACAACAAGCCTGCAAGCCGAGGACATAATGGATGTTCATTACTAACCCAAAGCTGCGCTGGCCACAATGAGTATAAAGAAACGTGTTCCTCCATTTGAAGCCATAAAGGTGTCTGTCTGTTGAGCATGATGACATTATGTAAAGTGGATGTTAACTTTATAACATATAACAACAAAGCTTTTATGTATAATTTCTTTATTTAACCTTAAATCTATTCTTTTAGTGGCATCAGTGTCACTAAAATGTCAGTGACATCAGTTGTTTCAGGGCTATAGCTGCTATGGAATCTGTCTCCATGTGAGGCACCTCCAGTTTACTGATATACTTCCTCCTCTGAGGTTTAGCAATCCTACCTACCTGGTAACCCTCTTTGTTGTTCATCCTATGGGACACTTTGGGGACTTTTGAGGATAACATGTGCTGAAAAACAGGTTTGTTCCTGTACATACTTTTTAAAAGCTTTTCTTACTTTTTAAATGACATCTTTACCTTTTCATTACCTTTCAAATGCTGGCCTGCTGCTCTCTGGGTAATTTGCATATTGGTATTTTGACCATCAATTTGTTTGCTTTCCACTGATTTGTCTTCTCATTTAAATCTTTCCAATGAGCACAATAAAATATGTACTAACAACACAAGGACAGTAATTGCCTTTCCTTTCCAGTTTGGAGATACCGGTACAACTCGCATAAACATTTTTAAGTAGTGACACGACAGTTTTATTGACAATTAGTACAAAATTATATGTTCTTTGTATAGGTTTCAATGCATTTAATGTACAAAAGCTTAAAAGATACAGCAGAAAACAAAAATAAACCCCATTTTTGTATATTTGATGATACTTACAAATTCTGGGACTTGTCAGCAGTATATTCAGTAAAATGGAAGATTTAAGGACGGGATGTAGACAGAGAGAAAATGTGTGTCCTCTTCCTCAGTTACTTGTCAGATGCGAGCTGGTGGGTGGTTGCCTGTTCCTGAGATTAAGCAAAGCAGGTGTATGCCACTGTTTGTGTGTATGTTTGTGTGTGTGAGAGAGAGACAGCGAGATAGAGAGAGCAAAGAGAAATAAAAAGTTACCTGGCAGAGGTTATACATTATTTGAAGTCACCATTTTAGATGAGCGATGATCTTTAAAAGAGGTTGGAGAATATTTCTGTTGTCATTATTTATAAAAAAAAATCAAACTTGATTTAATTACACTGACAAGCAGCTGCGCTTTACAAGCTGAACATTATAACTGAAATAACACAGCACTTTGTATGAAAAACACAAAATCACAATGAAATACACACAATGATCTACCACTGGGTCATCAACATTGTGTTATACAACCAAAATAAACAAAAGACAATAACTGAAAGGTCTATTTGCATTTTTTATTGAAAAAGTGGCACACAGGAAACAACAGCTCTGTGACTACCAAGCCCACGTTAATGCAAGTTCCACAGGACACCATTAATCTTTAACATTTTCATGTAAACAAAGAGAGAAAACAGCACAGTTACCCATAAAATATCCTTCTCCCTCTATATGTTATCACACTTATTAGAAAGAGCCTGATAGTCATTTGAAGATACAGAAATGTGTGAATATAGGTATTAGCATAATCATTATTATAGATCTGCTGATGTGAACAGAGACGTGTATGAAGTAGAACCTGTTGGGTGGTTCACTCTGTCACTGTCACCTTCTTTTTCAGGACCAATGGGAAGGTTTATGTTATTGAAGTAATCTGGAAAGAAAACAAACAAACAGGCAAACACACTTCTTCAAACACACGCACTTCTTTTTTTAATCGAAATATTTTTTCTTCTTTAAATAAAATCCAAATCCATCCTGTCATTGGCACAAAAAGCCAGCTGTTCTGCTTCGTAGTCTGTCTTGATCTCATTTTAAAACAGATTTGTTTGTTGGAGGAGTACATTATGTAAATATGAGACATCACCCTTTGGAAGCGCTCTAGCCTCAAGAGCTGTATCTATCCCACTAGGTGTTGGGATATAAGGGAAATGTTACATACCTGAAAGTATCAGAAAAAAGCCTGATCTATGTAACTGAAAAGTAGAATAATTGGCCAAAACTTGCAAATAAGCAACAAGTCTCCCAGTCTACGCAACTCTTTATTTTCTAAGGAAATGTAGCGTGGCTAATTTTTTTCTGGCTGGAATGACCGCCTGAATATCTGGTCCTTACAGATAGGAGCTGCTAATGGGAGGGTCAGTGTTGCAATGACAGGTCAGCTGTTGGGGACAGAGACAAAGTGCTACAATTTAGTGCCAGTAGTGATACTGAACAAGAGGATTGAATTCTTATCCAGTCCATCACAAAAATGTCTAATCAAAAATATGCTAACCTGTACCTGCACACCTGTAGAACATAAATATATATCTGGTATAAATCTGCATAATTGATTCAACAGTCATAGTAATCAGACCCAGTTGCTCATCTTTCCTTCTGCTTTGGTTACAGCAGCAAACTTGCTTGTCAGTGTACTAGAAATACGATTATGGTAATCGATGTTGCAAGCATATTACTGCTTAGCAAAAGCTCCATTATCAGATCACTTGAAAAAGTCCTGGCAATGTAGAACCGGGGATTAAACCTGGTGTGTATTACAGACTGGTGGGATTTTAATGGGATTCACGGTGGTTTTAGGATAAGTGTTGGGCTTATGAATTCAGTTTTTCAGTATGAAAAGGGGCTAGAGAACACAATCTTGATTAATGTTCTCTCTGAGATAAGAAAATAAACAATAAAAACAAAAAGAAACCGGTGTGAGTGTCTGTATGTCTGTCCACAACTCACTCTCAGCAAACTCATAGATGTCAGTTGGTCTTTTGAGAAGAACATTTCTGTAAAAGGAGAGAATAAAATAAGAGCAAAAACCTTTAGTTTAACTTCACATCTCCTTACATGCAGAGATGGATGCTGTGTAAACAGTACATATGCTCAGTGTCATTTTCATTACATTTATTGTTTTTGACTTGCAAATCAGGACAAGTTTGTTGCACTTTATCAACTCAAGAGACACAAATTTAAACCACATTCAAATAAGAGCTGTAATAACTCACATCCGATGCTTGTTGCTTTTACTATTATGGCAAGATCCACTCTAAGCTTTTGGTTTTCATTTAAGCTCCCCTGTAATATTTTCCCCTTCTTTTTATTAATGTAAATGACCAACTCATGTGGTTATTACGGTAATAGCAATGAACAATGTCCATTTTATTTATAGAAAACATTTCATTACATATCAAAACAGTTTGCTTTACATAAAATAGTAAGAAATATAAGTACACAAGTGCATGTAAATATTCTTTGATAGATACACAGCACTTAAACACATAAATACAAATATACATGTGAAAACCAATACAGTTGATACACATTAGTAAATAGACACACATTTATAGAGTAGTAGCCTACATTTTTACGTTTTGTTTTAAATCTATGTTGTGTTTAAACATCTAAATAAAAACTCTTCGTTTGTATCAGAGTATTTTGGTTTTTCTTTCATTTATAACATCCATAAACAACGTTTGTATGGTGAGACTAAGAATAAAGAGAGAAAAAGGAGAGCAAACCTCATGAAGTCACCAATCAGTTCCTCTACTTCAGGATGGGACCTCAAATACATCTCGTTGTCGATTCTCGTCTTAATCTGAGTCAAAACAAAACGCATTTCACTGCATTAGCATTTTCAGCAAGCTAATAGCTAGCTTTTCTTTCTTTGTCCTCCCTTTTTTTTTAGCAATATTGAGTTACCTTAAACTGTCGCAGTTTCTCCTGCTGCTCAGCATTTAATACCACGTCTAGTTTCGCTGAAACACCTTTTCCATCCATTTCTTTTCTATAAATGTGGATTTTTGTTTGTATGTAAAAGCCCACTATAGTGCTAATAAACTCTAGTCACCTGTTACAGACACTGTGGTTAGCAACATAGAAACAACTGCAGTTAATCCCTGTGACCGCGAGGGGGCAGCACAGGGCAACCTATTTTTCCTTTACTCATCCAATGTAATGTATATACTTCTATTTCTAAGGACAAAACACACATCTAATGTAATTTCATGGTTTAAAAAAATAATGTATAAGCTTAAAAAGATCATAAAACAAGATAAATCTTGAAAAATAAGTCTCATAGAACACATTAAACACTAAATATTTGGTTAAGCTCTGTGATAGTAAGCATGAAGGGAGATTAAGCTCATCGAAAGGCTTATATTTAGTCTTCAACTGAAAGTACCAAATTAGTACAAATGTGGGACAGATAAGAGAAAAGCTACTCATAAGGAAGCACAACAATGCAGTCACACATATCTATTAGTATAACGTAACATAAAATAATGATAATAATAAAGCATGGCTTGAAGTTAAAGCAGAATAATAAACATTATATACTGTTTATATAAGCTTTTCCTGAGTTTGCTTAATTCTTACAGTTTTTTTCCCCTTGATACTTATACCATTATCTTAAATGTGCAAAACAACCCAAAAATATACAAATCAGTCACAGTGTGCTTTGCACTTGTTACACCTTTTCCAGGAAGAAATAACTTTTGTTGTTAAAGTGCATGGCTTCTACCAAATCGGTTTCATTTTTTTCAGTCTCATTTTCTTCCCCCTCTTGTGTGTCCCTTGGTAAGAAATCTTTGTAAGGCTGAGGGACAAAAATGATTAGAGCCTCCCCTTCTGGGGGTCCTACGGCTGGGGATGGAGGTGGAGACAAATCTGGATGTAGGGCGATGACATTCAGGCCGTGAAGCTTAGACATTAATTTGCTTTTATTTCTGAAATGGGAAAAAGAAGAGCTAAATTAGTGACTATGGCATGCAATTTATGCAACTACATTCACTTGCTATTAAACTAATTTGTCCAAGGAAGTGTTGTTTTGTACTAAAATGTCACTACCTGTCTCTCAATACCTGAAAATGTAGACAGCCAAAATAACGGACAAAACGGCAAAAACAACAACAATCCACAGGGCACGCAGCGGCTTGCAGGAAGAGTTTAAACAGACAGGATCCATTGTAGGATCTGTGAAAAAAAGAGAAGATCAAGAAATCCCAATGCACCCATGCCAGTACATGTGTGTGAATGTGTGTGAGGAGTAGGTGTGGGGAACCATGTCTCATGTGGTGAGTTTAGCTGTTAAGCCTCTGTTATTATGATAACATGGTTTCCTGTTAAAGCCCAGTGAAACAGAGCTGATACACACACACACACACACACACACACACACACACATATATATATATATATATATATACAAAAATGAACACAAAAAAGATATTTTCTATCTTTGACCATCTTACCATCAGAATAGTAGGACATAGCTGTAGGAAAACCAGAACCAAACTCCAGGCTGTATGAATCGGTCTGTAATTTACAAAAAGTGCCACAACAGAAAATGAGAAAGTGCAGGAATAATTGAAAGAGCAGGAATGATGATTGCTCAAAGTCCTACCATTTCAGTTGTCTGATCATCAGTATGGGACTCTGCAACATGAGCAGAATAAAAAGACATTCACTAAAATATGTTTTTGTAACAACTGGAAGAGTCTTATTAACAGAACATTTACTTCAATAGTAAATCAATCCAATACCAATTGAGATAGAATGAAACATTCTACTTTTTAATTTAGAGTTTGATACCGCCTCTGTATGCCTGTCATGATGAATAATTATAATGTGATTGTTGGGAAATGCATCAGTTGTCGTGGTAACAGATAATGAGAATAGGAGGTACCTCAGTTAGAGCATTGCTTTAGGACAAAGGTGGAAAACACTATACCCTTAGAAGAGAGAGAGCTTTATAAAAACCAGACAGAAGAAAGAGAAACCACAAAGATTCACATTAAAAATGTATTTGTATCTGTTTTAAAAAGCAATTCAAGCAGAATCCTATTTTAAGAATTTAAAAAAGAAATTATTGTCCAGTATGGGGTTGCAAGGATGTAAAAGGATCAAAAGTCTGCTCATGCATAAGTTCAACAAATGGTAAAATATTTAGTGGAAATAGCTCCTATAGTCTGTGGGTTTTGGTTTATCTTGTTTTAGTCTTTTTGTTATCACTGTCGTGTTACCCCGGATTTAGTTTTTATAAGTCCAGTTTTTGCTATTAAACCCTTATTCCTGCATCCGTCTGCCTCTCAGTGCTGCATTTAGGTCCTCCCATTCCCCTCACAGTCGACCTGCATGTGAGTCCTCGCCATGTGAAAGGGTTAGAAGCACATCTGACTTTAACACTCAGTGGTGTGGTAGAAATCTAAAGATTTACTCTAGACATTTTAAAATTATTTTAACATTCACTTAATGCAAATCAGCTCTTCAAACAATTCCTATTAAATATCATGTTATCAGTAAATTTGACCAAGATCACCCAGTTTACCCAACTTCCACACATTTTTCCATAGAAGAAGCATTTACCTGCTTAGGAAAAAATCCCTCTTGAGAAAGTAAGGAAATGGGACAAAGCTTGAGCTCAGACAGGGGAAGTTTTAACCTCCAAATTCTCCAAGCATATGGAAGTGGCTTTAGGACCTGGAGCTCCATGTTGTAAATGATGAGCTATGTTTGCATTATGCTTAGCTAAGCATATAAAGGTGAAACATCAGAAATTATTATCAGTTCAGAATTATAAACTTTATCCTCATACTCCTAACTACCAGTTAATCATGGATGCATATTTTGTTTGAAAAACAATATCAGGACACAAAGAACATGACCAGAATACTAATTTTATGCTCACACTGTAGTTCAATGTATTTAAAGAGGAAGAGAAACAGGAAGAAGCTAAAGTGAACCCATGGCCTATTTATGTGCTCAGTGTCTTGGGAAAATCCAGTCCATAATGGGATCATTTACATGTTTCCATAACAACAAGAAACCCTTTTCTGACCCGTTGGGTAGAATTAATAAGCCAAGTAAATATGTAAGATCATCATAAATCGAGTTTATCATGTTTGTGCATGTATAGTTACCAGTCCAAGCTGTGGCGTAGACAGGTGAGCTCCACTCGCTCCACTGACCGTCATATTCTTCTTTATTTCTGAGCTGAATCAGATACTCAACACCAGGTAGCACATCGGTTATTGTGTATGAGCGCTTGCCTTTAATCACATTCTTCTGTGGATGCATACAAAAACAGGAAAAACATTTCTTTTACTGAAACAAACCTTAGTCCTGTAGTTGTAGTGGTTCTAAAACTCTGGAACCTCATTAGGATCACAAGACAACTTCAAAGGGTCACCAGACAATTGTAAAAAAGTATATAGTCTTATTAAACCATTAATGCAGAGATGAATCTGTGAAATTAGCACCATAATTTTTTAATGCATAAATAACAAAGCTCACAGGCACAAAAATCCACTATAATCTTCTTTCTTTTTATGGAGATTCAGACTGCTTTTGAGCTTTACACTATAAGGATGTAACACTCAACACCCCCCCTGGAAAGGGGTGTCTTCTTAGGAGTTGTGCATCAATAAGTTTCAGAACCATTGCTCTAACACACCTGCTCAAAAGATGACTTTGAAGGTTTGTATTTGAGCTCATATTTGATGCCATAGTAACTGTCTTGCTTCTTCCAGGACGTTGGTAAGTTCCAGGTGACCCGCATCTTCTGCCCCTGCTCCAACTGGACAGACACGTTTGATGGGGGGTCTGGTTTTACTGAGCGAGAATGAAAGCACACAGTGAGTGCAGCTTTTGTTTGTATTAGTCAAACGGTGTGGAACAATTGTTAACTGGCTTTGACACTTACAAATAGATAGAGGTGTGAAACGTATCAGAGAGCTGGTTGCACTGCCCAACATGCTCGTAACGCACAAGAAGGCTGAGTGAAAGATTCTCTGCTCATCGTCATTGAAGTTCAGGGCGCACCAACAGCGGGAGAGGAGAGATGAGTACGAGCATGGAATTTGTTGGAACTCGTTGGTATAACTAAAAGAAAGAGTGAAAGATAAATAATAGCATAAAGAAATTAGAGCTGCACTTCTTGCTTATTGGGACTAGAGAGAGTTGTTCAAGTAGCCTCTCTCCCTGTAACAGCTTGGATATTTGAGTTATCCCCACAACTCTGCACAGGATAAAGCGTTGTATTTATGATGAGCCCACTTTGGTTTTCGTCCTTACCCTTTGCTCAGTGAGAGGTAACAGTTAGGCGGCTTAATCACGGGCTTCTGAGGCCTCCATTCACAGCGGATTTTACTGCTTGGTGACTTTTTGTAGCAGGACAGAGTGGGAGTCTCAGGATGCTCTAAGAGACATGCAGTAACACAGGACACAATAGCAGCAGCTGTATGTTGACAGGTAATCTCATCACACCACTGCTTTTCTCTGTCTAATGAATTTATCTCGTTGTGAAAAAATATATTCAAATAATTCAACAGTCATTTCAATCCTGAATGAGATGCAGCAGTGTTAAATGCCTTGCTGTTCCCCTTTAGCTACTTTGATTAGTTTGTGTGGGCGTGTGCAGGCTGTGACTGACTTGCATCCTGTTTTTACACTTTACATATTCAGTTTAAAAATTGTGTGAGTGTTGGTTTACTTTCTATCTTTCTTCTGTCTTCTTTGTTCCAAATGAAAGCATTGTGTAGCTTCATTCTCTTACTATAAAACCATAACCATTGTAGAGCAACTCACCTGCAACAACGACTTTAACAGAAAATATTTCCATGTTGTTGCGATGACATGTGTATTTTCCAGTGTCTGTCAGTCTCACTGAGGCTAGAGAGAGGGTTGCTCCACTGCTTGAAAATGTAATTTCACCTGAGTCTCTGTCTTGATTCTCCACCAGCTTATTGTTCCACTTCCACTGATGCCTGAACTTCATGCCTCTTGTTACCATGTTTTCTTCTACCTGCTCCTCATTGTCATCATCAGTGTTCACCTCCTCATCCTCCGAGTGTGATTCGCTCTCTGGTGTTCTGCTTGAGGTGGCTGAATGGGTGTCAGGAGAAGGCGTATATTCCATGTCTGTATAACTGTGGATTTTATTTTCCCCTGACACTGCGCTGACTCCTGTCGTGGTAATGGAGTGGTATTCTTCACTGACTCTGTTCTGAATAGAGGTTTCATCACTTTTAGTTGAGAATGCACTGTTGCTTGCAGCTTTTGGAGTGGATGGGGTTCCAGCCAATGTTGTTTTTTTATTGGGATTTGAGCCATTTCGTACCTGTAATCCATTAACCTTCACATCACCACTGCAGGTTAGATCCAGCCTATTCCCCAGAAATAAAACTACCACACCGGGAGGAGGGTCTGCACAAAAACAAACGAAACAAGCATAATCTTACTTCTTTCACTTCTAGTTTAACACAAATATGCTTTAAGTTTGAATGTCGGTCACAGTACACTGCGTACAGCACGATAGGATGCAGCCTTGCATAACCAAAAGTACCAACTTCTTTTGAACTTCCTCTTTTAAAAAGTCATTTTCCTCCACAGTTTCACCTATATCACAAATTATACCCGTTTTGTGTCAGCACACACTGATTTGTGTGTCACACAATATCCCTGACATTTTACACCCTTTTGGTTTTATAAAATATGATTTTTTTTCTTCTGATATGTAAAAGTTTGAATAATTGTTACTGGGGTAAGTGAGGTATTGAAATATGATTTTGTCACCAATTAGTGATTCATTTAAACTACACTGCAAAATAAAGCATGTAAATGATGGGCAATAAAATATGTTTACATATTGTGTACTTTACACTGAATATAATGTTTATGTATAAATATATGGACTTTAATATAGTGAAATTAAATTAATTAAATGTTATTTTTTACTTATCTGAGAGGGAAAATGCAATTTGTAAAAGTCAAATAAAACCACCAAATGTTTATTTCATGTTCTTCTAATGAGCAATTAATTACCTGTAATTAAATAATTTTGTTTTTTTTAAATTAAATTAAATTAACTGCCTTCACAGGACTGCATAAAATCATTAGATATAAATGTATGGCAGAAAATAAACAAATTAAGGCTGATGCTTTTGACGATTTGCTTGTGATATTAGAGAAACACCATATTTCTATATTTTTAAACAAATAATTTGGAAAAATAAATCTTAATTATATCCTGTACATATCTGATATGCTTAATATTAAAAATGCATTTACTAAAACCACAAGTGAATAAATAAACAAAACAAATATATGTGAGCATCATTTTAGCTTGAACTTATTTACCACAGAGGTATGACAGATATGTTCACTGTATTTCTTTCTTTTATTCCAAGAGCTCACCTTTTGTCGGACACGCTCCATCAGAAAAGCTGCGAACTGACGAAACCCACAGAACAAACAGAAAAAGGAGAAAAATGCTCATTTTTTGCTTTATCTCGTCCAGAAACCATCACTGACCAAACAGCAAGAGCTGCAGGTTGCTGACTCCCATTGAAGTAGTTTTCCACGCTGAAGGCTGACCAGACTGAGTCCTCCACACATCCAGCAGGGCTAAAAACAAAGTTCCTGTGGCTGCAACATGTAAGACCCGTTATTGTGAAATCCCAGCGCTCTTCCCCTTGTTCAGCACCGTTACACAGAGGAAATCCTCCTCAGTGTCAGAATTAAACCTCCATGAGACCTGAACATAGTCATGCTATTATAATAGACATTCTTTTTTAAACAAGCCTTTTAGCTTTAAGAGACCTGGGACTCTTATGACGAACTGTGTTTTTGGGATGATTTTAATAATAATTTTAATGCTATGTAATGTACTTCTTGTTGTGAAGCACTTTGTGATGATTTATTTGTGAAAGGTGCTATACAAATAAAATTTACTTACTTACTTACTAATATTAACCCAATCAGGAGCTTCCAGTTTAAAAAATATTTTAATTCTGTTTTATTGTGTTTTTTGTTGTCATGTAAAATACATGTGGGTATGTAAGACACCGTCTCCTATATGATAAATAACACCAAAGCTAATCTCAAAATCCCCTTTTGTGCGGGCATTTGTTCAGTTTTGTCTCACTTTCAGATTAAACCACTTCATCCTGCAGTCATTTCAGGCTAAGCTTTGAAATCAAATTTGCATAGAAATTGTATTATTTTTATGTTTTTATTTTTTATTTATCTTTTTTAAACTGCTCCACCAAAAAGGTAATCCTGCAACAATTTATGATAGCCTACATCTCTATGCTGAATACTTGCCAAAACAAAAAAAGCAATGGAGCGCCACCAGATCATGATCATGACATGTCTGAAGGTAAGTTTTTGGGTATCTCAGCTTGATCATTACTCAAACCCAAAATAGGCCAGTGTGTGACAGGAAAGATGCACTTTGACTTAACAGAAATCAGAGTGACCAATGTTTGGCGTGATTATCCACTGCCACCTTTTCCCGATTGTTGATGAGTAAAAACTTACAAGCATTCCACTGGAAAGTGTGTTTTAATCATGAATAAGCACAACCATTCACTCACAAAATGTCAGTGATTATAATACAAATTTAACAAACCACATTTCAATTCATTTGCTGCCTTTTGAGTTTTCTCCGAGCCGCTTTGCAGCCTTCCCAGGACAGCAACAATAACCCAATAGCAGTTTGTAATTTCAATTTTTGATTTGGGAACATTAAAACAAATTTCTCTTTGTCAGACCAAAACTGAAAATGAAAGGCCTAACTTTTAAATCAAAGCACAAAAAGCTTGATTTGACATGTGCAACTCAATCAGGCCATTTTAGCACATCAATATGATGCAAAATAAAAAAAAAGATTTAAAAAAAATCTAAAATACATAGTAGTAAGGTAGCAAATGAATCAGAGAAAAAGGACCCAAATCTTGCAAGTCTTGCAAATTAAAATCCCGTTCTCACTGAGAACTATAACAAACACAGATGTTTTCCAACAGATAACAACGCTTCTTCTTTTCACCATTCATCCCTCTTACTGTCACTTTCAACAGCTGAATCTGTGAGTTGTGATTTTAAGGCTTGTAAAATACTGATCTTTTTGATAAATCATCACTAGTTACCTTAAATTCGGTTTTCTACATCTGCTTCTGATCTTTATATAAATATACTTCATCCCATTCAAAGTAATCCATAAGCCGTCTTTACAGCGTGCTGTAGGAATTGCTTTGCAGAACATAAAAATCCTAATTTGTAGAAAAATGTCATCAGAATGTACCATTTTCTCCTTTAATTCTGAGGTCATCCATTTTTTTAGACAGGGTACTGTCTGGGTAATGCTTTTATCTGTCTGATTGCGCAGGACTTCACACAGTGTCTTGTATGTTAATGCAAACATCTGGTAGACAAGAATAAAGATGGATTTCACCCATCTGTTGCTTAAGTTTTACTCAAACTTGGGCTGTTCGATGCACTGGTACGAGAGGTGATACTCCTGCAACCACTGAGAGTTTCCTGTTGGAAAATAAGAAGAAGGAAAGTGTTAGCTTAGTCTTAAAAGAGACAGATAAAACAATCGGTGTGAATTCTTCTGTATTAGTAACTGACCTGCACCGCCCCCAGAGAGTTTATCCCATGAGCCCTCACTGTAGTAGTTGTTGAGATATCAGCACCATTGGCCTGAGGTGCAGGTGCCTCTGAATATGATGTTGAAGCTGCTGAGAGCTGTATAGAGGATGCAGGGTCAGTCTGCATGTTCTGGGTTGGTGTTATGACTGTTTCCTCCTCCAATGAGCCACCCAGAATAGAAGAAGAGCTTGAAAGTGGTGGAACTGAGCCAGTAACGCTGCTGGGCACTGGGCTGCACTCCTCTGAAGCACAGGGGGGTGTGTGAGTCTGAATATTTTTCTTTCTGCGGAGTGTGTCGATCCAATTGGAGCTGTGTCTGGAAGCAAAGGTGGCCAGCGCCAGAGAGGAGAGTCTCATGTTTTTCCCTGAAGTAATTAACTCTCCAAAGCCTTCCTGGTGAGCGAAGGCATAACCTGACCGCCTGGAGCTACCACGGGCGCTCAGACGGCCTTCTGACAAACTGCCTGCACCTCGCCAGGCACCTTCGGCGCGAGCATCAACTGGTTTCCGTCTCTTTTTTCGCACCAACTGAGTGTAACGTACCTGAAAATGGACCAACAGAGAGGAAAAATATTTTTTAGATGAACTGACACAAATATAACACAAAAAATATAACAGATAATGGCATTTTTGTCATCCAACCTTTGATAATCACCCTTATTCATATAGCATACCTACTCTTGTTTCTGTGCCATATTAAGTTCTAATGGTTCTTCACACTTTGAACGATACATTGAATATTAGTCATTATCTGATGATCATCTCATCGAAAGCTAAAATGTTTCAGTGTGTAAAAAATATACATGCAAATTAAAAAAGAAACTTCCTCACACCCCCTCTGCAGCTGCTTCGCTTGGCTGACTGGTACACCCTCACACTGATCCCAAATGTACAAATGTGCCTTGCGAAAGTATTTGGCCCCCTTGAACCTTGCAACCTTTCGCCACATTTCAGGTTTCAAACATAAAGATATAAACTTTAAATTTTTAGTCA
>JBAMHV010000006.1:12530991-12542371 GCA_037177535.1 Pseudomugil gertrudae | reverse complement strand
CAGGAAGAAGAGTGATCCAATTAGGAAGCCGGTGGATGAGGGCAGAGGTTGAGGGATGGATCACCCAATCCTAATGGAGCTGGTCTGGAACTCTCTCCTTCCAGGAAGCTTGGACACAAATGGCTGGGGCCATAACATAGACCTTCAATGGGGAAGTACTGATAGTGGTGTTGCTATAGTATTGCCACCTCTAAAGGATTTGGATCGTCTTTGACCCCGACATTTCACGGTCTTTTGATTAGTATTCAGGAATTACCTGGCAGCAGTGTGTGAGGTTCAAATCCTCTATTCCTCTGAAGCCAGGAAAAAAGCTCCCTGAATCCTTACCTATAACAGACATCCTCTTGCGTATGTTGTTAAAGTCCAATATGGCGAGCAGCGAATAGGTGACGGTTCGGCCCATCTCTGTGGTGGTAACTGTCCCGGGTGTTCGAGAGCGAAACACAAAGCCGAAATTTCGAGCTGCTGTCACCAGAGCTCCCTCATCTGGAGACTGAGCCTTATAAACTAGCTCTCCTGTGCAGACAGAAGACAATAAATATGAGAAGGATGCTGTGTTGGTCTTAGATGTTTCACTCCTCTGGCTCACCTTCACTCTTCTCCTCGCTCATAACAGTGTGACAAAGGGAGAGCAGGCGGAAAAACTCATGTGTGTGCAAGTCCCCCACTTTCACCGATTCCAGCAGCTTTTCGTCATAGAAACAAAAGTCCGGGTCTGCCAGGGGGTTGAAGGGAGTGAAGTCCAGCCTCTGAAGATGAACAGGCAAGCATGGGACCATAATAACAATGGTCAATACAATGTTATGATAATATGTGGTGTATATAGAAAGAAAAGACCACCTACCTTTGGCTGTGTCCCCAGTGGATCTGTTACTTCACCTAGCATTAATACAAATTCCAGATATGAAATACTTCTCATGTACAGTGAGGTGCTGGGTGTGTGAATTTGCTCGTGTGTGTCTACTTACCGTAAGCCTGTCCATTGATGGAGCACTTGTTGAAGCTCATGATGTTCTGAGTGAGGGTTCCAGTCTTGTCACTGAATATGTATTCAACCTAAAAACAAAAACAAAACAACATTTTTAATTCAAATCTATGGTTTTAAAGATATGAAACTGCCGCAACTTTTTTCTCTGGACATTAAGCTCCTGTGGCTGTGGACTTGTCTCCACACAGAGCCAGACTTCTGAGTGGGTTTGTTTACTTTATTTACGTCGGGTACGGCAGAAATATTATTGCTTTTTAAAAGAACAGGAGTATTCTGGATAAGCATCAGAAAAAGGAGAGAACACATGAAACATTTCCTGATTGCTCACCTGGCCCAGCTCCTCGTTCAGAGTGGTGGTCCTGGCCTCAGCTGCTGTATTACACTGAGAGCAGAACATCTGCTGGTCCCAGTTAATGAAGTAGCTGTGGCCCAACCGGATCACCTCCACACTGTTCCAACAGAGGAGAGAGGGCACCAAATGCAGTCCATTTAAAGCAACGTGAAATTGAGAAACACCAATAAAACGATACAGTAGTAACCCTTCCACATTGAAACATTGTCCATGTTATTCAGTAGCTTCCACTTAGTGTTCATGCCACAGTGAAGCAGTATTTAACGGAGATAGAAGAGTTATTAGAGCTGTGACTCTGAAACAGTGAATTCAACATCGTCCAGTTATAGAAACAGTTGTCAGGGTTGTTTCTGTCTTGACCTGTGTGGATGTCTCTGCAGAATAACATTAAAATGTCATAAATTAGGCAAGAATATTATTTATATTGAGTGAACTTCTGGCATGAGAGAAGTCATGTGGTGCTCACTGGGTCTAAAAATGAGAAACATGAGAACTACCTTTAGTGGCAATGATTTGAAATCATCTGTTTCTTAGCAGATGAAATCGACTTAGCACCACTCCCGCATCAAGCTGTGGGGATATTAGTCCCTCTTTAAAACACTTTAAAACCACACATCAGCTCATTGAGGTTTGCTGACTTTTGTTTTCTTCTTGTGAATAATCTCTTTTACTGCGGAGTGATGGGTTGCTTTTAAATAGCAACCACACTGCCTCTTATCTGGTCAGCTTTCTCATACAGAGTTCTCTCACATTGAGCTAGTGAATCCTTCCCCTCACCCTTATACCTGTTCTCATCCATCTGCTCCTTCTATCCACCCATCCAACCTTCCCTTTACGTTCATTCTATCTTCCTTCTCTTCCAATCATCTTTCCTTACTTCATCCATCTTGACCCCTCCTCCTTCTCTCCCCTCCCTTATCCTGTCCTCACATTGCATTTTTTATGCCTCATCTCTTTTATCTGTGATGCATGTTGTAACTGCCACTATTTGCTGCCTTTCTTCACTATGGGACTTATTCCTGGTTCAGTAAGGGAGTCAATGAATTATCTTTTTTATCCTTCCTCTCTTTCTCTGAAGCATTCATTATACAACCAGCCGACTCTCAACTCATGTTTCCCTCCTCCATCCATTCCTACTGTTCCTTTATCCTCCTCCTTCGTGTATTCTTCTTTCTGCCTTATCAGTCTTTCCATGATCCTCTTCATCTCTCATCCTTTACCCTATCTTGACTCTCTCGTGTCTTATCCTTTTTTTAGATTTGCTGTTCATCTGATCTTAAAAGCTTATTTTAAAAACATCTTGAAATGATCAGATGTTTTTTTTATTTGTCCCAATATGTAAAACTTACAACTGAGAAATGGTGTGCTTTCTTTTTAACAAGACTACATATCCATCAATAACAGGAGGAAAATACATTAAATATTGCAGCCAGTTTACTCACAGTTAAAATAAGTAATATATTATGATTAAATATGGTCATATCTGAGCTTTCTTGAAACATGTTCAATATGTTTATATATTGAGGCTTAGGATGCCGTAACTTGTAACAACTGTGTTCAGACAAGTCATTTGTTTTTGCCATTTCTCCCTACCTGACATAAAGAGAGATTGGCACCACTGTGTTGAGAATGATAATGTAGGACCAAAACGAGAGGAAGGCTGAGAACAGGAAGTTGTCAACAGGAGGATCCCAAGGCAGGTAGCTCTGAAACCGTGATCCCACTTCTCTCTCCCATACTGCATTGCCAACAGCCAGGATGACACCCATACACACCAGGAAGCCAAAAATCTGACAGGGGTGTGCAGAAAGAAACATAATGGCAGAATAAACACGACAGGGCTATGATTTACATTTAAACAATTATCTTACAGTTGGATTTGTGGTTTAAAGCTCAAATTAGAAGCGTGTGTCACTTGAGCTGATACGTGAAACTAAATTCAAGCCACTAAGCTCATGTCCTGAAATAGTTTTGATCCGTGAAAGCGAGACGTTTGGGGTGTCCTACCCAAAGGACCAGAGTGTTCATCAGGCGGTCGATGCTTGTGCGCTTAAACTTGGTGCAGCCGCTGTTCTGCATTAGTTTGGTATCCGGGCCTGAGAAAGAATCAGAAGAACGACTTGTTGTATTTATTATATTTATTCATTCCACATACATGGATTCATATTCAAACACACACACTCACCTGCAAAGATGACCAGGCCATAGCAGGCCTCAGTGTTGCGAAGGACACATCCTCGGAGCAGCATGTTCTGATTGGTCAGGGCGTATTTCTTGTCTCTCCAGTAAAGAGTCCCGCAAAAGCGATCCAGCTTGTTGTTTGGGGGCTCACACACTACCTCACCTTCCCACAGAGGAGTGCGGTAAAATGTCATAAAGTAAATAAACAAATAAAGATGAAATTAGAATGTGCTGGAGAAGTCTAATTACTCTGAGAAGTGTATAAATATGATCCAGAGCGGAAATCATCATTCAAAATGCCGCTGTCACACATTAAAGCACACACACTGTAGAGGTGAAACACACTCCTCTTGTAAGATGATATAAGGCAAAGTGTGAGTTGATTTGCTGCAGTAATGCATTTTCACGAGCAGGTGAGGAGTGTGTGAGCCTGCTTTGCTGACTCAAAGCTCTTTTACTGGTGGGTGGGCGATGATGCATTGTCATTCAGTGGTGACAGAAAAGGACAGAAAGTTTGTGTGTACGTGAACGTTTTATGTGTTTTTTGCATTATTTATGTGCAATGATGTATAGGAGAGACAATTAAATAATAATTGAAACAATTAACCTTTTTATCCTAACGGAAAATGAATGTAGCGAGAAACTGACACAAGATGAGATTGTCTGAAAATCTCACCATCAAATGAAGCCAAGTTGTTCGGGTCACCAAGTTCAGCTGTCACAGAGACAGACTGACGCACCTTCATATTGGTCTCTCTGCAAGACAATGCAACACAAAGCACTTTAGATGCAGTGTCCTATTGTTCTCTTCTGGGTAATTTTTGATGTGTGGTGTGTTTTCTGACCCGTCTAGCTCTGCTGTCTCAATGTAGCACAGCCCGTGAGGTTCACTGCTCGACAACAGGAGCAGGTCAGCCTGAAAACAGATAGCTGAGGTTAGCTTCCACTGCACCTCTCCAACACAGCACAGCTGCAGAACTGTGTGCACAGTGATGATAGTTTGCATCTTTTACGGCTGCAAACAAAGGCATCGGAGACAAGTTAGTAAGTGATTACAGCAGTTTTACAACACAGATAATGTGATCATATCTATTCAGGCTACTATTTTGTGTATTTGTTAAAAACTATTTTGTTCACATAGAAATCTTTGTACTGCCAGACTATCTGATGCAAAGTGTGTCAGCCCACATTATTGTGTCGCTTGTGCACTTACTGCCACAAACTGGTTGTTTTCCAGCTTAATTATATCACCCACGCGGACGTTCATCCACTTTTCATTCTGCAGTCTGCAGAAGCAAGATATATGAACAGCTTCTGTGAAATGACTACTTAAGACGCCAAAACACATCACATTTAACAGGAAAGAAAATTTACAGGCACCAGTTTATGTAGTCTCAGTTGTTATGACTTACGAGCCCCTGATGAGGACTTGAGATTGACGATTGTTCACTTGGTTGTCGCTCTTGTGGCGAAACTGCAGCAGCCATACAATACAGCAAGTTGTTTTTTTCACAGGTAGTTTGGCCATGCATTACACTTAAAGATAAAACTGCTACAGATAATGAGTCTTTGTGTCTGTGACAGTGGTGTGGGAAATACACTCACATAATCATCTGTTGCATCCTTTACTGCAGTGATGCTCAGCACCAGAGCCAAAGGCACAATGGTTGTGAACCAAGAGAGGGAAGAGATCTGAGGTATCAACTGAAACAAAAGTAAGACAGTGTTTATTTGCAGGTTACTATGAATAAAGATACTCGTAGTGTGCATTTATAAGTATTTTGCTCATGTATTCTTATTAAAAAAACAGCTGACGGCAACTCCTGCAGTTAATTCCTACTATTGTCTGTAAGAGAAACTAATAATAAACAAAATATCTGTAAGTTTCACTTGTTTAAGCAAATGCTGAGTTTTGTATTAATTTAGTCACAAGTGAAAGCTTAAAACAAACTGGGGTTTAAACATACTGGTAAGGAAAGTAGATAAGATTTAGCTTGTGAGAAATATAAATACTTGTAAAACAGTGTGGACAGTGTGGGGCTGAATATGAGCCTCTGAATTATACCACGATGTGAAGCTAATAAAAGATTTAATAACATTCAGTAGTTGCAAAAATTGTTGATATAATGTTAAGTAAGAGTGAATCATTTAGCACATTTGGTAGTACCTCTGTCTGATTTTCATAAGAATAAACCTGTAAAATAACACCCACTGACAAACTTCTTATCTTTAATTCAAAAAGCTCCCACACAACTGAAGGGAAGGGAAGTTACACTGACTGTGAATGTGTTTGCAGTCTTTATTTTAATTTGCCAGATCCTATTTAAATCAAATCACTCCACCTGATACATCTTCTTTCTTTAAGGATACAGCATAACCTGCCACATAAAACTCTTACTACTCTCTGCATGCAGACGTGCAAAAAAACCTTCCTACACAGCTGCATTTCAGCAAAGCTGTAAGCTATCTGTTAGAAGGGTTCAGACTGTGGCCTTTCTGTGTGGACTTTGCATGATCTCCCTATGTGAGGGTACTCACTGGGTACTCTGGCTTCCTCTCACCATCTAGGCATGCGTGTTTGGTTAATGGATCACTTCTCGGATGTCAGTCATTTTGGATAAATGTGCCAAATGACTGTCGATAACATCCTTTATGTTACAACAGTAAGACTTAAATCCAGGTAACTCTAACCCATCCCCTCTACTCACCTGTAATATAAGCAGGAAAAGGAAGTAGGTATTGGCTACTTCCTGAAACTGCTCAAACAAGTTGACAGGGAGAAAAGTGATGATGTTGTATTTTGATGTCATGATGCAGTTACTCTACATGAAGAGAGAAAAACACAGGAGTTTGAATTCCAACTACTTTTGATTAGAAGTGTAGCACAATTGTATGATAGCGTCTATATATTTATGAATATGTACAAAAGAAAACAGCAGGTGCTCTTACCGCATACTGAAACTTTTCATTGTACTCTCTGTCATTGGCTTTGACCTTTCTCTCCTCCTCTGTAGAACCACACAGCACAAAAATGGTTACCAAGGGCGATGTGGCATCAAAAACAAAGTAATAATAGTTTACCTCTCATTCATCATCCTTCTGATGTTTGATCTGGTCAAATACAGGTTTAATTCAGTTGTAAATGAAAGGAAAATATAACCGAAAGCCAGATTTCTTCTTTATGTGCACAACCTCTCGCCCACTGACCCTGCACTCTATCTTCACTCTGTTTTTAGGTTTGCATTTATGTTGATGAGGTTTTCGGAGTTTCCCCCCCCCATATTCACAAGTAGACTCCGCTAACAGTGAGGCTGCTTCTCATATAACTGGCCTATTTTTACAAGATCAAACTGTGTTGTGTGCACAGGTATACCATCACAATGAAACAACAGGATCCTTAATAGACTTAGGGCTGATGACTGTGAGTTGATGAGGTATCACAGGAAGGGACATCACACAGCAACACTCAGACACTCGCATAAAGAAAAAACTGTGGTTTCCTGTGTTTCTGCAGCTTTGTGAAGCCCCTTCGACATGTACAGCTCATAACCTAAATCTTTGGCCCTGCAGTGAACAAACACAGACCTTTTAGAGAGAGTTAATGGTAGCTCTACTTCATTGTTAGCTTACAAGACAAATGTGTTGCAGCACATGAACTGCTGAAGCTGTGCTGCTGTCAGAGTAGATTTGTCTTCACTTTGAGCACTTTGAGCTGTCCTGTACATGAAAGGTGCTATATAAATAAACTTGCCTTGCCTTCATGGGAGCATGTAATATGATGGGATTAAACATTAGGGAGAAGACTTTGGACGCTTCGGCTGCTTGGTGTTAGCTTGCATGACAAAAATTCATTTGAAAGAAAATGTTTACATTTTTTCTGAACTGTGATTAGTGCACAATACCAAACATGTGGTTGCATCGGCACCTATTCCTCAAAATCTGCCCGAACTCCCAACACGTTTCCCTCCTCTGTCCTTTACTTTCTTTGTTTCGCTGCTCTGCCTGAAGGTCATCGTGTTGCAAGATCTGTCTAACATGCGACTGGGAAGATGGCAAGATGCCCCTGCTGAATGAGACCTCCAAGCATCTAATGTCAAGGCTGTCTGTCAAAATTCCTCCTGGGCAAGCTGACAAACTGTTTAGCAAATTGCCCACTAAGTGTTAACTTCAAGGGCAAAGTCCTGACGCAGACTTACTGCCATGCAGCGAGTCTGTATAAATCTACAAAGCTTCATCGATATGAAAGTGTGAGTTGCAGGTTTTCTACGGGCATACGGTTTGTATAAAAACTGAGTAAATAAATATTTATTTATGGTAATAAACTTAGACCTTCATGCTGCTTTACTCCCCCCTCCTGTCCCTTTAAAACATTTCCCTTCATGGTTAGACACGTGAGCCAACAAGCTGCTGCACTGAAACACCTTATAGCGCCACAAGAAACACAATCTCACAACAGAAGCTAAAGTCAGAGCAGCAGTGACCACAGTGTCCAGTCATTATTAGTTATGGGAAAAGCTAATGTCATTGAACTTAGGCCAGTTTCAGACTCTGCGGAGGAGTGATCATCACTTACTGTGACTGATCTAATTACCAGTAGGTGAAAAGAACCATCTGCAGTCACACGCATGCACGCACCTAAGTGTGCGCACTCATTAAGTGATGTAATTTGATGGAAAACAATGCCAGTGACAGAGAGGCAGGCTAATGGAACGGAGGTCAAATGAAGGTGCACATCCTGTGATATTTGTTAAAGTTAAGCTATAGGGAATAAGGATCCATCCACAGCAGAGCAGCAGAGGCTGGCGCCTGGAGGATTGATCAATGTCTCAACAGCAAAGACAAGGACATCAGCGACTTACTTAAAAAAAGATTCTGATTCAGATAAACTCTGTCTTGCTTACACATCTATGCACCCCAAGCACAAACTAGCTGTCAACACTTGACATGCAAAAATTTTAATAATGTTTTGCAGGTTAACACTTAAAAAAACAACAAAAACCCAAAAGTAAATCTGATTGTTAGTTAAAAGGGAACTATGATGTATGAAAAGCTGTTACTTTTAATAGGTCCTCGCAATTAATGGTGATGTCCAATGCAGTAAATGTGATAATTCACTGGTTACAGAACCGAGTTGTAAAGTGTTCTAAAGTATTGGGGGATGTATTATGCAGATGTGCCATATGATGAGGTTTGTATTCAGACACATAACACATGACAAGATGGAGTGAGATGAAGATAATGAAACTTGGACTCAGTTGAGATGGAAATAGATGGTGTTTATTGGAATGCAAACATCCTTTCAGCGATGATGACAGTCACTACATCACTGTGAATAAAATGAGCTGCAGATGATCCGGTGAACCGCACACAAACTCATACCTGTCTGCTTCTTTTTCGATTTGCTTCCATCAAGTCCTTTCTTTTTCTTTCTGTGCAGTGGGAGAACGACTGGAAACCATTTCTCCGGGATGTCTTTAAGCACCGTCATCATAAATGTCTTCAAGTCACCATGTAAACTTTTGATGGAGATGCGCCGTTTTTTGGTGACATGACCGAACCATCCGACCATCACATGTCCGCGAGGGCGCGGGGATGAAGATCCTGTTCCAAGTTCAGTCAAGTTGGATTAACAGGACCGAGCCCATCCCTTCCCCTCTGCTGCTTGCTCTCTGTCCTATACAAATGCTCACACGTGCACACTTGATGCGTGCGTTGCCCTATTTTTTATTTTTTTACCCCCAGTCTGCAGAAAAGCTGAGGTCATTTATGAAACTGGCTGAAACACCTTCGCGGTGAATATCACCATGCGTTTTTGCAGTTGCAAAGCTTTCACTGGATTTTTCACAAACCCACATCAGCGCAGTGTCTGCGAGTCTGCAGCCTCAAGAATCGATTGAGGCTGCATCAAGTCTCCTCCACAACATAAACACTGCCCAATGTGGGCATTACGTAACCACATTGGCCACGGTGAGGTTACCATGGACACCGCCTCTTGAAGGTTCCCACATCTAAATTGGAGAAACTGTGCGTCATTTTGGATCAAGGAGCCTTCAGAAGTAAACATCTGGATTAAGAGCCAAAATGTCCCGGACTGTAGCCCAGTTTTACGCGTATTTAGTAAAACAAGGCGCGCCGCAGTGGGCAGGGCCAGAGGGATGCCTCAGCACGTGCTGAACAGTCTCGTGCCTGATCCATACACTCACTTCCAAACTTATACTAATGCACGTGCACCAGTCGAGGATAAAAAATAACCCCCAAAAAGCAAGATAATGAAATAAGGAAAAGCACTTTGCGCGAAATCTTCTACTTTAAGTTATTTAGAAAGATTCTAAATATCTTCTCTTACAAAATAAATTCACATTTACAGCAAGTCATGTGTTAGGCTACTGGGTGCATGAATTAAGATGAATAACTTATTTGTCTGGGCAAGATTGCAGTTTTTATCAGATAGCACAGAATAGATTTTAGACACAATAACGACAAATGTTTGCAGCATGATAATAAAATAAACGGAAACATTAACAGTTCCCTGTGACATGAATTAAGTATTTTTCTATTTCATTTCAGTGGCACGTTGGTAAGAAAGATCCATGTAAATTGCAGTTAAACAGAGTTTTAACAGAGAATTCTGCACCTTTTGTCAAAATGACTAAAAGCAAGCTGAGCCCCCTTTGCAACTGGAAATGTTCATGACATCTTCATCTCATGTAAACGTTTGAAACTCTCTGAAAGATCTAAATGGACATAGTTTAAAATTTAGAAACCTTGCTTGTTTGTGTTTAGGCCTGCATTATTAAGCCGGTTAGCATTTTTTACAGCAGAATCCACCACTATGAGTTAACCAAGCACATTACTTTGACCAACATCTCGATTTTATAGTTAAGGTTATTGCTTGTTATTCACCATAATCCTGAGGAAAAGCCAGGAAATTTTCTAATTATTTTGATGCATATTAACTTAATATGCATATGAAGCTTAATATTATTAAGCTTTAAACATTGTCACAACAGCCACGTTTTCCAATAAGCAGCTGCTCATTCAGAGGCAACTGCACCTCCACACTGAGAAGCTTATTTTGCACTTTACCCAAACCCATTAAGAAAGAGGTAAAACTAGAATATCCCACTGAAATATTTATCCCTATAGCGATAGATCACCCAGACTGGCAAAGCATCAAAGTGGCATATAATAAAGAAGTAAACAGCAAATGGGAGTAAACAGGAAAAATAAATGGAAATATCAAAGTGGAAGTAGTACAATGTGGTATTGTCAGTGGCAAAAGAAACTAAAATACATTCAGCCCGGCCATGGACTGGTGACCTGTTCAGGCTGTTTCCTGCCTCACATCTATAATTGCTGGGATACGCTCCAGCCTATAAAATACACAATAAAACACATTCAGTTATTTATCAGCAAATTATAGATGCAATCTGACCCTCTTGATTTCTATACTGTCATAAAAATATATTTTTTTCTGTATTTCTCTTTACTGAGTTCATGTAATAACATAAACATATCAAAACAAGTGACACCACGCCCCCTAACTCACTAACTCTATGCAAAGATGATAAATAGTTTTAATAGTAGATCCTTGCCTGGAGGAGGTCTCTTTCTGAACATCTCCACTCTGCTGGTGTCTTTTGCTGTGGCCCATGAGATTGTCTGCTGAGGGAAAAACAAGGAGTTAAAGAAGACATAAGCAATATCATAACAAAACAAACAAAAACAAACTGAGGAGAACCAAAGGAGGTTTATCGTTAACCAATAAATAATACTTTAAAAAGACTATCTATCTATCTATCTATCTATCTATCTATCTATCTATCTATCTATCTATCTATCTATCTATCTATCTATCT
>JBAMHV010000006.1:12513630-12527212 GCA_037177535.1 Pseudomugil gertrudae | reverse complement strand
ACACACACACACACACACACACACACACACACACACGCACACACACACACACACACACACACACACACACACACACAGGAGAATATCTCTGGTCTCTGAAGTCATAATGAGGAAATGAAATTCAGCAGATTGCTGTATCCGTTTCTGTGGAACACTTTTTCTGGGAACTAAAGACCAGGCCAGATCTACCATCAATCTCCAACATGGGACGTAAAAAAACGATGGAGCAACTGAACAGCAAATCTCTTCCTCTCTTCTTTTGCAGATCGTTTTATTTCTTTTAAAAACTCCAGAATTGGAGATTGAAAAGTTTTGATTTTCAATAAATGTAAAGTGATGCCGGCAGTCCTTGTATGTTTCCCGTGAGAAACACAGTGGAGGATTGTAGTGACCTAGAGGGACCAGCACATGAACGGAGACAAAACACACCTTCATCCAGATTCTTTTATGATCTGAAACTGACACATTTAGTTGTACATTGCTGAAGGTTAAAAGGCATGTTTGATATTTTAGCACACTGATGTCTCAGGCTACACAGGTGTTTTCTTTCCATTTGTTTGTGTTTGGTCCAAAGAATGTATGTTCAATGTGCTGATTTTATCTTTGCTAAGACTAAACTTTCCACATTGTTTATACAAATTGGAGAAATGTATTATCTATTGTAGTTTTTTGGGATGATATCAGTAGGGTTGCAAGTTTTATGCACTAAAAAAGACTACTAAAGCATAGTTTTTAACCTTTTCTCTCATCCATTTATGCTGATGTCTTGCTACTACACACTACACTGCTTTTATTCATTGTATTTTATCTGTGCTAATTACCAAAGCTTAGAGCCAGAGGATGACAGATGACACATCTTTTTCTTGGGTTAAGTAGTGCATACTACAAACAGCATGGCAGACATGGGCTAAAGGCCGCCAAGATTCAATCAATATTCTTGAAAAGGAGCTGCTCTGCCTTTCTCCATGTGAGTTGGGCTGATCGGCTTTTAGGTACTGTTTCCAGCATCGTCTTTTACCCTGCCATGAATCTTTTCAGTGCACACTTACTATGTGCTGCAAAGGCTATATTACCTCTGGTGGCATGACATGGCACCTCCTTAAGATTCAGCATAAAAATAAGATCTTTGAACAGAAATTATCTGCAAGAAAATTCAGTTCTACGGGCTTAAAAATGATGAAAAGGGGAACAGATGAGTTCTACTTCAAGAAGGAAAAACTAAGCATTTAGTTCATGACAGTAAATTGATTTAAGCATTACAAAAACATCTGAAAAAAGTTGAGTATTCACATCAGTTGAGAGTCTGAAAAACAAAAACTATTTTACAGGAACCGTGGGGGATAATTCCCCCTACAAGACCCTAAAGACTTTTGGCTGCTTACTTGGTGTTAGTGAGTAGGCTACTAACGATAAGCGTAATAACACTTTGCTTCTGTCATTTTTTTACTCTGAAAAATTTAAATGATAGACATTAAAAGTATGTCACTCAAAATATTTCAAGTAATCTATTACTCTAATTGCTACCCAGAGTAATATTGACCAGGGTTCTCCATCCTTCAGCATGCCACTGCACTTTTCCATGTAATAGATACTAGACAGTATGAGTCGTTTGACATGTTCTCCCCCCTCTCTCCCCTCTCTCCCCTCTTCAGCATTTCACACTCTTCCCTGTCTCCAGTTATACAAACCCTCACAGACCATCAGCATCCTTAACAACAGGCTGGCATCTAGGTAAATGAAAAAATGCCAGAGAAACACTAATAACAGTGCCAAATGACTGTATAGTATAGTAACAGACCATCTCACTTTAGACAGAATTTATTTTATTGCTTTCTAGAATCTGGCTGATACTTTACAGGATTCACAGCAGTGGCAAAAATTGTTAATAAAATATGCAGATCTGTGAACTGCTCTGCACCCAGAACTGTTAACTGCATCTTAAACATTACAAAAACAATCATGTGCAGACAGTTTCTGGATAAGTCACGTGAGCATAATACTGGATAGTTGTTTTTAAGTTTCTGTATTAAAAATGAGCCATTTGCCTCTTCAGAGAGTTATAATGAAAAGAAACTGATATACTCTGATCAAAGCAACCGTTTTTGTTGGTGTAATCGTTCTGCATCATTCATCTACTGTATATATAGAAATGGCTGTTTTAATGTAATATACTGTATTAAAAATGTGTCAGTAGTTTTTCTTTATTTGCATGATATTTTAGAGACAAGCAATAAGGCTACTGTGGTGGTTTTCCAAAAGAAGCAAAGAACATCAAACAGAAACATTACAAAATGAATCAATAATTAAATGTACAAGAAATAGATGAGCAGCGATTCAGGGCTGAGTATTCCAGAGAAATAAAAAAGAAGCAATCTTTCCTCCCCGTGTGTCAGAGTCGGAAGGGTATGTGTGTGTTAAAATAATCTTTACCTCTTTAGTATTTTACAATATATTCTGGCAAACATGTCAAGATCCCAAATATACATTATGTCCCATCAACGCAAAATAAGTACTGTTTTTAACATTTAAAGCAGGTAT
The DNA here is from genome assembly GCA_037177535.1 of Pseudomugil gertrudae. Taxonomy (NCBI): domain Eukaryota; kingdom Metazoa; phylum Chordata; class Actinopteri; order Atheriniformes; family Pseudomugilidae; genus Pseudomugil; species Pseudomugil gertrudae. The sequence continues at coordinate 12,524,674 of JBAMHV010000006.1, read as the reverse complement.
TAGTTTACTCATAATGACTGCCTTGTTTTAAAATCTTTTACACAAAATCCTAAAAACGGGCTTCTCTGGACTCTTCACCAGGTCCTCTGATGATGAAGGTTACTGAGCTCTCAGCAGTATGTGCATTAGAAAACACAAGAGCAGAAACATTGTGGTGCAATAACAGCAAGCATGTAATGGTTTAGTTTAGATATTATTTCTGATAATAACAGCTTCCTGTGCCTTGTGCACTCAGCTTAGTGCATGGTTTATACATGATAAAAGAATAGTTTTAAAGCCAACGTCATGTCTGCAAGACATCCCACGATTATGTTTATGTTTTGAAAGAAAAATCACTTTTGAGGCAGCAGAATAATACAAGAAAACCTGGAACTTAAATGGATCTGATATTCAGAGTCTATATGATGTAAATTCTAATTTAATTTTAAGCTATTTTAACAATTATAGGAACTACAACAGTGTCGGTTTTATGAAACTTTCACTTCGACTTTAGGAAATATTCTGACTCATATTGTTATTTATTAAAATCCCCTGAAAGTAATTATTTCTACATCAGACTTAGATGCCTTGGTGCAGGAATAAGAAGCGATCACTTTACAGATGAAATAGATTCTTCAGCACTTGCGGCTGGTTTAGAGCCGCATAGCAAAAAGATGATGAAGAGTAAACCGCTGCAAGACTTCAGGAAACAACAGTCATACCTTCTCAGTTGGGAGTTAGAAATGGTTTTCTGGAGGAAACTTCCCTGACGCAGAGGTCATGGTGAGGTTCAGCTTCAGATGGAGGTGATGTAAGGCCACTGAGGTAAGAGAGAGACAGTCAAACTCCGGGATGCTCTACATGCATGCACTGAGTCGAGCGATGAGGGAGGGGTTGGCTCTATCCGGAGAGAGGAGGAGGAGAAGGAGGAGGAGGAGGTGACACTACATTCTCCACCCCTACCTGAACTTTATGTTCACAGGAAACACATGAGCAGAGAATCAGTTATTTTGCACTGTTTTATCTCTGCAGCACAAACTGCTAAACACATTAACCTATTCACTCACTAATTTTTTAATTTATTGTGCTGAAACTCATTCAAACATGAGGACAAAGTGTGTTTTTATCGTTTTAAAACCTCTTTGCTGCACAGTAATGTCCACGTTAATTTTTTAAAACTCCACAGCGCCCCCTGCTGTCAGATTAATGCTTTCACTGTGATATTGTGAGGTCTACGAGCAGGAAGAAAATACAATGCAGTATGATAGTGTTTGTGGACTTATTCCTTCAGTTGTAAACATATATAATCTAATACATGATAATATTAATAATTATACATTTATTTACAACCATCTTTCAGATCACTCAAGGTTACTGTTAAAAAAAATAGGCAATAAAACCACAATAAGAAAATACAACATAAAACCGTGGGACAGAATGACCATCACAGGGCCTCACATTAACCAATGCAGGGAAATTAGTTTTCATGAATGTTTCTTATAATCACAGAATTTCAGATTGTCCAAGCCATTAATGTAATTCACAAACCTTTGGCTTTTAAGTTTGAAGTTGACAAACCTTATGAGTAGCATCTATGTTACCAATTCTTGATCCAACTGGAAAGTGCAAGCTACCTGTTTTTTCTTCTCTGCATCCACCACTTCAGTTATTTCACCCAAAGTACGGTTTGGAGACCTTAGCATATTATAAACATCAATTCAACTATATAAATAAAGTTGAATTGAAACCTTATCTATGCACGTTCAGCATGTGTTGCTACCTGGGTTAGTATACAGTACTAGCCACAGATTTATTTTCTTCATGAGGTCTCTGCAAACATTAAAAAAAATCTAATGAAGGATCAGATGCTTGTTGTCTTTGCTGTATCTTTTCTTTAGTTCTAACTGCCACTTTGTCTTATGACCTCTTCTTATCCAGTTTATTCAAAACCTTAGTATATCATGCTGAGATATGCCAGATTTTCAGCCAATAGCTCTATGAGAATCACCTTGCTGGTGCTGAAAGTGAGATATTTTAGCTGGCAGATTCTTTCATCTTTGACATTTTTCATAGCTGCGGCTAAATAACAGCAAGTAAATGATGTCTTATAAAAAGTTGCAAGCTTTTAGAGATGCAGGTCAGAAGTGATTTTGCTGACTAAAAATGAGCAAAAAAAAAAAAGAGAAAAAAGAACAAACAAATAAAAAAATAGTTGGATGTCCACAGAAAAACTTTGAATCTATACAAACCTTGATTATACACATATCCTTTCAAATTTTATTTTATTGTTTTTAATCATTATTATTGGTTCAACTCAACAATTTTATTAATGAAACCATTTGATGAGCTCAAAAGGAAAAATTTATCTGGAAGATGTGTTAAAAATTAAATGGGACACAATGTTTGTTGAGACACATCAAAAGCCTCTGGATGTAATTATTGATGTGTCACACTGAAAAGCCTGTTTTTTACATGTACGATCTTCATCTTAAAAGACAGTCAAATGAGGAAAATGAAAGTTGTAGAGAAAAAATAAAGAGAGTTCTTAAAAACGATATGCAATAAAAGGATGAAGCAGAATCTAAATAAAATACTGAAACAAGACCTCAAAATTAAATTACTATAAAGCATTTCTTGTACTTCACTGGTTTCCTCTAATTAGGAAAGTTGCGTGTTGTTAATATTTTTAATACATGCATATACATTTTGTTAAAAAAGCAACAAACAAAACCAAAAACCATGAATGTAAAGTTAATTTAATGACTAAATTAATCTGCCCAAGACCTGAGAAACCAATGGAAGCAGCTTTATGACTTCATCAATATCTTTTTCAGATGCCTCCACTTTCACCGACTGTGTGTTTCACCATTAAATACAAGCAAAGCAACAGTATTTTACTGGCATTTACTTTGCAGCAAATGCAATTTATTCCAATAGTATGTTTTTGTGAAATAAACTGTTTGACAAAATGTTTGATCAATTTTTTAAAAATATTTCGTACACCAGTGTTTCTCTTTATTCACAATGACTAATACAAGCTGTATTTTTATATTCTTAGACATTTTTTCATTTTCACAAAAAGTAACAAAGTTATAGTTGAAAAGCAACTTAATTATAATAAATAATCCAATATGCCATTCTTATTAAATATAAGCATTAATATAAATTATTTAATCAATATTAGTATTAAACATTACTTTCCTCTTTTGCATGAAGCTTTTTGTAGCTTTTGATGAATCCCCTCCAAATCTGATTCAGCCTTGCTAATATTTTCCTGTATGTTTGAGAAAAGCAGCTAAATTTAAATATACATTTGTCTCTGTGACATCATACCAATAACACAAGACATGCTTTCAGTAGATGAGAGTGTAACCGTTATCTGATATTATTTCTTTATATACTTACTTACATGCAACATATATATTCAATTGCAATTAGCAATCACTCTGAACTATATACAGATATCTACAATAGTTCTACCTAAATTTACAGTATGTTTTATGATGTTAACCATATGTTGACACTCCTACTTTCTCAAATATTATCAGCCTACCAGAGCGAACAACCAGAGTTCAGATTTTAGCTGTTGGTGCTGGTTTTAGGGACTGTTGTCTTTTTGACAACAACTTTTTATAGCAGCATTAAAAATGTGCAGTCTTTAGCTCATTCCCTTTTTCCCAGGTGTCATCCAGCTTGATGTTGTCACTAACGGTAGGGATGACAGGGAGGTTCTCTGGGGGCTCCAAGTCAGGCAGCTGCCAGTGGATGAAGATCAAATACATGAACGAACCTAAAACACCTCCAACAAGTGGAGCCACCAGCGGCACCCAGAACCAGTAATCGAAACACCTGCAGAGAAAATGCACAGACGGATATGCCAAAATGGTTCAGTATTATAGAATTAGATGGCTAGCAGAGCATGTAAAAGGCAATTGTGACATTTCTTTAAAATGATTAACAAAATATATCATGATTGGTTAGATAGAGTTTTGTTTCTGAAGATAACAGATTCACATACAGGATTATTATCTAACATTGTTCAGACAACCCTTTGCACTTCGTTGTCAACTTTGGTCATAAAGTCTTTACAAAACTATACAGTCACCTACATCAGTGATAAAGGAGCCACCAGCACTAATCTAAACTGAAAGTATCGATTAACACATGTGCTTAAAAGCATGAGAAATTATTTACATTTGCTTTAATTTAAGTAAAAATGTCTTCAGAATTCATTTAGAAAAATACAAATAATAAGACTATACCAGTAAGGTTTGTGCTACATCCAGTTTTGTGGTTTACAAATAGATTTTTTTTACTATCATTAGTAGTTGTGGTGAGGAAAACTAAAGGTACAATCTATGTTTGTTATAAAAACATATAGTTTTTTAAGAAAAAATAAATTTGTTTTTTGTGATTTTAATATAAGTGAAAATGATCTTATATCAGCATACAATGTTTTATATTGATCACTGGCTCCTAAATGTCACTGAAACAAGATCCTAACGTGGCAGAATTTAGTAAATAAACTTTGTTAACCACTGACTTTTGAACGTTTTGAATGCTTTACCTCATTAGATAATCTGTTTAATGGTGTAAACTCTGAAGTTCTGCTAGTTAACATCAGCAATGACATGCAATATTGTCTTCTGTTGTGTGAGGGTTTAAGGTACTGACGTAAAGACTTCAGTGCCCCAGCCTGCAGTCAGCGTGAAGAGACGTGGTCCAAAGTCACGAGCGGGATTTATTGCAGCGCCGCAGTTTGCTGACATTGACATGGAGATCCCCAGGACAATCACAGCAACTATGCCAGGGATGAGCTCAGTGGGAGCAGGGCTGTTCCTCGCCTCATCCAAGCACAGGATGCACAACAACAGCATGCCGGTGCCTACAACCTAATAAGATGAGAGTTTGTAGACTCAGATGTGCTTTCAGTGAAGGGACACATAACAAAATACCAATAACCCTACTTACCTGATCAAGGAAGCCTCCTCCCAAACTGAGGTGCTCTGTGGGATATGTGGCAAATATAGAGGCTGTCTCATTTGGACCATAGACAGTCAACACGCCTCCACTGAACTCCATGATAGCACCTGCAACAGAAACAGGTTTGATGTAGAAACAAGATGAGAATGATGAAGGTTTTAGTCTGGCAGAACCTGAGAATAACAAGCTAAGTCTCTTTTAGGCTACCTCTGTATAGTTTGATAACATCATCATCATCATCATCTCTGAAGATTTCTTATAAACCTTTCGTATATCCTCCTTTCTGTGTTTAGGTAATTTATGCAGTGTTTTCTTATTTGACCGTTTCATAGTTACATCATCCAACTTATTCCATCTCCAAAGGTTTCCAACTGGATTTACGCCAGTTCAGATGGCACGTTTTAACATGTTATACTTTTCCTTTCAACAATTTATTTACATGGTTGGTTGTCTTCTCCAAGCAAAGTCACAGTTCAAAATTACACAAATACCTCAATGGTCATGTCGAGAATAAAAACATTTAGCGTGTGTATTTAACATTTGTTGCAGAGTCCTGAATTAATGTCATCTTCCTTCATAAATGTGGAATAGTGGGGTGCAGGGGTAGCTGTGTTGGGCTAAGTTAGCAGAGCTTATAAAAAGTGAGAGAGAACCCAACACATGTGAGAGCAGCAGCAGAGGCCTTTGTCATGCTCGGTGAGGGATGAACTATCTGAGGCAAAGCAGCCGAGAAGAAAGGTACGTTTAAGCTGGATGGGTTAAGTGGCTCCATTATGATCTATATATTTAACATTGTGGTTTTAACAGTTTATCAGTCACCTGCTTGTCCTGTTTGGGGTGAAACCTGGGCTGTAATCCGACCCAGTGCATTCCATTGTTCTCATTTAACACACTCTGTCTATTGAAGTTTTATTTATTGTGGTTTGCAATATTCCTCTGCCTCCTATATAATCTCAGTTTGTTTGTGTTTATTTTTGGGTATGGTTTCTTTCTTTCCACCTTTCAATAACATGTCAAGTTTTAAAGTATTTTATACTTTTGTAAATAAGATGATATTTTAAGCACAGCATGGTTCCAGTTCTAGTTTTTCAGCATAAGTGCCACTTTGGCACATAAACAAGCAATTAACAGTGTGCAGAAAGTTTCAGATGAACCAAGTCAGCATCAAACTTTTACTTAACAACGCCAAACCTGCCTCTACACCAGCTGTTAGCTATTTATTTATTTTGTTGGTCTTTTCCTGTGCTGGACTTTACTGGGTGCCATTACTTTTGACCATGATTTTGTGTATACAATGATTACTATTCACTATAATAGAAAAAAATACAACAAACCATAATAAAGCAGGTAGACCAGTGCTGATGCCACATAAGCCCCTAGTATCTGGGCCAGGCAGTATGGCACCAGGGTTCTCCACTGGGCTTTCCCCAGAACACAAAAACTCAGAGTCACTGCTGGGTTCAGATGAGCACCTAAAAAAATGACGTGAAAGGAGAAAAAACCAGAATGTTTTAAGGGAGCACAACTGGAAGGTGATTAAACCTCAGATTATTGATGTTTGTGGAACAGATATCTCCAAGTGACTTACATACCCATTTTGAAAGCGTAATGTGAACAGCTTTATAATGTAATAACTGCTCAATCTTCAGAACAGATATTAGTTATCAGCCACAGTAAAGCACATTGACTAACTCTTATCTGCTATTGCAGGTCACTTCTCCAGATGTTGGTTGTGTGTGTGATATAATGATGTAACACATCCCAAAATAGGAAAGATTTAGAGTGCATTTTAGATTGTATTTTTTTTTACCTGAGATTCCTTTGGTTAGGTGCGTGGCCGACATCACACCCACAGAAAAGGCCATGTTGATTGACAGATACTGGCCTTTGGTCTCTCTGCTGGTCTTCACCTGTGCTGCAGCGGCACAGCCAAAGAGCTTTGTAGTACATGAGGTGGACAGAAGAATAGAAAGTAGGGAGAAGATGTGATCAGGTACAAAGGATTTGTTTTTCTGTGATGAAAACATCTTTGAAACTCATGTTTTGCATAAGATTGCATACTTATCTTGCAATTCCTTTGCTGTTTCCTTTATTTATAATCATTCATAAGACAAAACATTGCAACAGTTATAAAAGACAAATCTATAAGAAATTAATAGCAACCCCTCATAAAATTAGACTTTGTCATGAGAGAAGCTGTATGATAGGATCTATCTTATCTGTATGACCATATAACAAAGCGTAGACTTCATTAGTCCAAAGAGGAAATTATGCAAGAAGTAACAGTGCATACTATAAATCTCTAATTAACATTTAGATATCAAATCTTCATTATGACAAGGTCACTTTGACACAATATCAGAATATTCAGTGGAAAGGTTTATATAAATTAATCAAGTTTTTTTTAGTTAACTCATTATAAATGATGTTTTCCAGCTCTTCATCATTTTCTTCTAGAATAATCTTGCATTGAACAGATCTCAGGAACAAACTGTATCCAAACTCAAATATTAAAAATGTGACTTACCAGCAGGACAAAAGTTCCCAAAAACTCCGCCATGCATTCTCGTACCAAAGCATTCCTCGCTCTCAGCACTCGCAGTTTTAACATGACCAGAGCAAAATGAAATAACTCTTTTATATTCTAACACTGCTAAGTCCCCACAGGAGCTGACGTGATGCGTTTCAGTGAGATAGTAAAAACAAAAGCATCAGTACTCGTCAACCTGCACTGCACCTCCCTTCGCTACCTTCCCCCTGCACAGCTGGACGCAGTGAAGGCAGGTTTATGGAGTTGTAACACGTCAGGATTGGTTGGTGCAGAGAACATATTGTGCCACAGCTGTTAGAGGTTGCTTATGAACAGACACCATAAATGACGCGACCTGCAGGATCAGAGTAATAATAAGTGGTGTTTTTTACAACATGTTAGTTACTTTTCTAAAATCAGTTTGTACATTTTAATGACAAATGAGGACATGCGGTGAGGACCAACAGCAGCGTGATACCCTGATGACATCTTAGTACAGTGTCATGAGCAGAGTCAGACATTTACATGAGAATAATAATAATGCTGGTAGTCCTAATAAGTATGCGATAAAAATATGACTCAGTCAGTTTGTTCTTTTTTCTTTGTCAATGATATCATTAAAAGGGCTGCACAGTGGGGTAGTGATTAGGACTGTGGCCTTACAACAAGAAGGTCACTGGTTTGAGGCTGCTGGGAGGGGTGTTCAAACAGTAGCCTTTCTGTGTGGAGTTTGCATGTTCTCCCTGTGTATGCAGGGGTTCTCTCCGATTACACCAGCTTCCTCACACCATTCAAATACATGCATGTTAGGTTAATTGGTCACTATAACTTGCTGGGATGCAGCTGTAACCCGGAGTTAGATTAAGCAGTATAGAAAATGAATGAATGACATCATTAAAAGGGAATATCAAGCACAGTTAGTTTGTTAGCATTTATTTAAAACAATAAAAACTCTAAAAGCACTTTTCACAGTATGTTACAACATATATTCAAATAAAAAAAGTGCCAAATTAAAATGTTTTAAATCTGTGTAGAGTTAATAAATGTATGAGCCATCAATGCACTTAAATTTAGACTCAAACAAAACAGCCCAGGCCATGAGGTAGATGTACTTCTGTAAAAACATAGAAAATGATAAAATACATCTTTAACCTGTTTCTGAGCTTTGATCTCTTTTGTTTTAGAAATCATTGTGATTAAGATCTGAATAGCTGTTTTGTACATTACTTGGTTAATTGCACTTAGTTGATCTGAAATTCCTCTCTGCTACATGCAGTATTGTAAGACAGTGTTGTCCATCAGTCCTCCCTGAATTGCTTCATATGCAGCACAGCCACAGTCCTCATGTTTGCACATGTTTAGTGGGTCGATGTAGGACAACTTCTGCAAGCCCAGGTGGAAGACTTTTAATGAAAGTCCAGGCCTCCAGACGTCTCTTCCCGGTCATGCTTACGCCTTGAATTTCTAACACTTCATCACCAGGATAAACCTTGTCAACCGGACCTCCTGAGGAGAAAAAGGTACAAGAACACTATTTAAAAGCACTATTACTCACTGAAAATGAAAAAGTGAATTAATTTAAATTTCTTTTTTATTTCTTGTATTTATTTTATTTTAGTTTCTTTTTTTATTTACTTTTAAAGTTTAAGTCATTTTCTAATGCTTTTTCCTCCATGCTGTAATGCTTTTTATGTTTAATGTAAACTTTGTCCTGTACATGAAATGTGAGTGTGAGCATTAATGATTGGTTGTCTATGTGTTGGCCCAGCAGTTGACTGGGTATTGGGTGTCTCCCAACTACTAGCTGCAATGATTGATAAATCATTTTAAAATGTATATTTGCAAATAGAGTTTTGTCATCCAGAAAATAAAACTACTGGAAAAAATGCAAGTTTGTACATGTAAATGTTAAAATGGATCTACTTCCCTTTAAAATCTTGCAGCATTGCAGACAGACAAGAAGCAGTCTTCCCTTTTCGGAAGGCAAACACCTAAACCTGGGGTTTAGGTGTTTGCAAAAGAACTTGCAAACTATTTTTCCTCCACTAATAATAGTTGTTTTCACAAGCAAACACATTTTTTTCTGCACATTTTTAAAGTTGAATTTTTCAGACTGATATTTTTTTTGCGGAGCGACAAAACTTGATTTTTTAAAATATACAAAGATAATATCAAAATTTTAAAATATACAAAAAATAATTGACAATTTTTTTTTGTAAATGTTCATTTGAACCCGTGATATAGTCTCATGAGTAATTAAATATTTAACAGCACAGCTTTGATATGACTGCCACTACTTTAAAAGTCACAAAACAATACATTTCACGGAGGAGTTTTACAGTCGATAGGTGTTGGTTTCATATAGATGCTTATCTCTTAGATTTTCTTAAATGTCACCTTGGAAGATCTTCTGTATGGTGAGAGGTCTATTTCCTTCCTTGGAGCCCACACCTCCCTGCAGACTGAAGCCCAGGTCCCTGCTGTTCTTCTGTAGTTGCACGCACACGCGCTGACCTTCAGGTTTTGCATAGACACAGTATCTCAACAAGAACCGATGCTTTAAAGCCACATTTGTTTTCAGATCTCTTGGTTAAACATCTGCTGTCACCTGTCTTATATTGAGCCTGTGTTGTTCCTGCATTATGTTCCTGTACATCAGTCTTCAAGGCACTGCGGTAAACAACCCTCCTCAGGACCACCACTCCCATTTCCTGAGTCTTCGCCTTTCTTAGAACCCTCAGGGCTTCCCAGTGGGCACTCTCACTTAGTGGAGTACCATTAATGGACAAAATAAAGTCTCCTTCCCTTATGGACCCCTCCTGTGCTGCAACACCTGAGTGAAACACCTTGTGAACCTGAGAGAAAAATATTACAACAGAAAAAGATAAAGATACTGATAAAAGTTACATATATTATGTGAGTGATGTATTTACTCACAGTGATAGGCTTATTTTGATCTGCACCTCCTGCCAGACTGAAGCCCAGTCCTACTCCCACCTCCTTATGGAGAACCACTACTTGCACATCATCATAGTCCTGGAAGAGGGTCAACACGTGAAAGTATGAGTTATGCAACATACATAATTTTTTTAAGGATATTTAAATTCTTTAAGGCATATCTGGGGGTCAGAGATGTAGTTTAACATTCATTTATTTATTCATTCATTTTCTGTACTGCCTAATCCAGTTCAGGGTGATGTGGAAGCTGAAGTTTATCCCAGCAATTAGCAGGTGAGAGGCAGAGTGCACCATCTACTGGTCACCAGTCCAATGCCAGACCTAGGGCTGAATCTACTAAGATCTCAATTTGCGTGTGGTAATTAGCATGTGGAATCTAGAAGTTAGTGTGTGGGGCGGGACCGTGGTTAGTACGTGATCTACTAAGATTGCTGACGCAAATGACAGCGGGTGTTAAGTGTCAGAGACATACCTATTTAAATGAGGATTTAGTGTGTGTTATGGTTTGCATGATGATGACTTCACATAACCACAAGTGAAAGTATAAGTTTGATCCAATGGAATTAGAGGTGTTGGTGGAAGAAGCCAACAAAT
>JBAMHV010000006.1:12478968-12507839 GCA_037177535.1 Pseudomugil gertrudae | reverse complement strand
ATGAGAAAAGTGAGCTAAATGATGATAAAATGTTATCACTAAATTTAATGTTGAATTTTTACACTTGGCACCCCATAAAAGCATGCTGCTCTGTGTTTATAGGCTTATTATCTGCGTGGTTAAGAACAAATACTTCAGTCTGTACTTCCTTCCTTATAATCAGAAGAGAAAATGCAGCTTATGAAAAATAATACTTAAAGGAGACTTAAAGGAGGATAATATATTATTACAAAAGGCTTAAAAAGATAATACATGTGGATTTATAAGCTAATTCTGTGCAAAAACTTTATGACAACATTCTAAAATGTCTTACTCATAAAGCCAGTAAATGTATCACTGAGATGAGAGTTTATCTTCATTATCTTCACCACAGTACAAGCAGCACATTTACAGAAGTAGCAGAGGTGACCTGTAGCTTCAAGCAGCAGCTGACCTGCTCAGACTGGATCCAGGATCATTAATGGCTGCAAAAGCAGCAGTTCAGACTGTTGCGGTTTATGTCAATTAATAATATTTCTGAAAAGATAAGTGGATCTTTATTAGTCAATCTCTAAAGCAGTAACACTTCATGCCACAGAGAGTGTTTAATGGTTGATTTATGGTGAAGAATGAAGCTCCTACGCATGGTCTACAAAACCACAACAAACCTTAATCCTGCAGCAGTTTGTCATCCTGCGTCCTGTGAAAGAAACAATGATCTGAACTGTAATAACATGTTTTTACATCCAGACACACTGATCCAGAGATTATAGCCTGGACTGTTGTAAGCGTCTATGTTTGCATCTTTGTTTAGTAAGATGGTGGATTGAATCAGAAACCATCAATCAGAACCAGTTTGTTCACAGTTAAATGATCTTTTTATCCTATTGGTGGAAACTTGCTGAAGGGAGATGCGCATAATTTGAGCAGGTTTTCAGGAACGCTGCGTTTGCAGCAGAGGTAGAATGAACCGAAATATTTGTCTTGTGATAAAATGATGTCATTGTAAGCGCTTGTTTAGAGAAAAGCCTTTTACAGGAAAAAAACTGTTTTCACTCCCTTTTCATCATCCGGGCTGTGGTTCCCACTGAGGACGCGTCCCAAAAAAGCTCTATAAAGTATGTATTAATAGAGTTTGAGTCCAAATTTCCTCAGAAGGATTGCTTTTATTTCAATGAAACTTGCACAACCTGTGATTTTGTGATGTCATATCCCAATTTCTGAAATCTTTAATTTTATTTACGACAGTGCCATATGAGAACTGTTCTAACAGTTTTAATAGTTTCTTAAAGAACTCTTAAAACAACCTTTATTTAAAATTTTCTATAGATAAACGACTTGTATTTCCACATGTGGGACTCTTGGAAATATGCAGAAGGATTTCTCATATCCACACCTACACATCAACAGCAGCCATATGAAATAACAAACACACCACAATTTCAAAACACAATGCACACCTAACAGTGTAACAGTTGTGACTGGAAAGGTGGAGTATGGAAACTGAATCCCACCCATGGAAAGAATGCACAGGAGAGTCGTATGGTTTAACAGGTACTGCTCACAACATGCAGATGCTGTGCAGGTTTAGGAGGCAAGGTGTGAATGCTGCATCTGGTCCTACAGCAAACACTGAGGGTGTGACTTTCTGTTCCACGTACAGATTTCCCCAATTACCAGTAAGCAGCAGAGTAAATGTGCTCAGTTATACAACAACCTCACAGCAGGTAAGAAAAATAACAGAAGCAGCATCAAACAGTCAGATACAGCCTGTTCTATGCACCGATATGCCAAAAGAGGATATAAAAACAAAAACAACCTGAGGAATAGCTGAAGTTCCCCTCCATGACTTTTATCGCTCATCAAATTCAAAAGTTTCAAAATGTATTATCCTGAACTTCTTCCTGTGGCTGTGAAGACATTTTCCTGACTTTAAAGGATAAATAATATCAACAGATGGGCTAAACGTGGGGTTCTTCATCCTGTAGATTCATCTGAAGAAGTTTTCTTGAGCATGCTTTCGTGCTGATCCCACATTCCGGACGTTCCTCGCCCTGTGGTGCTCCCGGCACAAACAAGCCACCCATCAGTTCCCCTGTGTACCAAGAGACACTTACCCATCAGTACAAACCACAATCCTGTTTACACATTACAGTTTCAACACACATGCCATGAATTCATCTTCAGTCTGTCAGGTGGCACAAGTATTCCCTGCTGGTTTGAGGACACAAAGGAATTTCACTCCAGTGAATTCTGGGAATGTGTTTGCATGCATACTCACTGCTAAACATGGAGGACACTAATTCATTGTGGCTTCATTTTGTGAAGCATAGACGTGTCAGCAAAGCGTATCTTTAGTAAAAACAGATCAACAATGGGACTTTCTGACTTTAATTACTGTACATGCCAGAGTTTGAGTTTTCCACCAACAAAGTCAAAATGTGTGTGTTGCACAAGCTTACTTATTAACATCAAAATGTGATGCTTAACAGGCAAAAACAGGGCATGGATGCGTGCTAATGTTCACAAACAGATTGATTTTCTCTTGTGTCAACACATCTGCTAAGTTAGTTCCTTCTTGCTCAGATATTGTCACAGATATGATGAACAACAACAGTCCTGGAACAACAAATAAGAGAGCAAGACAACACTGGCATATTTGTGGGCTGTGGACACAAATATGCCAGTGTTTTTTTCTATCTGCTTTTTTCTGGAGTGTTTGAGTCACTTGCCTCTCTCACTTCAGAACTATCCTTTCCAGTTTTTCCTTTTCAGAGACCTATTGGTGATGTCTGCTGTAGGGTTTTATTGAGACAGCTCCATATCATTAAACTTGCACCTTTTTTCCCTCAGTTTCTGGGAAGAACTCCTTATCACTTGACTCATTCAGGTATCACTGACGTGTTTGCTCCTGGTTACATTCCCTCAGGCAAGGAAGAGTCTGAACTCCAGGTATTGGGAGGCGTTCTTCGCAGCTTGTTGCCAGACCTGGCATTCTTGACGGTGATGAGGCCATAAACTGGTGATGACCAAATCAGTGCATTTAAGCATGGTGCAAACACATGTAAACTATCACAAACTGGAAGCTAAATCCCTTTACTGGAGCACATTTTTGTATGTTTCACTTATTTTATTTTCCTGAAATAAAAGTTTTGGCCAACATAGGATAACAGCAAGCTTCATGTGTCTCTGCAGCTTGGGTTTACTTATCTGGGTCATCATTTCTCCTAACCTACTCACTGGACTCTCATCTTATGAAAAAAATCTATGTCTGGGTCTCTTAAGTATTTCCTCTATGTCAGAGAGTAACCTACTTCTGTTTTTTAGTCCTGCAAACAGTAAGTTGCAAATAAGATGGTTGCAGATTCCTCAAATATACTACATAAGTATCAGCACCTCCCATCAGGCAGGCGCGTTAAGAGTGCCTCCCTGCAAGAGGAACAAATATAAACATTTATCCCACCTTTGATAATAATACTAATAATACATTTTATTTCTAGGCGCCTTTCAGGACCCAAGGTCACTTTACAAAACCATTAGAATAAAAAAAAAACATGAGAATTAAAATCAGTTTAAAACATAAAAATAAAACCGAACAATCATACTGCTCAGTCGCTTTGTGCTGTAATCTCTGCCTGGCTTGTAGTTCCAATGGTTTTTGATGGATAGGATGCTTATGGATTTAATTAATTGTTTTTAGGTATGCATCTTTGTCTGGTATGAATGAAGGGTTGTTTGTAATTATTGTTGAATTAGTACTGCAGTACAAGTATGTGCAAGTGGACAATAAAATGTTATCTTATTGTGACATTGCTCCAGAATAAACTCTGAAGCTCTGGTTAGCTCATCCCATATCTCCCGATTCCGCTGCAACAGTGTTACAGCTGAGTTTCAGTCACCAAACCAATTAAGGCATACAGACAAATTATTTAATTCCTTAACATCTCATGTTTCTCTCCAAATTTTAAAGGGGTTTGAAAATCTGACAATGTTTAATGAAAACTCTGAGAGGTTCACATCCTCAGAAGCACCACTGGACCGCATTGTTTACTTGTCAATACAATTTGTCTTTTCGATACACTAAATGTCTTAATTTAGCTTTACCTGTTAAAAATATAAAATAGGCACAAAAAAGTACAAAAAAATAAATATTCACCAATATTGTCCAAACAGCTGTGATTTTACAATTGCGAGAAAGCCCAGATGCAGATTTTAAAGGATATATTCACAGCATGTGGGACAGGGTGCACATCTATGTGGAGGAAATCTCTAAATACATTTTCAGTTATGCTTATAATTTGTGCTGTAAAAATGCAGGTAGTTCTCATATTTATCTAATGCAAGTGCTACTGAGCAGTACATGTCCAGGAATGTGACCCATTATTTTGTATTTAATGTAAGACTCCAAACATGGAAGAGGTAGCCAGTATATCTTTCAAATGTGGCTTATTATAGTTCCCTTCATTAGCACTGTAGTGGATAATTATACACGAGGCCAGTATTACTTAGAAAAATCCTACGATGCAAAACCAAACTACAAAAAATCCAGTGCAATTGCATATATCAGCTTAACTTAATATATTTATTATTGCTAAATTATTACATGACAAAAACAGTTTTCAGTCAACAGTTACAGAACGAACGAGAATCTTTTCCCATCGTCATGCGTAACAAATCATATTCAGTACCGTTTAACAGCTTCACTGAAATTTAAATAGCACATAATCTTTCATTTAGCTGATTGTTCAAAGTGTAGACAATAAGCACCTCAAAACATAGAGGAATGTTATATTTTTAACAAAAAAAATACTAAAAAGTATGTTGATCACAAATCAATTTGGAAAAAAAGAGACTTACAAATGACAGAATATTCATGTTTCGCTGACATAACAGAATACAAAATGTGTGCAGCTTCAAAAATACACTAATTTCTATCTGTCAGTATGTGAATCATTAATTAGCTCATAAGTGAAACTAACTTTTTATTAGTGTTTGATACTCATTTATAAGATGAACACTGGCAGTTTAAAACCATTGAACATATTGTATTTTAACCTGCTAACAGTCGGGTAAAAACTCAACAATCAGGTCTAAACCTGAAAACAAAAGGTTTGTAACACACCTGCAACATTTAACAGTTTGGAAACAGTACTTATGTCTCCCATTTGGGTAAAATTCTAGTTTGATTTTACTGCATGAGGTCATTATGTGACATGTTAGACTAAAATGGGAAATAAACTTGCCCCAAACAACTCAGTCACCATTCATAATTTACCAAATACACAAACAGCATGTTCAGTGTTTTCATTAAGGAGAATAACCTGCATTTCTTATATATGAAGCCTTTCTTTAGTACAAGTGTTCAGTCTTACTCGTAATGCACTTTGGGTAAACATTTGGCTGAAGTTATTTTTCTTTTTTTTTTTTTTAAATAATTTGGAGGTACAGAATTCAGTTATACGATACCTGTGATACTTAGAAACATAAGTACTTTATAAACTAGAAATAAGAAAGAGTGTTACAATCAAATTAAAAAGTTGGGGACATTAAGTGCTTGATCCAAAAGTGTCATTAACCACTATATGGTTCAGCGATACTTCACTCGCTCTTATGCGGTATCGTATGGTACCAACCTGGAATTTCAAAACAGCCGTTTAGTCCAGGAGAGCAATTTTAATCATATGTCTGTGTTTGCAGTAAACCTCTGAAATGCACACGTTTGAAGCCCAAACCAAACCCAACACTTCTGCAAATATTTTAGTTGATCTTGTGTGGCTTGTTTTGAGCCATGTCAATCTATTGCTTTACCCGTAGAACAATCTGCAAACTAAGAACATCTGCAGTAGATACAGTCGTACCTGATGCAACATGTGATTAGTGTCGACTTAAGCTGAGCTGTGCTATAATGAAGGAATAAGGTCTCATATGAAATGATCTGGCATGTTGAATTTATACTAAAAATGCTCCTAACTTTAACATATATTTTATATTTCTAATGTTTCAGATGCATTTGTTTCCTTGAAATTCAGTTAAACAAATAGTTAACTACTAAGAACTCTGAACCAGTCCAGAATATATCCCATGCAGTAACCTGTAACTGTAACATGAGAAGTGCATCATGCTAAACCCTGCAGGTTGGGACAAAACTGTGGACCCAGCACAGGAGGACAGTGAGCTTTCATGCAGGCATCTTGTGTCTCGTTTATGGAGGTGTATCTGTTAATTTAAGAGCACTCATGTAAGACAGTATGGTAGGTAGAAATTTCTGGAAAGAAAATGTGAGCCGTTTCCACTAATGTAGCCCAAAGTGCAGCTTTCTCAGTAAAAAAAAAAAAAGTGTTACAGTTGAGTGGTTTGTTCAGTGGCGTGGTAAGTCAAGAGCAGGAAAAAAAAACAGTGATGAATGCAGGAATGAATAAAGAGCCAGACTTCAAGGTAAAAATCAGATTTTAACTGGTGTTAGTGGACTCTAGACTGGTATAAAAATGTCTTAAGATATTTTTAATAATTAAGTCTCTTGTTTAGCATCTAAAGTTGGACCATGTGCATGAAATTGAGCCAGACTGAAGGAAATTCCTTTAAAAGGTTTGGGATGTTTTATTTCCTTCTGTTCATTCTCATGTGAAAAACCCGGCCCTTGTTAACCTCTACAATGTCATTTACCTCCCAGGTCCTTGTGGACCTCTCTCGCATTGTTTCCAGTACAAACCATTCTGTCCTCTGGCTTTTCTCCCAGTCTACATACACCTTTTCCCACTTTGTACTTGGCAGTGTTGCATTATATTTTAACTTCCATCTTGCTGCCTTAACAGGAGCTCGTCTGGAGGTTGCTGTCGGTGATGAAGGAGGTGATGGTGGAAGAGTCAAACAGACTATCATCATCATCATCATCATCGTCTGAGCTGAGGGCTGATGAATCCAAAGCTGGGCGCATTGCTGCTTGAGTCTTTCTCCTGTGTGACACAAATCCTCATTATAATCTCTTCTACAGTCAGACATTAAAAATGGCAGTGGCAGCACTCCCTCTGCTGTTCACCTGAAGCATTGTAACATTTTCTCTTGTAGTAGCTGGAGCATGTTTGTTATTTCCCCTGTGGTAATGTAGCATTCTAGTTAGATGAAACACCACTTTCACACGTGATTGATTACTGGTGTGCTTTTCTCACATCACATTACAAAATATTCCACCTCAGGGAGGTTGTGTGGATCTGTACCAGGTGTTTGTGTCAGAGCTGAAAAAAAAATCATGGTTCATTGAACCATGGCGTCATTTACAAGCAGTTTTAACATCCTATGACTTATAGAGGAGCTGTTTCCGTTTTACTTACTCAAATATGTGACATTTGTCCTGCCAGGAAATGTCTTGCATAATCATTACAAAAAGCTCACAGTGAGTAACAAATTGAGAAAAAAAATGCACTCACTTTAGTTCAGTCTCCAGAGTTGCAACTCTGGCCTGTAAGGCGTCTTTGAGCTCCATCTGCTCCTCCATGTCTCTCAGGGCTTTTCTCCTCAGTGTTTCTAGTCTTTCCAGCTCCGTCTCTCCCTCATCCACCTGTCTCTTAAGCGCTTTCACTCTGAGAGCAAGCTGACATACAAGGGAAAACTTAAAGAGTTTGTTCCAACGTGTCAAACATCTTATTTTGACATGAGGGTTTGTACCTGATCTCGCTGTTCAGTGTGTGTCTGTCTCTCCTCATCCAGTGTCATATTCAGCTCTTTCAGTTTCCTTTCCGAGCGACGCTGAGAGGCTAAAACAGAGTTCTTCTCTCTTTAAGTGAAGAAAGAAAACATTTTAGACATGCGATGATCTACCATTGTATCAGCTACTGCTGGTATCTTTAAAAAATATACTTTTATTCTCATTATTGGATTAACAGCACTGTTATGAGCAGTTTCTTCCTCGTAAACAGTAAGACAAACAGTGAAAGTTAAAAGTGCATCATAACAGAAAAAACTGTACAAAAACATTTTAGGATACATCTTGGTTTTATATTACTTGTCCTGAAATATTAAAAAACTATCATTTCTAAGTCAACAGAAAAAAATGGAAAGATATTTATGAGTAAAGCTTCTTTTCCATTTTTGTTTGGCTTTACCTTTCCTCAGCGTTCAGGCGCTCTTCCAGCTCCTGGATCTTGTTCTCCAGCTGGGAGACTCCTGCTGAGGAGCGAGAATGGCCCTCCATTTCAGCCACGCGGATCTTCAGCTCCTTCAGCTGCAGGGACACATGCAGCAGTTTAAACATACGTAATCACATACAGTACACGTCTGGTGTGCAAAAGGTGGGGACAGCTTGGAAGTAAGGCTACAAAAGTACATCAAAACAGGTATCTTGGCATGAATTATAGATCATAATGTTATACAATGCGGTGCATGGACATACGTGTCTCTCCATGGAATTTTTATCCAGCTCCAGGTCCTGTTTTGAAGACCTCTCCTGCATGAGCTCCGAGCGAAGCTGATCGATCTGGTCTCTGCTCCTGGCTACTCTGTCTGTCAGCATCTCCACAGTGCTTTTCTCCTCATCCAGCTCCAACTCCATACGCTTCAGTTTGTCCTGACAGACAGATGCAAGAGGAGATCGTGTTAACACAAAACTCATATAGTTTAAATATCATGAAACTGACAGAGCACATATGTCCCACAAATACTAATCTCTTAAGGCTATTTGTTTGATTTGCAGAAAGAGGTGAACTGTGAGCACCGTACCTCCAGGATGCGAATCTCGCGTGCTTTCTCATTGTGGTTATTTTTGCTCGCCTCCATTTCTCCCTCGAGGTGGCGCAGTCTGTTGGTGAGAAGCTCTTTATCCAGCTGGTGGTTGTCTCTTTCCTCACATACAACTTGAAGCTCCTTCTTTTGCCGTGACATCTAGTAAGATATAACAAAATGAGAACAAGCAGTGAGCATGTTTTCAATGCAAATCCATCCTAAATAGAAATCACACAACAAAACATTCTTCTGTTTCCGCACACACCTCTTCTTCCAGTCTCCGTAGGTTAATTTGGCTTCTTTCCAGTTCAGTTTGGGCATCATTTCCGTGACGATGTGCCTCCTGCATGTCTTTGCGTGCTCGTTCTCTCTGATCCTCCAGCTGGACTCTGAGAACCTGCACCTCCTCTCTTAAGGACGCATTCAGAGCTTCATACTGACAAGATACAAAAAGGTAAATTCACTATTTGCTGAATCTTCTTTGTTATAACTTTTGCAAATGATCAAAGAACTATCCTTACTTCTTTGTTGAGTTTCTCCAGAGCTTTCTCCTGCTGCCGTTTGGTCTCTTCCAGATGGCTATTAGTTTGTTTAAGAGCATCCTTGTCCCTCTCCGAATCCTCCAGGCGCAGGATGAGTTCATGTTGCTCTTGGCTCAGTCTGGAAGCCTTTCTCTTGGCTTCATCTAATTCAGATCTCAGACCTCTCACCTCAGTGTGGAGGATCAGCTCTACCTCTGAGCTCTCTGTAGCATTGCTTTGTAGCTGAGCCTAGGCAAAGCAAAGAAGGTATCTTCTTATTCTTGTATATCTCCTGCTGTCAGAGCATATAATAACTGATAGGTTCTCTGAGAATTCAGTTATAACTCTTTAATAACAGAAGTTCCAGTTGGTGCCATTATTGTCAAAGAAACAATCACAATTATTTGACTGTCACAATTATGCTGCATTAATTTATTTGCCTACGCTACAAAATGTGTTCAAATTGCCATAAATATTTCTTGTAAGTTTTAATTATGGCTATCAATACGCAGACATTATTTAAAATACATTTTTCCAACACAGGACAATACTTTGGTATTATTTCATGTTGACTATAATGGCATGAGATAACATAAAAAGCCAATTAGGGTTTTTTGAAGGCATCCTGTCACAGCAGTGAGTTGCCTTCACCAAATCACTTTATCCTCCTTTTTTATGAAGTTTCTGATTGTTTTTTAACTTTATATTTAGAGGATGGTCACAGGATGACTCATTTACTATATCAAATAACTTTGTTTTGGTTTTGTCTGCAAGTTGGACGGATCAGCCATCATGGGTAATGATCTTTTATGGAAAAGGACATTATTGAGGGACATTCGTGATTAGTTAATTGTGGCATTTAATATTTAATACTGTGATTAATAGTGAAATTAAGACATCCCAACCTCTAATCTGGAGAGTTTTTCTTTGAGGCGAGAAGTGGTTGCTTCGTAATCCTTCTGGGCATCTTGGAGGGAGTTAATGTCTATCTGGGCTCTGTTCAGACGCATTTTTTTGCTTTCAAGTTCCTTTTCAGCGAGAGAAAGTTTCTCCTTGAGTTGCCTGGCTTCACTTTGTGCTTCACTAAGCTTCTGCTCCATCTCTGACATGGTGGCTGGATCGGGGAGCTATTGGTAAGAGTGGGAAGAGAAGACACTTTTTTTCTTAATTTATTCTTTTTTTTTTACATTTATAATGTAGAAATCAAAATAATTATTCCTAAAACAGTCGTTTTGATCGTCATGATGCGATCAACACAAAAACACTCTGCACATGAACATGTGTTGTATTAGACAGGTAAGGAAGATGAAACCAACCCGCTTGGTTTTCTCTTGAGCCTTTGTAAAATCCTCTTTTGCTCTCTGCAACTGCTCTTTTAGCCTGTCAATCTCATACTTCAGTTCAGCCTCCTGGTTTTGGTGAGACTTTTTTAAAGAGATCACTTCCATGACCTTCATGTCAAACTCTGTCCTCTGCTTCTCCATTTCAGACTTGGTCTTCTGCAAGTTAGCACTGCATTGCCGGAGCTCCTGAACAGACATTTCATAATTTATGATTGAAGTGCTTTACAGGCCTATTATTAGTATAAATGAATGTGTAATGTTTACACTACATTTACTGCACCTGGCTAAGACTCTGTGTGTGGTTTGGGTCTGGTGTCTGCTGTTTCATTGCACCCATTTTCTCCTTCAGGTCCTTCAGTTCATCCTCAAACTCATCTCTCTCCAGACGGATCTGCAGGAAGCTGAAAATTGCACAAATCCAATCTAAACAACGTACAGAATACTACCTCATTTACTCCATTGTATGGGTAAATAATGAATTTGCTTTAGAGTGTAGTTAATGAGCAATGAGTGATTGTTTCATCCTCAAAACTTAAAATAAAATCAGCACTCCAACATACTGCATTACAGTCAGATTAATTCACAGTAAAAGACTACAATGTATAATGTGAAATACACAGACACAAATATAAGACTATCCACACCTCTCATCTGTTTCTTGGTATCTGCTGCTTTCAGATTCAGTTTGTATCCACAATATGGATAAAATGCAGGGTGAAACTACAATTTCCCAAATGCCCCACATTAATACTGGTAGTTTTTAGCTACAGTGTTTTCCAGATTCACACTGGGACTCATATACTGCAATGCTTCGTCACAGGTAAATCGAGACTTCATGTCAGTCATTAACCCTTTAAAAAACAAACATGTCACCACTGACAGGATGTTACATGCTTATGATCAAAACTCCTAAACCATATAATGTATCTTAAAAATGTCTAAAAACCACCAGAAAGCAGAAAAATAGACATTTTCACCCAATTAGCTGTCATTCCAGTTAACCGCAGGACCCCATTACAACTGTCCAAATCACAGGTACGATTCAAATGTGCGTCACACATTTGTAACGTGAGCTTCAGCACTGTAACATCTGAAGGATTTGCACAAATAAAAAGTTCAAATGGTGGTCATAAGAGGGTTAACTGGGGTTATGAGTCATGACTTAATCAAAGAGTGTGAATAGCCTTTCTACAGCGACACAGTAACTGTTAGTCACAGCTACGGTTCTGCAAACCTAAACACAAACGCTGTTAAATCAGTGACCCTCACTGTGTTTCAGGACTGCTGGGGGGCTCTCTGACAGAGAGGAGCAGAAAGAGTGACCAGGCAGAATGAGAGAAAAAAATACAGACACATCAGTAGTAAAGTAGGTGCAAAAAGAAACTCTACTGATAAATAACATAGCAGGTGTGTACTAGAAAATGAGAAAACAACCACATGTTACGTTTGAACAAACTCACTCTTGTTTGGTTGTACGAAGCTCGTCTCTGGTGGCATGAAACTGCTCCATCCAGTGGCTGCTCTCATCTCTACAGTCTTCCAGCTGTTGCTGTAAGGAGCGGATCGATGCATTCACACGCTGCCGTTCAGCCTCAATTCCTGCGTGAGACTAAAGAATAAGACACAACAACTGAAATAATATTTTACTTCTCAAACATTTGTATAAAAATGTCGATTATCAAGCACTCTTGTGAGCATCAAACTTTAAGAGATCATTCTCAAGCACTATTCCCTGAATAGTTATAGCCCACATATTTGTTGTTTACACAACAGCTGCCTTGACTCCTGGTAATATCTCTAATAATCAGTTTGTCATTGAGACACTGGCTGACTGAAAGAGTAAATGTTCAGTTCCATTCTGCTTTGTTGCAGAGCAGGTGTAAATGAAAATGGACAGGTTCCCCATCCACATCTGTAGATTGTAGATGTAATTAATTTGCCTCCTACATTGCAGGTCCTGTAATGTGACTTTCACAAACGCACATTTTGATGACTATGCTAAAACAACATATTGTGCAGCTCTAGTTGCGTGTACCTGTAAATGCTTTTGGGAAGGTTTTAAAAATAAATATGTCCACTGATTTCATGTTTGTGCTAGTGAAAATCTCTCAAATGGATAGTACAGACTGAAGTGTGATTCTGTGTTAAAGCTAACAATGTGAACAGCCAATACAGATTTCTTTTATTGTCAGAGAAACCACTGCCAACTCAAAGACCAGTTTACGGGATTCGCTACCTTTCCCCCTTCTCATGGAGATGATCTGTTCTGCTTTCAAACTTAAAGCAGTGATATTTTTCATAACGGTGGTAAATCAGGTTGGTGACCTGAAATAATCCCTACACACTGATCCGACATCTATGCATTTAAATCTCTGCCTGTTGGAAGGATGCGTTAATTTCCATCTTAATATGAAGGTC
This sequence comes from Pseudomugil gertrudae, assembly GCA_037177535.1. Taxonomy (NCBI): domain Eukaryota; kingdom Metazoa; phylum Chordata; class Actinopteri; order Atheriniformes; family Pseudomugilidae; genus Pseudomugil; species Pseudomugil gertrudae. The sequence goes on along the minus strand of JBAMHV010000006.1, from coordinate 12,494,863 downwards.
CCTGCTTACTGCCTATTATTTAGCTAGTCAGTCATCCACAGCTGGGCCCGTCGGGTAAAGTATAAGCTTTCTTTTCACATGTACATGTGGTAAAAGATTTATTTCCATTTTCTTGTTGAATTGATTTCTTCATCAGTTTGCATACAAGGAGAAACAAATAGAAAGTAACCTAATGGCTTTATTCCTTTATTCTTAATGACCTAGGAATAAAGGTGTGACGTCTGATCAACTTTTTCTCGCTGCATCTCTTATAGCCATCCTTTAAGTGCAAGAGAGTTGCACACCTGAGACACCTGTTCCATGCTGCTGCGGAGTTTCTCCATGTCCGCTCTGTACTGCCCTCGGAGAACTTCGATCTCTTTGTCATGTGTTGCCACCTCCTCCTTCAGAGCGCCTTTCAAAGCGGTAAGTTCCCTTTCTCTTTGTCTAAGTGTCTCTTCCAGCTTCTGTTTCAGCTGGCAAACCTCCATCAGCTCTGCTTGACAAGAAACAAGGTCCTGCAGAGAGAAAGCATTGTATGAACTTGATACGCAGTGATGACATCCTCCAAAGCTCCTCTTTAACTAATGAACGTAGGCCTTGCTTTTTCAACTCATTAGCTTATCTAATATTTTTGTTTTTATAAACCACACATGTGAAAATGTGGTACCGTCTTGCTGCCATTTTCTCTTCTTAGTTCATCTTGAAGCTCAGCTAGCTGGTCCTCCATCTCTCTGACACGTGTCTCTGCATTCTCCCTGTCCATACGCAGCTGAGTCAGCCTGCAAGGAAAAATGACCCTTAAAAGTAGTAAATGATGTTCTGAATTCAAATAAGTGACTATTTTAAGAATACATTACAGCAAATGTTTCATGAAACCGACTCATGACTGTGTATGCTACAAATCCAGCCTTCCTCTTTTTTACAGTCTGTGTGTGTGTGTGTGTGTGTTTACTGCTGCATCCTCACTCTGATTGAGTTTCATTCAATTCTTTTTTCTTCCGGTCCAACATTTCCTGGAGTTGCAGATTTTCATCGAGACAAGACTCAAGCTCAGCTTTCAGAGCAGGATCAGAATTACTATTAGAGTCCTGCAGACAAGCAGACGTGATGAATAAATGAGAGCAGTGAAACACAAGACATCAGGTGGCTCCGACGGCATAAACTGGATTCAGGAAATGTCGTTGCCATTGATCAAAATGCACAACAGCTTAAGTTATTTAGAGTTATTAGAGATTAAGACTTGAAAAGCCTCCTTAAACCAACATATAATGAGTCATTATAGAAGTTAGATGGTTCCATGAGTGCACCTCTGACCAGGCCACAGGGCTTTAAGTATTAATCCGAGGATTAATCTGAAGCAGACTCTGATGAACCCCCTAAGACATCCTGCTTAGTACAGCTAAAAGACATAAAATAGTTTCTCTCAACAGAATTAAATGTTTGTTCAGGCTACTTCTCTTTTCAAGACACTAAGACAAGTGTTTATTCGCAGCTCTCTCTGGTTGGGATCCATGTAATTACAGCAGTGGTCATTTAGCAGGGCACTCTTTGGACATTCAATAATCACATTACAGTAAAAAGAGCTAGGTCTATAATCCAGCCTCTTTCCCTGCGATTTTAGAACATAAAGGTTTGATGTTATAACGAAGCACCTTTTACTTTTAATCCACAGAAAAGGAAAACATTGAACTCTGACTGAAGGTCATAAGATGCAGCTGCGTCCTATGTTGCTCTCAGGACCACTCACCCTTCTTTCTTCCTGCAGGGCATTTTGTAGCTCAGCCACTTTTGTCTCAAGCTCCCTTTTTTCTCTCATCCATTCATCCAGAGGGCCTTCTTTAGGTTGCTAACAAAAACAAGTGCAAGAAGAAACATATGTCTGCTCTTTCTTTATCAAACAGAAGAAAAACTCCCCACAGAATTAAATATTTTAGGAAACGAACCTTTATGCCCTGAATCTTCTGAAAAATTGTCTTGACTTTGTGTTTGATGACAACGTCGCTGTCAGTAGACCTAAAAGAAAATACATTCATCTTCAATTATTACTATGTGATTAATTTGGCTAAATGTGCCTTTTGGTGCAATATAAAAACAAGAGGGAGGTCTGTACCCTTGTCTTAGGAGGTTGTAAACAGCTTTCATGACCTGCTCCTCATTACTGCTCATCTCTGCATTCTGAAACTGGTCCAGTAAAAGGTCAGGGGTCACCTTAAGACATAGACCAGAAAACTACTCTTGCAATGTTGCATGCTTTAAAATGTTTAGAGCTCACTGGGAATCCACTGTAATGCCTAAGCAGGGAACATGGCTTCTTACCCGTTGGTCATTTGGACCAGTCTGCAGTTGCTCCTCTGAAGCCCACTGACGGGCTGTGTGTCCAGGAACTTTGGTGACGGAGACTTGGCTGCGTCTCAAACTGCTGTGGGCTGAAGACGGAGGTGAGGTGAAGGGTTTAGGGTTGATGTGAGGAGATGTAGCTCTGGGGTACTGCTGAGGAGGAGAGAGTCCTCTCTGCTGCCCTCCAGATGTTACATCATCAAATCTGTTAACTAGCCTGTTGACAGGAGACTGTACCCGATTAGACTGAAGCTCACTGGCTTGTTTAGGATTGTCAGGGTATGACTGATTGTTCCTCACTGGACCCTGATACCTATCAAGCTTAGCTTGATCCTTATCAATGGTTTCCCACCTATCCTCTCTGGCTACCCTTACTCCAATTCCTCCATCTAAATTCCCATAGCTACCAGACTTCCCATCACCAGGTGGTCTAGACAGCTGAAAATCCTCATTGCCGGCTCCTCCATCCCTGTCTAGCAGTGACCCATGAGACTGAGCCCGGCGTAGCGCGCCTCCCTGCCCTCCTATTTCAACATCTGCCCCCTCTAATCCTGATTCTGCCTTTTCCCTCTTCCGAGGAAGACTGCGGTAGCCAGAAGAATACTCCGTTCTGAGCTGGACCCCGTACGAGTCCCCCTTCTGTCCATCCTTCAGGACCACATAAGGCTGGCCATCGATACCCTGCACCCTGACGGCTACACCATATTTGGAGCTGTTGTGAGTCTTTGTCTTAGGCTGGGACAAAGGTTTGCCTCCACCAGTGTCATCAAGATCGTTGATAAAGCGGATCTGGACACCGTAGTCCACTGGCGTCTTCCGGCCTGACGACTGTGCAGTCATGCTGAGAACCAAGCAAAGATGAGAATAAAAGAAGAGAGGAAAATGTGATTAGAGCAAACATAAGAGAAGTGCTTTTGGCTGATAAATAATTTTTTCACGCATTTCATTTACAGTTGTGAGGATAGCCTCAAACACTTCCTCCTTTTTTTGTGTGGAAGATAAAATAGTTGGTGTGCTTGAAACACTGAAAAAAATTTATTCTTTAAACAGCGGCCTTTTGGAAATCAGGTCAGACTTATTGAGCTTCTCGTATCTGATTATGTTTTCATCCTGCTCCAGTTTACCCACCAAATCTGCTCAGATAAGATACAATTATCATTTCTGATTATAAATACAAACATCACAATAATTCATTTTCTTTTAAAGTATCAAAATATATCTCAAGCAGATAATCCTGCTGATAAGAAATCTAACAAAGAAGCAAAAACAAGATATTCTGAAATGTGAAACCCGAGCGAAGCAGCTTTGCTTTAACCAAATACAGAAAAGTCACATTTACAGGCGTTGAAACTGTTTCCAGCTCTCCTCTGCCTCTGTGAACTTTGTGCTTTCGTTTACTCATTAACCTGAGAGTACACACCTTCAGACGGCTCTCCCTCTCAGAGGACAAACTAAACATTTTAAACCTTTTTCCTCCCAAAACAACTTTTTAAATCTTCACTTTTAAATGTACTAATATTTATTACTACTATTTCATTAATACTAGACCTTTTCTAATAAAATATGATTGTTTTTATTTTTAAAAGCCCTACAACAACATTGTATTTTTTTCTGTGATAACTAAATTATTTTTCACCTCATTTCCTTTGTTGCCCTTTACTTCGTATCATTTTCAATCTGTTGTGTACGTGTTGAGTTTCTCTTCTGTGAAATGCTTTGGGTTGTATTTTTGTTTCAAATGTAAACAAAACTCAGGAACACAGGAAATCAGTGTCACAGTAATGTGATTTCTGCATTTTCTATTCATTATCCTGCTTTTCTCATCTTCACTAGGTCTACACTTATGATCCACTTTAAAATGCTTCAGCTCACCACACCCTCTGCTTAGTCACTGACATAAACATTCCTAACATCACCTTAAATAATTACACCCCGTGTTAGATGACATTGTAATACTCATCGTTGCAATGCTGTGGTTCATTAAACACACTGTAAAACCATTACAACACTCCCTCCTGACCTCTCTCTGCTTTGTACCTTTCACTTCCCCCAACAGCTATCTGAGGTGAGAGACAGAAAGTGGGCCGGCTGACAGCGAGGGAGGGTGAATTGAGAGAAACAAAACACTGTTTTTCTCTTCTTATCAGTACTTTGTATAAAACCCAAGTCAAGCTGTTCCTACAATCAACTCACTCTCCCACACAAAGAAAGAACTGACTACCACAGTTACCATCAAATATGTAACCCTGTGAAGCTCTGACATATACAGCGATGCATTATTCATCAACTAAACTAAGGCTTCTTTTAACCCAAAAACTGATTTTGAAAGTTGTATGAGCAGTAAACCACCACTGAGAGAGAGCTGGATGAAATGCAGTCGTAGCACTGGTCCCATCACAGACACAGGTGAATGTGATGACTGGCCTGAACGAATGTCGTCATTAAATATGGCATGAACAAGGTTTCTCCTATGTAGAGGCTCCGTCCATCGACAGACCCACTTACCAGATTTGTGCAGTTAGATGATTTCTCCCACCCTGTGGGAACCACAGAGGAAGCCCTGTGTCACAACTAATCTGTGAAGTCGTGCATGAGGTCTGCAGTCTACTGTCTTTACACTGAGCTTAAACATGTCATGCACTGGTAATGGTTGCATAGACATAAAAAAATTAATAAACTATCTAGTCATATAGTGTGACATGCTTGTTCTAAGTGGATAGATATACAAAAGTCTGGCCAGACTGGACTTAACAGAAGGGCAACTGTACAGCAGATTGTTTCCTCTTTGTGCATCTGTTCATCTGCATGGGTTTCATGAGTTCAATTTTTGATTTGTGTCAGAGGATGGATGCGCTGCCAACTGAGAGGGACAGGGTGGGGGTGAGGGGGAATCACACCATTGTCCAGCCGATATGGGGCAGAAAACAAGGGCAGGGATTTTAAGAATGCAAAGACAATCCCATCAGTCATTTGCATCCTGAAAACCATATGATAACAAAAACTAATGCTTACATTTCAGTGCTCAGACCTCCCTCTGAAGTTTTCCCCAAACCTGGTGACATTTCATACCTCTTCAACAGGAACCTGTGCTGTGTCAGTATGCAGTCATACATATGCACCTTTAAAAATTGTGTTTATAGAGTGACAGAATACTTACAGATGCTCTAAATTCTTAATTTGCTAATAAAGTCATACTCATTAACCTGCCTGATTATTTGCTGTTTGAAATGAGTGGCTATTTCATTACACTTGTAAACTAAAAACTATAACAAATATGGGCATCTTTTATAATATGTCATGGGGAATTTTGTTTTGGCCTGCCTCATTTGGTTGATGTATTGTAAAATGAAGCAAACAGTGCAGACTAGAGTTACTTTGGCAAACAAAGGCAATGAGGATGTATTACAGTATAAAATAAACACTGATTTAAAATCTGTTAATGTTTTTCTTTAGTTGTTTTACTTTACCACATGAAAAATGTGACATCAGCATTACATAATGGCTTTAACCACTCTGCTCTCTAAAAATTCCACACGAGCATCAGCCAATGAAAATCTCAAACCGATTGCCCACTAATAACAAACAACGGACGAGCCTTTTCAGTCTTACTTGCTCAGCTAACAGTGGTGCTATTGCCAGCAATTACCCTGCAGTTATGCTGACGGGACCTCTGCATCAGGCCTCAAACTGAATCTAACACAGTTAATATGATTGGACTTGTCTCCCTGTTAAGATCTGAGATGGAATAGAAAACAGAATTAGAGACAGAGGAGGAAGAGGTAAGACACAGCAACTTGTGGAATCTGCAAGCCCCTCTGCTGACTCGTATGTTATTACATCATCATCATCCTCTTTGTGGCCTGGTTGAGCCGAACCTTATCTTTTAGGAGTAAAAACCCTTTAGCTATTTATTATGCTGAACAACATGAATGAACATTATGTAGCAACCTAAATATACTGTTTTAACTTAACTTGGGTGCAGCTTCTGTTAGCACAAATGTTCCAGATAAATATAATCTGACTATAAACCTGCAATGTTGTGGCTCAACAGAAGAAAACAGGTGCTAGGTGGCTGAAACTTGCCTGATTTAGCTTTGATTTATTTATTTTATTGGTCAAAGTACTATTTATAAAAAGAATATTTAAATCTTCAGTCCTATAATAAAGTGCATTACACAAAGAAAAGCAGCTTTGAAAATGTTTCTTTATGCATCATAAATTACTTTGACCAGTAACCGATCTCCACTATCAGTTCATGAAGCACCACAAATAATCTTATAGTTCTTAACAAACAACATCCTTTTAATCCAACATGTGCACAAAGTTTTCTTGAATTCTAGGTGTTACAGGCAAGACCTAAAAAAGTGTAAATGTAAGTGCTTAAGTAACTCTTCTCCTAGTGGACAATAAGCCACTTGGTCCCCAGAGTTTTCCCCTCTCCATTACATTCTTGACATAAAACCAGACACTTGTCCTCTCTCCACACATGCCACTGCTCCTCTTTCCCACTTGAACAAATGGCCATTTATTTCTCTTTGCAAATTCAAAAGAGTTAATTGGCATGACAAAACGAGACTACATTGTTCCCCCAATGACACGTATTAAGCGAATAAGAAAGCCTCTCCCTGCTTTCACATTCCTGACACTTGTTCCTCTGTCCAAGCACCTACTTGGCCAAAAAGCAAAAGAGGATCATTTCTGACTATTTATTTCACAGATGAGTGGCAAAACACGCCTGTATGTGTATTATTTAAACAGTGTTGGTACCTGGTTACAGTAAAAATGAAACAAAGGGGCATGACATGGTTCTCTACTTTAATAATCAGCTGCTGATTGTGTTCCGTCTGAGCTTTGAGAGCTCTTCTCTTCTATTGAGATACATAAAAGTGTCTCTTTTTCTCTGCAGGGCATTTAAATATGTTTATACAGAGCTTAGGTACATGGACGGTGCGATTTAACTGTATCAACAGTATAAACAATACCATCACCTGATAGCACAGGTGTGCACACAAGACACAGCTACACTTCTGATCATTTGAAGTAGATACAAATATAATTTAAATTGTAATTTAAATCCATTTATTAAGAAGAGCTTAGTAAATCGTACTCCTATACTTTTACAGACGCACAGTATCCATGGACATGAATCACTATTCATTTCACATACAAACATTATCCCGAAGTTAGTTGATAGTGGTCTCCTTTCTCTCCAAGAATAGGTAGCTGTCAAGCGAAACTGATAACTAATAAAGACCCACAGTCACATACCTCTGTTACAACTTATGATGTGTCCCTTTAAAAGGAGAAAAGTAGCATCACATTTCGCCAGAATATGGCTTACAAAACGTCTGAGACGTAGAGACTGTCTGCTTTAGCCGTCTGGCTATGAGAGCTTCAAATCCAACTTAAAAGTTACCTCTTATCCTGAACTTATCCTCCCAGTTCCTCTAAGATGTTTCCCTTCCCGGAGGCGGCTGATAACTCAAATAGTTTCACTGATCCATCAAAGTCCACTCTGAAAGTAGATGGAAGGACAGCACTTGCACGAATGATCGCAGCAACAAGTTCATTATGCGGCTGGGAATGCAACCTGTTACCTTTGGTCGGCTAAGTAACCAACCCGCCCACCGCCGCCAGGGAGAGCGCTGTGATTGGTCTAACGCGCTAAAGTAGGCGGGACTACAGCTAATTGTTGAGTTTTGGATTGGTGAATTTAAAACGTCAGTCATTCGTTTAAGTTTAGATACTTTTGTGACACACTTGCTGAACGTGAAAAACTACTTTTAGTCTGGATTAAATACAACAAAATTATAATAGCTACAACATCAATAAACTGGAAATTTTACAGCCAGTGATGCATGAAGGTTGATAAAGATTGTTCGTAGCTCGATGATTGTGGTAATTAAATTTTCCACTAGGTGGAGCAAAATCTGTCAAGTACAGGATCATAACTCCGTAAAACAGCATGACCTCCAAGATGAGGTGCAAAAGTAGCTACTGAAAAGTAGAATAACACTTTTTTGAAAAGACAACAAAGTAAAGCGTTGAGGAGAAACAGAAAAACTGCAAACAAAAAATTAATCTTTGTAATATAAAATCAAATTGTCTATAGCCTAAATAAAAATATTACTTGAAATGTTGAGGTGGTTAGGGACATTTACTGTGGTTATCACCCTAAAAAAACAGAGAATTTGGGATATGTTATAGAAGATGTAAGTACGGGGGGCACTTTAACAAGCTGCTTTGCTTGATTTAAATGTATAAATCTTGCAAAATAAGTAAATAATTTTGTATTACAAGTAAATGTAACTTTTATGGCCAGAATATTAGGGCCTATATACACTAAAATATTAGTTCATTCGTTTTTCCAAGTGCAACATTGATTACTGACAATGCTCATTAGCCTACTTTGAGAAAAAAAAACTGGACATAATATTTCAATTTTTTTCTAATGACCTCTTTGACGGTTTTCAGCTTTCTACTTAAGCAGCACCGTAATACCTGGGGTTTTGCGCAACTGAATTTTATCCGCGCGTGTAGAATGGCGAATGACGGCTCACGTGACGGAGCTGAAAGTGTCGGCTGGCGTGACCGCAGTCTTTTCTCTCCATCTCACCACTTTACTTAGTCGACAGACTGGACGCACCACATCACGGTCCGGGAATGGGATCTTTGCTGGGTTCAAAGAAAAACTTCCAATTCTTTCGTATTTACGCACTGCAGAAGTTGTTGTTCAAACTGCAGGGATAGTTGTTGTACAGGTGGAGGGTGACAAGCCATAGATCTCCAAGACGCACCAGAAGTGTGATCATCAGGACGTTACGGACGCCAGGAATCAGCACAAAAGTTAGTTCTGAATTGTTGGGTTTTTAGAAAGATTTATAAAAAAAATAGATCTACCTGCAGCGTTACTTAGTGATAGACAAAGAAAGTGTGCGTAAAACTGGAGCTGTTGCGCGCAGAGGCGGCCACTGCCAATGCAAGTAAGTGTTAAGGAGCACAGATTTATTAACTTGTTCTATTTGTGAGAAGGGTTGAATTCTTGGCAGTCATGGCAAAATGGTTCAAAGATTTCCCCATCAATCTGAAAAACGGAAACGAAAGGGTCCGCTCGGCCTCTGAATCTGGTCCACAAACTAGAGCCAAACCTGCGTTTTCACGAGAAAGTTTGAAAGGAAATCATCGTAAAGATGGAGGAGTTGTGGGTTTGCTGGCAGGGAGAAACAGGAAAAATTCCGCTATCGAACTGGGTCGTAACAATGGTGGAGGTTATGGTGGAGCTGTTTGGGACAGTCTTACAACTGGGAAAAGTCGGAAGAACTCCAAACTCGACACTGGGACAACAGATGAGAACCGCCCGGTGAGGACCTCTAGTCTGGCACAAGCTTATATAAGTAGGATGATCAAAGTGGAAAAACAGGACAAGACTCCTAAACTCAATGAGATAAGTGAGCAGAAGCTGTCTGAAAACGAAAATGGAAAATCAGACATAAAAACGACGGTGAGTAGCTGACTGCATATACATGCAATAATCAAACTCCCACCACGACGTCAGTGTTTTATTTAAAAACCCAGTAAATTCAGAAGAGAAGTACACATGGCAACATGCAGGTGAAAACATAATGTACAGAGCATAAAAACAGCAACTGTTGGCTTAAGGTCAGTGCTTTCTTTTGTGTCTTCACTCAGGTCAAAAGCCTGTATTCATTTTCCATCCTTCTCAAAACACACAATGCAGTTTCACTACATTGTGTCAGATCAAACAGACAAACACAATGCACTGACCTCTTTGCACAACTATTTCCGCTTGTCCCTTTACTACTTGTCACTCAGTTATGGACACCATACATATACACACGTATGCTCAGGCACACACACTAATGTGTATCAGATTTCCACGTCTCTGTTATCTTTCTGAACAAGTAGCAAGTCATTGTGTTTTTTCCTTTTCACAGATGATTATCCTGGAGGACTATGCAGACCCGTTTGATGCAGAGAAAACCAAGGAACAGAGAGAAGCTGAGAGAGCAGGTGTTAATGACGGGTACATGGAGCCATATGATGCCCAGGTCATTATTACAGGTGAGGTCAAGCTCATGATGTGACATCTTGACCCTGTGAAACTTACACTTGAGCTCTCCAGAATGTAGTCAGAAATTGTTTAGGAAAAAATGCTGCATTGAAAACAAACACAGAACTTTTAAAGCAGTTATAAATGCACAGCTGGATCCAGATAGTTAACAAGAAAAGTGCTCATAATGCCACAAGATTGTCAGCACAAACTCATGTTATTACAAAATTTTGCTTTTAAAGAGACTTTAAACTAGTCCTCATCGCTCCTCTGACTTCCCTCCTGGCTGGCGGTTGCCATAGTAACATGGTTGTACAGGGACAATGGGTGCAGTTTCCTCTTCCAGCTTCCTGTCTCCTGCCTCTGTTTCCTTTGCCCCATTCTCCTGATAGGACTTTGGCCCCAATACCCCCCGACTCCAACCACCCTTTCACACACACGCACAACACCTAACACTTTACGTTCCCTTGTGTATGACAATAATCACAAAACCCCCCACACCCTCCCTCTACCCTTGGTCCCCGTCTTTTTTTCTCTACCCAATCATTTCCCAGCAGTCAGGAAGCGGCCCGGTAACTCAACCAATCAGCAGCTATGTTGACCTTTTCTTCCTGTGACTCTATTGTTTGGTCACACAATAGTGCAGACACACAGGCTACCTGGCAGGCTGCGAGGAAACATAACAAGCAAAATTCCCCAAAAATGGCAGGAAAAAAGTACAAATGAAGGTGAAGTTCTTTATGAGCATCTCTCTTCATTTCTGTCAAGGGAAGGTTTCACAAATAACTTTACCCTTAATTCTTCTACTTAACTGCTACTACTTTCCAAATGGAAACATGTAGTTTCTCATATTTGTCATGGCAAAGAGGAAAAAAGGCCCACGTGTTGGTTAATTTCTAAGACATTGTTTGTTTTACACCCTAGGAGTGAGCAGCTCTGGCAAATTTTCCCTGCTGTAACACACCCGACTTTAATAAATGGGTAATTAACAGACTTGTGCAGAGTTTAATGACAAACTCTGCACAAGTCTGTTAATTAATTAAGTCTGATGTGTGTCAGGTGTGTTGCAGAGTGGAAACTGTGGCTGTGTCTCAATCAGCGCACTAACACTACTTTGTGCACTATGTAGTGATGTCAATGTGAATGCACTTAAACATAGTGCAGTTAGTAGAGTTAGTCCTGCACCAGAGCTGCAAATCCCCCTACATATGCATATGTTGTGTTTACCCACAAAGGTCTTTGTGTTATAGTCCACTTCCTGTATTTGGTTTACTTCTAGTGAGCCGAGGCCTACATTTGTAGACCAGAATTTGCATCTTTGATCCACATCGTATTTCATTTGATATTCACACCTCTCTAATGGAATTAGACTCTCCAAATAAAAGAAGCTACCGACAGAAGCAGAAGTACTTCTACACACTAGCTTGTAGAGTTTAGGGTGTTTGTTGAATTTCTCTCTCAGGCACAGCATCTGTTATGTCCACGCCACAGACTGTTGAGTCCACATCATTTACCGCCTGAGCGACGGAGTAGCTCAGCTGGTGGGCGGAGGTTTCACTCCATTTAAACTGGGCGATCAGCCAGATGACATGCTCAGATCTGATTGCTTGTTCAGTTTGTTTAAACACATGAGTGGAGCTAACAAATCAGAGTGGGTTTGCACATAAATTTGTTTCTACTTAATAAATATTGTTGCTGTCCAACACACAAAGCTAGTGTAAACGACTTGTTTTAATATTGGATTTTTGAACGTGAAAGATTAATTCTTCATTGTAAAAACAGCTTAGGAGAACTCTGTAACACATCCAGTAATGTGTAACTGAGTAATGTGTATGAGCCTATTTGGGCCCTTCTGTGTGGAGAGGGCATGTTTGCCTTGTGTGATTTACAGTCCAAAATCATTTACATTAGGGAAATAAGGTGATTTTAATTTATGGTTTTCTATAATCTGAGTTTGTCCTGATAAAGACATTTAAAATGTCAGAGTTTATTTAATCTGGATTTCTGGGCTCAGGGAGAGAAAATACATTTATTTAGGAGTTAAGCTCCCATATTTGCTTGTGTCTTTTTTTATTTAAGTGCTGACGACTGTATATGTTCTGCTGCAGAAGTTCGTAGACGGGGCTCCAAAGACCTCCTGAAAGTGTGTGTACTACTGGACCAAGGTCAGAAAGAGGGCAAGGGAGAAGAGGGAACGCTTTCGCCCCCGAACATCTACGACACGCCCTATGAAGGAGGACTGGAGAGCGACAGTGAGGGCGTGTGGATCCCTGTCACGCGACCAGAGTCAGACGTCCGTCCGGTTGGGGAGTATGAACTGCCCTGGGAGTGGAGAAAGGAGGACATTGTTAGAGCATTGTCAGGTAAAGAAAAGAAGTACGGGATGATAGGAAGGGTGGAGATACAGGGTGGGGAGGAAGGATGCCTCGAGTTTCATTTGTACAGCATAAACACACAACAACAATTTAGTCTTTGCTTTAGAGGGGAAACAATTTTAGAAGCTCCGACATGCTTTGATAGGATTTTATATCATATTAGTTGATATTGTTTTTCTTACCACCTTTAGCTCAGTTTGAGGCAGTGGATTGTTCTCCTAGTAAGGAGAACATTTCAACCTCTGGCCGCCAGCAGCAACAACAGACCCTGAGACAGAGGAACTGGAGCCACAAGACCCTCGTCTCCACTTCACCATCAACTTCCACTTCCCCATCTTTCCCATCCTCTCCTATCCTAAAACTCTCCCCTCTCACATCATCCCCTGCCTACCCTACACTTAAACTTTCCCCTCTCTCACCCTCATCCAGCCCTACCAAACCTTCCCCACCATCTCCTACCTCCCCCAGTGCCACACTGGATGGGGAGGTAGCCAAAATAGACTCCAGCCTTCCCTTGGAGAAGCAGAGGTAAGGACAAAGAAAATGTTCTGCACTTAAGTGGAAAGAGAAATGATGCAGGTGGGACACCTACAAAGGACTGAGAACCAGATGCTAATCATTGAAAATGAGAAAGTCAGATGCTTTACTAGTTCTTTACAAAAAAAAAGGGGGGGTTTTGGGTTGGTGTGTCTCAGAATGGGAGGGATCATTAAAAGTTGGAAAAGCAAACCATTTAGGTTAATTAGCAACAGGCCAGTAAATTATATGGCTGTAAAAAGAACACCTTAGAGAAGTAGAGTCCTTAAGATGCAATGATGGAAAGATATTCAACAATTTGCAAAAAATTATGATCGGGCGGGATCCCTAAGCATTCCCAAGTCAGCCGTGAGATGTAGTCAGTCCAGCGTGTCCTGGCCTATGTTCAAAGCTTCAAGCAGCATTGTATTAACAGCAGGCATGAATTTCTTGTGAAAATCATTGCATTTACTCAGGTACACTTCCAAAAATCTTTTGATGTAAACACCGTCCACTGTGTTATCCATAAATCCAGACTACTCGGTGTGTTACTTGTGGACTATTTTTAATGTAATGTTGGTTTGGAAGTTTATGGAGGTTTATCCTCTAGAATGAGAAAAGACACCACAAAACTTCGTGGACTCTTTAACACGAGCAAGCTACACAGATTGCGATGAAAGATGTTTCAGTTCTGGTCAGAAACATACTTGCTTAGACAGTGTAGTGAGTTGTCAATCTGATTCCTTACATGAACACAGTCTAATATGTAACTGATCTAGTCATCTTGCTGCTTACATAAAGAAGCTATTCTTATGAATTCCTAGGAATTAAGCAAATGAAAAGAGGGTTGAGACATTTTGCCATCTTTATCTTCTACATTTCTCAAAACCTCTGCACAGTAAAGCACACTTCTTATCTTTTGTCTGTGTTCTGCCTTCCATTTGTTTGGACAGAATGAGGCTACATTGTTATTGGTGTTGATGCGGGGCTTTGTCTATGCAGGAAACACCCTTACTAGTTATAGATGTAGATAAGTCATAAAGCTATCAAGCAATCTGTGAGACATGACCATTACAGATACAGTACAGAGGGCTACAATACTAACACACATTTGATTACACAATGACTCAATTTTAGTGGTACTGGGAGCAATATCCCACTGCATCCTAATGATTGGATGGTAATTGTAAATAGCAGACTCAGGGTACAACTTTTAAACAAGACTTGAATAAGCAGACAGAAAAAGCTTATTTTACTTGCAAACCTCCAAATTTTTCACCTGGTTGAGCATGGCCTTTATTTCCACATGGGAGTTATGAAAAACATGCTCATAGCCTGTTAGCATTTGTTTCTCTCATGTTATAGCTGAATGTCATTGTGTTTTTGCCTCTCAGCATCAAGCTGTTTATTTATGGCCTTTGCCTGTAGCTACTGCCAGCAACACCTCACGTCTCAGCAGTCACCTATGTGGTGTTTGTTTTAGAGGATTTTTAGTTTCTTTTTTTATTCTTTTGCCCTCTCATGTTTTACCTTTGACATTACTGCCTCAATCTGGTGTAAATACCTCTGCAGCATAATTAAAATCAGTTGTTTCATCTCTCTCTCTCTCTCTCTAATGGGTTGTACATATCATTAACTTAAAATGTGAATTATTTCCATATATCGGAGTGCAATATCTCTGCATCTTCCCCTCTTCCTCCCCCCTCCTTCCTCCATGTCTTAAAGTTGGTACCATGGCAGTGTGACTCGGCAGCAGGCTGAGGCTCAGCTGCAGCGCTGCAGGGAGGCCAGCTTCTTGGTGAGAGACAGCGAATCAGGAACCAGCAAATACTCCATCGCTCTGAAGTGAGTGCACACATGTACTGTAGTGTCAGTTTATCAGTTTATTTTTAAATAAATGATGAGAATGACGAGTAACAGTTTATTTAGATAATTTAGTTAAAGTTTTAGCGGATTAAAATGTGTGATTTACAGTTAGTCCCAGCAGCAGGTTCTGTAGGAAGTCTGAGTCGGAATTCCTGCAATGTGAGTGTGTATGTGTGTTTGTACAAGTGTGTGTTCATATGCCTGAGCGCACATTTGTTGCATCCTGCTCATTCATTTGTGAGTCCACATCATTAACCCCATTTACACATCCACTGAACTCGGTAAATGCCCTGCCTCATTTGAGAGAGACACTCCAATTTTCAGCATCTGTGGTTTTAGCTTTTTTCTGCTTGACAGGACTGTCAATCATCGTCATTTCTAAAGTTCATATCTTTGTTCTCTTCTTTTTTAGGACAAGTCAAAGCTGTGTGCACATCATCGTGGCCCAGACTAAGAGCAGTAAGGGCGTAGGCTATACTCTGGATCAGAGTAGCTGTGTATTCTCCAGTATCTCTGAACTGGTCTACCACTACTGCACACACAGACTGCCTTTTACAGGGGCAGAGCACATGACCTTGCAGCATCCAGTTCATAGGCAACACTGAACTTTTGTAAAACACATGTAAGCTCAGACACGGCCACTCACTGCATATTTACACCTGCACACCCTCCCCCCCCCCCCACACCCACACACATGTATATATCTATATATCTATATATACAGATACACGCGTGTGGCGGTAGGGGT
>JBAMHV010000006.1:12468147-12478868 GCA_037177535.1 Pseudomugil gertrudae | reverse complement strand
CACACCATGCATGTTTACCCCCGCACCCCCCCCCCCCCCACACACACACACACACACACACACATATATATATATATATATATATATATATATATATGTATGTATGTACAGTATATATGTATATTTGTGTCATCTTCACATGCCACCTAGTGGTTAATATCAGACATTGCAAATTGGTCACTGTAATGGTGACTGTTCCCTCTTAAAAGCAGTGAACGTGAATACATATTTGTACATTTGCCACAATGTTTAATCTGCTGCTTCTAAAGATGGTATTCAGCATGAAGATGAATTTCTAAAACACCTAAAATGATGTGCAAAATAAGAATAACCAGGTGCATTTCCTGGACCTGGGAACATGAGAGGCTGAGTCCACACACTCCTAGAGGGACCTTGATAAACCAACGCAGAACAAAAGGCTTTTTTAAGCATTGTGGCACTTTGTTTAATGCCAAATGCTGACATAACTTCTTCAATATGTATTTATTTTCAGACATTACATGTTAAATATATAAAATCAGTATCAAAAGTTCAATTGTGTTTTTTTCCATGACAAGCAGTTGTTTTTATAAAGTTGCATGGTGCACCTCTGTTGGCTGCTCTTTGTGCTGCTCTTTTTTGCCACTATCTGTTCATGCCTTTCCCTTTCTGATGCCTGAAAAACAATTAAATGTGTGCTTCATGATATTAGAAAAAAATGTAACAATATATTTTGAAAAATTCAGTTTTAGAATTTCTATTTACAGATAAATGTCATCCAGCCATATGTCAAACTGGGTTTATGTGATCTTTATCATTTCTTCATCATGAATTAACACCCCACAATGCAGTTAAGTTCCACCTGTAAGATCTGATTAGAGTATGTGCACGTATCCATCTGACTTGGCAATCAGCCAATTGATCTCTCCTGAGATTTGGGCTTATTTCCAACAACTGTCTCTGTCAGGAGAAAGGGCTTTATTGATTCAATGATTAGAGCAAAGGGGAGGCTGGTCTCATAACACTGCAGAGAACAGTCAGCAAAACTGCAGTGTTTAAAGACACATGTAAATCAGCATTTTCTTCACTGTAGCTGAAAAGCAGTTTGCCATTTTTCCCTCTTCTAGCTTTCAGACAGGTCTCAAAATTTGACTTAATTTTTATGCAGTATAGAAATGCCAGTGATCATATACTCACCTATCATCTTAGAGAAAAATACTTATTTCAGAAAAGATAGCAGCTTTATAAACCAATATAAATCAAATATGAATCTGTTTAAGCTTATTCAATAAAACTTTTTCAGCCATTGCCATCTCTGAGACATCGTTGAAAGATGGCCAAGAGGATGTTGTCCAGCTTGACGAATATGATTATTTTTTCTATTTAAACAGAATGAATAAAAGGGGTGGGGGTGTTACTTTTTATATTAGTCAAATCCCTTGGTGACATTATGGAATGTGTTGAGATTACATGTAAAAAAATCTAAAAATATAAGTATAAACTGTATTTGTAGAGTTTCTGGATTGAATATTGATACATTTGAGAATAAACTGGCTGAATTGAATGAATGAAAATTAAATTAATTAAAAATACTTTATTAATCCCAGAGGGAAATTCAAATATAGAGCAGCTTTTTCAGGTCACCCTGGTGATCCAGGGTTTGTTATTGGGAAAGCACTTCACTGTTCTTGTTGTCCACGCAGAAGTTTATATCATCTGTCACACACTCAGTCAAGATGTTGATGTCATCTCCATGAGGTTCACACAGGACATTCCAGTCTGTAGCCTGGAAGCATCCTCTCAGAGCATCTTCAGCATCACCAGACCAGGTTTTAATAGTCTTTCTAATAACAGGTTGTTGCTGAACGATGGGCTTGTAGGGGAAGGTGAGAAGATCATGGTCAGATGGTCAGATCTTCCTAGTGGTGGCAGGGCAGAGGAGCCACCTTTAGGAAGATCTAACCTGATCTGATCTGAATTGTACAATGCAGTTACTAAAAACAAGCAACTATTTGTTTGTGGGGAGTTTAATATAGATTTTTAAAAATCCATAAAATCAAATAAAAATAACTATATTTATTAATTTTGTCTATTGTATGGTATTGCATCCAAAATGATACATCCAAACATGATATCTAGGAACACAGCAATTCTTTTTGATAATATATTAACAAATATCACTGAAGGGAACTTAGCTTGTGATTTACTTATATGTTAGAGATTTTGTTTTTGCTATGGTTGAATCCTCCATTTTTTCAGATTAGCACAATAAAACCAAAGAGTTATTTAGGAAAAGAACTGATGTAACTATTGAAAATCTTAGAATAGACTTATTGCAACAAATCTGGAATGACATTTATGTCAGAGATTTGTACCAATCGTATGAATAATTTATTTAAGCTCTCTTAAGGTTATATGATAAACACTGCCCACTTATGGCTAAAGTCAGTAAAAATCGCAAAGTAAAAAAGCTATGGATAACTAAAGGGCTACAAAATGCTTGTTAAATCCATGTTAGATCATTTTAATTAATATTTTGTTATTGTGGGTAAGAATGGAACAGATTCTATTGTATCACGTAAAATGTTTTCCAGAAATGATGAAAATATCATTTATACAATTTCTGACTCAATGTTTATTAAAAAGACAGTAAGAAAACTAAACACTGCGATGGACTGACAACCTGTCCAGGGTGTACCCCGCCTCTCGCCCGTTGTGAGCTGGGATCGGCTCCAGCCCCCGCGACCCCGTTCAGGGACAAAGCGGTAAAAAATGGATGAATGGATGGAAAACTAAACAATTGACATAGGTTGTAAATGAAAAGGTAAAAAAAAATATTTATCGTTTTGATATGTTTTTGGTAAAGAAAATATTGTTAAATCTCTAACTTATATTTGTAATTTGTAACTTAACAGTGGCAATTTTCATTTTAAAATGAAAAATACCAAAATTTTACCACAGTTTAAATAGCAGAAAGCATTTATTTTCAAACTACAGGCCAATTTCACTCTTTCCACAGTTCTCCAAAGTTCTGGAAAGAGTATTTGTTGAAAGGTTAAATAAATTTTTATATGGATTTAGAAGAAAAACTATGTCTTGTTAGATTTTGTTAAACAAATAATAAATGCAATTGAGAAAAAACATACTGCATTTTTTATTTACAAAAAGCATTTGACACCATAAATCACAATTTGATATTAAATAAATTACAGAGTATGGTATTAGAGGAGTTGCACATGACTGAATAACTAGTTTGGTCATAAATATTACATGTGGGGTGACTCAAGGTTCAGTTCTTAGTCCATTGTTGTTGTTACTTTTATATATAAATGACATTTGTTTGGTTTCTATGTTCATGAATTGTATTTTATTTGCTGATGATAGAACTGTGTTGGGTAGTGGGGATAATTTGGGACAGCTTCTGAATATTGCAGAGAAAGAATAGCAAAAACTTAAACAATGGTTTGATATAAACAAATTATCCCTTCATCTTGGCAAATCAAAGTGTATTTTTGGAAATAAGCCAATTAAAGAATAATAACTTATAAATAAATGGTGAGGAAATTGTATCTGAAACTAAATTTTGTGAGTATTTAATGATGATGAATGACAATGATAATAAATTCACATAATAATCATATAAAATCATGTAAAAATAGAAAATCTAAAATGGCTAAAACACTGCAATTCTATGTAAAGCTCAAGATTTTTTATTTCAAAATGCACAAACTACATTATATTATTTCCATTAATGACATATTGTATTGAGGTCTGGGGAAACACACTCAACGAGAACTAACTAAATATTTTTATTGCAAAAGAAAGCCGTAAGGATTATCAGTAACAAACCTTTCTGTGAGCATACTAAGCCACTATATTTTCATTTAAATAGTTCGAAATTAATTGATTATATTACATTACAAACCATTTACAAAGCAAAGAACAACCTTCTCCCGCAACCTCTCCAGGACCTGTTTGAAATTATTTTATTTAAAATTTGTTATTAAAAACCAAAGGCCTGAACTACTGTAAATCATCACTGTGTCTGTGTTAAAGAAGTAAACATCTGGAACAGCTGTCCTGATAACTCAAAATTATGCAGTACTTTAGTTAGTTTTACGAGACTTTATAAAAAAATAATTGATTTTGTGTTATACAGAAAATTAAGTTCTGTAATTATTATTTTTGGATTGTGCTTTATTCTTGTTTTGTTGACAAAATAATTTCTGTATTTAAGTTTGTAAGGTAAAAGAAGTAGGTATGATATAAGATTTTGCTTCCACCTACACATTTCATGTTTTTTTATTGATTACAGTGAAAGGTTGTTGTGTAAGGGAATAAACTCGTTCACTGATTCATTAAATGTAAAAAAAATCAAAAGCAGTTTACGATTTTTTTCTTTTCCACAAAGGAAGCATGCCATGTCAAGATTTGATGCAGTTTTTGGTTTCCCTTAGCAATTCCAATGAATTATCTCAAATTGATGTCTGTGAAGCCCCTGAGATGACATTGTTGTGAAGTGGCGCTATACAAATAAAGTTAAATTGAATGTCTCCCAATTGTATTCAATAATTTAAAATGCCTTCCCACATTGACATTTGAATATTTCTGGGCATTAACAAAAAGAGAGACAACAACAACAAAAAAAAACAATAAGCCTGCATTTTTAATGAGACCTTTACACCAACCAACCCCATCCCATACATCTATTGTAAATTCACCATTCACTGGATATTGCAGATCATCAATACATATCAGAATACATTCATGAAAATATACATAAAAACTTGAAGTAAGTAAAGAAAAAAAGAATTGTTTCAGAGTGCCTCCTACCCCCTTCTGTTTTTAATGTTTTGTTTTCTGAAATGTCACATTTTTGATCATCTTTGCTTGTGATCTGTGTGCAGACATATTTCTGTCCTCAGTGTCCTTTTTTTAAACTTTTTTTTTCGCAAGCATTATTGTGATTTTTAGAAAAGGAAATGTTGCCTGTAAAGGAACGCATTCTGCTTATTGATGTTTAGGGATGGTTGTGTTGGTGCAGTTTTTTTTACTTATTTTGGGATTTGCACATCAGGACCAACATGCATTTTTTTCTTCTTTTTCTCAGTAAAGTTGTTTTATTTCATTGTGAATAAACTGACATGCTTTATCCTTAAAATGCACAAAATCTACATGTAGAAAATGAGCATTGGCTTCATTCTTTATATCAATCAATAATGTGGGCTGTATATTATTGTTGTAAAATGTTTGGTAAATAAAGAAAAAGCTGTTTGTTTAAACTCTCCCTTTGATTGACCTGCTGGCAGAAAGGCACAAAAGAGGTGCCACTGGGACAAGAAGCTAAATTATTGACCTAAGAGTGAAAGCAATTACAGATACAAACACTTATTTGTAATAAACAAATTCTGACAGATCTGAATATTTACATTCATAATGTCTACGTAAATAACACAGATACAAACCACATCTCCTCACATCAGCCCTAAGGGCTGTGTGTTTAAATCCTCGCGAACACCCAGAAAGCCACTCACAAAACAGCAAGAAGTGTTATCCTCACAGTGATGCGTGGAGGCAGACACTTGTGGTAAGATATGTCTTACCAGTAAACACCAGTGTGTTGGCTTACATGAGCTTCTCCAACAAAGTGTGTGCATGACTTTGTGCAAGTGGGAATTTGTTCACTTGTGCATGTGTGTGTCCACGCTGTGGTGTTTTCTCTGTGTGTGTGTGTTTAAGAGAGCGAGATGAAGAGAAATGAAGTTAGAATTTCTCTGTTCAGGGATTACCAGGTTGCCATGGTGATTAGTTAGAGTGAGGTAGGGCCATATCTACAGGGAACGATGAGAGAGAGGGGGAGGAGGAGGAAAGGGGAGGAGAGACAAGCCTCACTAAGAATAGAGCTATGAATAACTGTAGTTATAGTTGCAAAGTAGGTCCCACATGGAAGGGCCTGCGTGGTTTGTGAATGGACAGCTGCGACTTGGGATGTCTCTGCTGGGCCTGGAAAATGCTGAAGGAAAGATAAGCTCATTCCTTTTAAATGGCAGGTCATGAATCACTTTGATCATGTGATGCTTGTCTCAACAGGTCAACGTGCAACACTGACCCTGGAACAAACACGTCAGAGTCCAAGCTTTACGGTTGAAGAGACGTCTCTCATGTTTTTGCTTCCCAGTGTGTCACAAAACGTAAGCTTATACAGGCACCCCGATCACCCCGCCTGCCATCCATGTGATTTGTTCGGTTTGTCCTCCATGTTCTCTAAATTAAATCACAAAGTAGGTCAAAACAAACAAGGGTCCTGCATGGGGTACAGGACACAGGACTCTTGCAGAGCTTGTCAGCCCAATGTGGGGAATGCTGCATTGATCCAGCAAGTAATCTGAAATGCATTATTAAATTTCCTAATTCCAAAGTATTGATGTGCTGTAAAAACAGTAAACGTGATTTTAATTCAGTTTTATTATTTTTATTTTGCTTATCGAACAAACTGGGAGAAATAGCCTTCCTCTTGACCTATGACCCACCAAAATAAAGTATTTGAGCATCTAAAATCCTGAATGTCAGTTAAAAACAGAGCTGTTTTTACTGAGCTTTTGAGCCTTTTGGACACTTCGCAAAGCGCAGCAACGATGTGTATAATAGCAAAAAAACAAAAACAAAACAAAATTAGTTTTTAAAAAATAATAGCTAGTTTAATTACTTGTGAAATTATTATGAGCATTATTATATTTTATATATCATTATATATAAATCCAAAAGAGATTTGACTAAAGCCTGAGTATTTGGGCCTGGTCTGGAGAGGTTTCGATGGCTTTGTTTGTTGGCATTGATCATGTCCACCTGTCTGTTGAGAGAAAGTTTATT
Source organism: Pseudomugil gertrudae (assembly GCA_037177535.1). Classification (NCBI taxonomy): domain Eukaryota; kingdom Metazoa; phylum Chordata; class Actinopteri; order Atheriniformes; family Pseudomugilidae; genus Pseudomugil; species Pseudomugil gertrudae. The sequence continues at coordinate 12,472,019 of JBAMHV010000006.1, read as the reverse complement.
GTAAAACATTAGAAAAATCATTGCACAGTTTTTTAAGGTTGCTAAAAATAGACAAACCTCTAATACAAGTAATTTATTTTGTTGTTTTGTTGTTTTCTGTTGTCTGACATCGTAAGGGGATTATTTTGTTACAATGTAATAAGACATTAATTTATTTAATTAACCCAAAGAGTCATACTTGAATAGTAACTCCTGAAGACCTGGGTGGCACATGCAAACGAGACCTCCATCCATCCATTATCTGTACTGTTTATTCCAATCAAGGGTTGCCGGTAACTGGAGCCTCTCCCAGCAATGGGTGAGAGACAGGGTATACCCTGGACAGGTTACCAGTCCATCACAAGTAAACAAGTTTAGATTTTAGGAAATAACAAGAGTCATTATTGATTAATTTGACCTTAACAGTCAGACCTTCTCAATTTAGCTTCTTTCAAATAAAGAATCTTAATCACTGATTCATGGAAAGCCAGCATACAGGGCTAAAGTGTGCAAAGACTCATGGGAAATTCACATACATCAGAGATGTATACGCTGCATGAATATGACCTTCTGTAATTTTTACTCTATGTGGTTTAGTTAAGTACGTTACTGCCTGTATTGTTGGAACAGCAACATGTAACGCATCAGCTGGCTCTGCAAAAAGCAGCACACAAATCTCCCAGTGTGAAAGACAGCTTGGTTTGAGTAGTGTGATGATCACAGTGAAGTGCCTGTTTTGCATAGGCAATGTTTTATTATGATGTCATTGATCCAGAAAATCAGTGAATACCTCTAATCATGAATAACTTTACTGTTAGAGTATATCAATCCAAGCATCCCCATCTCTTGTACCATACCATCTCTCCTATGAAGTCTAACTTACTCCTATTTAGATATTTATCTGCATACACAGCTTTTTCATTTATAACCAAATATGTTTTTTATTCCACTTTTTCACTACAAAACGTATCACATAATTATGTAGGCCTATATGTTTCATGTTTTCACAATAAAATGATCATGTTATAGCATAATAAGGTCCCAATTGTTTAGAATTAGGATGACAGCTCCATAATGCTTCTGTAGTATTGCATTTAAAATATAAATATATATAATAAAATATAAATATATTTAAACATAAAATATAATAAAATATAAATTTAATAAAATATCAAATATAATAAAAATATAATAAAATGCAATTACTCATGAAGCTTCACATCTGCCTGAAATCAATGCTTTTGATTCAGAACAAGCTAAAAAAGTCTGTCCTTACAGCAGCTTTGATAGTTTATAACAGCATAAATTAAAATGGTTTCGAAGTTTATGTGTTCTTCATATGTATAGCTTTCACACATGTGCTTATTAAACTTGTTAAAACAGGAAATGTCTGGTCTTTGGTGTGCAGTCCACATTTTGTTTCAGGAATTTGAAATAAAGACTGAAACACTGAAATCTTTTAATAACTAATCACAAATCAGGATATATGCAGAGAAAAAGCCCCTATGGATTTATATTCCAGTGAGTGTGTGTGTGCATGGTTGTTTGTCTATGTTTCTTGGCCCTGTGATGGACTGGCGACCTGTCCAGGGTGTACCCCTCCTTTCGCCCAATGTCAGCTGCGATTGGCTCCAGCCACCCTGTTCAGGGAATAAACGGTAGAAAATGGATGGATGGATTTATATTCCCTTTTGCGCTACCTTGCAACATGTTTTGCGTTGGCTTGTTGTAACACTGCTTACATGTCTGTGAGAGCCCACGATGCCCTTCAAAGCCATGTTGCGCAGTTTCTTTTTCTGGTCTGCGTCTTTCCCTTTCAGCATCAAGTTACTCTTATATCTGCCAACTACTGTTTTACTATTCAAGTTATTTATTTTTTTTACAGATGCAATTTCTTTTCTTAAGATAACAAAATGTTTTGGGGAGGGAGTCTCGGGTATAATTATACCTCTGATTTCAGTGTCAGTGATGTGACAGCTGTGAAGTCTGAATTAGGAACAGTTCCTGCCTCTTTAAGACCGAGCTGTCAGGATTTGGGTTTTTGTTTGGGTTTGTGGTAATTTGTCATCCAATTCTAACCATTACCTCTCAGTATTTAAGGGCTGGTGCCTCAGTCAGTGCCAGATGGTTAACAAAGAGTTTGCTGCAAATTGGAGTGCTTCATCAGGACTGCTGCCTGCTTTGGAAGAATTTTTGAGTTTTTTTGTGGAGTTTTTTGTAAGTGTGCTCAAGTTATTTTGGAGCAATAAAATATATGTTTCTTGCTGTCTAAACTTGTTTTTGCTAGTGTTTCTGTCTGGCACTTTGGGTCTCAACCATTTTCAAACATGACACGAGCATTAGAACAAAGAAATATCCTAATATAACTAAATAAATTATAACAATGCTTATAGAGAAAACGATTAAAAGAAACATGTGAGCAAAGCCACTCTTGCCTTCTGTACAGAATACAAGTTATAGTGAAATATAAATGTTGGCTAAATAGTGATATAAACATACGTTATATGTAGTATGAATATTATAGAAGGCAAGAGAGGCTATGGTCAACTATTATTGTAACACTGGTTTGAGTGTTATCTTCTGTGGGTGTTTTCTGTGGGAAATTCTGGAGGCACCTGATGGTCATAAGTAGAAAAAGCAGAATATGGTACCTGTAATTACAGAGGCGAAAACTCAGCCAATAGAGGTCTTGTGAAAGGCCACAGAGAACAATTTCCAGATGAGGAGCTTCTGGTCCACTATCTGGTAGCTCAGGAAGGGGAAGCAGTCATCTATCAACACTCTGCACAGTGCAGGTGAGGGGCTGTTGACCTCAACTTAGGACTTGGTTGGTCAGTGGAGGGAATACGTCTAAAACCATCTCACTTCCAACAACCTATCTTCAGATGAGGCTGAGCTGAAATCATCTACACTGGGAACACACTCCTCAGCCTCTCTGGGAATGTCTATTTAGGAGTCCCCCAGGTGAATGGAGTAACATCTTGTACGAGCTGTACCATCGGCGCCATAGCTTGGTCCACATTGCTGGCAGTAAGTCGGATTTGTTTCTATAAGGGTTTGTTTTTAGTTTGGGACTTTGCTAAAGGTTCCTTTGTTCAGGCAGAATTTCTATAGATACTAGAATTTCACAAAAAGGGTAGAGTGTCCTCCCAAGTTTGGAAATGACATCCTGCCCCAAGAGGAGTTCAAGTATCTACGTCTTGTTCATGAGTGAGGGATGGATGGAATACAAGATTAACAAGTGGATTGATGTTGTATCTGTCCAGTGCTGTGGACTCTGCATTGGTCTGTTGACTTAACTGCTGACTGCTAAGCCAAAAGGCACAGCTCTCAAAATGCTGATCGAACTACGTTCCAACCCTCACCTATGGTCATGAGCTGTGAGTGACTGAAAGAGATAGATTGTGAATACAAGTGGTTGAAATGAGTTTCCTCTGCAGGGTGGTTGGGTTCTTCCTTAGAGATAGGGTGAGAAGTTTGGTCATCCAGCATTGGTTCAAAGTAAAGCTTCTCTGCAGCGACAGAAGCCAGATGAGGTAGTTTAGGAATCTGAGCTGTTCCTCAGTCTGGGAGGAGACCCCAGAGAAGACTCAGGACAGGCTGGAGGGATTATGTCTCAGCTGGACTTGGATTGCTTTGAGTTCCCACCAGATGGAGTGGGTTGATGCGTTTGGGTGCTTGCTGGATGGCTGGCTGGCTGGATGGATGGATGGATGGATGTAGAGTGGGTTATCTTTATAAAGCTATAATACATTCACGTGAGAATGGTCTGAACCAAATCATACTTGTTTATCCATCCATCCATCCATTTTCTTCCGCTTATCCGAGGTCGGGTCGCGGGGGCAGCAGTCTAAGGAGGGAAGCCCAGACTTCCCTCTCCCCAGCCACATTCA
>JBAMHV010000006.1:12449102-12468047 GCA_037177535.1 Pseudomugil gertrudae | reverse complement strand
GCTCCTCCTCAATCTGAGGTTCGACTATTCGACGGACCCTCCTCTCCAGTACCCCCGAATAGACTTTCCCAGGGAGGAACTTGTTCATACTTGTTTATTCCAATGCAAAGTCACAGCTCTTCCAGCAGCTACAGGGCAAGAGGCAGGGTAAACACAAGGTTACCAGTCATTTTTCCTCATTTGCCCTTTTTATGCCTTCCTACATTCATTTGAGCTTAGTAGTTTTGGATTAGTGTTGGTGTTAATGTTGGTGACCCAGAGACACACAACCAAAGATAAGAAAAACAAATGTTAATTTGTCACATTTTGCAAATAATTACTTATTTAATCACTCCATCTATCAATCTGTGATTCACAAATTTATGTTATGTTTTCCAAATCACAGGAAATAACTTGAGCTTTAAGAAGATAGAATGACATCAGGAGAGGAAGGGACAGAAGAAAAAGGAGAGAGAGAGAGAGTGCGAGAGAGAGAGGAGAGTGAGGGGGCGTTAGGGGAAGACAAGCACTTGTGGGGGTCCCAGCTTTTAAATAATTCAAAGAGAGACTCACAGCACTCAGTGCAGAGGAGGAGCACTGTCAGGTCAGCTCATTCACTGCAGAGAAGAGGTAGAGCTGAGGACTGTACAGAGAGAGGAAGGTGTGAGGGGAAAACATGATGGGAGGAGTTTTAATGTGTGTGCATGCATGATGCGTGTGTGCTTCTGCTTTGAGTGCATTTATGCATGAGTGTGTATTATGTGCTAGCTTGCGTACACTCCTTTGTGTATGTCAGTAATGAAAATAGACAAAATGAAGGAGAAACAGGTCGCTTCCTCCTGGAGCTTTTCTTAGTTACCACGGCAACTGCCTCCTCCCTCCATCATTGCCTGGGTTTACTTTGTTTATGCGTCCCCCTATTCTTCCCTCCTTCCCGCCCACGCCGTTGACTCCCCTCCTGTCTTCATTCCTGCTTTTTTTTTGTCTTGCACCCCTCTTCACTAAACATATTTCCTTCTCAATACAGTTCTTTCTTTTATTATGTGTCATGAGTCTCCCACAAGAATCTCATTCTCTACCTGGCCCACAGATTTTCTCACACGGCTTCCGTTGAATCCCTGACATTTTCTTTTCCATCATATCTCCATGTGGGTCCTGCAGGGTTGACTTTGTGATTATGGATTAGAGGTCATGTAAGTGACCATATGTGGAGGAGAGAAAAAGACAATTAAATCATACAATTGATGAGTGACAGATAGGGAAAGATAAGCACCACTTAAAATGACTCCTCCAGCATTAGAAGCTGATTGTTTATTTCTTAGACTATTACATTCTTGGAAAGAAAAGACTGATGGGTGCTTTGGTGGTCAGACTCCAACACAAACTGTGCATTTAATGTCTGCCTTTGTGATTTCCTTTGGGTCGCTTAATAAAAATACATTTTAGAGAATGAAGTACCACAAATATTTGTCTTTGTGTTAACTATAGGGGACCGGGTTGAAATACATCACCCATTTGGACAAAATAATAAAGGACAAAGGACAAATAGGACATCGTATATTGTCTAATGCTTCATGATATAAGGAGATTGAGTGAGTTTGTACGGGAAAGCCACTGGCATGCTTGCTGAATTGAAGCCTCAGAGGTACATCCTCCCCTCCCTACTCCTCCGCGCGCGCCCCGCCCCCGCCGCTCCGGCGCGTCGCATCCGCGTTTAACGCAAACCGCCAGAATCACCGCACGACCCAGAGCGGAGCTCACCTGGCTTATTTGTTTCTTTCATCGGGCGTGGAAGAATAGCTCTGGAGCGACGGAGAAGACTGACGTCACCATGCCAGGTAGAGAGTGAAGGGAGGTTTGGGTCGTGAGGAGTAACACTGCGGGTGCGCTTGGAGTGGCCTCTCCATCCCGGTGGACACCTTTCCGGGCTCGGACGCACGTATGATGATGGACGGCTGGCCGTCCTTGCTGCTGGTGGCTTTGCTCGCCATTGCAGGAGGTGAGTACTCTGCCCATCCAGCTGACTCTATCGATCCGCTTTTCTGCGCATCATCACCAGGTAGACCCCCAAAGCTCCGCGCGTCTGTGCATTTAGGAAATCTGGATGTTAAAAGTAGCGAGGGAGTGAGTGTGAAAACAAACGGAGTGGTTAGATGCTGAGGGGAGGCAGAGGTGAAGAAGATGACTCTTTCATTGCTGTGTCACCATCTTTCCTATAAAAGCAGCGCGACGGAATGATGTAGAGAAGTATCACCATATCGTGCAATGTAGAAACACAGGCGACTGATTTGCATTGTGGATAAAGGATATTGTAAAGGGGATCCTAATATATAAATATAACCTGCGATTGGCCATATAGTATGTTATCACGGGTTAATTCATCTAAGTGTGCCTGTTAATTTTAGACTTTTGATGATTAAATTATAATTTAACACTGACACTACACAACTTGCAGCTGAGCACAAATGAGGTGCTTGTATTATCTAATATTCAAGGTAGGTTAGCACGCAATTCCACTTTTCCAAAATGCTTTTTGGATTCCTGGTCTGTAAAACAATAACCTTCCTCTGAAAAATATCCATCCATCCATTTTCAACCGCTTGTTCCCAGAGCGGGGTCGCGGGGGGGCTGGAGCCAATCCCAGCTGCCTACGGGCGAAAGGCGGGGTACACCCTGGACAGGTTGCCAGTCCATCCAGGACTGAAAAATAAAGAAAATAAAATGGGCTCATTTGTGGCCTCAGTCATAGTTTTGTCTAAATGTTAGAGACGGGAAGGAATTAATGAATTACATTGTCACTCACTTCTCTCTGGCTGTGTCTCTGTCATTAACACTGAGGTCTTGCATTGAGTAGGCAGGTTAATGAGAGACATGTTGAGCTAAAACAACTTCCACTTCCTGTCATCAGAGGACGATTTATATATCATCCAGCAACACAGGAAAGTCTGTCTGTCTGTCTCTGTGTAACAGCTTTTATGGAGGACATGCATTGAGTAGATATGCTTATTTATGACATAGTGATTGGAGCCCATTTGGAGCTATAAGTGTATGCTATTTGGCTCTTCATCTTACTCCTTTGAGTTGGCTCTGATTTTGTGCTGCCTACTCAGATGGTTAGCTCCCAAACATCAGCTGATTGGCTATGTCTTTCAATTAATCCCTGTAGTGACTGAGCAGAGGCCAGCTCAGAGCCTTGAAGCACAAAGATTGCTTGTCACTGCATTTGTGGCAGCTCACATAACTGCACACCTCCAACCACAATCGCACACACACACGGCTGGCCATCTGCCTTTACCGACAACTGCTCATCATCGCCCATTCCCACATTCCCCTTCACTTCTCTATTGTACAACCAACAACAAAAGAGGGCTTCTCACCAAGTAGTTTATCACAATCCCTTAAAATACATTTGACTTGCTTAAATCCTAATACCAAATTAATTAGAAACCACATTTTAACATCAGCAAACATCAAACATTTACTGCTGCATAACATGGTTATGTTGGTTGGTAATGGATTCAAACAGAAGTATGTGGACAACATTATATGTTACTTTATAGAGCTTCATAAACACTGAACTAGCAATGAGTCATCTTAGCTTAAGGGACAAAAGCATCATCCTCTGAGACTATTAACTGTCCACACACAAGTGAACACAGACACATGTTTGAAGACATGCAGGGCGCGCATGATCAAACGCACATGCACAGACACATATTCATTTAATAATGCATTCTAAGTATCTCTCACAAGAAAGAAAGTAAAACACACAACTGTGAAATATGTGCTTAGAAAACAGTGTGTGGTTGGATTATTTCATGTCAGCACATAAGGAGGGTTATAGTGTATGTGCAAAGATGCTCAAGGACATTTCAGCACCTGTCTTAGATACTGCAGATGGGATGTGGCCATCCTGTGGTGTGAGGAGGATGCCTCTTGTCATTTCCCCAGCAGGGCATGCATAATAAACATGTCTGTGGTGCTGCATTGACCTGATGCAGAGGGTTCCTGTGTGGAGCAGAGTGTGCAATGGTCTTATCAGCCAATGCTTTTAAGAGTTCCCAAAATAGTTTTAATACAATATGTTTATCTTGAAGCATGCTATACTCATTGTTCTCTGCTTTGTGAATACACTTAATGAATATCGATCATTTCCTTTGTAGTTCTACATTACAGAGCAATCAGCTCAGTCACTTTTCTGCTTCGCTGTTCTGCCTAATGAACTTAGCTGTATTTTACTCCTACATATTCGACACACACTGTTGTCCGACTTTCAGCTCCCTTTTTGCCTCGTTATGCTCACTTATCTTTACCATTTTTGTCTTTCTGAACTGAATTTGAAAACACAGTCGGGGCAGATCAGCGGGTAGAGGCAGCATCTGTGATTAGGCATGCTCAGTAGATTCAATACAGAGGCCTGCATTGCTATGTGAGAATGTGTGATTCCATGTATAAAACTGTGTGCTCTCATGTGTGATTTGTACAAGATTGTGTGCGTGTTTGCATGTGAATTTGTGTGAATGAATGTGTAGCAGTAGTAGCACCACACAGTGTGGCCCTGGAGATTAAAAAAGCAGAGAGAGCGAGCATGGAGCTTTAATAGAAACTTAAGCAGTAAAAAAAAGGGGCAAACAAGAGAAACTTGGTGATTTAAGAGTTTTAATTTTGTTATCTTTAGCTTGTGTTGCTCTGATGTGTGCGTTTTTAAATAAAACCATGTCAACATAGAACTGACACGACAACTAAAACTGCATCGCCCTACCAGGCAGTTAAATAAAAACAGAGCACGCAGTAAGAAACGACAGAGAAAGAGGACAAATGTCCAAACTGTTATCCAGAATCAAATCTGGTGTTAGACCTCCTCTTCCTCTCCTCATGTATGCATCTTATCAGCTGGCTGCTGGTGTCAGAATATATTTGTTGCCACATGGTAGCACACAATAACAGCTGCCATCAGCGGCATAACAGTTCAAGTGATGTATTTTATTGCAATCCCTGAAATAGGCACTGCCATTAGAAAGCCGTGCAATATCATGCAGCAGCTAAGCATCCATCACAGATCCACCATAGTCTTGCACTATGCATATTCAGCATGCTAAACAAGTGTTTTAAATCACTGAGTCTTAAAATGATGTTTCCCAGCTGCAGATATGTCACTAAACTGAGCATATCCACCTTGTGTTTCTCCTGATGTTAGTTCAACACTAGTTAAAAGACTTTCCATAGTGCCCATCACCTTATCTTCTCAGGATGAAGAGTGGATGAATGTGTAGTATTAGAAGAAGTGCAGAATACACTCTGAGTGGTCAATATTACTGGAAAATCTTATATAGACACTTTTTTTTACCTCATGAATGCTGTTCATTTAATATATGTCTCTTCTATACCCTGGAGATGCACCTGAGGTGCCTACCTCTCATATGATCTGCACGTGCAATGCACCTGATTCAGTCACATGTATATTAAATAGACTAAAAAAAGTATTTTTTAAAAATGCAGCAGAAATTCACAATGACATTAATATAGTTTACCAGATGTTTTACAGATCGATCAGTTTATTCATTATGTCCAGTGATCATATACATTTTAGGAGAACTGAAGTTTATGTTTGCATTTGTAAACAACATAAGAAACCATAATATGCTGTATTCTTCTTAGATATCATGTTGCAATTCAGGTAGGGTTTTCCGTGTGTGTTGTTGTATTAGGGTTGATTTGGGATTTGTGTTTCTGCAAACTTTTTGCAAAATTCTCTTCAAAGATTTGCTTAATTGATTAGTTTTGGTAATAGTTTAGTAATATGCCAGTTTTTTTGGGAAGATCATTAACGACAAGGTGAAAGAAGGTGCATAATGCATGTTACTTGAGGTATTTTATAAGCATTCATGACACAAACTTGACTGGCTGTTCTAATGTGGAGTTTGGTAAGACAATAAAGCCTCTGCCTCCAGTTAGTCCACTGTAGGATAGCTTTATTTTCTGAGTGCTGTGATATTGCGGCTAGATAGTGAATCAATATTAATATCTCCGTTCCATGGCCTCTACAGAGGCAATTGGGTGTTGCCATTAGATCAATGGATTTCTCCTTTATTGATTTCAGAATATTTCAGCAAAAAAGGTGCCAGCTACAACTAAAAAGCCTCTTTTACAGTACACAGAAAGAAGAACAAAAAACCACCTTTCTCCTCCTTAAACCTTTTCCCATTTGAAGGAGCTGCATAAGTACAGATCATCGCTGTAATACTCTTAGCAGGATAATTCAATTTAGCTCTCACTTTGCCCTCATTTTCTGCACATTTGTCTTTACAAGGTTAAGAACACTGTGGAACATACAACAGAATAGCCCAAAGGGCACAAGCAGGAACATTTTATGAATTTTATGTAATCAAACAAGCAAAAACATTTAAGGCCTATAAACACTCTAAATGCAGCAGCCACCATCTTGCCTGTTCTGGTGCTGTGTCACCGAGGTGTGTATCTGTGTTTGCATCTGCGTGGTGTGTCACTTCCTTTGCTCCAGGGTCTAATGGGGAGCAATGCTGAAAAATTCATAGTGTCACATTAAGTTTGAGCATGAGCAACATTACAACTTCTCAGGTCAGCTTTGGCTTCAGCGTTGTTCATACAGATGGAGACACAGCGAGCACACACTCTGCTTTCTGGCGTTAATGAGTGCTGCAGATGAGAGGTCAAGTTAACATGTTGGATCAGGTCAGTGTCTGTGGGAAATTTTGCACTCTTGTTTTGTCAGACTAAAGCCATCTAGTTGGCTCCATGATTTGTCTCTAATATATTTTTTAAAAAATCCTTTCTAAAGGACACAAGTACTCAACTGTAGATAATTAAAATAAAGAGTAAATTGAATAAGAAAAACGGTACAATGCTGTTGAGGCAAAAATAATAATAATAATAAAATAAAAAAACAATAATAATAAATCACATGAGGTGCATGATGTAAAATTTTTACATTAACGTGAAAGTCTTTTGCCATTCAAAGTCATGCATCAGTTTATGACGATCACCAATGAGGTGATGATTGTAGAACTCTATGTACCCGGTATGAGTACATGGATGAAGCTCGAGTGGAAAAATGCCCTGTACAGAGGAGTTGACAGAGGAGTGCAGGATGCATGGCTGGTTCACTTAGGGCACATTTACACCAGACGTTGAATTCTTGTCCTTTGCTGGAAAGTCTGCTGCATCGAGGGTATTGTGAATGCCCAAACGTATTCTGAATTGGATCAAAGAGTAAGTTCGTCCACTTCTTTTCTTATCAGGTTTCAGTCCATTTCAAGAAGATAACAAAACAAAGTGCATTTTGGGTTCAGGGAACGGCATCACAGCTAAACACAAAAAAACATACATACGTGTAGGATGATAGACAGCTCTAGATGGGAGAAATAGCTCATGGGAAGATGTGGAGGAATTTGATCAAAGTTCTGACAGAAATGTGGTCAACCCAGGCCTCTTGGATCTGATGCATGTCGTACCCCTCAACTGAACCGAGAACAAGTCCAGTGGACTATCCTGACATGAATGTACCCTTACTCTGAGTCCATCGATGGATCTCAGATCTTTGTAGCCAGCTCTCTCTGCAGGCTCCGAAACAAATGAGTAAACCTGGACTTGGCAAAGATGAGCACCATTACATCAATTACACATGCCTCAGAAAGGGCTGAAAGGAAAGTCAACTGGTTAAATGCTGGAACGTTGCAAGCTGCGGATCATTGATCACCTCTGGTCAGGTCTCTTGGGAGAGGGTGTATAATGGTATAACAGACTAAAAAAAAAAAAAAAGTGACCAAAGATTACATCCGTAACCATGCAGGAAATAGTTGTGAAGTTATGGAGCTATGTTAGCACATCACCATGACATCATGTGAATTTATAGTGTACGAAAATACACTGGATCAGTGAGTGAGTGATCACAGTTCACTGTTCACTCAGAGTTTGTGATATCTCTTTTTTTCATCTCTGGTTTGTATTTCACTGATGGATGTTTGAGTACTCCTTTTCAAGAAGTTGGTTTTACTGATATTTGAAAAGCTTGGACTGCAATCCTCTTTTTGCTGCATTAAAATGCAAATGCAAGGCTTCCGGATTCTTCATGGAAGTAAAATGTAATGAATAATGCACGCTTAATCTGACACATTTCTTCAAAACTGGGTTTACAAATGCATCTGGTTTGATATGATTTTAAACTAACAACTTGTTGTTACAACTCTTACATATAGAAGTACACTAAAATGTAAATCTGTTCAGCTCCATCATTGTTTAAGTGAAGTGTATTGGCTTTCTGTCTCATTCAGTAGTGTTATTGCCTTGTGTGTCTGGGAATAATATACATTACTCATATGGTTTGACTCAGACAGTAAAGCTTATTTTATTATTATTTCCCGCATGGATATAAGCACACAAAAAGATGCACATACCGTTGTAAAAAATACAGCTTGGCTCATGCACACAACTGAGTCCTGCACATGTGTGCGGCTGGATGTGGATTGATGATGTTGGATCAGTGAGAGAAGCAGCAATAAATGGACGGTAGCTGTCAGCAGCAGGAAGATGAAGATAACATAAGGGAGGGGAGGCTGGGAGGAAGCGAGGCAGATAATCAGGACGGTGAGTAGAAGCTAGGGGGACTGAATGATTGAATGTGGAGAAAGGGGGAAGAAGAGCGCAGGATTTTAAAATGATGGAGTGATCAGCTGCACAACGAGTTAGTGGGGAACGAATTGTCCTGGTTGATCCATAGACAGAGGCTATCATTTCTGATAACACAGGACAGGGCAAGAGCAAGAGGGGGGAGGAAGTTGGAGCATAAGGAGGGCATGAAAAATGTCGGAAAAGTTGGAAATGCAACCAAATGGAGAAGACAAAGAGTTGTGTGTCTCTTTCATGTGAATTTGACATATTTTGCATTGACCTGTAGACATGCAACCTTTTCTCTTAACTTTGTGCAGATTGTACTTTTCATCGCTGCTGTTATTGTAATTGCTGATTAATTCCCAGTATGGGTTGCTTGGTGTTTTTTGTGGAATAATTGGCTTGCAAGCAGGTTATCAATCATCAGTAACAGCAGAGATTGTGTGAAGTTAAGCTTGGGTAACTCTTTTTTTTGTCACATTTGCCATACAAAAGATTTTCTCTTGGAAAATCTACCTCTCAGGCCAGTTTCCCATCCGGATGTCAGATGTCATGCTTTTTGGCTTTTCCTGTACCTCCAACAGCATCATTGTTTTCTATTTAAAAAACTTAAAAAGTTAGGGTTTCTTTTCTTCCACAGGAAACACTTCTCCTTAAGGGTCTGAAAAATCTCATTTGTACTCCAATCCACCCTCCTTCCCACTTGTCTACATAACCATGTAACTGATCTGCATAATGTCTGCCTAGTGGCTGTTGACATGGCTAAGACAAAAGATTTGTTCAAGTGCGCCTTCAACTGCCTGCGGCAGTGTGGCCGACTTGAAAAGTGGAATATAAAAAGAGTTCTGTTAAAGTGGACCAGCTAAAGTAACTTTTTCTTCTTCTTTTTTTTAAAAATTTGCTCACTTTTAGTCTTAATAGTGTTACTAATCCACATATTTCCCTTTTTACTTTCTGCATTGGTGGTCTTCATTTGAAATGAATAAGGATAGAGAGAGAAACAGAGGAGAGAAGGTGATAACATGCAGCAACAGCCCAAAACCTGGGACTAAACCAAGGCCAACTGGATCATATATGTCCATCAACAGATCTTTGTGACATTAAACACCCTCGTGCACATGTTTAAATCTATATGTTATTGCATAGATAGTTAGAGAGGCTTGTGTGTCATGTGTTGGGAATCCTATCATATAAATGCTTGGCCTACAGAAACACCTGCCGGCGAACATGTTCTCACCTCACTATTTACCACCATAAATTGTGATACAGCTACACTTGACAGATGGGTTCACATAGAAATCACACATAATCTGATGGTTTCAGTGTGTCATTTGGTATTGTAAATTGTAACTACAGAGGAAGACAGATGTGAAGAGCTAGCATTACATATTTTTAATGATATGCATCTTAGTGAGGCTTTTGGCTAATTGGGGCATATTTGCGTTGTCATGAGGTGACTCCCATCCACTGCACCTGAGAAGAGCATTTACAATGACTTTTACTGACTGCAGCTACCTTACTGCAGAGAGGATTTAATAATGTGGCATGTCGTGTTAATGTCCTCTGTCGCTGCAGAAAGCCGGACAAAACTTCTGTCCAACATGCATGTGTCAAGACCATGATGCATCAGTAGTAAATTGAGAAAAACACACTTGATTATTGTTTCCTGCACTGTTAATAGTTATTAAAAGACCATGTGTGAATTTGCCAAATTCCTAGCAAGCATCCTGCTTTTATCTTCAAGGACAAAGTGAGAGAGAATCATGAGAGAACATAAAGTGAACAGATGCCATAGACAGGGAATGAAAGGCAGCAGAGAAGCAGGTAGGAATGAGGTGCATGATGGTTGTTTTTTCTTCTATGCATCATGTCTCTCACAAGGATGAAAAACATTTCCTTATGTGTGTGTGTGTGTGTTGTGACAGCTCTGCTTAAAATCCACTGCTCACGAATACAACTACAGTCTGCTGCAGACAGAGGGGATGGTGGGCAGGATAGAGGAGAGAGAGATGGAGTTAAAATAACCCAAAGCTAGAGGAGAGTGGTAGTTGAGGAGTTGTGCAAAACAGTAGAGGAAAATTGATGGAGGCAGAGCAGAGGCACTAATGTTCAATATCTTACAGTCACATTCAGACTGTTTGACTCATTCTTATGATGTCAGAGTCTGTGAGAAGTCTGTATCGAGCCATGCCGAGGTTCTCCAGCCAGCAATGATGAGTAATACCGTGGTTAAAGCTTTGCTTTCTCAATGCACATGGATAGCCACACGGCTCAAAAAGCTGGCAGTGAAAAAAGAGGCCAAACAGAGAACCTCAGCAGCACCACCGATTTTCTGCTCTGTATGATTGCTATATATTTTCAGTATGATAACTGTCCTCATGATGCCAGGAGAAATGCAGATGAGTGCAGCTTTCTTTGTTTCCTGACAGAGGCGCATGGTGATGATAGTGTGCTCTCATTGCAGGCAGCTTTGGAGCAGACACAGAGGAGCGGTTGGTGGAACATCTTCTAAATCCAGCACATTACAACAAACTGATCCGCCCTGCCACAAATGGGTCTGAGCTGGTTACTGTGCAGCTGATGGTGTCGTTAGCCCAACTCATCAGTGTGGTGAGTGTGTGTCTTGATCCGAGTCATGATTTATGATGATACTCATCTTTTTACTTGCAATGCAGTTACACATATAAAATTAATTTTTATTAAATTAAAGTACTAATTTACAAAAAAATAAAAATGGCAAAGAAAAGTGACTGAATTTGATCAGACTGCTTATGATTTAGCTGTTTTGTTTGCAGTGATTGTTAGTTATTGACAATATATATCTTATAGTTTTTATTTTTCATTTTTATTGACAACATTGACAGAACATGTACATATTATTTATCAAACTCTTCAGCTAAGTCACCACTGACAAAAATAACAAAATATAAGAACTGTCATGTATAGTTTTCCAAATATATTTGTTTGTTTGGCACAACTAATAAATGTGACACCATCAAACTGTTTAGTTATTTGCAGCATAAGTATATTGATAGTTGTTGATATTGTTATCGGCAATAAAGAATTGGGCAAAATTGGTATATTGGATAAATTTAAATAAACCCAGCAATCAGTTTGAACAAGAAAGTTTAGGCTCTTGTAAAACAGACATCCCAAACAGAGGGGAGATGAGAGACTAAAGAAAAAAACCAGTAGAAAAGCTGTAACAATATAATTTTTATGTGACTATTTTCTTTTGCAGCATGAAAGGGAGCAGGTGATGACCACAAATGTCTGGCTAACACAGGTGAGACACTTACACTCGTCTCAGCAGCATTAAAAAAAATGTGTTACTCAGAAAAAGAAAAAAAAACATAAAGATAAATTCATGCGGTTTGTACAGGGAGTTAACATTTGATTTGGGATGTTTATTTTTGAGACTCCAGCTTCACAGTGAATCAAAAACCATAAAAAGGGACTTGGATGGCATTCAGAAATGTGACTTTGGCACACAAGCTGATAAAAAATCCTCTACAGTACATCATAGTGCTTGATAATTTATATTATACTGTCAAATTTCACAGTGTCATCATACCAGCAGAGCATGATGTATGTGTGGGGCCACTGAAAGCTGCATCGCCTTGCTCCATATGTTTCACTGCTTCTGTGGGTCACACCGTAATCCTGCTTCTACGTATATGGAGCAAGGTTACGGCGGACAACTGATAGGCCTCGTAAGGGGAAAGACAGAGGAACATTGAACAATACACATCTTTAAATTGACATGTTTTCAGCTGTGCTTCTCATTGATTTTGTGATGCGAGTTACTGTATATTATCCTTAGTTACCCTCTCATGACTGTGTAGCTGTGTGACAGAGCTTTGACATTATATTAGAGAATTATAAGTGGAGAGTGTGTCCACCTCACATATTCTCGGACCATGCATACACATGTTTTTATTGCAACATAAAGTAGAAATGAAGTGAAACAGAGACCTAGGTCATATAATTAGTCATAAAACAAATGACACTATTTCACACTGCCTGCACTGTGTTGTAGTGATTTAGATTTTATCACATTTTAAAAATATACTCATATTTATAGTAATTGTGGATGCTGTAAATACAGAAACTACAGCTCTGTTTAATGTGTAATGTCTCTGGAAAACCTCTTTAACAAGACTTGACAAAGAAAGCCAGTCCTTAAAAACACAAGAAAGTCACATAGGCTTCTGTACAATAAAGCAAAAGATAAAAACAGCAATCATACCATGATCCATCTGTACATCTGTCTCACTTATAGCCAAGACTGTATGCTGTAAAGGCTTTTTTCCCCAGCTGCAGATAAAACATCATACTCAGGAAGTCTAATGTGATATGCTTGCAGATTATTCTAAAAGTTTTTCATTTTATGGAAAACCCCATCCATGTTCTGAAGCCTGGGAACCATGATATTGTCACAATAATGTTCATATACGTCTCATACTTTAAGAAGTCAATATCAAGTTTTGTCTTTTTTTAGTTTATGCATTTGCTAGTTTTTCCAGTTACATCAAGCTTCAAAACAACATTCTGACAGAAAAAAATGTCACAAACCTGAACAGAACAGTCTGCATTTCAACTATAACTTACATATTTGTGAAGAGATAAAATAATAAAAATGATTCCAGTATCCAAACATTTTCTAACCTAGCTGTAGGTAATCATATTTATAAAGATAGAAACATGCCAACCCACATAAACATCTGCAGGCAAGTTGGATTACATGTAGATCCACAGATGAAACGTAAGAAAACATTCTGCATTACATAAATTATCTTGACAGGTTTGGATTCATGTATATGATTACACTGCTTTATCACATGCATGCAGTTGCACCACAGTAAGTTAGGATGCATGACCTGCATCAGAGCGTGGAATAACCATCAGTGCTTTTATGTATTACTTGCTGTGTTAAAGTCAGGAAGCCAAGGACAGCTATCCTCAGCCAGGAAAAACTGTAATGATCACAATGCATCACAGCAGCTGCAGACAACTTCTGCAAACACAGAACAACTGAACGTTACATGTCACTAACTCTGTGTGAACAGCTGACCTTGCTACACAGAAAACAAGATCCTGTTAGTCTTTTACACAAGGTTACACAGTTGACATGTTTGCTGATGTGTGTACACACACACACACACATTTACTTACCGTACATGGAATCTACATGATCCTAGTTGCCCTTTTAATCATGCTGGTTGGTTTGCGTAAGGGTGTGTTTAAAAGACTTCTTGGGGTCAGGACTGACATGAGTGTTGCTCTAGCTCTGTCTTTGGCTTGTTAAAAGTGTGAGGAAGGCACAGAGAGGACAGCGTGTTCTCCGGGCTTGTGCGCATTTCGATGTGTCATGTTGACCTCTAACTCACATACAGACTAAAAGAAGGACAGGCAAACCTTCTCCTCTCCTCTCAAAGATATCTTCTTGCTGCTGCATGATTAGAAAAAGTGTGACTAAGCATGCTTTTTTCAATGGCCTGCAGGAGTGGCAGGACTATCGTCTGACTTGGGTCCCTGAGGAGTTTGATGGAATGTTGAAGGTCAGACTGCCCTCAAAACACATCTGGCTGCCTGACGTGGTCCTCTACAACAAGTGAGTCACTCTCACTCTTCTGTTCCTACTTTGTTTAGAAAGCTCATGCAAGACACAAACAAGACTAATCAATACACACAAGCTAAATAAGATGCTCAATGAAGAAATATACAAACCAGATATGCAGCTGACAGTTCTTTCAAGTCAAATGCTTGACGAGCAAATCCATCTGCTCAGTCACATAAAATGAGAGCATCAATTAAATAGCAGTTTTCCCAGTGCAATACATTTATGCCTCACACATGACTGCATGCGTCCACTGTAATATACTTATAATGCTAATGCTAATGCTGTACCTCCACATCACGAGACACTTCCAAGACTGTGTCATTCTCTAAAGCACCCTCAGACAGAGGCAGGCAGGATGGGTCTAAACAATAAGAAGCAGGTACGCTCTGCTTTTTTCTAAGACTTTGCAAATTAGGACTTAAGTCAAAAATGTTCCATGTCCGGTTAAAACTGTCTTAATCTTTTGCCGTAATATTCAGATCTATGTCAGTGTCATTATTTATTCAGCAATGAGTCAATGTGTTAGCCAGGTGTGATAATAAAATGTCCTTTACTGTCAATTGGGTATTACAATGGCAATAATCTTAGAGATATTTTTAAACAATTCAGAGTCCATCATTCTAAAGTAACAACAATTATTAACAAGAAAAACCAAAGGTCAGAGTGTAGTGTTCACAGAAACATCAGAAACAATAAGCTATATCTCAGACTGTACAGGCCATAGTTATCTTGTTAGATGTAAAGTTTATGACAGTACAGCTAGATAACATACTGAATAAATATGGTTTGTTTAGAAGGTTATCCAGAAGCAGGTCTATTCTCATGAGAATAAGCTAATTTATGGGCCATATGAATTGATGCCATTTCCATGTTTCAAATGGAAATGGATGGTACAGTCCTGCTGTTGATGCTCATTTGTTTATACTCATCAAATGAGTAGCATTTGCAAATAGCATGAGGGGACTAAGCACAATCTAGAGATTCACCAAAAATGTCTGTTTAAAAAAACAACTGTGAATTGTTGCGTAATTTAAGTAAGAGGACAGTTTGCTGAGATTCACTTTTTTAATGATATTTTAACTGACCAAATATAGAGAAAAAGGAATGAGAGCTTAGTTTTGGTCTTCTCATTGCCTTCAGAAGATCCAATTGATGCTACTTCTTGTTGTGCACGTGACTTGTGGAATGTTCCAGATGAACCAGGGTAATGTGTTAGGGTAACAGGACTGAGTGAAAACCCAGGGACAGGACTAAAATGTGCATTTTTACCAAAAACATACTCATTGTTGTTAAGGAAAACATACTTGTAAAGAATAGATGAAACATTTAAATACTCAGAAATCAAATAGATTTAGGATTCTAATAATTATATTTTATTTAATATTATAGAATGAGGGGCAGATGAAAGGTGCAGTGTTTAGGTGTTCGTGTTTATCTGGGGTTAATCAATTCATTTTCATGTGAATTTATACATAAAATTTCTTAGGGACAGAAATGGCACCCGTTCGCTGGAATGGCATTTATCTTGGTTTTGGGTTTTCATTATGGCCATGCTCCAGCATATCTGTCTCAAATTTAATGGATCCAATAGCCTATGAAGTTCTGGACAATAACCTTAGTTTGAGTCAAGTACGTTGGAGCAGTGACATATTGAAAATCTGCCGGACTGCTGCTCTCATATGACAAAATTAGATAGCTCTGCTGTAAACAAGGTAGCACAACTTAGGCTTGCAAATGTTACCATGTCAGATGTCTACCTCCTGACCGTAGGACTGAGATTCCTGCTTCACAGTGAATTTATCCTGTTTCTGGTTACTAGCTCTCATTCATTTCAGTTTGAGGTGAAGAACAAAAGTAAGGGCGCACTGAAAATGCTGCAACACAAACACAATAATGTTGTGATGATTATTTAGGCTTGTTTTGTAGCCTCAAGCTCTGGTTACCAAGCCCCTTAAAATCTATAAAAACACGTGTACAGCAGAAATGCTTTGAAAAAATAGAATCGAGGTTTTGCCACAGTTAAGTGAAGAGTCAGACCTTAACTAGACTTTCTGTGGGGAGAGCTGTTTATTAATAAATAACCATAAAGCTCAATGAACTGGAGCAAAATCGGAACGAAAAATGAGCCAAAAAAATCCTCCACAAAGATCTGTGAGTTGGAATAATGTGTAGGATTTGTTGAACCATGGCATACTGTAAGCATACTGTGTTGTTCGTCTGAGATTGTATATGTCTAATTTCATAACACAGTAAGAACATATGATTTTCTACTTTTCTTTGACTGCTCTGATGAATAAAGCCTTAGAAATGATAGAAGCTTTAGCTTATATTTACATTTGACTGATGGTACCATGTGTGTATAGTTAATCAACAATGATGCCAATAAATGTCCTTGGCTTGCTCTCAGAGTGTGCTGGACCCTGTGGCTTATATAAAGCATGGTCACAGAGTGTACAGAGTGGTAAAGAAAAGAATATCCGTAGTAATCCAAACTGATGTTCAGCATAGCAGAGTAAGCTGCACTTGTATGGCACAAAAGTCTTCACACATTAAGCCTGAATAGCATGTTTTGTTTGTTAGCATTTGCCTGTATGTCTGAGGGAGCTAAAGATGTCAACCACTTGACTCGATGTAATGGCAACTTAGCATCCACATACAGAATGCTAATCAGCTCATCTGAGTACAGTGATCTGTGTGGTGAGGTCTCCTCTTCCCCGGCTTCAGTCCCTAGTTTAGTAAAGATTAAAAGATCACTGACCCACCAAACTCTGGATGAAATGATCCTGCTAATCCTGCGTACCAGGTCGGCTTGCCATCCTCCAAGTCTCAGTCACTGTCAGTCAGAAGGATTAGCTTAAATCAGTATCCAAGCTGGTGTTTTGAAGTTTTGATTATTTCATTAAATCTAAAAGCAAGATTATGTTTTGTAGAAAACACTTGAAAGGATGAGTCAGAAATGATTAATCATCCTCATGGGTATTTTACATATTACAGCATTATTATTAGACAACATGTAGCTTGCTATTATGTCAAAATATTAAGTTAAAGGGAAATTCCATCTCCAGCTTTGCTGTCTTCTGACCAACAAATCTTAACTTGAGCTGATCAATACATCCCAGCTTGACCTATGAGATGTGTTTCATGTCTAAACTGTCCCCTTCCCCTGTTCCTTATATTTATTCAAGCAGGTATGCATGATTTAATTGAGCTGTGAGATCTCATTGTTTCACCTCAGCCTCCATGTTTCCCCTTGCTTTAATGAAAATATCATTCATAAAAAAACGAGAATCACCGTTTTGCTGTTCATGTTTTGACCCGTCATCGAGCTTAAAACACATTAAATCATCTCACGTGTGTCTGACTTGTCTCATAAATATCTTAATTAATATATTTTCTTGTCTTTGCTCGTTCCCATTCATCTCTTTTAGCGCTGATGGGGTGTATGAAGTGTCCTTCTACTCCAATGCAGTAGTGTCCTACGATGGCAGCATCTTCTGGTTGCCACCAGCCATCTATAAATCAGCCTGTAAGATCGAGGTCAAGCACTTCCCGTTTGACCAACAGAACTGCACGCTGCGCTTTCGTTCCTGGACGTATGACCGCACTGAGATCGATCTAGTGCTTCGCACCGATGTGGCCAGTATGGATGACTTCACGCCCAGTGGAGAGTGGGACATCATCGCCCTGCCGGGCAGACGGAACGAGAACCCGGCTGACCCCACCTATGTGGACATTACGTATGACTTCATAATTCGTCGGAAGCCTCTTTTTTATACCATCAACCTCATCATCCCCTGTGTGCTCATCACATCGTTGGCTATTCTTGTCTTCTACCTGCCCTCCGACTGTGGAGAGAAGATGACACTCTGCATCTCGGTGCTCCTGGCTCTTACTGTGTTCCTGCTGCTGATCTCCAAGATTGTACCACCCACTTCGCTGGATGTTCCTCTGGTAGGGAAGTACCTCATGTTCACCATGGTTCTTGTCACTTTCTCTATCGTCACCAGTGTGTGTGTGCTCAACGTGCACCATCGTTCACCCACCACACACACTATGCCCCCTTGGGTTAAACTGGTGTTCCTCAACAAGCTTCCTGCCCTGCTCTTCATGCGGCAGCCAAGGAACAGCTGCGAGCGCCAGCGGTTACGTCAAAAAAGGAGGGCACAGGAGCAGAAGGAGGGTGGACGCAGTGGAGAGTCAGGGGCCCTGATGGTGGGGCTCGGGCTGGGTAATGCTGGAGGAAACGGAGGTGGAACCTCTACAGCTGTGTTTGGCAAGGACGACAGTGACCCTTGCACGTGCTATGTGAATCGCGCTTCTGTTAAACAGTTTGGAGGTGATTTGGGAGGTGCAGGAGGAGGCTCCATGGATGGGCTGAATAGGGCGAGGGAGGGCCGGGAAGGCAGCTCTGGCAATCTGCAGAGGGGAAAGCAAACAGCCGGTGGTCCTGCTTTGACTCAGACCCTGCTGGCTCAAGCCTGCCCAGGCTTTGAGGAGGCTGTGGAAGGAGTACGCTTCATCGCCAACCACATGAAGAGTGAAGATGATGATCAGAGCGTGAGTATTATATGATCACTTTCAACTATTTTCACAACATCTACTGCTCTTTAGCAGAGCCCGGTGCAACTTTTTTTCTTTTTTTTTTTTTTTTAACGTGTCTGTCCAGCATCTCAGCAGGCAGAACGAGGGTCTGGCTG
>JBAMHV010000006.1:12408410-12429621 GCA_037177535.1 Pseudomugil gertrudae | reverse complement strand
TTCGGTCAGTCCCTCTTTGACTCCACTCCCATTTCAGAAGCTCCTGGTCCAATTGTGGCAGCACTGCAGCAATACCACCAGTCTTCTACCTTAACCCGGGGGATTCTACTCATTCAGTGAGAGTTAGAGGAAGGCGTGTGATGAATTTTGTAGCTGGCACTTGTTCTGGAAATACTAGTTGGTCAGAATGTGCTGTTTGAGCCCCTGGAGTCAGGTTTGCCTGCTGGGCTCTTGGCCTCCCATGCCACTTACAGGTTGTCCAGCGTACAGTGCACATCCCAGTGGTTAATGTGGGAACAACAGAGGTTCTCCTCTATCCACGGACTGGGTTAGGAGTGTTGAATATGGCACCGGTTGTTAGCCTGCCGGCTGGCGTGGCTGAAGTTGAGTCAGTGACGGCAACAATTTCATAAACTGTGGCTGACTCTATGCCAGGTAAACCGGACACGTTGGATCTGTCTGTGCTACCAGAACAGGAACAAGCTAGTGCTAAATCCCTACTAGAAAAGTATCAGTCAGTGTTTTCAGCACATGACGGTGATTTGGGTTGCACTAGTCAGATGTATATGAATAATGAATACAATTGGGTTTTTAAACATTAGTTTTAACAAAGTTATTCTGAAAACTGTAATGGCAGATCACCCGCCCAGCAACAGAGCTGCAACTGCAACAACAAAAAAACTTAACTTAAACTAACTTGAATGTGTCTATTGTTTCTACCAATTCTCTACCAGAGAAGCATTATTAATTAATAAATAAACCTGTTTATATGAAATTAAAACTAAAGCTGCATTACAGCTGTTACGTAGTTGTTAATAAATCAACAAGAGACCTTATGAGCAGCAATACAGTTAACAATATTAAATTATGAAATTCTCTGGCACGGATGAGGAAGCAAGCTTAGGGGAAGAGAGCTTTTAGAGATGTCTTTGCCAAACACATTTTATACTAAAGCAAAACTGAGTGTTTTGAGAGCAAGCTGATGTGAAACTTGGGAGTGCCAGGCAAAGCGGACACAAGAGTCTGTACAAAGATGAGTGACATCCCAGTTGCCTTAGCAACAAGATAAACAGGATGTAGATCCCTTCATTTGTGTGTTGAAAGCAGAAAGTCAGGCTGATCAAACCAGCAGAATGTCAGTGTGCAAGTTAAAAAAAGGAACTAAAAAGCTGATTAATAAACCTATGGAAATCCCCATTATAGAGAGGGTAGGCCATTATAAAAGAACCTAACACACATTATTTAACTCCTCTGATTGCTGTTACTTCCATGGAAGATTGGTACTAATGAAAGGGCATGCCGTTGCAAAAGAAGCTCTAAAAGGTGAATAAAAAAAGGAGAGCTTTGTCCCATCTGCTTGGCAAATTATCTGATTCTCTTTTAATGAACATAAAATATTCATAAGAAATGCACATGGTGTTAATAGAAACACAATTTATGCTTAAACATAAATATTTAAGAAGTCCCATTTTAAAAGATCTTTTGTCTGAGACAGATATATTGATTAACTAATGTAACATACTCTGTTACTGAATAAGATGAAAAGGAAGATGTCTGTAAAGGAGTTTTAGTTTTCTGGAAATGGCAACTTTGAGCAAATTGACTTCTTTCCTTCTTCAGGGCTTTCCTCTTTTGAGCTGTTTATAGTCTCTCCTTGGCCAGTGGTAATGTTTATAAGTAACCCATTCTGTAGAATGACTTACCGTACAAGAGAGTGCATATGTGTGAGTATACATTTAATTAAAGATCACTAGGAAGACAAAGGTCCACTCCCACCCTCCCCAGTCACTATAGGTGTGACCCATGGCTCTGTCCCGGGGCCCCTTTTTTCATAGCCTCCCAATCTGCAATATTTTTCAAAATCCACCTCTACTACTTCACAGATGACATCCGGTTCTACCTTTCCAGAAAACCCAAGTCCAAGCTATCTGAAATCAAACCCTCATTCACCTCAAACTTCTGAAACTAAACAGTGAAAAGACTGAGCTCATCGTCTTTGGCACCAAGTCATCATTATTCATTCTTCCCATCTCCTCAGAGTAGTCTGGATGCCATCCTCAACAGTTTTTTTAATTCCCATATCAACATCAAGAAGTCAGCTTAGTTTTCACCTTCACTGTCCACACTGCCTCCATCCTTGTATTGTCACCTTTCGCATGGATTAATACAATTGGCTCCTCTTTGGTCTCCACCAGAAGTCCTTCCACAAGCTCCAACTGGTCTATAACTCTGCTGCCCATATCATAATAAGAACCCCATCATGCCAACACATCACCCCATATTACAGTAGCTTCACTGGCTCCCAGTTAGCCAGAAAAGGAACTAACTCTCATTCACATTTAAGGTCATCCATAACCTGACCCATTGTGTGACCTCCTCCAGATTGTTAATCCAGCTGCTCCCTCAGAACCCCCTCCTCTATCAACAAACCAAACCTGCCCATTTTAGCGTCATGGTAACCAAGCTTTCAGTCGTATTACCATCTGAAATTCTCAATCTTTACCGTCTTCCCATTTTCAAATCTAGACTCAAGATTCATGTTTAAAACTGCATATGCATTTTAAGCTACACTGTTCTCTATTTCTTTATGCCGACTATCTTGTTCTTTTTTACCTGTTTGGTTGTAAAGTGTCCTTGGGTTTCATGAAACACACCTTTAAATAAAACATATTCAAAGTGAAGCTGGTGGAAAGTCTTCCAATATCATAGCATAGCCCGCTGGAGTCGTTTTTCTATAGCAGACTGACAGTAACTGAGTCATCTGCATATTTAATAATGGATCTATTGTGGTCTCTGCAAGAGCACATATAAGGAACAATGTGATGACAGCACACAGCCTTGAGGTGAACCAGTGCATGTACACGTTCCATCAGAGACACCATTTACTTTATCGTGTCTAGTTAATGAAAAATATATTAATCAGCTTCTAATAAAAGGAATAGATATACAAAGAAATTTACAGTCCTTTGCCACTTACAGAGAAGCAGGATCAGATTTTTTTTCTACTGGGAATCAACGACCAGGTGTATTTTTGCCTAACCTGTATAATTGCATCTGTATTTAGTTGTGAGGATGCATGAAATTAAAACTTTTAGGTTTATGGATGCTAGCTCAATTATTGAGACAAAATCCCTAATGAGTTAAAAGAAGAGGAAAAAGTCAAGACATGTCAAGATTTTAATTTATTATCTTTAAAAACAGCAATACAAGCAAACATCCTAGCATTCAAAGTTCTCTATGCTACCACAAAAACACAATGCTGCAGGCTCTCCACCCAGCTACAGTTTATCTGTGTAAACAGAATATTTTGGCAAACATTTACATATTTGTACCAGCAAACCCAAGTCAACCTAAACAAATGTTACATTCATTGGCAAACAAGAACATCTTAGTGCACATCTTATGCGAATTCTGTACCAGTATAGAAATATACATGTCATTATTTATGCCCAACATATATTTTTCCATACAATAAAAGTCTCTATAAGTTAAATATATTTCAGTAAGTTATTAAACGTGTTTTTGATGGAAAATGTGCGATGAAAAAAAATTAAATCAGTGCAGATTTTTTACTCCTATGAAGCAGTCACTACATGTTCTCAGCAGTTCATGTTGAGATCATCTTTACGAAAAAATGTTTGTTAACCAAATGTTTATTAATAAGACTCAACTAACACAGAAACTTTGGGTCAATACCTAGAATACCCAGTCAGTAAACAGGCAGTACAGTGCACCGTACAGAAGAACAGGTGTAGTGCCTAAATAAGACTATAAATACTACAAACTGTGAATGCATCCAAATCCATTCTGCAGGTTTTTATCTCCCACAAAGAAAGAGGATGCAGCAGCAGAAGAATCGCTTTCATACTAACAAGACAAATCACATTAACCGCAGTTGCACAGCCATATATAAACTGAAATGTGGTTTTATTTGGACTCAGCATTTGAAAAAAATAAAAATAAGGTGATACAGATGCAAATGACACAAAGGTGGTGCATGTAAATATAAGCTGCAGTATATGGACAGCAGATGGAAGTGGTACAAGACAATGTAGCTTCCTGCAAAAAGAGTGACAGGTGATGAATGTGTACTTTTTAGTATTTGTGCTCAAAAAGGGAGTGTTCCCTATGAGCCAACCCTCATCTGCTGACTCTTCTTAGCTGCTTTTCACAAACACACGAATTCTATCGCTCCCATCAGCCACGTCTCTGCACACCCTCCATCCTCCTTTCCCCTTTGATTTTCTCCTCTTTCTCTTCTGCTTCTGGCAATGAAAACCTTTTCATGACTTCTCTTTCAAACTCCTCCATTTCATCCTCTATGTCGCTATCATCCTCCTCCCCCTTCTCCCCTTCAACCAAATCTTCCAAAATATCTCCCACATCTTCAGCAAAGGCTTGAAAGCTCATCTGGTTGTGCACAAACATCCCATCCTTAAAGAACTCGGTGATGAGCTTTTTGAGCGCCTCTCTTATAGAATCATCCACACCTGCCTCTTCTGCCTTGGTAAGATAAGTTTGGAGGGTGGCTTCAAACTCGGGTAAGGTGACAGGAAGCAGCTGTTCAGCTTTAGCGCAGGTCTCCACAGAATCACACTGCTGAGGTGGTCTCGGGTCATGCTGGAGACGATCTCTCTGCTGGGCCCAGTATTCAGGCTGTCCCACAGAAGGTTTGTGGTGTGTGTGAGGGAGCTCTCCGTCTCCATAGAGATGCACTTCTTTGCGGTGATGGCTATCCGTTAATTTGTGCTCATTGTTATTTTTTAATGACTGGGATTTGTCTTTTTTCCAGTCTCCACTGTACTTTTTTTCCTTCTCTTTCTGTCCTCCTTTATTCCATTCTTCCTCTTTCCTTTTCAAATGATCTAGCTTCACATCCTTCTTCCATTCTTTATCCTGTTTTCTATTTCTGTTCTTTGACTCGTACTCCTTTCCCAGTTTTCCCTCATCCTTACCAGACCTTTCTTTAGCATTATTTTGTACGTTTTCCTGCTGCTTCCTTTCAGCCTGACCTTTCCCCTCTTTACCAGGATGTTGAATGTTTTTACCCCTCCAGTCAAGGTCTTTCTTCTCTCCTTTCTCTTTCCAATCTCTCTTCTCCAGCTTCTCTCCACTTTCTTTGAAACCATTTTTCACTTTCTTCCATTCCTTCTGCTCCTTCCTTTCGTTACTCATCTTGGGCCTCTCGCTCTGATCCTTTCCTCCCTGCCAGTCTTTTCTCACTTCTTTATCCCTCCATTGTTTACCACCATTAATTTTGTCATTTTCTTTTTTCCATTCTTTTTTTTCCTTCCATTGTTTTTTCTCACCGCTTTCTGCCCACTCCATCCTACCTTCTTTATCCTTCCAAGGCTTTCCATCATCACCTTTGCTAGTTTTCTTCCATTCTTTCTCCTTCCATTGTTTTGTGTTATCACTATGCTTCTCTTGCCTAACTTCCTTATCCTTCTTCTTTTCAAACATGTCTTTTTCATGTTTTCCCGTCGTCCATTCTTTTTTACCTCCATTTTTATGCTCCTTTTCTCCTTCCATCCATATAGATGTTTCCTTGTCTTTCTGCTGTTTCTTGTCAGGTATTTCATGTTTATTCTTCTTAAATGCTTTTTTCTCAGTCTGGTCATCCCATGGCTTCCCAGTCTGTTTCTTTGCAGATCCAGTAGTACGCTGCCTGCTTTCTTCTGGCTGGCCAGTGGGTGGCGATGTAGAGGACTTCACATGTTCTTGGGCTGTCTGACTGGATGCTGAAAGAGACACATAAGTTAATAAAACTAGAGGGATGAGAAGTGTGGGTTAGAATAACAAAGCTTAAATAAAATATTATTCTACACTTTTCTCTTTTTTTCTACATTTATCCTTAAAACATTTTCTACACTCCTCCATATCCCCTTCCTGCTTTGTTCCTCTGTTTGTACCTGATGAGAGTTTTAATTCAGTCACAGTGGATCTCAGTGTTTCTAGTTCTTTCTGTAGGACTGGGACAGACTCCAGCTCTTTCTTCATTCTGTCATTCTCTTTCTGAAGGACAGGGAGAGATGCCATCTCCGTCTTCAACCTACTGTTTTCCTTCTCCACCCCCTCCCAGTGCAGCCGCTCCTTCACTCCCTCTGCCGCTTGTCCCTTGGCTACTTTTAGCTCTTCTTTCTGTGCCTGGTTAAAGAACAAGAACAGGAAAAAGAGAAAATTACTTACTGACACATTTATGCATTTGTGTACTATACGTACTGTGGATGTAACACATGCTCACACAAACACATACAGATAAGTAGAGGTAAAAGGCAGAATGGAGTCAAACCTGAAGTTGGGCTTGTAGCAGGGAAATCTGCTGGTTTTCTTTAGCCAACTTATTTAGGAGATTTAAACTGTCAGCATCTGCTTGATGGGGAGGAACGTCTGTATTAAGCCACTCCTGTCAACAAATTGCACACGCACAAAGTAAAGCACAACTAAGAAGATTGGGGATAACTTGTAATTCATATCAGGTCAAGAACAGAAAATATGTTATGATGGGATGCAAATCTCTAACACTTTTACTTCCTACTGAACACATCAAACTAAATAATCATGCAGTGGCACTCACTGTCATGTAAAATGTGTGCACAACATGTAGAGACATCTCACTGACCTGCTGTCCTGGTGTCTCCTTCAGCTCCCTTGTAGCATAGTCACTCTCTGTAAATCAATATATTAATGTTGATAATACACCTTCACATATCAAGCAAAAGGCTTTGTTTCACTGCATATTCATAAAGCAATTTGGGCAGCCGCCAGGTAGAAATAATTACTGGTTTTATAATGAAGAGAATACTCTACAAATTAATAGATGCAAGGCATTTATACTGCAAATTCACTGTTTTTTGGAAAGAAAACTATTGAGAATATTTACCATCATCTTATTGTTACCTTATGTTAACAATGATGGTTTTATGTTTGAAATTTGTTCCACACTAGTTTTCTGTGCAGATATTAGTACATCCTAAGCATTTTTTTCTTTGCAATCCTTTTGTCAAATAATGTAAAGTTATTTTTTCATATATCAGCTATCCTCAAATTCATTAATATCCTTTCTTTGACCAAAAAGCAAGTCATAATAGTCACTCATATAAACTACAGTTTGAAAAAACACTAAGGCTGTTTGCCGGCTAAAAGCTGCATTTCTTCTACACTCCACCTTCTTGCTGCCAGATATGAGATGCCTCCAAACTTGGCAAATTTTTAAGATTAAATAACTTCTGAATGGATGAATTGTAAAATAATTTTCACTCCCTTAAAATTTGTCATGAAGATAAACCTAAAATATTTTTTTTAACTGGGGAGCAAACATGTTCATTACTGCTGTGAAGTTGGCCTTATTATTATGGGAATATTTGGTGACTTCATTTTGCAGTCCGTCACTAGCAAATGATGGAGGGAGACTGCAATTTTTTTGCACTTCCGCATAGATGTGAGTTTTAACCGCCAGAGGTTGCCACTTGCCTTAGACTTTAAAACTGATTGATTACTAGGAAGTCTATGACACAATGTCACACACACACGAATCCTGGAATACCTGAAGCTGTACAAGATTAACAACACTCTGATAGCCTTTGTTACAAGCTCAGTGAGGCTGTGACCTCTCTGGAGGCCAACTGAGTCTTTATCAGATGTGGCATATACCAAGAAGATGCTCTGTCCCTGCTGTTGTTCTACATGGGCCTGACTGGTACTGGCAACCAACTCGTGAATAGGACCACCAACAGTTCCATGCTCTACATGGATGACATTGAGCTGTATGCTAAGAGTGAGCAAGTCATTGACTTACTGATCTACACCACCAGGATCTATAGCTGGGACACTGGAACATCATTAGGACTACAGAAATTACAATGGACGGTAACAAAGAGGGAAAGTAGTCCATACAAACACACTGCACTCCCAGAGGTCAGAATATTGAGAAGAGCTACAGTAAGAGTATCTTGGTATACCACAAATAGGAACCACAAAAAGACACAAGTTGGCAAATATCTGCAACAAATAAGACAAATCCTGAGAATTTAGCTCAGTTGCAAGAACTAGATCTGAGCTATTAACAGGTGTGCTCTGCCAGTGCAAATACCTTACTGGGATAATAAACTGGCCAAAGGAGGAAGTTCAGACCACATATGTTAAAACTTAAAAGCTGTTCACCATGCATGAAAGATTCCACTCCAAATGTCCAAAGGCTACATGCTACACACAAACAGGAAGACCTTTTTGGCTTCTTCAAAATGAATAGTTTGCTTTGCGATGATGTGATCAATGCCTTTCAGAGAAAGAAAATTATTCTTGTCCAGTCAGAAGTTTGGACACATTTTCCTATTAAATCCAATGGGAAAGTGTGTCCAAACTTCTGACCGATACTGTAGAAGCGCATGCATTTTTACCCCTCCTGCATGCACAAACATGCCAAGAAAAAATACATTTATTTACATGCGACAATAATAAAATTTTAAAAAAAAACCTACCCTCATAAAGGTCCATGAAGAATCCTGCAGGTATAATAAATCTCAGTCTCAAGAGAACCTATCTAGCCCAATGTTTCTACTCAAACGTACCCAAAATGAATGAAAAATAACAATTGCTTATTTTTTCCAACATGTGAGGGGGTGTATGCTTACCGGAGAAAAAGATGGTGCCGAGACCCAACAGAATAACAGCACCCAGAATGCACTTGTTGACCGAGAATCCGCTGTCATTTTCTCTCTGCAACACTTGAACTTCTTCCACATCTTCCTCTTCCTCCTCCCGTCTTCCAATCTGCTCCAGAGCTGCTAAGAGAGACCTCTTTTTCTGCTCCCCCGGCTCTTCCTGCTCTCCAGTCTGCACTGTCCTCTCCACAATAACTTCTTCATCCACTGGGGCATCTGGAACAGCAAAAGAGCCAAATGATTGTTGTCGTTTGACCTTTTAAAGAATGATGAGGCGCACAATTTTTAAGGCAAGCCAAATTAGCAACAAGGCTGACACTAAGCATGCAATTCATTATATCATAGACAAACATCAGGACTACATGCTGCTCAGGATTTGTCTTCTAAAGGTAAGAACTTCAGTCTTTCAAATGTACATCTGAGAATTCATAATTAGACTTAAAGACCATTTTTGGCTAGAGATCACATATCTTGGTAATTTCACACAAAATGGCAATAAACAATTGATATGTTTTCTTTAAAAGTGCTTTTAATTTGCAATTTGCATTTATCCACTATTATTCACATCTTTATTCACATCATTCTGGATTTATTATCAAACACAGATGTTGCAGGTTACCAGAAGTCAGATTTTTTTACAATAAAAAACAAAAAAACAATAACAAAAAACAGCCTAACCTCCTGCACTGTTAGCTAAATGTACTGGTGCTACACAACAGGGTGTGCCGGTAGATATAAAAAATGTTTTTAATGAAGTATAGTAATACTTTGTCTACAAAGAGGTAAGTCTGCAGTTTGATCATGATAAGATTTAAATAGTATTATACACATTTCTAATTCAAATGACAAGTATCAAATGCAGCTCTCTTCTGATTTTAGGAGTAGAAATTACTTTTCATTTACCCATCAGGCAATTTCAGCTGACTGCAAAATATTATTGGACATAATTTTGTTCTTTTTTCCTTCATCTAATGTTTATACCACAGCAAGTAGGTATGGTACTGCACCTACACGGACATAATTTCTCATGAAATGCTAGATTTTAATGTATATTCTGCTCTGTGTGGTGCATTGCTTGTTCTGTATAAAAGACCATATTCATTTTTATATTTCCTATAAGTAAAAAAGCATAAAGAAACACCTAAATCTTGACCAGAAAAGAAAAGAAAAACATCACATATAATAAACAATCCAAACTATCTGCATCTAATAACTGCTGAATAGAAACCTCTAACTGCAGCACTTGCTGATGCTAAGCTCTAGTTGTAAAGCAGTACAGAGCAACAGGAATCTAATTGGTTCATGCTGTAGCCATACAGACGCAGCAGATCCAGAAAAAAACTCCCATTTCCACTGAAGCTGATTTACTTCAGCAGAGTATCATGCAAACAAATTGTTTCTGTGGTGGGTCATGCTCCCCTCCTCATACTGACCACAGCCTCTCTCTTGGCCCAGTTAATGAACAAGTCCATAACCTGCTGGTCCACCAAGTGTACTTCAAACAGATGATACAAATGGCTTAATCTCAATAAAACAAAACAAAGAAGATAGAGATGATATATGATGATCTTTGTCATGAACTGCATGGTAACATAAACATGATATAATCTGTGTTTGATAAATAATTGTTCCTGTGGAACACTGAGCAGACCAAGGTCTTGTTCTTCCTACCTGTCTGTTTGTCCAAGTCCCTTGTCCTTGTGTATTGCTCTGACTCCTCTCCCTGTAGATGCTGCAGATGCAGAGTTTCCTCTTGTGCAAAGTCTACACCTCCAAGAGTCTCTGTGCTGAGCAGCGAGGCTGGGGTCTCATCAGGGGATTGAGTTAAGAGGGTGTAAGAGTTGGAGGATGAATCAGGGTCAGAGCTGAACTGGGCTCTGCCCTCAGGAAAGCTTTCTGCAGTGCTGACCTCTTCATTGCTGTGGACCGCGGTCCCGGGGGCTTCCAAAGATGCAGGAAGAGGGGTTTCAGGAACATCAGTGGGCTCAGAGGAGTATGGATCTGAGATTGAGTCTCCATTATGATCTACTGTTTCTTCCGATACCTGGAGTTAAAAATGATATCAAAATGATACTATACCACTAGAGGTTGTGGGCAAAATAATGTTACTATTTATACAAAAAATAGATTGTTTTTATTAAATTTAGCAAAGTTATATTACAGCTGAAATCAGTGGCTTTTCAAATGTGATTTGCACGTTATTAGTGACTAAGCTGTACTGCCAAAAGAAATACAGAAACAATCAGAATCTAGTGTTCTAATAATGTATATATTTAATGTACATATTTTGCTCATTTTTAAAATAGCCAGTATTTTAAATCACGAGATAATAATTAAATAAAATATACCCCGATTCTTTCACTTGCTACTAATGAATACATATTCAGCCATAGCATGTGACAACTGGTACTATTATATAATAGAGCATGATTTGTATGCTGTCTTACTAGGTAGTCCTCTATGGGGAGCCTTTCTGCAGACTCTGCACCATTTGCAGGCTGGCTCTTCTCCCCTGAACCTGCATCATCAAATACAGACACACTAGATGAAGTATTTAGGACAACAGTTCAACATTTTTCAGCTGTCACACATAAAATGGAACAACTGTGACTCATGACACCGGCGTCTGATAAAGTGAACTGAAGAATAATTTTGACCAGTGTGAAACATTGTATTATAATTAAACCCTTCATAATTAATTGATGGAAATAGGAAATTTGGTAAAAAGTACATTTAGGATAGAAATCTAGCCGACATATACACTACATGCATAACTTCCCATACCGTAACAGTTACAGATTTTTATGGAAAGTGAATGTATAAGTAGTTTGTCAACTATGTAGCTGCAAGTTTTTGTTGACAGATTGATTTATTCTTTAATAACAGACTGTTTCAATGGAAGATCGGGTTAAAGAATAACATTTATTTGAGTGTTTGCATTCACAGACTGAAAAGGGGAAAAAAAAGACACAGAGACAAACCAAAGCTACTGTCAGCTGTTGCAGAAATGGTTCAGTCATGAAGCCAAGAGGAATGAATACACCTGGAGCCAAGACTACATTTACATTACTATGCTGAAATAATTTAAATAATTTTTCCCCGTTTATGAGACTTTTTTTGGTGTTAACACAGAAATCTGACTTTTGATTCAAATGTTGAACTCCATTTCGGGTCTTCTCAGTATGTGGTGTTAGATCAGACACGTCTCCTTCATATGGTCTTTGCAACATGAGAAAGGCACTTGAAACAAATGGCTGATACAAAGATGTAGATGGTTGTTAATGTGAAACTAGTCTGATCTGTGGCTGATGTGACCACAGCTGGACCACTAGAAGCACATTAACTTACACCTGGGGTACTTGTGATGAAGGTCTCATCTCTACTTTATATGCAAACAAACACATGACCTGAATCACACCCATTAAGGGAAGCTTTGCTATTCATTTTCAACAAATAATCACAATTTGTGAAATATATGATTGCACAGACATTAATAAATTTAAGACTTGCCTGAGTTACATTATTGTTCCACAAACTCTTCAAGGGACTTTGTTATGCTACAGATGTGATATATAAAGATGTAAAGTGAACACAATGCCATGTGTGGTTCCAGACATCAATATTTACTGACTAATATAAGCATAAACTAAAGCTTTTGGACATTCTAAAAACTATTAAACATCTGTAAATGATAATTTACAAAGAAAGTTACTTTGCTGCCTACGATGTATCTGGCAAGTACGTCTTAAAAAGGACATTAATACATCACTTCACAAGGTCCAAAAGTATTTTAATGAATTCTGAATTTAATAAGTTAAAAGTAGCAGACATGTTTTGGTTACCTCTTAATAAAAAGAGTAAGAAGGAACAGAACAGACTTGAAACTTTAGCACTGCACTCACAACTGATTTAGAAAGAGGTGTTTTAATGTTCCGTACTGTAAATAATTCCACAATAACCAAATATACCTGCTGCAGCTGGACGGCTGTTATCATGCTGCTCCGTTTCTGCTGCAAAAGGCTTCAGGGTTTCAGCAACGGTTTCCTACGACAAGCAACAGAAAGGCAGTCAGAAGACAAGCACAATAACATGTAAATACCACTGCAATAAGAGCCTGTGCTATTCTGCATACAGACATTTATGAGAGCCCGTAATTACCAATTATGAGCCTCTTTAATAATAAAACAACAAATGCGTGTGTCTCTGTGTGTGTATAATTCAAGACCCGTGTTTGAATACTTCTTACACAAGTAAAAACAAAGTCTTATAGCAGAAACCTATTTCATATTCAGGTGACCCAAAAGGAAAATCAATTATAACAAGGACCTCTCTCTTGGAAAATAACTAGTTTTAAATTAGGTCATCTGCAGCAAGTCCACATATTTCGGTGTTTTTCAGAAAGTGATGATACCTCAGAAGTAAGGATGGTCCAGCTGTTGTTCGAACCGGTGCCTCCAGACATGGCCCCCTAGAGGCTTTGCCTGTCTTCTACAAGATAAAAGCAGAAAGAAGAACTTTTTGTGACTGTAATTATCAGGATGGCCTCATGCTCGTCTATGTTTTATAGTTTACATAAAAATGTATGTGGTTTTCAACTAAATTAAAACTAATATTTAAAGATGTAGTGGGGAAAAATAATATCTGGTTCACTTACTAAACCGACATGTAATCAGATACCAACATATTTACATCCTCTGTTTACTCTTGGATTTGAATACCCGTTTCTTCTATTCAGCCTCACCCATTCTACCAATAAAAGGCTCTACTGTAACATTTTATTAGGGTGTCTGCATGTGTATGTGGCCAGGAAGTTTCACTGCCTGGAAGCATTGAGTTCTTCATTAGTAGTTTATGTGTGCTGTGGAGGTTGTAGGCACCCTGGCTTTTGACTAGCTGGAAAATGTTTTGGCACACACATGGGTAACCAAGGCCTACACTATTCTGGAGATACAGACAGCTAAATGGGCTGTCCTTTTCAGAGTTCTTACTCTGTTCAGTAATAGTTTTCAATCTCCCATCCTTCAGCTATATTTGGCATATCTGTAGACTGCATGTAAATAACATTTACTTTGCAAATAATCAGTAGTTCATTTTTGTTTTAGTCAAATTATTAAATGCCTCTCACACATTTTTAAACTTTAAACAAGGATAGCATAAGCTGAAATACCTTTTCTGTTTAGTCTGATTTTGTTTGGAATAAAGAGAATTAGGAAATTCACTTAATACTACATTGGGTAATGACATACTTCACTCTGCAAATTCAATTCTCTCTCAGCTCGGCAATTTAGGTCTCCTAATCTAGTGAATCCCGAGAGAAGTCTACTAATCTATCCTGGGGCCCAAGGAGCATTGTGGAGCATATAGTGGAATGGTTTAAATAGATGCCAGCTAAATATAGCTACCATAAGATTGACTAGAGACAGAAAGAGGAAGCATGTGGAAGATGGCCAAAGGGAATGCAACAGAGAAAGCAATGAATTCAAAAGGACACTTAAAAGGATTACTTGACATGCACCACAGAACCAGAGCTTTTTAGAGAAAACCATCCTGTGAGGTTTTATTACCTAAACCTTAGAAGTAATACTTCATTTAAGATGTCAATGCTGTACACAGTAGTGCCATGTTCTCATTACTCCAAACAACAATCACCTATGCATCAAACAGCACAGGCTTCTTCTTGTTCTAAGCTAAAAACATCCAAACTCACAGTTCCAACAGATCTTATCTACCCTGGTTTCCTGTCCCTGCTGCGAAAACATACCAAAAATGGCCAGGAAAACAAAGTACAGCAATAAGGCCCTAAGCAACACCCCATCGCCAAGTTTACACACAGCATCACCAGCATAGCAGCCATGTCAATCACTGCAAATAAACCGATTTTAATTCATTAAATAGGAAAAGTCACATGAAGTAAATAAGACATACCGAACACAATGATATAGTTTCGTTTTTTTTTATTTTAAGAAGAGCAACAAAAAGTCTGAAAATGTTCAAACTGCTTTAAATGTCAAGTAACTACAAAAAAGCAGGTCAACAACAGCTGAAACAAAGTATTTCCTTTAACCGCGCGACCAGGAAAACACCAAACGCCCCGGTCTGTGCAGTTAAAAATTAAAACGAAAAACGTGTAAGACGACTTTGTTTGATATTTTAAAGCATATATGTTTGAGCTAAATCAATATTCAAGTAGTTCTTACCGTGTCTGGGTACTTTACTTCAGATCACAGAGCATATGTCAACGGCAACTTCAATCTTCCCATCCGACTTGGAACTTAAAACGTGCCTCCTGAACTTAATGATCTACGCGCCTCTTGTCCAATCACAGTCAGACTTTGTTTTGATCCCGCCTCTTCTTCTCCAAATCAACCAATAACAGCTCGATGTCACTTTTTCTCCAGTAGGGCAGCTGCCAAGTTGACTGACACACGCAGGTGATGCGGACAATGCTGGATACGTTCAACTCTAATTCAACAACCAGGCTTAAAAGTTGATAATCTACAGGTACTTTAATGCTAATGATGACTTTACTCTTTCCATCATATGTCTGTATTTCAGTTATAAATATGACTATAAATTATAACCTATTTTAACCTATTTTATCAAATAAATACAAGTTTTGCTACTGAGGGCTGAAAAAATGATCTCCCCTACAAAGTGTCTAAACATGACATAACTTAAAAAATCAGAAAAATCAAGACATAACAGTAATATTATCAGCTCATTTATTCATTGCCACACCAGTTTGTGCTGTACAGTTAACATCATGGTGCTTCAGAGTGAAAATCTGAAAACGTGAACCATGTCCAGCCATGGACTTTAGATCTTGAAATGTTCATGTGTGATTCCACAATCGTCAAAGGGAAAGCCGATGAAAACTAAAAAGAGAAAGACAAATGCATTATAACTTAAGAGCAGAAATTAAAATGGTTGCAGAAAGAACACTACAACACTAATGATTTCAGTTTGCAATGTGCTTTGCAAAGCAGTTGTTCATACTTACCAATGCTTTAGCAACCGTTATGATCAAACACTCCCAATCAACACCGGCAAAAACTTCACTGGTGAAACCAACAGATAAATAGGAAATTCTGCTTTTTGCCACTTCATATGCTCTGTCAGTCTGTCAGTCCAGAATCTCCTTGATGCACCAGCAGCAGAGAAGAAAATAAAGGCACTCCTTAATTGACTGGATGAAACCGTAGGCAAAGTTCCCTCCCAGCAAGTTTTTGCCCCGTCCCAGACCCATAGCAATGTCTCGTATGTGCTGTCCTAAAGAGGAGGAGGGCATTGCCTGAGGAAGAGGCCGCTGGGGATGCATGGCTTCAGAATTATTAACCCGACAGAGGCAAGCGAGCACCGTCAGTGAGAGGAAGAATAAAATGATGCCTGACAAACAGGATCCGACTGAGCTTTGCTCTGTCACTGACAGGTTCTCCCTCTACTTATAATCTTATACCAGCTGCATCCATTCACATCCAGCATTTTCTCAACTCTTCCTGAATTTCAAACATCCACTGAGTTGATTAAAAGACTTTTTTTTACCTTTGCAGTGCAGTGTCTCCCTGTGTTGTAACCCACTACAAAACAGGCATTTGCTCTAACAATGCGTGAATAAGCTTCCTACGTTCACAGCTTCATGTTCACAAATAGGAGTGTTCCAGTACCACCAGTACAATTCCAACTACATCCCACTCTTTGTTCAGGACAGCATATGACATGTTATTTTATAACAGTGTGTGTATGTGTAGTGAGATCTCAGTGTCCAACAGATTTAATTTACTTATATCACAACCAAAACTCTCAGACAGATGAATGATATATGTATTTATATATGTAATCTATATTTTTAGATACAGGTGTAAACAGACATGTTTTTCCAAAAAAAACAACAAAAAAACAACAAAGTATTAAAAGAAAAACTAAGTAAAAATGTATATATGTGCAAGCGAAAGTAACCTTTGGCTTTGAAAAAAAAAACCATAAAAACAAACATATTTCCAAAAACAAAACAAAAAACAGCATTATTACCACTATTACCAACAACAAACCACAAAGTCATTTGAAAGGATTTTCATGCAACAAGGCAACTGCGATGAACAATAACACAGGACCTGTTCACTAATAGGGATAAAGTGAGTGTGTTCCACCAACACAGACACACACAATAATGACAGAACAGCTGTCTGATTTTCCTATTTCTGACCCTAAAACTTATCAGGCTAAATGTGTGTTTGAACAACTCAGCTGTTGCTATGTCATGAATCCATAATGTGAGCCTCCTCCTGGGTCTGCATACTAGTTGAGTTATAGTTTAAGTTAATAAGCTCCCTTCTGACATTTAAAGATTTTGGCTTTAGTCTCTGACATTTTTAAATTGGCTTTAAAATGAGCTACCTTAATGCTGTGTTGCCTGACTCTGTTATTCATCATAGAAGTCTTTAAATCTACAACATAAACCATAACCTAACCATTTAAAAATTAATGTTATTTACAGGTGTTGAGGAAATAACCCCTGCCCCAATGGTGACATCAAGTATCTGTGACTAGAAGCTGAATGCAAAAATGTGCATCAGAGGAGATTGCCATCACTCAAGCTGCTTTGTGTGTGTTCGTTGGAGTGTCATATTTGCAGCGTCTAAGTTTAACTGAGTTTCTCCTGTTGTTGATTACATTTGAAAACGTTAAGTACATAAGGTGACTGCATTGAAGTGACATGACTGCATTGAAGAAACAAGGCACAATTAAAAAGATATAAAAAACATCATGAACTGAGGGAGAAGAAAACAATCAGTCAACTTCTCCCCATGAATCCTTGTAGGTTTGTGACAGAACAGCTAACTGAGGAGCAACATTTGGCTGAACCTTTCATCCTTATTAGTGCCCCAAAATGTTATTTATATTCATTTAAAGACACTTTGTTCCAAGATTTTTTTTTAACCGTCATCTGTTTCCCACTCGCATCAGTTTTGCAGATGGAAAACTGATCTTCGTCTTTGCCTGAACTCTTAAGATAAACCCATAGATTGTCAATGCAAACACAAACTAAGGTGTTAAACTAAAGCCACCTGTCAAAAAGGATATGGTCTCCAAACATTTGAGTTTTTTCATGTTTGTAAGTGACATCAACATACTTCAGAAAGATCCTTTCTGATGCTGGATTCAGGCACGATCACCTGGAATTCTCCCCGCTCTGAAACAGTCCTGTTTTAGTATGAATATGCCACATAACTGTTGATAGTATAGCTGTCATGGCTTCCTTCTCTGTAGTTAGCAACCAAGTTCATGATCTTTGGCATGACAGGTGGTGCAGAGTGTGTGTGGTGAAAAGGTGTGTTTATATCTGTGTGTGCAAAAGGGTTGGGGAGATACAGCTGTTTTGATCCTCCTGCCCTCCAGATTTCCAGTGAAAGATAAAAGTCAGAAAACAGAGTGAAATACACTAAAAAGGGAGTACATGTGATGGTCTTTAGCAGTCCATAGTTTTGCATACAGACAGTGTCAAAGTTCAAAGATCCTTAAAAGGGGAATGCTTGGGGGTGGGGTGGACTTCCTGATAAGATCGGAAGCAAATGTGTATTCGCACGAGTTAGAATAGCCTCAGTTACATTTGCTGCTGAAGTTTTCCAATGCCAAATGAAGGGAGGTTTTGAGCTCGGTGAAGTCTCTGAAACCAAAAAAAAACCTGATTTCATCCGGTCCTTGTCAGGCGAGGGAATATATTCCAATGCAAAAAAAACAAAAACAAAAACAAACCCTTTACACTTTACATCCATTCATATTCCTCCTCAGTTCATTGATTTTAGTATACAATTCCACGCATTAGTAAATGTTCTGTTTTGGGAACATGAATTGTCAACATTAAAAAAAGAAAAGAAGAAAAATAAAAAATTGCATTTGTTTTCCGCCCTGTTATGATATTAATAAAAGGGCTCCTCCCTGGTTCACAGTAGGCAGAGAAATTGCAGCAGTGCTTCTCTGCACTGGAGGGTTGCACCTGATCGCTTGTGGGCTGATGAGGGATTGCAGGTCACAGTTTGGCTGGAATATGTTGCAACAGCAGCAAGTGAGTGATTTTGCAGAGAAAGTGGTGATTTTATAAAATCTTTTTTGTCTTTCTGCACTCTGTATGTGCATATAAAATGCTGCGTACAAGTATTGTGTGTAGTGTCTTATGCGTCTATAGCAGGGGTGTCAAGGGCCACCGTCCTGCAGGTCTCGGATGTTTCCTGCTGCAGCAGCACACCAGAATCACATTAATGGGTTAATATACTTGGGCAGCACTACACAACAAGCTGTTGAGGAGAACTATTTATCAATTTAAATCAGGTGTGTTGGAGCAGGGAGACAAAAAATCTGCAGGACTGCAACCCCCAAGAATGGGAGCTGAACACCACTAGTTTATAGCATATGAGGGTGTGTATGTGTGTGTCTTGTGTTGATTTATTGTGGGAGTGTGTCTTTTTTTGGTGGTGTCACGTCAAGCCCTGCGCTCCACTGGCTGTTGCAGATAAACTTCACTTCCAGCTGACACGATGGGAAGTCGGTTGTCCATGTGGTAACTGATCAGGTGACTGACGCTTCCGAATCGATGGTCTTTTGTGCGCACCTAAATAGAAAAGGCAAAAAAAAAGTGTAGAGACACGTCAACACTTTGATATTTCTGTTGCTTTTATTCAATCTGCTCCCAACCAGACTTACCACTCCTTCTGGGTCAACTAGCAGTAGGTGTTTGGCCTGGCCTCC
This sequence comes from Pseudomugil gertrudae, assembly GCA_037177535.1. NCBI lineage: Eukaryota > Metazoa > Chordata > Actinopteri > Atheriniformes > Pseudomugilidae > Pseudomugil > Pseudomugil gertrudae. The sequence continues at coordinate 12,410,215 of JBAMHV010000006.1, read as the reverse complement.
CTGCTGTCCCGTAAGGACGTACTGTCCCGCCGTGGTACCAGACTCCCGCACCAAGAAGTCGCCGTCTCGGGTCAGCAGCCTCTCTGCTTCTCTGCGATTTAAGCTACCATGAAACCAGATTTCATTCTGCAACTGCTGCATCAGAGAGGGCGCTGCTGTCCCCGAGACAGGGTTGCCGTGTCCAGAGACCCCCAGGGCATCATCAAAAGGCTCTTCAAACGTAAAAATACACAGATTTGTAAAGTTCTGCCAAAATTCTTTGGTAGTAAAAAAAATTAATTAATTGTCTGAATCATCTGCATTTTTGTTTAGAGCAACATAAAGTGACAGATATAGGAAACATAGTGACTGCTGTATATGCTGTATATGAATAGTGGGCATTGTTTAATGAGTGTTTAATGGGGAAACTTTCTGACGCCAACTAAATGCCTCAGTAATGGACAAAGATACTTATTTCCTCATTTTCATTCAAGATTCCCTTTGTTAAAAGCTGTTCTTCTCAATTTTCATCAGCTGCATAGAATATAAAGCGCAAAACCACTCTCCTCATATCCAAAGCTATTGATCAACTCATGATTTCTGTCATTTCAATCCAACCAATTTTATTTACAAGAAATCATGTCTCTAATTAACTTTCTTATTTAGTTTCCTGTGACACACATGTTCATTTGACATTTATTTATCAAGTTCATCCATATCTAAATGGCAGAATACATACTCATGTCAAAAGCATCTCTGTGAACATTTCCATTTGCTGCAGCTGGTAGACGAGGTTTATCCACATTAACATATGAAGGATCATCAAACAGCTCTCGCGCTCCGTCTTTGGCTCCCACTAAAAAAGGAGAGTAACCTTTGAGCAAATTCTCATTTCCTATTAACTGCACATAATAAGTGATATTTTTTACCAGTAAAGAAGATGCGGCCATGGTTTGTAGATTTAAATAGGACTAAAATTTGCCTGCTTTGCAGTTTTATTTACTAGTGGATTCTTAAAACAAACCTGATATCTGAGCAAAGAATCTTCTTGAACATGCAATGAAAAACAGTTGTTTTATCTCTGATACTGATACTCATCTTTTAGGCTCACAGAGCATAAAAGATGCCAAAGTCTGAACCTTGGCTCACCTGGTAGAGGAGGCAGAGGCTGCTTGTGAATTTCATTCTGATTTGACTGTCCGTAGGGCTGCAAACACAGAGGTATACAGACAAATAATCAGCTACTGCATCATGAGGACATCTTCAAATAAACTGCATGCCTGGTCTGTGAAAAGTATCACAAAAGTATTTTTGACAGACCAGAAAGCATTTATATACATTAATCAGAGCACTATCAGTTGGACTGCAGTGGCTTATTGTAAACACTGCTCAGTCTTTCTAGAGACAAACTATGAACCTGGATTTTCTGTTATTGCAGTAATTTCTGTAACCTGGGTTTTTTTGTACTCTGATGCAGATTCATTTCACCATGGCAACACACACAGTTCTGGATAAAAGCCTGCTATGTCTGCTAGATTTAGACACATTTTCACTGTGTAGGTAAGTGTTAGAACATTAGAACATTATAGTAGGTAAGCAGGTCAGCAATGTATAAGAAAAGGATAAGAAAAGGATGAGTACAGTAGAGTCTGGAGTGGTCTGAACATACTTTGAGGTTTATCAGCCTTAAAACTATTTCTAATACATAGTTTTCTTACACAGGTGCACCACTGCTGGTGTTTAAATGTACTGGGTGCTCATTTATAAAACTCTGCGTAGGATTCTTACTAAAATTGTACGTACGCCAAGAATCCAGAGTTTGCGTA
>JBAMHV010000006.1:12388462-12408310 GCA_037177535.1 Pseudomugil gertrudae | reverse complement strand
TAAATCAGAAACTTTCCGTAGAAATCCACTTACGCTGCTTTTTGTGCGTAAGCAAGCTTTATAAATGAGCACCCTGAACTGTTTCTATAAGCAGTCTCCTACTTTGCTTCATTCTCCTCACCAGTGTTGCTCCTGGGCGCGTCCTCATGTCAATCAGTCCACCAGGGGGAGGCTGTTTTCCAGGAAAATTATTATAGTAAGGAACCTCAGGAGGAGCAGCCTCATCATCATCTTCCTCCCATGCAGAGCCATCAAATGGAGCCATTCTGTGACAGACAGGAATGTGATTACAGCTGATACAAAAATATGTTTTGGGTGATGAAAAACACATAGTGAAAAAGCTTTTCCTTTATTTTTTTTAAAACATGTACCTATCATGCGGTGTGACCAGTTTTGGGGGGTTCTTCAGGTACTGTTTAAAACGTAGTTCAAATGCCTGACCAATGGTGCTGATGACTTCCTGGGCTAAACCCTCCGAGCACTCCAGGATATGACATGCTGCAATTGTCGAGGAAGAAAAAACAGATTAGAAGCTGCAGTAATATGTCACTGAATCAAATCTAGAGCTCAACAACACATAAACACACAAAAATTAAGTGGATGCAGAGAAATAAATAATGTAGGCATGTGTATTTTTTTAAATCAAGTGTCTTTCTGAAGTGTACGTAGACAGAAAGCGTTTATTACATTTACTTTACCAACTCTAGTTTTGTTCCAGATTAAAGGATTACACAATGGATATTATTTGAGAGGGTGTTAGAACCTCAATGCAAACCCAAACAGCTTAGCTCAGCATGAAACTGAGCAAAATACTTCTAGAGGATTGGAAGAGGGAAAAAACCACATGCCCATATATGCAGCATCTAAGCACATTCATTTGGGAGCTAATTCTTATGCTTATTTAGTAGTAAATGTGCCATTTCTTTCTATGCGGAGCACAGTGGGTGTGTTGTCTCAGCTCTGGTGGGCGGTTAGTCAAATTCAAAGAGGAATTTTAAAAATAGGATATTTTTAATCAATGAGATTAACTCATACTTAAATTAAATCCTTATTCTTATTATTTGTGGTATTTGCTGAAAGAGCAATTCCAAGCCTTTCTTCATCATAGAGTGAGAGCTAAGACAGGAAAGTAGTGGATAATGTAAATAAAGGAAGCAAAGCTCTGATATCTCATTATCTCTTTACTTCAAACCTCTGTAAAGTCTGCCATTCCTGCTCACCTCTCTGGTTGACAGGATCTTTGGCCACATATGCTACGTACTCCGCTGTATCCTTGTGAAGCGAGACAGAGAAGACAATTAGGGAAGAGGAGAAAGGAAAAATCAATCAGAGGAAAAATTGAAAGGGTAGGATCCCGACTCAAAGACTGAGAATAAAACAAGAATATAGATAAAGCAAAAGCTGAAGTCTTCAAGTTGTAGCAGAAGCTAAAAACATACACATAGCTGAAAAAGAAACAACATGAAGTAATGTGATCAGGGAGAGTGAGCCAATGAGACAGCAATGAAGTGGTATTCATAGGAATAGACAATGACAGAGGGCAGGAAGGAAGGAAAGCAGGAAGGAAGGAGGAAAAGACATATTGGCAGAAGAAAAGTGAGATAAATGAGAGTTTTGAGCTGACAAATAGGGTTGGGTGACTCACTGGGTCTCCTCCAGAGGCAAAGGAGATGGACTGCATGTGATGGTTGGCGATTATCTGTGGAGAGAGAGAGAGGGGAGAATGGGAACAAAAAAAAAAAGGACAAAGAGCACACGGGTGAGATGTAGTATGTGGAAGTGAAATGAACGTGTACGAATGGAGAGACAAGTAGGGAATATTACTGAGAAAAGTGCTTTTTCCTTCATGAAGTGCCATCAACTGCAACAAGGGTTAAAAACATAGCGGGGATGGAGCACCTTTAACATTCTGCAACAACCACACATGACGGATCAATAACACTTGCTAATGCTCCATGTGCACAATGTGTGTGAACTGAGTCTTTATTTGAGAATGGATATATGTGCTGAAAAACATGCTTTTCATGCTATGTGTTAATGTGAATGCACTACTCTACTGTATACATCTCCCCAAAGATAGACATCGCTCAGTGGCTATTAACTCATTAGAGGTCTAAGAGGAGGATTACATCCTGCCCTGTGGTAACGCAAGAATAAAGACAATGGTTAGGAGGTATTTGTGCAGCATCCAGAAAAAATGAGGCAAACAAAGTGCTCTAAGTTTATCCAGGCATCCTACAATTTCCTGAAAATTAATTACAACCACTTTGAAGAACATGTAAAAAAAAAAAATACATTCAGGAAATTTGTAAATTGTTATGGCATGCACATTATGAAAATCTTCCAGCAAAAGGGATGATTGATACTGGCTGTTTTACCAATATCCAATATACGGATTTTGTCCAACTCTTAATTTCTGATACTAATATATGATATATATGATGCAGATACATTTTTATCCCACCCAAGAAAAAATAACTTTTCTAAAAAAGAAGCTATATCATTAACTTTGCAGCAAGTTTAATAACTGTAGACACTTTGAAATATTCCAATTTCAAGATTATGCTGCAAGTGATGACATGGTTTGATGATGCCACAGCCACAGGAATTTTTGGAGATATACCAAATAAAGAAACGTATCTGGAAAACTATACATGACATTTCCTATATTGTCATTTTCAGTTAGAGGAGACTTAGCTGGAGAGTTTGATATATAACATGTACATGTTATATATCAAACATAAACATAAAAGCTGTAAAAAAAAAAAGTAAAAACCGATACCATATTTTCTGATATAATATCGGTCAATAATATCAGTATGCCAATAATATCGGACGATCTAGGTGGGGTTTTTCACCTTGGCACTCAGCATAAATGTGTCATAATTCATTCAATTTTCACACCGCTTCATCCAATTCAGGGTCGCAGGTAGCTGGAGCCTAACCCAGAAATCAACAAGCAATAGGCTTGATACACGCTGGACAGGTTCCCAGTTCATCACAGCGCTACACAAAGAGACGAAAAACCAGACACACACACACATTCACTCTTAGAGACAATGGGCTCTGTGCACAGCTCCACTACTTCCTGAATTTAAGGCAGCACATTTGTTTCCTGTCTTTCATTAATGGTCACACTAATTAATCCAGGTGTGTCTTGCCATTCATGTTGTGGTTACTGAGCTGTGCACAGAGCCATTTAGTCAAAGAGAAAGACCTCCTCCAGCTAATGCTCGAACCAGCAACCTTCATGCAGTGAAGCCCTGGTGCTAACCACCACACCACAGGCCAATGTGTCATAATATTTCAGGAAATGTAAGCATTTACATAACAAAACATGTCTCTCTGGTTCATTTGTATTGGCCGTGCATGTATCTGCAGTCCAGAGGCGTTTCCTGTTTTGATTGATGATAAATTGTCAATGTATGTTGGCAAACCATTTGAACAGACTGGTTTCATGGTGCAGCTTAGCTGTTGATGTTATTTGTGTGAAAGAGCCACAAGCAGTAAGATCCATAAAACCACATGGAAATCCTCATTTAGTGAGATCTCCAGGTTTTCTCTGACCAAACATGCTAAGTGCACTCTGGATAGCAAAGAAATCTCCAGCCAAAAACAGCGAGCTGCAGCGATCACGTGCATCTCTGATTCTTGGCTTTTAGGGATGAATCTACTCACAGAGATTTTTGAAAAAACAGCAGTGTTTCTAATAAGCCGATTTCAGTCTAACCTGTTTGCAGTCAGAAGCCAGCAGATTGAGGCTGCTGGTTGAGATGGTGAGGCTGATTGTCATGCCTGCAAACTGCAAGTTGCTCTTTCCCAGGATGGGTGTCAAACTACGAGAGGAAGGCTGCAAAAGAGATGGGATACAAACAATGAGCCAACATTAAAAACATGATACAAAGTCAGAATGCAGAGGTTTTTTGTCTTTCTGTCTTTCTCATTGCACCATGCCTGAACATGAGTTGTATGTTGGTATATGTGTGGGAGTGCCTGTGTGTGTGGGAGGGGGAGAACAGCTGCAATTGTGAAAATGATCCGGTCTCCAAAGCCAACTGTGACCAGTGGGGTACAGATAAAGCAGTTCACATAGTCTAAGGCATGGCCAAGAGCATCACACAAATCACTATTGTGTTAGCTCATTTACCCAAACCCTCTGCCTGTTCTCATGGCTTTTATCCATATTTTTATCAGTGTTTCGAGTATGCTGTGAGAAAAAAGTGCCATCAGGACGGATGCATGTGCTCAACCACATTAACCTCAGTCCAGCCAACTCGCAGGGACTAGACTAGTTTAATCTAGTCTATAACTGTATTTTGTCTGGTGTACGACACTGCCAGACATTCCTTGGTCAAATCCTGCTATGGCAGCAGGCAGCTGGATTTAGCCACCTGTTTTATAGACCGTTTGGGTGGATGTTTTTATTTTTACTGGAATACTGTGCTCAGGCGCACACAAATCTTTAAACTGCAGACTGGCTACTCTGTTTGTTAATCTGCTGTGCGTCTTTAGGCCGACACTGGCTCCACAGAAACCTCCCTTGAGGCAGCAGGGAGGAAGAAGAGAGACCAGAGAGTGACTAGTAATTACCTGCGAGTAGCCCACTAACCACAGAAGTGTACAATCAGCCTAAATCAAGATCTCTGTTTGCATGTGTGCATACGTGTACTGACATCTTTGTGGGGAAACAAGTTTTGACTCGGAGTCCAGAGATTAATTCAGGGGTTAAAACTTGGTTACAGGGTTTACAGCTTATAGACTTGGTTCTGAGGTTAGAGTAGGTGTGTGAAGACAGTTTGGACAAAGACAGCCACAAAAATGTGTGTACATGGGCACTTCATTTTCAAGAGTCATGAGTCCTTGTTAGGGTTAAAGTGTGAATGGATTTAAGACTTGGATGAGGATGTCCACATATGAAAGGAAGTTAATGCAATTTTCTAAAATGGACTGCAACACAAGCTTGTGTCTGTGAGAAAGAGCATGTGACTGAACAGCTAACTGACCACAGGCTGGACAATCAAGCTAAATCGAGCTCTCACTCAGAAAAGCCCTCCCACTGCTCCCACTTAAGCCTTATAAATAAATAATGTTCTATCAGGGTGTGTGTACGGGTGTGTGTTGTATGTACCTTTCTCCTGCGGGCTCCTTTGGCTCCTGGTACTGCCTCACACACCACAGAGATAGCTTCCCTGAAACATTAAAACACACGCATGCTCGGCAATGATGTCATTAACTCACACCTTCCAGGATTCAAATCTATGAGGATTAAAAGGAAATCTGGCATTGGGTAAGATAATTTATTGTTCTTGCTGACTGTGCTTGCCTTTGCCACAGAGATAAACATCCCTACGGAAACCAAAAGAAAACCACCAGGATTCCAGAAGATTCTAATTTAGGACCTCGGAGAACAGCGGGAGTGGATATACACACAGATGAGCGGGCACAGTCAGATGGTAACACAAAAAAACAAGCAAGAAAACAGAGAGGAGGTAGGACAGAAAGCAAGAGACCAGAGACACATGCACAGTGAGTGGAAAGTGTGAATGTATATACCAAGCATGTCTTTAACCATCTTTAATCATCGACTCATGTACTATGATCAAACACAAGCAGTATAAGCCAGCAGAAGCAGTGTGATCTCACCTGGTGACCTGAGTTCTGTTGTTGAAGTCCAGTGCTCTCATTGACTGCAGCACCTCCACACAACCCATGTACTGCCCAGGAAACAGGAAGGTAACACATTAACATCCAACATTTCCTACATCACAGTCCCACTGGGCCAATGGAACACAACAGTGGAAGAAAAAGTGCCCTATATACTGCAAAGTGGACAGAGAGATACACAGCCACAGTGTGTCATTTTCTTACCCGCACAGTGTAGGAAACACCAGTGGTACTGACCACACTGTCGGAGTGTAGCCAGCCACGGGTGGGCTTGTTGACAAAGGAGCCATGGCGTGTCCATTCATCTCCACCCAGCTGCCCTCCTTCCACCCGTGCCCTTCTGGCCGCCCCTCCAAGTCGGTTCATGTCCTGTGAAGGAGGTCGGGGAGGGGGAGAGGGAGCAGTTAGGAGGGGTGCAGGATGATGAAAAGGTCGGGGGGAGCTAGAGTTGCTCCTCTCATCCACAGAGGACTCAACAGTGGCCTGAGCCTGCTGCGACCTGCTTGAGGCCTTGAGTCCTGGAAGAAGAGTAGTGGAAACTTCCAGACGAAGGGATTTCATCCTGGGGAAGAAGGAGCAGAGGGTAGTGGGGCTGTTTTCCGCCGGGCGGGGAGAGGTGGGGGGCAAGATGGGAGTGAGAGACGAGGAGGACAGGGAGGAAGGCATACCAGGAGAGGGGGTTAGAGGGGTGACAGGGCTGGAAGGAGGGAATGATGATGGATTGGAGTTTGTTTCATCAGTTGAGCTCAGTGAATCACTCCGAATGTGGGTGTATTTGGGTTTCGGTGCAAGCTCCATGATGAATCTGCAGTGCAATTCTTTCTGCCAGTGCAGGTCCACGCAGGCCGCAGCAATTTAATCAGTGTCTTTGTTTCACAATTCAAAGTTTCCCTCTAAAAGGACACACAGCCATCTGTTGGTCTTGCTCAGAATAAGAGCTCCATCCATCTGTCTGGTCGTCTGTCCTCCGATCATTACAAGGCAGCCCAAACCAAACTGCTTTAAAAAGAGTATCCACAGTGAAAGCACAACGATAAAGGTGCAGAGGAAGAGTGGAACGTTGCAGACGATGGCAGAATGCAGATGTAACAAGTTTTTTAGTGCACCAGCAATGCTCATGTTGTCCTCAGATCTTGTTTTTGTTTTCTTTTGAGTTCTTCAGACACTTCAGGATGAAGACAACTTCTCAGCTCCCCACACAGTGTTCATCTTAGTGTGCAGCCATAATTTAAAACGATATCTGTGAGTATATCGTCCCACTTTAGTCCTCTCTGAGTGAAAGCCAGTTATTCAGCTGTAGCCAGCACCATGAAGAACCAACAGTAGTGATTGTCGCTTAACACTCACTTTCATGACTTATAAGGTCTTGGACTAGATGCTTCCACATGTGTGAGGCAGTATAAAATTTCCCTGCTCACAATGCTTCTTTGATTATCTGTGCGCTGGCGTGTGCATGTATGAAGCAGCTCCCCTTGACAGTTCTATCCCAGCTGACATAGGCTCATAAAAATCCTATTAGCAGCCAGCGTGGGGATAGCAAGAGGGGCTGTGCACACTAACACGGCAGCACATCACACACAACTTTAACTGGTCGATAACACAGCACGCACCTGCAGAGCTCATTGAAGCCCAAAGCTGCTAAAGGAGCGAGAGGAGGCTTACGGATGTATGGCTAGTCTCAAAGTTTTGGCAGAAGCACCGATTCTTTAATGGCTGCTTTTCAGGTACATCATATTCTTAAATCTGTCACTACCCCCTTATCCCCAGTTTTTCTTTTTTTTACTCTCTTTCTCTTTTCCTCCAAATATTTTCATGCCCTTTCTGAATGACTCTTGCTCTATCCCTCCCTGCGTCTCCTTCTTCTTCTTCTCTCCTCTTCCAGATTACTTCTGATGAAGCCTCTTTTCCTTTCTCTTTACTCTTTCCTCCCTTCTCCCTGTCTCCTTTCCTATCCTGAAAGTCCTCCCTCTTCCTCCACACAATATACTCTGCCAACCTCTGTCTCTCCAATGCCTCCGCCCTCTCCCGCGCCACCACTTCCTCTCGCCTCTTCCAGATGATCTCTCGCTCCCCCTCTCCCCCTCCCTCGACTGCTCGCCCGTTCTCCAGGCTGTCCTGTTTAACAATCCCTTACTTTAATATATCAACTGTGATCCCTGTCTCCCTGCCTCTCTAACTTAAGGATTATGGATGGCTAGAGACTAGACATCGTCTCTTCAGACAACAATAGAAAACCTATGGGAAAAAAAAGTTGGTAATTAAGACTGGGCTAAGACAGTTGAGCCCGTTCCTGACTGAGGTTCCTGATATGGCTAAAATAACACAACCTTGCTTTGTTCAAGTGTGTTCCCTTTAACTGGCCACCTCAGTTAGGATGCAGTTTTTCTTTCCTAGAGCACCATTAGATAGCAGTAGATTGTATCTGAGATGCTGTCTGTGTCTTATATAGTGACACACACTGCAGTAGCACGACGGTGATGTAATACTGCAAAATGTAGGTCATTGGCGGATGATGACTACCGGTGGGTTTGTTGTGATGGTAATGAGACCTGATTGGTCAGGTTTGAACTCCCAACCCATGGTTCCCTGAAAGGAAGCTCCTCAGTGTTCAACATAAACTTACTCACCCCTGCTGGAAAGAAGCTCGGTTATTACGCTGTCATCTCTATGCACGGCTGTTCTCATTACTGGACTGGCCAAATTAACGAGCCCAGATTATGGCCATTTACCTGAGAGAAGAATGTTGACACAGCCGTGTATGACATGAACAAAGTAATATATTCCAGGACAGCTTCCTTCTATATCTAAGGCCAGGCTTAATCAAACAGGAGGTTAGCTCAACAGACAGTATGTAACACCTATTCTGCATAGACCAACCTAGAAGGCAAACAGTCTGCTTACATTAACAGTCCCTTGCAACCCAAAACCCCCAATGAAACAGTCAGTTTGACCTCAGTAAGAGGCAAGGCTACACCTGCAGCCCTGTAGCAAACTGGCTGGTGTACACCTTAGAGCTGCTGAGGCCCTAGTCATATTTACAATCTGTTGACCTTTACTCAGACGAAGCAAAATGCACACCTTGCCTAGACAACTTACTCAACGGTGTAAATTCTGCACTAGGCAAATCAGTCCTTCCCACACTAAAATCCAAGAAAGTAACTAGGTCTCAAGTACTCAAGATTGTAGTGGGCGCTGGATGCATGGCAAAAGAACAGTCGCCTACACTAGTCTAGCACCACAGAGGTGTCTAGCAATTCTAGCTAGCCATCCATCTGGTCTTGGGTGAAAAGCACCATGGAGGATCCAGTTATACTCATGTGCTGCCAGACAGGCTGGGATGAACTCCAGATTGCTGGAAAGAAGTATGGCTGAGGAAGTCACAAAAGACACCCAGTATCAGAACAATCAAAAGGCATGCAGACTAAATAAAACAGTTTGTCACTCGCCTTACAAAACTAAAACTGAGTGCAGAGAGAGGATTAGCACTTCAAAAAGGCAACAGAGCCGATATATAATTGACATGTTAACAAAAGATAGGAAACTCCAGGTGTTCTTAAACAAAAGGCTGCTGAAAAGCTCTGAGCGCTGTCAGCCCTCACCCTGGGATATTTCAGTGCACAGAACACAGTGTAGGTCAGGTGGTGGCGAGGAGATGACTATCTACATGAAGAGAAATCCTGAGTCACCAAGACACAAACTGTAAAAGGAGCAGACAGTCACAAACACAACACAGCTACTGTGATGATTCCGAGGCCTCGGGGCCAAGCAGCTGCACCCAGCGATAGATATACAAGTAAAATCAGAACAATAATCTAATTTATGCAGCCATGCCCGATCATTCATCAGCTTGACTGATTAAAACGGTTGCTGCCGCTGATGAAGCAAACTGACCAGACTCAATCAAGGCAAATACACAAGTTAGGTAAGGGGAGAAAGGTGACCTGAAACAACTCTGAATCAGAGAGCACCACAAAGAAGGTAAAGAAACAGAATCCTGTGTATAAAAAACAACTAAACACAACGACAACTAATCCGGTCTTTTAGGTTTTATGAAATATTTACAGTTATCTAATGGATCAGCACCAGTTTGAAGAAAAACACAGGAGGAAAGTAGTTTACATCTTGTTCTGTCTGCAGCTGCTGCCCGTTGCTATAGCAACAGACATTAAAAGAGATGCCTGCGGAGGATATATACAAAAAAAGTCCCGACAGAAGCAGAAATCTTCAGAGAGAACCGCTTGGTCAAATCACATGGTAAGTGATTAGCCGCTACATCAAAAGCTCCACGTTGAAGCTTTCTCTTGTTTTTTCATCTATCGGCTGGAAAAACTTCAGACTCCTAGAAAGATCAATACGATTCAGGAAAGGATCAAAGTTTGACCAGCATAGCGCCAGTCATAAAACCCAATCAATGTTGACATCTTGTGTTGGCTGCATGCATCCACTCCAACAAAGGCATAGAAAATGGATAATACTTTAAAATGAGTTTACCACTCACTATATAAAAACAACAACTACACTTATATTAAAAATTCATCTAACGCTAAGAAAACTTGCATAAAAACAACCTGAATATTCCTGGCAGCAGCTAACAAAGATGATTGTATAACATCCTGCAGAGTTGCTTCTATGCTCATAGAAAAGAGAAAATCAGAAGTCACAAAGGGAGAGTAGATCTGAACAAAGACAAAAGAAATCAAAACTGTTTTGTATGAAGTGAGTCAAATAAATCTGCCTCAGTGTATCTTCCTTTTCACAACCAATAGAAAACATTAGTAGTTCCTTTTTTGGTTTAGAGAGCATGCAGTTCATAATCCATGTCTGATCAGTTAAAGCTAGGTTCCATATAACAAGAGCCACATTAATGATTAAACAGCCCCAGACTGTCCGATCATCCGTCCTCTCCTTCCTCTTCCCCTTCGTCCACTCCCCGACAAAACGTGCTTCTCCTCTGAGCCGCTCTTCCGCTCGATTGATTCACAAAGTCACTGCCGGCAGCTTCTCTCCATCTATCCTCTCCTCCGTGTGGCTGCCTCCTCTCTTGTTCCCACCTCTGATTCTTTTTGTCTTTTTCAGCAGACGGTGAAATGGCAGTGCTACCAGGATGGACAACGGCACTCCTTCATTGTGTTCCACTTCTCCCCTCACGTCTGTCTCTCATGCCCACTTTCCTTCCACCTCTGTCTGTTAGAGGGATGAGCACGCTGTCTGCCCTCCCCTCCTCCCTGTCTGGGTGGGTGATGCAGCCTCCCATGTCATATCTTCTCTCACTCTCTCTCCCTTACATACAAACATACATACACATGATTATGTGTGTAATATATATATATATATATATATATATATATATATATATATGGTATATATACACACACACACATATATATGGGACATGGAATGGGTCTTTTACATGGAAAGCTTTGCTTTAAAGCTCTATGGTAATTTTTTTTAAAGTACTGTTCATGTTAATTAAGTTACCAGTAACGAGTGTTGCAGCTCAAATACCACCTATGGTGCTGCACAACTCTTTGAGTGTTCAACCTCCTCTAGAGACAGTCCAATAAAGGCCAGCTTCTGTTGCGACTGGTTCTATATTTTGTGCACACAAGCTGTGCGGGAACTGACGGCATTCGTTGGTTATTGTTATTAAATGCTTCTCAACATCCCTGCTTCGGGCTACAAACCTTGCATCGGCTTCAAACATTCACAAGCACTTCCTTTTCCAGGGCTTCACATTTCAGAATAAAAGTTCTGCTTAGTGAAGTTAAGTGCAAATATTCTAGTTTCCAGTAGAAATGTCCTGATAGTTCTACAAACCTTTCTGTAGCTGAGCTGGATAAACTGAAAAAGCTGGAAACAAAGCGGGAGCCCTGCAGAATATTTAATCCTATTTATATGTTTGTCTTTTATCAAAGGTGGAGTTAATATATAGTTGATATATAGTGTTATATCAGAGTGTGTCTGCAAAGCGGTTTTGAGTGCATACGTGCACATGTATGTGTGGGAAGTCTTCCATCCATCTATCCACTATCTTGGGTTGTAGTATAAGGGTTGCAGGTAGCCAGAGCCTGTCCATGCAATCAATGAGTGAAAGGTGGGATACACCCTGGACAGGTTGCCAGTCCATCACATGGGAGTTAAGTCATTCAAATTCAATTAAGTAAATTTAACTTACTAAACTGCCTATAACTGCAAGTACATAACAAACAAACAGGACAATAAAAAGTAGGGATAAATATCCTGTAATTGTACATTTGGAAAAAAATTCTGCTATTAATCATGAGTTAACTCAGAACATTATGCCGTTTAGATTTTTAACTGAGTGACTGACAACCTTTTATATAATATAATATAATATAATATAATATAATATAATATAATATAATATAATATACACATATAAATATATAGATATATATGTGCATGCGCTGCTGCTTGTGCCCTCCCCACCTTCTTTTCTCCCATCCGACATCCTTCCTGTTTCCTCCCCTTCCCCCAATCTCCTCTATGCAGCCAAAGTCATTTAGTAGTGTACATGTGTATGCACAGTGAGATGCTGCACTCCTGCACATTAATGCGCACACTGTAAAGAGAGATGGGGAGATGGGGATGTTGAAGAAAAACAGGCACACATATGTGTGCTTATGTGAAGTTTTTTCACATTTTCTACTTAAGACTCCTGCTTTAGTTATGTTTGGTAAACAAATAAACAAATTAAAGAGCAGGAGAAAGAAGAGCCACTTGTTCTTTGTTCTGTGAAGAATAAAATTAGGTAATTTCAGATAACCTTGATGAAAATGGACAGACTAAAACTAAAAATAGAAATGATAGACTTGCACCCACTTAAATATTCACTATACTACATGACTAGAGCACTCAAGTGGGGAAAACAGGAAGACAGAAAGCAGAGATGCCACAGATTGGCCTTGACATTCAAGCGTATCTGATAAGGCAGTGTTGCAGAAAGCGGAGGAAACCACCCAGAGACTGCCACAGGAACCCTGCAGAGTGGATAGCAAGAGGTCCTCGAATGACACCCCAACGCAAAATTCTTAAGTTCAGCACACCGTGTCAGCACCATGTGATTCAGAAAAGCACACCAACCAAAATCAGGCAACTACAAAGTGTTGCTCAGAAGGACACACATAACTATATAGAGTGATAAGACAGGTTTTCATGCCTGTGATCAGTGGTGAAAGCAGGGCCCTCCACCTAGAGCTCGCTCCATACCCACAACCAGTGAAACACAACACACTGTGGCTTAGGGGTTGACAGGATGATCATGTCAAATTCTCCAGAAGCTTTATACATTTCAGTGAATTATTTATTGGATTTATATAAGACTCTCAGTTTGTTAGGTTAACTCTGCTAAAACCACCAGGTCTAAGATGATATTGTGCACATAATGCAACTACATCCTGCAGCTATAAAGCTGAACCAACAGCTTTTTAAAACCTTAATAAAAACTTATCATGTTTTAGACTAAATTTGGTTTATTCGTGTAAGCCTAAGTATAGTACGAGTAAAACCTCAATAACTTTACATAGACAGGGCTGCACTACTGCTCATGTGTGACTTTTGTCATTTTCAGTTGTCAAAATGTGGCCTGTAATGTAATATTTCTTTTTGTCAGCTGGCTTGGAAAACATCTGGATGATATAAAACAACTGGGCAGTTGAATATATCAGAATAGTTATAGCTTGTGTTTCATGCTGCTTAGACACGAGGTGAAAGAACATAATTTAATAAAGCTGAGCCATAATACATGTTTTTCAAGGTCCAGTATAAAATAAATTGAAGTGAATTATCACAGCACAAACCAAATTTTGAATACTTTTTTAAGCATTTAATACAATTTTGCAGCCCTACATTCTTAACAGTTTAAGTACTTTCTCTCATATTGTTAAGAAAAAATGGGCCAAACTACTTCTCTCCAAAAGCTACTGATCTACCTACGGATGAAAGTTTAGATTTTTTACTTCACATTAAGTTAAAGTAAAAAAAAATCAACTCCTTTGCCACAGTAGCATGTTACATTTATGATGAGCCCATTGCATTATTTTAATGTCTTACCATATAATCCATCGGCAACCATAAGCTGTCTGAGTCTGTAACACTGAAAACACCAAAAAGCACATCAACACACAGTACACAAACACACAAAATACATGTAACCAAATACATTGTGCTCCAATGCCACCCTTGCAGCTACTTAACCCCCAGCATGCTTTGCTCCCAGGATCAGCTGTGCAGAAGATCATGGGACTGCACTGATATCAACAGCATCAAGTACAGACACAAAACATTGGCATAAGGCAAACAGAGCTACACTCAGAGGGAGAAAGCAGCAGAAAATGAGGGGAAAACAGAAGAAGAGGTCAATAATCCAGTGTGCATGTTGAAACCTACTCTGTGGAATGAAAGGAATTAACTTCTATGACTGGTTGTGTCGGATGTTTCTGTCTCAGCCTGCCTGGTGCAAGTTAGAAAGTGTGTGTTTTGTTTCCATGTCCTGAAGAAGCCTGTGGAAGCTGTATCTAGTCAGCATTTATTAGACGAAACAATCAGAGACAAACTAAACAGGCCTGTAGATCTAATGCACACGCTGCAGGGCTGTGTCTGCTCGCTGCTCTTAAACTGGATCCGTGTGTCTGTGTAATCCGATTTGACCTCGAGTTAATGAACATAAACAATGAGCTTTCCTACTGGGTTTAGGGCCACAGTTTAATATCAGATCGCAATTATGGAGATGAGAATGACAATGACAAATAACTCAGATAGAACAGAGAGAGGGAAGAGCAAGCGAGAGGAGAGTCCTGCATGAAAAAACAAGCAAACAAATTAAGCTGAGGGTGAACATTAGATTAGTCAGGCATTCAGCGGGACGTCTTTCTGTCGGTTTCATAGCTCACCACAAACACAGCAAACATGTGAGCTGGCTATTTTGGGTTGTGCTACCCCCCACTCGCTTCATCAACCCTTCTAACCATACTCCCTCTTATTTATCTCCTTCCATCATTCCCTTCCTGCTGCCCTCTGTTGCTGCCTACGTACTACTATACAACTTTCACTTAAAACATCCAACAGTTTGACATTAGCAGTGTTACTTTATCACTAGCTGCTATTAAAATTAATACTCTGAGTACTAAGGACTTCAAAGTATCTGTGGAATTAAAAAAACTGAGAAAAAAAATTAACATTTGACAATAACTTTATCACATTTTTCATAAGATCATAACACGATCAAACATGTCCTGCTGACGTCACCTGTAAGTTTGTAGTTTGATACTTGTGCCCCTCCATCTTTGTTTCTGGACCCGACACGTGACCATAATACGCTTACAGGAAGAGTGCTACTTATTGTGAGGGTCTATCAGTCCAAATAAATGAAAACAAATGATAAATGGTAAAAAGAAAACAGAAAAACAAGCCGGCACAACAAAACTTTGATGAAAATATTTTGCTGCTAAAAAAAAGACACTTCAAGACATAACTGTTCATAAACTAAAATGATGTGCAAATGAATTTTGCTTTGGTCCATCGCACACAAATCACTTCTTTAAATCAAATTATTATGATCTGAGCCCTAAACATATCTAATTTGAGCCTAATTTTCTACATGATTATGGAAACTGTTTACATGGAGCATGAAGGAGTCGTTATTCTGGCACCTTTCCACATGCAATGATTTAGTCGACACAATAAACTTCTTCAGAAATGAGGAAAAAAGTTTTTTTTTTTATAGGATTCTATTTTATTATACAGTCATTTAGCAGACACTTTTCTCCAAAGCACTGTACATCAGAGAAAAAGAACACAGGCTAAAATCAAACAATAGAAGACAGCATAGATAAGTGACAGGCTGCTGCAAGTGTGGTTAGACACAGGTGTTGTCCTGTAGAGTGTTCCCATTCATTTCCCAATATCATCAGTGCTGAACTGTCACAACAAAGAGCTGTATAAACCTCTCCAAGTCAAATAAGAAAGTTAAACTAAGTGCAGAAATGCACAGCTGAGTCTTTAGCTTGGTCTTACAAGTGGATCAGGACTCTGCAGACCGGACAGAGTTTGGCAGTTCGTTCCACCACCGAGGAACCACAAAGGAGAAGCATCTAGCAAGTGATTTAGCCCCATGTAGTGATGGTAGCGCAAGGTTTCTTTCACTGGTTAGGTGTAACTGTCGAGAAGGAGTGTAGCTCTGGATCAAGGAGTCAAAATAGACAGGAGCTGTTTGGGTTGTGAACTTCTGAAACATTCATTTTTGCTTTGTGCATAAAGAAACACTAATATGAACACATTGACACGACTTTACCAACATACCGCTGATGACAATTAAACAGCGAGTTGATATTTTTGGAAATTACGTCATGGGTAAATCATGTTCCATTTACCGTGCTTGAGAAGCTTTTAAGCAACCTGTAGCTCACATAGAGCAGTGAGCATGCAGGAGGAAACAAAGCTGCATCTAAGCCCCTTTGTTTAAAAAGCAGAGATGAACGACCACATGCTATGACCTCAAAAACAAACTCCTACAGTTTGTTTCCAGATCACACTTGCAGGAAAATAAGACATACATATAAGAATACCCTGACAAACAAAGTCACTCATGCAAAATGTCCTTTTTTCTTTAACTCTTCACATTCACACCATTTTTACTCTTTAGCTTTTAACTCACAATGACACGGTTTCTGTTTAAAGTGCGCTGCTGTTTGCTTTATTTATTGGGGTATTTATTTTTATTATTTTTAAATGGCTTATTATTTTTAAACTCTTTTCAAAACAATAAAAATATTTTACAATGTAGTAATTGTTTCATTTTGCTGTGTGTAATTATGTACAGCACTTTGTTTCAGCCGTGTCATTTTAGTGAACTTTATAAATAAAGTTGAGTTGAGCTCCGCTTTCCTTGTGATTCATCAAACAAAAGGTTCAAAGTACTGAACGCTAGTAAAAGCCAGTATTACCGTTATATTTCCACTTCTACCAAAAAGAAATAATCTGAGATTTTTTTTGTGGATTGATCGCCCTCTTGTCTTCGACGCAGAGTCATGAACACACACCTAATCACCTATGCGAGTGAAACTATAACAACCAAATGTCATTCCAGTCAATCAGGACTAAAGTTTATTTTGTGACTGATATGGTGTGAGCAGAACTGGATAGATCCAACTTTAATTAAGCAGACTTTACACTGCGCCAGTGTTGTGACAGCGAGGCCATGATGCTCGACTTTGACTGACAGCCTGAGTCTTGGAACGTCCTTCTGTCCGAGCCATGTTTGCCCTTGTATGTGTATGTGTGTGTGTAGACAGATGTGTGTGTCTTATTTGTCTGACTACTGTCATGTGTGTGAATCTAACACTTTTTGGCTCTGTTGTTGATTGGACCTTCTCTTCGCCTGCATTTCATCAGTGGTGATAACTTCCACCATTTAATATCATGTCAGGGGCTGCTGGTCTGAGCGGTGTGGCTGACCCTGATAAGAGCACTGAGCCCATGCTTTCAGCCACCTCAATCATCCCACATGCCCTTCACTGTGTTTCCATAATAGCGTGTCTGTCCTTCACTCATTCTTGCTGAACTTTAACTCTGTCACAGTGACCCTGTTTCAACACATCTGAGGTGTGTTTTGGTGCCTCGTTTCCGCAGATACAATTAACACAGAAGAAGCAGTGGGACCTAACCCAAACTGTTTTTTTTTTATTGCTGTCAGATTGTGCACAGATTTGAGTCTGTGTGCACTGATTGACTCTATAGCTTATCTCGCTGAGGATTTACTACACCCTGGATCAATTTGGCTTGGTTCTGACACTGCCTGGACATTTCAGACAGCTTAGGCAGCGGTGGGAGGGTTACATCTGGGATGTGGAAGAGTAAAGATTATGATTTACCACATTAATATGTAAGCTAACATATTCATTTCTTACAAGATTAGTTTTTGGTCACTTCCAGTGTTTTGCACTGAGCGATTGAGCTGAAAAGTCTTCTGCAGGCTGTAAAGTTTTTCTCATTTAGGAATCTGATTATCCTGATGCCAGGGCTGAGTTACTGTCTGTCACCAAAATTCAACCAAACAAAGAAGATATTAACAAATAAAATAATTATCTCTGCATTTACTGGAAGATTATTTGTAGCCAGTTTGACTCTTGAAGGTATATGATCAAAATGACATGTGCCATATTCATAGAAATATGATGTAAACCAGAATACAGTGCATGTTGAACTCATTTTGTATTAAAAATGTTATATGTTTAGTTCAAAATGTCTGTGATAACACATACTGGTATTTTGGTTACATAAATGTAGCTTACGGCTGGGCAGATCGATCCAAATCTAATCACATCAATACCACGGTTAATCTTAGGGTTGTTTAAAACCAACGCGATAATATTTCTTCCAGACGACTTTGGGGCACAAAGTTTAAACAATGTGAATGCCAAACGGTAGTTTTGCTTTTCCTCAGCTAATTTGAACGTTTTACTTTGATTTTCTCAGACAAAGCTGTGTGATAAGTTATTTTATTTTGTTATCATGTTGTTATTTTGTGTTGTTTAGAAAGAAAAGAGCTTAAATTTAAATGTCTCAGTTTTGTTTGTTGGTGTAAAAATGTTTTATTGGATTAAAATCAAGGGACAAGCAGTAGAAAATGGATGGATGGATTAAAATCATTGTTCTTTGTTTATTATGATCAATAATTAAAGGCAGACTTATTAAATGATTGTGACATATTCTAGCAACAAGCACCATTTTTGGAATTGGTATCAACACCAAAGGGATAAGATCGATGCCAAAATGTGCAGTGTTGCCACCCTTAAGCTAAATTGGTCTTTTTTTGACAGTTTAGGGCTGCTACTAACAGTTAATTTCATTATTAATCATCCAAACTACTCACTTATGTCCCAGCCTCTTGCTTGTTTATTTATTTATATTTTTTCTAACTTGAATAGTATAAACTATTAAATTTCCGAATAAATAGTCTGTTCTGGATTTATTTTCTAAGCTTTAACTAAGCTGATTTGTCATAATTTCCTTTTTAAACTCCTTTCATAAAGGATACAATTACATTGTTTCACTGACAGCTACTGAGGCTTTTCACTCAGATGCTATGAAACCGGAAAACAAGAAAGAGGAAAAACTAAACGAACACAAGTTAAACATTTATCTTTCGTGTGCACAGCTCAGTGTAATAAATAGACATTTTAACAACCCGACAGGCAACTCTCCACCGTCTCGCCTCAACATAGAAACAGCAACGCCTGCATGCAAACACCATGTCCCTAAAACTTTTATGTAGACTGACGCACAGCGCGCGCACACTCCACTTTCTGCCCCGCAAAAAGTGCGGTCACCCAACTTTAACAAGAAACTTACCAGCTCTCTTCCTCCCTTTCACTCGATTGCCCCTCCTGCCCCCCAAGCTGTTGCTGTTCAGCCTGCTATCATGTGAACCGGGACGGCGCGTCGATGGCTTCGTTCCTCACACTTCTTCTGATTTGGATTAACTTCATAAAAGATGAGTCTAAACTTCTTTCCTTTGCCTTTCCTTCCTTTTCCCCCTCCTACCTCCCCCCTCCACGGTCACGACAGAAGCCACTTCCGCGAACAAATGGCAACGTCATCTGGTCACGGGCCCTGTGTGTGTCTCTGTGTGTGTGTGTGTGTGTGTGTGTGTGCGGGTGCGTGCGTTCATGTGCGTATGTGCTTGGCTGTGTTCTGCACCTGGAGGAGTCATAGCACATTGCGCAAAATGTAGAAATGTCTATGAAGCAAAAGGTTTGCAGTTCGCTGGTAATTTGCGGTGGATAAAAGCAGCGTATGAACATCTGTTTACATTTAGTTTCTGAGCACTTTTATCTTTTAGTTCACCACCAAACCACAGCTGCCCAGACTCTGTAAACGGTTGTGTTTTATAAACAGCAGGTCCAATAACTTTGATGAAGACTGAATTTTTGCTATTATTATTATAACCAGGGTATTATAACCAGAAAATGATCACAGAAAGAGATGGAAGCTATAATTTAGGGGAAAGCTAAATTTAAAAAAAGGAAAGTATGTCCAAATTTCTAATTTTACGCAATGTGCAATGTCTCCACCAGGTGCAGAACAGAGCCCATCCATCCATCCATTTTCAACCGCTTGTTCCCAGAGCGGGGTCGCGGGGGGGCTGGAGCCTATCCCAGCTGC
>JBAMHV010000006.1:12364731-12388348 GCA_037177535.1 Pseudomugil gertrudae | reverse complement strand
AACTAACAAATACTGCATTTATAGCAAATAAATGTATTAGGGCATAAGCCCATGTAAGAATTTTATCAGAAATGTTTTATATAAATATATATTTTTTTTAATGGTAAAAATTACATTTATAATGGCAGATTATCTCTTATAATAAATATTATATTATGATAATTAAAATGGTCAAAATCTAAATTAATATTAAGCCTTTTTGAAAAAGCAACTGATGGCTGCTGATGGATGTCTCAATGATGTTTGGACCTCAGCTGATCCAGTCTGTGCTCCTGTCCTGACCGATGGGCCCTTACCCCCACTTCCCATGGACCTCCTGATCACCTACCCACCCCCACTCCCCTGTCTGGATGATGCCCTCCTGCTGCAGGCTACAAACCTTAACTTTTATTTTACAATGTAGATGAGCTAAATGATAACAGTCCTATGCACATTTGCCTGTCCGTCCTGGGAAAGGATCTCTCCTTCAATGTGGGCTCCATGAGGTTTCTTTGGTTTTTATCCCCACAACTGTTTTTTTTAGGAGTTTTTCCTTACCGAGAAGGAGGGTCTAAGGACAGGGTTGTCCTGGGTCTGCTTAGTTTAGTCATTACTGTGTTTATTGTGTGTTATGTCTGCTGTTCTGTGATTTAACTGTGTGTGAAGCCCTTTGAGACGACTTTGTTGTGATACTGGGCTATATAGATAAAATTGAATTGAATTGAATACACAGAAACATAATGAACTTCAGAATTTAGGAATTTAAACACACTGGAAAAATCTAAATAAAAAGTTTTATTTTTCAAGTGAAGATTGCTTGAATGCTGTGTGTATAACACTCAGGTTAAAAGGAAATTATGTTTATTTTTTAATTCATGAAAAGTGTGTAGCGGTAATTTGTGTTGTTTTTAGGTAAAATGATTCAAAAATAATAAAATAAAAATCAATTCGTGTCTCACTGCAACTATCAGCAAGACAAGCTAATTTGCGCCACCTGAAGGCTGACAACACGCATGTTAATCTGGCTTTAACGCCAGTGAAGAGAGGTCTCAGACTGGTCTTCCAACCAGTAGAGGCAGTAGCGATTTTTTTTTATTGTAACACAAGAAGTAGTTCCCTAGCATCTGTTAGCAACCTCTAAACTTAGCCATCATGGCAACGTTTTTAGTTGATAGCTGGACAAGGGGTTAGATTTCACCATCAGTACTTTGCCCAATACGTTGCGTATATACTCTATATAACCTTTGTTACCACACATTTATGTATAATTTAGACCATATCCTGGTGTTTCCGCACTTATGAGACTGCTAACTGCATAAAACCCGCCCCCATGAATGTGATTGGTTATCGCAGCGTTGTTTCCTTTTGTGATTGGACGTTAATCTACTGACGTTTTCACGGCTTTAGTGATACGTAACGAGGACATACTGTAAGTAAGTTCCCCCGGTTTGAATCTTTTAAATAGTCTTATTAAATGTAGACACAGTATTTCGTGTGTGTTTTCACAGTGTGCGGTAGACACGGTAAAATGAAAACACGTGAAAGTGTAGTCAAATATTAACATATAGGTTGCGGTATCAAGGAGAACCATCACAGTTAGCAAAGACATGTCGATGTACCGAAATTTGTAAAAGTTTGTGCAGTGAAGGCAAATGCATAGAAATATAATTTAATATCCTACCAGGTTTTTATATTTCTTTCAATTATTTATTTCTGTGTCATTAAGACTTTCTCAGTACTAGGTAGTGTGCTACTTTCTTTAATTACTGTCTAATCTATTACAACACTTTGCTGATACGTTTTGGTACAGAATGAATGAATAAAAAGAGTGCAGTGGTCATGTAAGAAGCAACTTGTTACAGTTTGCCACTTTAAAAATGTCCATACGTCATTAATGTATTTTCAGCATGTTTTAGTATGATACGCCTCTGCACAATTACACAAATAATCTGCTTCTGTCAAAAAGCCATTGTATTTTAGTATTTATCTCTTTCTCACCCTGCAGGTTTCACATCTGCTTCAAACAGCAAATATAAAGACCCCCAAACAGTAAGTTGTATATCCCAGAGAAATAAATGAGCTTTTACAAGACTTCAACATTTTGAATAGTAAATGTGTTATATGTATGCAGCTTAAATTCAGATACTAACCACAGTTTTTCTTCCTCTTCACTACCTTTACTGTTTGTCTCTGATGGGTTCATTTAGGTGTTTCTTCCAAGACACTCCCTGATAGGAATTGCATTATGAGGATGAAGAGGATTTGAGCTGCATTGAAAGATTTTTGGATGGTCCATGTGGCTCCATGTTGATGTAAGGGTCATTGTTGGTAACTGAGGTTTTTTTGAGCTCTTAAGATTACATGGCCTGAAAGAGTGAGGATCTACAACAACACATCATAATTTGTCCTCAATGGAGCATTTTGTGACTATTACAACATTTAAAAATAACACAGAGAAAGGAATAATGTAGATCTATGCAAAACAGGACAATTGGTCTACTTGTAGGCTCATTATTAAACAAGTGTTATTGAAAATCCAGAGAATTAAAAAAAACTTTTTTAATGTAAACACACTATTCATTACATAATATTCTGTGTGTTTCTTAGCTTTTCCTTGCCCAATCTGAGCAGAGCGGCTGTGCGTGTGAGGCGATTGTCGGCACAACTGAGCAAAGCAATGATGGCCACTAACAACCTGGACACCAGTTCGTCACCTGCAGCCAACAGTGATGCTCCCTCTGCTGCTATTCTCATCATTGGAGATGAAATACTCAAGGTGAATTTTCACTGATAGCTAGTGTGCTTTGACAGTAGCCCGTAGTAAACACACACCCCAGCTACGCCTTAACCATATGGGATTAAATGTTTTTAACGTATGCTCCTTCATTAGAATGCATTGCCTTTGTCATTCAGATTTCATAACCTCAGGAAAAACTTGCTGGCTATTTGATGTGGCAGTGATGCTTCTTGGTTTTAAAGTGACAAGTTCACCATCACTTCTTTACTTGACATAATCATGATTTAAACATGAAGCCTTTTGATTTTGTCCAATGTCATGCCTTCTCCTGACATGCACACTGAGTCCTTGATTTTCATCAAAGTTTTTGAAAGTCCTTGAATCAGATGTCTAAGTAAGAATAAAAACATTAGAATAAAACTTTATTTTTGTATTCATTTCAGGGTTACACAGTGGACACCAACAGCACCTTTCTAACACGAGCACTTAGGAGACTTGGTGTATCTGTTCAACGAATAACTGTCATACCAGATATACAAGAGGTCATAGCCAAAGAGGTGGTCCTCCTCTCCTCCCAGTATACGCATCTCTTCACATCAGGCGGTGTAGGCCCCACTCATGATGACGTCACCATGGAGAGCATTGCCATGGCGTTCCAAGAGGAGTTGTACCCCCACCCCGAGCTCACACAGTTAGTTGAAGAATTCTTTGGAATGACTGATAAAAACAGTCCGGCTATGAAATTGGCAATGGTGCCTCGTTCCACTAAACTTAACTATGGAATCGATCCTCAGACTGGGCAACCGCAACGCTACCCAGTGGTAAGTGAACTTAAGGGAAAAAATGGAACTGACATGCATATTTACACCCACGCTGAAAGTGATAAGTATCCACCACTAACTGGCTGCATGCACCTTTGAAACAGATGCGCAAATAAATGTGTGGCTGTTTTAGATTTTAAAGGTTTTTTTTTTACACTGTGATTAAACCATTTTTTCAATGAGATGAGTCAGACAGAATGATGTTAACTCTGTCACAGATATTTCCTCTGTAAAGATAAGTGAAAGGAAAAAGAGCTCCACACAATAGACAGAATCGTGACACTAAGAGTGAAAAGCACAGCTTCGAGTTCACTAAAATTTTATGTTGACCTTTTTTTAGAAGTGCAAGAGCATGCGTATAGGTTAAATGTGTTTTTACTGATGATCGTTTGTATGCACAGGCGATAAAACAACAGTCAGAGGAGTAGCACAACACCTTTTCTGTTTCCTGCTGAACAAGAAGATTCATTGATATTATTCCCACATCTTTCAAAAAAGAACAAAGCTTTAGCCAAAAGCAGTTACTAAAACCAGTATTTAACCAGTTCTGGTGTCCAGTGAATCTAAATCTTGAAAATAAATGCAATAAAAAGTTAAATCCTCTTGTTCCACCATAACACTGGTAACAATTCATTTTCATAAAGTATTCGCTATAATTTAGGGCACACTGACTTCTAAACATCTAGGGGGGTTATATAAATGTTAAAAGCTGTGAAGCGTTTGTAGCGTCCTAACTATTCACTTTAATAACTACGTGAGTTAATATATTATTTATTTTTTTAAATGATCTGTATTATATATCTTTTCCATGTTTAGGTGCATTTTATTTATGAAAGGGAAAACTAGACAGAGACAAAATGCTGAAATTTCAGAAGCTGTAATAAGAAATACAACCTTCTCATTAAACTGGTTGGATTACAATTTTATAATCTGACTATTTATTCTTCTTTAGGTTTTCTTGTACTTTTTGCTATTAGTGATATCTTAAATATTAAGCCAAAATAATACAAGTCAGAACCTTGCATGACTGACGTATGCTTACATTTTCTGTAGTTTTCCTCTAGGTACAGATATTAAAACAAAATTGTGTCTATTGGCACTTTTCTTTGTGTGTTCTTGGATTATTATTTGTTCATCTTGTCATAGGTCAGTGTTCGGAACGTGTACGTGTTTCCTGGTATTCCGGCTTTGATGGAAAGGGCTTTTTCTGGGTTAGAGCACCTTTTTGCTGCTTCGGGAACCACTTTCCACTCTCGTGAGGTATTGCATAACCATAATTATCATTTACAGATCTGACTGCTGTGTTTTTACAAAGTTCAGCTGAGCTAACTGAGGATACTCTTCTCAGGTGTTTGTCAGTGCCGAAGAAACAGAGATTGCACCTGTACTGACCAAACTGCAGGCCGGTTGGGGCAGAAAGGTAGCGCTTGGCTCGTATCCTGACTGGTTGAGCAACTATAGCAAAGTCAGACTGGTGCTTGACTCAGACAGCCAGGAAGAGGTGGACAAAGCAAGAGCACAACTGGTGGACATGCTGCCTAAAGGTAGCGTGGTGTCCATAGAGAAAGACCCCGTGTCAATCGCCACCGCTGAAGTGTACAAGCTTGCCAGCAGCGGTAAGAAAGGAATGAGTGTGTAGCCCTGTGAAAGAAAACTCAGTAATAAGTGTTAATATGATTGTAATAGCATTAAAGTGGACTATAAAAAAGAAAACTGAGACAAGATGAAGCACCAGCAGTTATTTTTACTTTCAATTAAACTTGGAAAGAGATTAACGCATTTGAGTACATTTGCTGTAAAACATCCTCTCCTCATTTTTCCACAGGCACAGCATTGGGTGAGAGAGTTAAGTTTGCACTAAAAACAGTAGAGGATGCACTCGACCAGTATCCGACGGAGCAAATCTGCGTTGGCTTCAATGGAGGCAAAGATTGCACAGCTCTGCTCCATCTTTACTACGCTGCACTGAAACGGTAGGATGGATAAAGAATTGTTTAATTGGGACTAAACAATAGACCTGACAGATGAGTGATGAAAGGGGAGTTTCAGAATAACAACTAAATTAAAATTAGTTTTTCTTTAAATGTATTAAAAGATTTACTTATTTACCGTCTTGTTGTGTCCCCGTTGTCTACTTTTTATGTCCAATCTCACTGCCACTTTCAGACGGTATCCAGATGGGAAAGACAAGGTCAAAGCTTTGTATATCCGCATTGTATCTCCATTTCCAGAAATGGAGAGGTTCCTACAAGACACAACAAAAAGGTGAGCAATTGGTTTGTCCATTTATGCTCAAAGCAAAAGAATATGCAGACAGATTGACAGTGTGGTCCGTTCTCCTTTTGTGTGCTAGATTTGATTAATTGGCTGCAATCAGAATGTGAAGGGGCCTTTAAACAGTATGAAAAATGCTTCATGAATCTCCTCCCTAGTTTTAAGTCAGTTTATCATCCACCAGTGAGCCGTATTGAGGTTTGAAGTTCACTTCATGATTTTAAAACTTGTATTTGAACTTTGAACTTGACAGCAGTATTTGAAAACAGACCAAAGTAACTGTGACACAGACCAAGCTGTGTGTCTATGTATCCATCCTTTGTGTCTTAAATAGACCTTTAGCTAGCTGTGACATGGCACAGAAAACAGCAAAACCACTGGAATTGGCAGGGGCAGTATTGAGTTTTGGAGCCGACACGGAACAGATGAAAGAAACAAACACAAGAAGAAGAAAAGGAACAGGAAGAAGACGCAGATACTGCTAACTAAAAAGTACCAGATGAAGACACTGCCAAAAAGTATTGTTGTTTATTTATTCTGGTGTTTTTGGCTGTGAATGATTTTATGGTGGTAAATTGTTGCTACAAACTGCTGTCAAAATGCAGAAGGGCACACTGCCCACTAGTGGATGAACTGACTTAACAGCTATGGTAGCATCAAAGATGCATGGAAGTATGAGAACAGCAACACATGAAAAGATGTGAAACGAATGTTCCTATTTATGTACGTAAAGGAGCATACATGTGTGGGAAAAATAAACTTCTGCATCATTTAGGCAGACAATACCAGCCCAATTAGTATTGGTATTTGGTTTTCTGATTTAAACAGAAAAAACAATATTCTCTAATGTGTCTCCCAAAGGTATGACTTGGAGCTAATATCTGTGGAGGGCAGTATTCGTCAGGCGCTAAATGAGGTGCAGGAAAGAAGACCAGAGCTGAAGGCTGTGCTGATGGGGACCAGGAGAAGTGACCCCTATTCACACACACTCAAACCCATGTGCCCTACTGATCCTGGCTGGCCAGACTACATGAGAGTTAACCCACTACTGGTAATTACATAGGCTAATAATCCACTCTTCCTTCCTACCAAAAATTATTTTAAAATATTATTTTCTGTGACATGTTATATTGCATATGGCCGCTGTTGCTTTGTGTGATGTGCATTTGTAGTCCATTGGTTATCTGAAATACATAAACATACTATATCTGAATTTAAGAGAAACTCGAGTGTTTTGGAAATACTTAGCTTCTGTCTTTGTGGGCAGCACGGTGGAAAAGTGGTTAGCGCTGCTGCTTCATAGCAAGAAGATCGCTAGTTCAAGTCTCAGCTGTGGGAGGTTTGGACAGTGGCCTTTCTGTGTATGGGTTCTCTCCAGCTATGGTCAATATGGTATATTAATATTGGTTTCTAATGCAGCACCAACATAACATGGAAGCAAAAATTAACAGATGGATATTGACATGAAAAAATTCACAGAATAGACTTAATTAATCTATAATAATAATAATCTAATTTATTGTTGCTCTTCCACATGTTCAGTCTGGCGGTGTATGGAAAGTGCCAACTGCTACTTTTTGTTGACCTCGTTTAAAGATAATATATGTTACCCGTTATCATGAGTGCATCTGAAAGCTCTCCACGGAAGATGACTTTTCTTTGACTGAACACGTGGATGTAAGCAAGTCAGTTTTAAGATGTTTTCTTCTGCTCCACAGGATTGGACCTATCATGATATCTGGTCGTTCTTGAGGACGTTGTTTGTTCCCTACTGTATCCTCTATGATAAAGGGTAAAAATTACGGTCATATCCTATTTCCTTTCTGTCATTATTTATTTTCTGAACAGCACAACAGAAAATCTTCTGACACTTCCAGGTACACTTCACTTGGCAGTATGGACAACACCCTCCGGAACATGGCCCTCAAGGTGGTGGATGAGAAAGGAGTGATGCGCTATAAGCCAGCCTACCTCCTGGAGAATGAGGAAGAGGAACGAAATTCCCGTGCTTGATGTCGTCTCTGTTTGTGGCACATCACTTGTTGCTCATAGTTTTTTAAAAATGTCATATATCTAAATATCAATCACATTTAACCCACAGCAGTGACCTTTTATGTGATCCTGTAATTGCAAACTATGTCTGACATGGATATAACTGCATGGAAAGTGAGTCTTGGGTATCAGCTCAATAAAACATCAGTTTCTGTGTAAATGTCATGTAACTGTGAGAGGTAGATGACAATCTGCATCTCTTGGCTTGCATTCATCTTGTTTTTGAATCACACCATGAACTCAGAAAGACTAGCTTTCAAAGTTTATTAGTGAATAATTCCAGGAGGGTTCTGTCAAGGTGAGAAAATCAGATTTTAGAAACTGAGCACTCGTATGGAAGCAGTGAAGGTCACCCTACTGATATAAATCTGTGTCTAGGAGAATATACTGCAGCCTGTTTAACCACATGTCTCTATCTCTCCCTGACATCATGTAGTTCTTCATGCGCACCTCACGGGCGCGTTGTTCTCACGTTTTCCATTTAGCACCGGTGATTACAATAAATTACCTACTCCCGTTTCCAGACATGATTGAATCCAGGCCCATCGATCCACAAGCTCCCTCTCCGCGCCTGGAGATTAGTCAACGCGGCGCGGCGACGATCGATACCGGGCGATCTAATAAAGCGGGTCGCTTACGAGGCCACCGCGGGGCTGCACACACTGTTACACCAGCAATTACCACTGGCTGCCCCACATACCCCCTTAACTTCTGTCCTGGCTTCACGGTTTGCTGATTTATTAATAATAACAGTAATAAAAGAGGCAATGAACAGAAGCTTCATAATCACGGCATCAATGTAATTGTGTGTATTTCTGTGGTGCGACAAACGTACCGGGACATCTTCTGGAATGATCCTCGCGTGGAAGACAATTATTTTATAGACTTAAGATGTGCCTGCCAATCATGACTTGAACTTTACCCTTATTGAAATGAAAAAAATACGCAATTAATGGAAACAAACTGATATTATTTGTCAAATGATGACATTTATACCCTTAAAAATGTAGTAGTCTTCATTATTGTTATCTGATGTTCATAAATAGTCAATAAAGTTAGAATTGAATAGCAACTAAGTAACATAAAATCATTGTAATCAGGTGTTTTAATATACAACCTATAGGTTATTATTATTAGTATTGTCATTATAATTATTCACACCAGTTGAGCATCTGTTTTTATACATCATTACAAAAAAAAATCATTTCTGTTTGTAGAAGCAGTTTTGTAGATGAATCCACATGCAAAATGTTCGTGCAGGTTCATCTTTTTGACTGACCATATTTATCTAACAACCATTGTATTAAGTGTACAAAAATATAAACACAGTAGGTGGCTAATGCTTTATGGAAATCACACATAGGTTTGCAGCCTTTATGCCTCT
The DNA here is from genome assembly GCA_037177535.1 of Pseudomugil gertrudae. Classification (NCBI taxonomy): domain Eukaryota; kingdom Metazoa; phylum Chordata; class Actinopteri; order Atheriniformes; family Pseudomugilidae; genus Pseudomugil; species Pseudomugil gertrudae. Next base: position 12,379,101 of record JBAMHV010000006.1, on the reverse strand, counting down.
GAAATTGCTTCTTTCTCTGTTTATGTCATGAGCACGTTAGCGTCATCAGACTGGCAAGACATGGTGAAAACACTCCATGCTGTTAATATATTGTGCTCTTAGTATATATCCCCATGTAAACTTAGCTTTTAAAAAACATTGTTATGTTAAAGACTCTCAAAATTCCTTCAACTGTAAATGTTACAGTTTTCTTAATGGGAGATCACATTTGATGTAGACCAGTAAATGTTTTAAGTGATGGTGCACAGTAGTTTAATGGCTTGCACTATTGCGTTGCAGCATGAAACTTTGCTAGGACCTTTCTGTGTTGAGCTTGCATGTTCTCACACACACACATGAGTTCTCAGGTACTCTGGATTCCTCACAAAATCCAGAAACATTCATATCAGGTAGACTGAGGTTTCTAAATTCTTTCTAGGAGTGTATGCAAATAGCATTTTGCCTCCCTGTGTTTGTGGAGTTCTATCTACTCCCCATATGACCGTGAACTGAAATAAAGCTGGGTGGAGGAAACTAATTGATGGAGCCATAATGCACTAATGCACAGCCATAATGAACAGTAATGCACTTCACAGAAGCATACTATGAAATATATCTATGTGGCAATGCATGCATGTACTATCCATCCATTTTCCTCTGCTAATCAGGGTCGGGGCATGGGAGCAGCTGCCTAAACTGGGAAGACCAGAAATTCCTTCTCATTGGCTACTTCTTATAGCTCACCTGAGGGGGATCCCAAGGTATTCCCCAATACAACTAAAAGATTTGGTCTCTGCAGGGTGGACTGGGTTATCCTCTTGGAACACCTCACCAGAGGGACGTCCAGGAGGTACCCTGACCAGATATCCGAGCCACTTCAACTGGTTTGTCTATATGTGATGGTGCAGTGGCTCTACTCTAATTGCATGAGGCAAAATCAACCCATCATTTCAGCATACCTCCAACTATTACCACCACCACCACCACCACCACTACTACTACTACTACTACTACTTACTGCTGCTGCTGCTGTTGTTGCATCAGTGCGTTACCACAACACAGATTTTGAAACTATACAATTCATTGCCTTCGCTTTCTTTAAGGGGGAGACCACCAGCCAATCCAGAGGCACTGTCAACAATGACCACACAATGCTGCAGCAAGATTAAAACCTCTTAGTTCACATCTGGTGGGCCACTCCTAAATTTAACACAAAAAGAAGGAGATGCATTTTTTTTCAACAGAGTACATGAACAGTGGATATTGATAAAAATGATCAGTTGTGTACATGAGCCTGCTCTTTCCAACCCGTCTCTTTCATTGTCAGACTGTGGTTCATGGTCAGTGACTTAATCAGACTCTTGTTTGCCTGTTTGCCTCTTCATCTGCATTATCACTTTTCTTTTTCCTACGCCATGCACAGCAGCTGTACAGGGTTCTCATCTGTTCTCAAACCTGTTGGTTTGATTGACGATTATGTGAGAAGAGAGTAAAAATTATTCTAAACATACAGGCATCTCTTGAGCATTTTGCTTTCACAGCCGTTCATATTCCTCTTCTTCTCAACTATTGACCCAGTTCATTTCCTGATCATCCCACCCCCCACCACCACCACCACCACACCCTTGGAAAAATCTAAATCCATCCGTTCAGTAAAACATACATGTTGTATTGAAATGCACAGGACCTGCTGGAATCAGTTTGAAAGGTAATTGGAGAAGCAGCCCAGCACAGTTTGATTGAAAGGGAACATTTTTGCATGATTGTTCACATGAATCTTCTGGTACCACTTCCAATGTAATGCTTACAGAAATTGCACAACATGACATGCAGGTTGAACACATAATTTGGTGTAATTTAGCTTGATTCTGAGAGATGTATCAGAACAACAGAAACACCTGCATAACTGTAACTTAGACTGTTTATAGTAAGGGTTTGAATGCAGCACTTCCACTTTTGATGATGTTTTTTTTTTATAAATTCATGTTTATGTGTTTAGTTCTTTTTCAATCCCAGGAAAAGAGTAAGAAAATACATCTTGACATTCATGAGATATTTGTGTGTTTTGTACTGCTTGCTTTTTGTAAACTGTTTTTGTCATCTTCAGCTTTTGATTTTTGGTCACTCAGAAGAACAACTTGTGTGCAGGATATCAAATTCAGCTGCATGAGCATTAAAATGTTTTGGACTCAGTTTCTTTCCATTTTTCATGTAAATCCATTTCATGCTTTGATCAAACATGATTTATCAACTGCAAGTTAGACGTTTCTAAAATTCTGATAAACAACTTTTATGCCATTCGAAAACAAAATAGGACAAGTAAAAAGCCCCCCACCCCCCTGCACATATTTAAATTAAATTGACTCTCCAAAGGCTGATGTTAGGTTAACTGGTTGAAGTGTTTTTAAAAGGAACAACTTAAGGTAATATGAGGATAAGAAGCTAATCTAGCTGTACTCTCAATACACTTGTATCTTTCTCAATATCTCCCAGGAGGGACTGACTTATAAGAGAATCTACAGACCTAACAGGGTCTGTGATATAAACTCAACATGGCTTAAAATTGCACTTAGTGTGACAAAAACTTGTGTCAAACTTTGAGATTGGAATGAACTATCCATCAGATACAACTGTTTTGGAAGCTTTTCTCCAAAGGAATGTGTTCTTAATCCAATTCCTCAGAGGTTCCTGCAGTGTAAAGCAAGACTTGAAGCACCATAAGACAGCAATTCATGAGGTGTCCTAGGAGCGATGCTTAACAGAGAGGATGAATAGATGCTCTATTGTCAAAAAGCATCAGGAAAGAAGGGAGACCTTTCAGTCTATGCAAATTACCACTCCATCTGGGTGTAAAGCCAACCGACCAGAACACGGGAAACAGGATGTTCAGTATCAAAGTTTTGCACATTAAAAGAGGATGAAAGTAAGTGAGAAAGAAAGAAAGGGAGGGATTGGGAGGGGTAATACGGCGGGGACCTGCTTTGCTTTCCTGCAATGTGAAGTGTGACTGACTTAGCTCATTTGTGCCTGGTTTTGGTATGTTCAAATAAAAGCCAGTTTCATAATCTTAAGTTTGTCACAGCTCTCGGTCTGGGACACACAACCAAGACCCCCTGCTCACATCCACACACATGGGATGCATCCAGAAATACTTTTCATTTAGAAGACAGGCTTTAATGTAAAGGGCCAGCGTCTGTGAAGCTTCAGCCAGCAGACTGAAAACTGATGAGAAAAATTCTGCACAGCTCAACTCAGCTGGAACTCGTTTACACGCAATAACCATAACTTCAACATGGGCAGAGTTGTTTAACACTAGAAAGTCCTGTTTTATGGATCAGAACTGGGTTCTAAATGTTATGGATACCCTTTTATTCATTTTCACGACTGATTTTAGGTATCAGTAGATAGAAATTATTCCATATCTGCAAGTGAAATGATTATCTGTTTAACTTGATGTTTTGAGTCCTCAGGTCTTCAGGACCCAGTGCCCTGCATGTTATGGACCTGTTCCTACCCCGAAACGCCTGAGTCAGATTATTTAACCTCCTCCTCAAATCCTTTGTAAGCCTGTAAATGAGCCCTTTCTTCCTTTCTTCTCATTCAATGGTGGTAAAAAACCTATCTTGTTAATGGATCACATTCCAAAAGTGACCAGGCTGCTCTATCCTCGTTGAAACCTGGTGATACACATGAAAGAGTTGAATTGATGAATCAGCCTTGTTGTGGCCCAGCCTCCACAACAAATTCAGAGCAAGAGCAGAATGTTCTGGTTCAGGGGTAAGCAACTCCGGTCCTAGAGAGCCGCACTCCTGCAAGTGTTGTGACTTTCTCTGCTGCATCACACCTGACACACATCAGACAGACTTGTGCAGAGCTTGACAACAAACTCTGCAAACGTTTGGTAATTACCCATTGATTTGAGTCAGGTGTGATGCACCATGGAAACTTACGACACTTGCAGGAGTGCGGCTCCCCTGTTCTGGTCCAACAACCTCACATTTTCATTGCAGGGACTCTTGCAGCTGTTGGTGTCAAAGTTTGTGTGACTACAACAAGAGAAAGATTACACATATTTGCTCTGCGTGGGATCCACCATAAGAAAAGAGTAAAATCACAGCTGGGTAGTGAACATAAAGACCACACAGACCTTTTGAAATATGAATCCCCGGGGCGGATTTTCTTTTGGCTACATTACAGATCATTGATGGCTTCTGCATGCACATACACAGATCAAACTGAATACCTATTCTGTAAGTGTTAGTATAGTATAGTATACCTGATATACTGTTAGTGTTATCCTAGTACATGGATATTTGACACACTAGTAATTTATGCATTTAACTATTACAAGTTTACCATGCATGAACAAGAACCAGACATGTTGGCAGGTTTTGAAATATATTGTTAAAGGCAGTGTTTATACGTGCACACATGCTTCACAGACACCCATCCATTTGAGACCTATGTTTAACAAATTCCTTCAAGCTGTATTCAAGTAAGATAAATAATATACACAACTACACAGTACAGAATAATTACATTGTGGAGTTATATGATACCTTAAAGTAGAAAATGGCATTGATTAGGACAACTTGTGTTATAGTGGACAATGGTCTGTTAACAGGAAGCTGAACCAACACAATAATTAAACAAGGAATTGCTGCAAAAGAAGCAGGAGGGCTATGGTGTTAAATTAAAGTGCACAGCTGAATCCAACTGAAATGCAGTGAAGGAAATCTGGAACAGTCAGAACATGAAGCGCCTCATACATCCTGCAGCTGAAAGAATTCACCACAGAACAGTCAATTACAACAAGCTGATGTAAGAGACGTGGGTCTCGTTATGCAAAACAACCACAAGAGGTTCTTACTGTTACAGAGGGTAATTCTACCTTCTGAGACCAAAAGTGTCCTGACTTTTTCTACAGATAAATAGCACACTTATTGATATTTTAAGTGTTTTCCCTCATGGTGTTGTTCATCTATATGACAGGAGCATCTCTCTTTCTTTTCTTTCTGAGCAAACCGAGCCAGTTTATTTCCACTGTTTCGCAGTAAACCAGAAAAACTAAAGTCTTGTTCTCTTTCTTTTTAAAATTCATAATACAGTCTGTATTTATGTCTGTTTGTGCGTCTCTTTTTAGATTTTACAGCTGAAATAATTACACTCTACAGTCAAATGTGCTGCTTTCACTTGGAAACAATATGGAATCTGCCTGTTATTGATAACCTATACATCCAGTAATACAAAAATTGCTCAAAGTTGCAAAAAATATACAATGGTAATAATAAAAAACAAACTAGCACAAGTTGTGTTCAGCATATTTGAACATTTAAAAAGGAGCCTGGAGTTAAGATATGAATCTTCATGCATGAGTCTAGAACTACATGGATGCTTTTTAAATAGTTTGTGTGTCTTTTTAGAACTTTTTCATGTTTTGGTTATTTGATTGATCATGAAAAGATAATAAACCTTTTATGCAGCATCAGATTCAAGCTTTCACACCACTTGCTTTTATTTTGTTTTATTTATCTCCCTACAGCGTTATAAATTGTTAGTGCTTGTGTGCACAGTGACCATACATGATAGTTTATGAACATGGTGAATTGCTGTGAGACACATGTGGACTGGATCCATCATCTTAATTGCATAGCTTCTGCTGTTTTAGCCATATATCTTCAGCTCAGCTAAACTCTTTCTGTTCTTTCATTCATTTCCACCACTACCAAATGTTGCCATGATGCACTCTTCCCATCTGAACCTCTCCATGGCTCAATGTGAAGTTTTCCTCTCTGCCTTGTATGTTAAATTTTATTAATAGGGTCTTTTTGGTTTTAAGCTCTCATCCTGACCAAAGTGGAAAATGCAACCTTACACCACTTCATTAAAAGCCTTTCTGCTATTCTTAGATCTCAGGTCATTTCCTTAGTCTACAGCGCTCGAGTATTACCACAAGGTTTTAGGTTTATTGGGTAGTATTTCCTGCCCTGCCATACAAGTTATTAGTTAATTCATTTCCAAACTATACTTTATTATAAAGTATATTTTAATTATGAATTTGCTGGCTGTCAATGGCTGTCTGTGTAATCTAATTTAAATACACATAGAACATGTATTATAATCCCCACAAAGAATAACAACAACTCAATTAATTCCAAGTTATTATTCAGTAACGGGCATTTCTAACCATAAATTGTAGTTAATGGTATGATTTTGCAATCTTTTACAAACTGACCTTTTCGTAATTATTTCTTTCGTTATGGATATTTACTCCACTTTTAAGGATAGAGTAACTGAATCCCAGACATCTGCAAAGATTCATGTAAACTGTTACGACAGGAGTGTATCACTGTGGACCTGGCCTGATTACAGCTTTATCCTGTCTTTAAAAAAGCACATTTACGTATGCTGGTAATTCATTTAATTAAACATGAATAATTAAATAGGCATACAAATAGCATTCTTATTGCTGCAAACTGACCATAATGCCAAATGTAGTGGAACAATTCATCAGCTTTGAGTAGTGGATGACTGTTCATCATAAATTCGGGTTTTCTACCAGAGTCCTGGGAGCTTGAGGGTTCTACACAGTATCTTAGCTGTTCCCAAGACTGCGCTTTCCAGACAGAGATGTCAGAAGTTTCTCCAGGTATCTGCTGTAGCCACTTCTCTAGTGTGGGGGACACGGCCCCCAGTGCTTCGATAACTATGGGTACTATTGTTGCTTTCACCCTCCAGGTCTTCTCCAGTTCTTCCTTGAGACTTTGATACTCCTCCAGTTTCTCATGCTCCTTTTTCCTGACATTTCCATCATTGGGGAAGGATAAATCAATCACTACAGCTTTCCTCTGCTGCTGCTCCATGTATTCTTTATATATGTGTATGTATTCTTTATATATGTGTATGTATATATATATATATATATATACATACATACACATATATACACACGTGTGTGTGTGTAAAGTGTGTAAGACCCTAATGTCAAAAGTCTGCTTGTTAAATACCAATTCATCACCAAATGTCATCTTAAAACTTTTACACTCGCTGTGCATGAAAGGCCAGAAATATTGAAAAAGTTAAATCCATATTATTAAAAGATGTAAATTGCCATCTTATTGATTGGTGAAGGCTTCAACATGATTCTTGGCTTAAGACTTCTTTTGCAGGAGAGTAATAGAGATTGCACAACTGAGGCATAAAAAAGGAGAAAATAAGACACTTGCATCCAAGAGTAAAAGACTTTTCCTCTTCATGGAGTCTCTGTGTCCTCATGCTGGAAATATCTTACATGCTGAAAGATATGGTGTATAGCCATGAGACTGAAAGAAAAGAGATTTCAATCTGTGAATCAGTCATTTTTTCCTGATGTAAAAGGTTTGTTTCACAGTGGCATTATATAAACAGAAATGACAACTGAAAATTCACACAGACTGATGAGCTGGAAATGTGTGAAGCTTAACTTTTGGCACCACATGAATCTCTGGCTTACCCAAAAATGATATTTCTGACTGCAGTGCTGAAAGCTTTAAAAAGTGCTGTAATGAAAAGTCAGTTTAATAACTTCATTGACTTCCCTACATGATTCAGTTTATCTCACATGATTTTCACACAATTAATGATGTACCTGTGGTTACGTTATTCAGGTAAGTCATACTTTGTTTCCATATATCATCAAACTTATAAAAGAAAAATCCACATGTTTCAATATTTTAGTGATAAAGTAACTGATTTGATTAAATCTTGAACTTTTACTTTTGGGACTTTTTTCCGCATCTTGGCCACGGCATCAGGATTGGATTTCTTTAAATTGTGAAGTTTTCCAGACATGTGTCCCAGCTAGAGGATTCATGTAATTCACCTTCACCATTTCAAAAGCTGAAAGGTTCAGCTTTTTAAGAACTTTTGTCTTGTACCTTGATAGGCAGAGAGTCATTTCTATATTGTGTTGACATTACTTACAGAACAGACTAAATAGATACAATGAGATTGCAAAAAGAAGCAAACACTACTCTGCTGATAAATTGGTTTTTAGAAAGAGAATGTAATCGCTTGTAGCTGCTCAATAACAGTTACTCATCAAGCAACTATAGTTTGTGTCCTTGATACCCTTGATGGGGTAACATATTTTTCCATTGGACATGGAGCATCCAAACTTGGTTAGCTCTTATATTATACAAATTAGAAAAACAAATGAGTGGTGGTTGCAGCCTCAGAGCGAGAAGGTCGCTGGTTCGAGCTTCAGCTTGGCCTTTCTGTGTGGAGTTTGCATGTTCTCCCGTGTTACAGTGGGATCTCTCTGGGTGCTTCTGCTTCCTCCCAGCATCCAAAGACACAATTGTTAGGCTGATGAGTGAAGCCATGGCTTGGTCCAGAAAAATGGTTGGTGAATGGCCACCATGTGCAAACAAGGTTGCAACATCTGCAAGGAGGTGAGAGTTATGTTTCGGGCTGGAATCATGCGGACAGAGCTGGTCTGCTCCCATGGGTCCTTTTAGGTGTGAAAATGACCTCTGAAAAATGTGTGGTCTCTAAACTGTTTTGTTCCATGGTTTAAAAAAAAAAACAAAAAACAACCCTGCTTTTCCCAACAAAATCATATTCATGAAGGACACTGCACTATCTCACACTGAAATTAAAACCTCTGCATCATTGGTTACTATAAAATGAAATTAATAGTACTGTATTAATCCCAGAGGGAAATTCAAATTTATAGCAGCTTTTTCAGGTCACTGGTGATTCAGGGGTTGTTACTGGGGAAGCACCTCACTGTTTTTGTTGGAATGGTGCTGTCCACCCAGAAGTTGATATAATCTGTGAAAAGGAGAGAAACTCACAATGAACTTCAGAAGAAATTCAGGCAGAAAAATTTCAGCTCTTCCAAAAGTTTAACAGATGCATGAATTATGTTGCTGTCAAATAAGGATCCCATTAAAATGTAATGTGACCCGTTAAGATGTTTTTGACTGGAATAGACTTTGATTTAAATAAATATAAGCTCCTAATTCAGCTAATTCAATAGATTATTTTCAGTTCCTTTAGCTGTTTTGAAACTTTGTTCTGCATAATAATTTGGAACAGTGCATTTTAAGTTTTTAATTTTTTTAAACAAGCTTCTTTCATTATTGTGAGGTTTGTTCAGTCACATTTAAATGACACTTTATCGGTCAATGACTTGAAAATCATGCTAAAAAAAATGAAAGAAATTCTGAGTTTGACTTGAAGTTTGAATCAAAGTGGAAAAAAATAATTTTTGCTTAAATTCTATTCATTAATCCTTCCACGCCTTTTTGCTGAAATCTATCTGATTAAACCTTTAAAATGACAAAATTACTTTACAAACAAGCCTTACCTTGTACCATTTCCTTTTCCCAAATCAAGCTGATTTCTGTTTATGCCTTAACTGCAGCAAAGTTAACATATTTTGAGACAGACCTGTCTCATATAAGTTCTCAGTTGAAATCTGAGTTGAGAAACCCATGTTGAGGAGGATTAGAATTACACATGTGGAGAAAGCTGTGAAGGAAAGGAGGCATTGTTTGTGTCTATAAATAGTTGATGCTTATTTTAAAGATACAATCAACAGTGATAATCTCAGCCTTGAATATTTAGCAGGCATGCAATCAAATAAAGATCAACTTGCGTCAACAGAATTATGCCGTGTTGGGATTTCATACACTGTAATTACAGAGCAATTTTTGCAGAACTGCACAACGAATATGCAGTATAGACTTTTTGCCAGACACAGTTAAAAACTAAATTTACCACTGCAGAAATAGTTTATGATCCCAGTCATTCCAGACAAACCTCAGAGGAAAGTTTGCCGCTAATCTTTTCACAATCTTCTAAATTTACAATATATAGAAATGTGTGTATAATTATAGTTTGTTTTGAAGGTCGAGCTCAGTTCGAACTTTGGTACATGACCACACCACTGATTTAACAAGGACGGTAAAATGTTGCAAATATCAGATTTTAAATTTGTGTTTGTGATTGTTCTGGTGTTTCCTGTCTGAAATCAAAGATGCTGGAATAAACAACCATGCAGTCCAATATACAAGGAGGAGGGTGAAGTGCTACTGCTTTTAAAGTCCTTTTTCCTTTGACACCACTCTAAAAGTATCCATCTCTTTCCGCTGATTTCAGCATGCTTGCTTCATCATTCACAATGGAAAGAGAATGAAAACATGGGCTTTGGATTTTTATATGTGAAGGTCAGAATCAAAGCCACTTCACAACATCATGCCTCAACAGCGACAAACATGTCATCAGAAGGGATCATAAGCCATGAAATAGGAGCATTAGCCCCATTATCCAGGAAATTGCCTCTCTGGCTTCACAAGACGTTCTACATTACAGCCTATATAAATGGAAATGCATTTACAGCTTATTTGGATGTACACTTCTATATTTAAAACACAAAGAAACTCCATCTCTTTTTAGGCTGTATTGAACTTCAGCCATGTGTTGACAGAAAATAACTACTTTCAGGTCAATGTATTGGCAATGATGCTTGAGAGTCTATTAATACCAGAAGTCCATGGGGTATCAGTCTTATCAGGGCTTGGCGGCCCATAGATAAATAGCTAGTTCGATATTCCACTAGGTTTCTCACATTACAATAGCCTCTTACACCACAAGGTCATTTTTAGTCCCTTAAGTCTCCTTATTGCCATACTACTGTGTATTAACACTGACTATGCGTGTTCCGCAAATAAAACTGTACTTTGTCGAACTTGTCACAGACACCTTTGTTTAGGGACAGTAAAAATCAATTCATTATAAAACCTAAATAAAGAAATCATCGGCACAGTGTTGGAATGCAATTGTTTTAATTTGTTGTCGCGCCATGTTAAAAAAAAGGCTCAGACTACAGTCGGCTCTTCACAGAAGAAGCATCATTCTTCACTAAAATGTGAAAAAAGAAACTTGTTACACATATGAAGACTTTAAATCCAAACACTACATGACATGAATGAAATTCTGCATGACAGAACAGAACTGTTCAACAAATGTTCAACCAGTGGTTTTATCCTCCATTCTGAAAACACCAAAATGGCCCAAAAAAATCAAACAAACAAATAAAGAAGGGTACGCAACATATCAATACCCCAATTTTTTAGAGGGACAAAATTAAGTGCCAACAATGTTTTTAAATCTACAATACACTTTCTGATTAATCTGTAGATTTTCTGAACAAGGGTAATAAAAAAAAGTAGGAACAAATTTAAAATGCAATAATATAAATACACAAATGTAATTTCAGAAAAGATGATGCACCTATATATCTTTCAAATGTAAGACAATCTCTGCAACCAGAATTTCATTCATTTTTAATATATATATATATATATATATATATATATATATAAATATAATGAATAATATTATTAAAGTACTTTTATTTCTTTTTGAAAATATTAAATATACATCAATATATCTAGCAAGCCCAGAACAGAATGAACCAATCAGCCTTCACGTAGTGTTTGTTGATGCGAGACAGGCAGACCATTTACCCCAAACCCTCTTTTCCCCATTTTGTTCTGAGGTAGGGAAAAGGGTCCAATGACAGAATAATAGCGCAACTAATTAGAGGGCAAACTCTGTCACAAGCTCTGTAATTAGGCTACTGTACAAATCCAGCATTTCATTTCCAGTTTCTGGATTGTATGCCAGACCAGTATAACTCCAGTACAACCAGTTTAATCCCAGCAGGGGGCGCAGCCACCCAGTTCTCTCTTTTACAGCATTCTACACCCCCCCCCCCCAAAAAAAACCTGTGTTATACAGTTTATTAATTACAAATTTGTAACAAATTAATCTTTCATTGTTGCAAATGAGGCAGTTTAAAATGAGCATCCATGTAGAAAACATAAAAAATTACCCACTACCTCACTGACCAGTACAGCAGTATGTGTTTGTTTTGTTTACAACTGGAAGGAAGTTTTTAAAAAGAAGAAAATACAACATAAATGATAAAAAATAGACATAAAATGGAAAACAATGACAAAAAATCAAATTAAAACAAACAAAAGGGCAAACAAAACAATCAAAAAAGTCTCCAAAGATAAAGAAAAAAACATCTGTGTCCAAGTCTTTACGCTCATGGTTCTTCTGGCATCAAACAGCAATATGAGTCTCAACTAGTCCCAACTGTGTGCATAGTGTCCCGCTCTTCTACTTGCACAACAGACTGAACAAAAACATAACACAAAATGCAGCACCGAGGTTCGATGCGTCAGTCCCTGAGTCACTGCGGCCCCTTTTTGGAAAAGACTCTTTCTGACACAAGACACGACTCATACTGGAATTTCACAGATAAACACCTGCAAGGTATTTCGTGTGATTTGCAATAGCTTACAGTGGCACAGTTTGCATAGAGCAAATCTTTGCCTGAGTGCAGATTGCCCAATGAGCAGGAACTCCTTCATGCTCGTTACCATGGAGAACAGGTTAACGATGAGGACGGCCAAATCAGGTAGTCAGCAGGAGGAGAATGAGGATGAAGAGTGGAGGTGAAGCCGTCCTTAAACAGGAAGCTCGACTTAGAGGTACAGTTTCTGAAATGAGTAAGGAGAGTTTGTGTGAAAACGTATTCGTGGTACGCAAGTATCAATGAACACATGTGAACGTGAACTTTTCTTCATGTAATCAAGGACACGATGTTATTGTACAGTAAAAAAATTCAAAGCAACAGCTTGATGACTGGCCGTTCTGGCTGTTCTCTGGGAGAACTACACTTGCTGCAACACAGCAGACTAACGGCTTCCAACACTTTTAGGTCACACAGAGCACGGACTTCTCCCACTCAATCACTAATTGCAAATGGAAACACTTATTTAAAGAAATTCTTACGCATAAAAAATACATATAAAAAATTTAGTAAATAAAAGAGCTAGTAAAAAAAAAACATTTCTTTTCTTTTGCTTGAATTAAACAATTAACTAATCACATTTTCTTAAACACATAGCTTTGTTTCATGCAGGCCTGCAGATATGTTATTAGGATTTCTAAGCTACAAGAGGGGATTTTAAGATGTTGCGCCTCACCTTGTATTTGTTTTGAACCCTCTGATGCTGTAAAAGGCAAGAAAAAGGAGGGAAGAGAAGATTTAGATAAAGTCGAGGCAAAGAAACAAGTTGCTGATTAGTCATTTCTGCATGCTTAACTTTTTCAATAAAGCAGATGCTTTGTGGAACAAAAGGAGCAAGAAACAGACAAATGACCAGAGGAAGGTATTTACCATTACTCAAAGACTAAATCCATGAAAAATGAGTACTGACTGGCTGTGTAACCCTAAATATGTCCCCTATGCAAATTTTCTTAAAGGTCGGACACAAAAAAGAGCTTGAAAAGCATGGCAACAGGAAAAGATGGTGTTATGTAAATTAGAAAGAGTAAGAATGACGAAGATTTTACAGAGGGGATACAGGAAATGGAAAAAAAGGTGGGGGTGGATACAAGAAAATTCAAAATGACAGAGCGAAACCAAGAGGTGGACAGAAGATGAAAGGGAGAGCAGTGGAGACTCGAGTGAGAATGTACGGTGGAAAAAAATAAAGTTGGAAAGATTGAAACAAGGTCAGAGAGAAAAGGGAGGGAATGTAGGAGACGGAATAAGGGGGTGCTTGCGTCTGGGCATCACTGGCTCAGCAGGAGGGGTCTAAAAGGAAATAATGGAAGGATGTATGATGGAGGAATAGGGAGCTGTTAAATATATAAGGAAGGGAAATGAACAAAAACTAATTAAATGTATATTAAATGTGAAGGGGCTAAAACCAGTTAAAATCCCTCTGAGGACAGAGCCAGCAAACGATCCAGTAAGCAATGACAGAACGGTCAGGAAACAAAGATGAGACTAAACAACTGCTTATTTATTTTAAGTATGTCCTTGAACCCAACTCTGAATCTGTAACACTGACAACACAAAAGGCAAAACCCAAACGCACAATCGCACATACAAACACTCCCATAAAAATAAAGTGTTATTAATGACGCCAGAAAAACCACCACCTATCCACACCCGACGGTCTCCCTCTATGTGACTGAACAACATGTGGCTCTGGCTGACATGACACCGAATTACGCTCAAGTTTTGTATAACTAACAACCATCAAGGGGTTAACGAAGCATTAAATAGCATGCCAGGTCCGGCCTTGCTTTGAGATCACATTTACGCATGTGTGCATTCATGTGTATGAGTCTGTTTGAAGGGAGAAATTAAGGATTAACATTCAATTTCTACTTAAAACAACGACAGACAAAAAGAAAAATTAAAACAGCTTTTTCCCAGCTGTGTGTACTGTGCATCCTAATTGCACACTGAATCAAGATTCACTAATAATTATATTTTTTATAAAATTCGTATATATTTTAAATGGGATTTAATTA
>JBAMHV010000006.1:12325880-12364655 GCA_037177535.1 Pseudomugil gertrudae | reverse complement strand
TCCCATTCAAAAAATTACTGAAATAAAAATATCTATAAATATATATAATTGGTACTATCTGAAAAAATCTCTTTACTTTATCTAAAATTAAAATTTAAAAAAGTTAAAATTTTTAAAATTCTGTAAAGATTTATGTGGTACATTCGCGATACTTTGGAAAATTGTTTTTTTTTCTTTAAATGTCTTATTTTTCCCTAGCTGTATGTGCTTTGTATGGCTTAATCTTATTTTAATCACATCACTTCCAGAAAATCTGAGTTTTTTTGCCACTCTGATATCAACAACATAATTTTTGGTCATGGTTAACTCGTCCATAAACGGAGCTTGCAGTGGCGTGACTGCATGAGGCTGCTAAAAGAAAACCCTCTCCGCAGTGCAGTCCTGCTGCATGTATAACTGCACATGCACAACCATGGTTAAGTGTGCATCTGTGTGTGTATATGTGAGGCGTGTATATGTGGGTGTGTGCAGAACGCTGCTTTGCAGAGACAATGTTCCACCATTCCACCTCTCCTCTTTTGCCGCCATTTTACACACATCCACCGGAGCTAGTGCTAAGCAACACTGATTGCTAGCATGAAACTAAAAATGGAATTTGCGAAAGGGAGAAGTTGGCGCAAACTAAACGCGACTTGATGAAAATTGCGAAAGTCCAAATTTGAGTTCTGAGTTCGGGATGTGAGAGAACTCAGTGCGGGTACATCTGCTCGAGTTTTGCGAGTGTCGAGCTCAAGGGGATGAAAGGTATTTGAGCAAGTACAGAGGGGGGTTAAGCAGGGCAGACACGAGAAATTAGAGGAAAAAATGGTTGGAGAAAAAAAGGAGTAAGGAAGCGAGGAAAATTGTGACGCTTTACAAACTAAAATAAATTTAATGGACTGCTCACAGCAGGACAATGACAGAAAAAAAAAGAAGTGAGCTGGAGAGGAAAGGGGAATCAATTAAGGAGAGATAGAAGTTGGTCTGTAATGGTTTCTCACAGTAGGACAGCTCAAAAGAGAAAAAGCAGAGAGGCAGAGCGACAAGAGAGATAAACACAACGGGAGTTTCAGGAAGAAGATGCAGTTATATAAAAAGAGAAGAAAGGTAAGCATGGAGTAGGAGGTGAAGAGAGCTACAGGAAGATGCAACAAAGGGCTGCAGGGTGCCAGAAATTTCACATGACACCAGTCTGCTCTTACCGATTCACAGCCTACTTTTCTGATGCAACCTGGGCTTAAGCACCTAACAGCAAAGCCTTTCTCCTAGCTTGATTCATGGCAGCGTTGTGTTCAAATAAACAACACCACACACACATTGCAATGTTAAAATACATACCAAACTTAAAAAAGCAGAAAAACTAGCCATAAAACCTGAGCATTGGACATTTTTTTAGCCCTCTATGTCACCAAAGTCATCCTGCCTGGTTTATTATGCACTGCGGTTAAATTAAGGTATAAACACACACATTCACACACAGGAGAAGACATCGAGTGACTGGTTAGTGCCAGCTGACCTTGGAGCAATGACAGCGTACCTGATGGACTCTTACTGTCACCTCTGTCCTTCAGACCAGTGCGAGTTAGTTTGTATTGGTGTACATGCTGATAATTAATTCACACACCCATGACAGGGCATCCCCATGTGGAAGTACCTTTTAATCACACAAGCTTCTTTTTGAAGGAGAAAACAATGGGGAAAGAGAAGAGATGGAGGTGAACAGTTTGAAATTTAGATAAGAGATGTAGCTGAAGAACAGGAGCTGCCAGCACCGATGGCCACACACACAAACACACACACTCAGAATACACAGGGATAGCATGCCCTGCTGCCATGATACCCGTCAGATAAAAGGCAACCGGAACAGGAAGGAACTGGGGAGTGTACGAGGTGCTACCACAGGGAACAACACAACAACAGCTGTGGTAAACTGCCTTTCGTGGACAGCCGGTAAAACGCAGCCTCCAACTCTCCTTCATCACCTCTCTCATCCATCTAATTCACTCTCGTCTCTCTGGCCTCATGTATGCTCATCCCAACGCGCTTGCCGCACAGCATGTGCACGACAGAGATGGAGCGAAGCAGACAAATGGGAAGAAGGGAGTCAGTGAATAACTGTATGGCAGATACAGAGGTTCAACAAAAGAAAGGTGGAATGAGGAAGGTAGTGGCGTGAGGAGGGGTGGAGCCTGGTGCCACTGTATGCATGTATATATGTGTGTGTTTGAGGCCATGGATGGTGCCTAGATTAGTTTTGCTCCAGTAACAAAAGATCATAAAAAACTAGAAAGGAAGGAGAGAGTTGAAGACACAGAGAGGAGGAGGATTAGTGCCACTTCAAGAATGACAGAAGAGCAAAGAAGAAAAAAAAGAGCGGGAGGTTGTAGAAAAGGAAGGGGGGTATAAAAGAAAAAGAGGCAAAGATCCTGAAATTTAGTCAGGATTAGTTTTGGTAAAGAAAGAGGATAAGAGGCAGCAGGGATGAATCAGGAAAGGAAACTCAAGATGGATGTGAGGATCTTTGTAGGTAGGTTTGGCTCTGAAGTAAAGCTGATGTTATCAGGAAAGTGAAACCTGTGTGTGTGTGTGTGTGTGTGTGTATAAAACTCCACATGATTTTTAACTATTTTGATCATTTCAGCTCAAATAAGCTGATTAGAGAATGCTGTCAGAAGGTCAAGAATACATTAGCCTTTTCTCACAGAACAACTTATTTGAGGTGTTTCTAATTAATGACAAGCAGGTAATTAGCATATAAAAAGTAATCAGCTTTCACTGACAGTAACAGCAAATTATTCCCCATCTCATTTTACACTAGAGCAGTGATGCCATTTAGGAGTTTATTCTAGATACTTGGTACTCTTTTTATTCTGTTCTTTTTTTTTACCATCAGATAAACTGATTTATCTAAGCTGCAAGGTTGGGAGGTATTAGTTAGACAACCTTACAACCGCTTTCCCTGAAAGAAAAAAAAAAACCCTCACAGATCAGTCCGGGACAGCACAACAAGCCCCCTGCAGATAACGCTGGGATGGGAACTGGGACAGACGTCTCAGACATGCAGGCGAGGACATACACACATGCACATTCAACATCAACCGCCAACGATCGCAAAGATCACACGCAAAGGTCCATAGACTCACGCACATGTGCAGAAAAAAAAAGAAAAACACACACACACACAGAGAAAGCACCCACACAGACACAAAAAGGGTCATATGCATAGAAAGCGCACACACACACACTGAAAACTGTACAAGGATTCCCACAGTGACTGGGCAATATTCCATACCGGAATGGGCAGCTCACTGGACTGGAAGACTAACATTACTCCAGGCGAACCTTGGATTAGATCAACTTTGGGAATTTCACACTGGGAAAGAGAGATGGGTAGTGGGAGAATGAGGATGACAAGGCTGTACAAACAAAAAAAAAGAGGCCAGGGTGGGATCATGAGTGTTTAAGGAGAAAGTGATGCTTAAAAAACCCTCAAACTAATGATTTTAAAAACCCAAGAAGATTGGTGAAGAGTTAAGCTTTAATGCTGTAATGCATTAAATGCATTACTGTGCACTGCTGTACTTTATTTTGTGTACATACATGTTTCTTTCTTTCTCCCTCTTTGTTTTTTTTTTTTTTCAATTTTATGTCATCTCAGCTCATGTTTGTTTTTATCTCACATGTTTCACCTTTTCTTATGTGACTGTGTAGGCACCGACAAACCAGGACAAATTCCTCGTAATGCAAATTACTTGGCAATAAACTTGATTCTGATTCTGAAAAAGGCTCTCATGCAAGGTTAAGGAAAGGGAAAACAAGGAATAGGTGTAAGGATGAGTAGCAGTTTAAACCAGTCTATAGTTACAGTCTTGATGGCAGAGATGAGAGAGGCAGAAAAGTCTCTTGGTGTACAAAGGCAAGGGATGAAAGGAAGAACAGATAAAAAGAGGAGTGTACTCACTGGGCTCACAGCATACTGTGACTCGCAACTTCATACATGACAGAGGAGGGCCTTCATCTGTAGGTAGAGCTGTGGAGAGCAAGATGTAAATAGGCTGCATACTTATAAAAAAAAAAACAACAAACTCTTAGAATTCTGGATGCTTTCCCCATTGCAGCCATATCAGTACTTCCTGTTACTGACCCCCTCTATCACAGACAAACAGATATCGCATTTATATAAACAATAAAATGATACTAACTGAACGTGCAGCCATAAAATAATAGAACAACTCCCAAATTAGGGTTCTCACATGAAACTGACCCATTTAATGCTGTGTTTATTAAGCAAATGTGCATGAAAGCTGCAGTTCGTGCTATTAAAATCCGAATTACTCACAACCACTTAGTAATTTAACTCACACCAACATCACAGACTGTGCTGATATTATATCTTATGTTGGCATTTGTCACTACAATAGGTTTACATTGGATGAGTAAGCAGTAGGACATGTTTATCTTTTCAGTACCATCTCAAAACTTAGCAAAAAGAATACGGAAGTGTGCATTTAATGAATTACTTCTTTGGTGTAACAATGCTTATTGGCAATAAACTGTACATTTTAGAAAGTTCTATTTATTTCCATTTTAAATGGTTGGAAAGAAAAGGCATTTGTGGGATGAGCATCAGATTTGAAGATGTGAACTGAATCTATTAAAAACTCAATAGCAAACAGCTTTTGTTGCCGTTTATTCAGGTTCTGAGCTTCTGGTACTCCAGAACCCTAACTGTGGCACAGCTCCTATCCAGATTGTTTCAAGTATGTCACATTTGACCTGACAAACAACTGACTTCAGTAACAATCCAGGCACAGGTGCTTCTAATGCGATGCCTATCAAGCATCAGATTAGCGGCACCTAGGACACCACAAGCTGGAAACAAGGGTCAATAGCAGAGTAAGCTGTTTGGCATTGCCAGAGGATATTGGACAAGTTTTCAATCCATGTATGCTGAACTCTAAAGGCGCTTTTCCATTAGTATCTACATGACACTACTCTACCGGCCCGGGCAGTACGATATTGTACTCAACTGCTTTTCCATTACAAGTCGCGATCCTCTAATGTGGGAGAGGTCCCCCGCACAATGCGAGTTTCTAGTCGCTTTGCGTGGAGTCTGCAGAAAACCACAGAAAAAGACAAATACCATAGAAGAAGACCGACACAAAGATAGAGGACTTCCCAGTAACTCTTTACCTGGGGCTCAAATTATAGTTATTTGTGTGAAATAGACTCATGGCACAAATCAAGGGACGTCGTCGGAGGGCAAGACAAAACATCCTGGATCATATCAGACCAATCAATGGACGCCAGCCTGTGTACGTCACGCTACCCGCACGGCCCGAGACGCTTGGAACTACAACAAAGTAGGTACGGAAAATGTAACTGTACAGCACGACAAATCCTGATGGAAACGCTCTGTTTCTGGGTATATTTGTGTAAGACCAGGTACAGTGGGTATTAGTGGAAAAGCGCCTTAATGCTCATTCCACCAGTGTGTTTTCCTTACCATTGTTCCACCATTTAAAAAGGGAATAAAGAGGGTCTTCCAACAGCCTAACTGTTATTGGCAAGAAGCATTGTTATCACAAGAAATGGTGCACCTAACACTTTTTTGTGACAAGCGTAAGTGACTTTCATAAATTTTTAAGCATGGGGCTGCATGGTAGTTAGTACCACTCTCACCGGAGAGGTCACTGGTTCGAGCCTTGGCTCGGGCAGCGGCCTTTCTGTGTGAAGTTTGCACGTTAGCATGGATTCTATCTCCGGCTTCTTCCAATCGTCCATAGGCATGCATGTTCAGTTAATTAGACATTAAAAATTGTTATTTGATGTGAATGTGTGTGACAGTTTGTCTTTCTGTGTTGGCCATGTGATGGACTGGAGACCTGTCCAGGATGTATCCCGCCCCTCACCCGATGTCAGCTGGGATTGGCTCCAGCCCCCCTGCGACCCCGTTAGGGAATAAGCGGTAGAAAATGAATAGATGGATGGATGATTTTAAGCCATTAATATAGTTTTCTTTAATAGCAAATGCAATCATGTCAACAGGAAAAGTGGATTGCAACAGACGACAAACCTGCATCTACACCATCTGTTATACACTGAACAAAAAAAAAGAAAAAAAAAAAAGGAAAAAGCCAACTTAAATAGGGTTTTCTGAGCATTACCAATCCTGAGAAAACCAGTATATCTTAAGAATGTTTAAAAAAAACAATGTAGTCAAAACAAATGGGAATACTTTGAATCAGCTCGAATAAAGAAGGATGACCATGTATACAGTGTGCACAATCACAACCCACCAGTGCAGGAAAGCTGAAAGAATAATTCCTTTGTCTCAGGGTAAAATGAGCAAATTATACAAACTACTAGTGGTTTGATGGAGTTCTTTTTTTTATTATATATTCACTGTACACTGAATTCTGTGAATTTTCAACCTGTTGATGAATTGTTACTGTAATGACTGAAATTTTGTTGCCTTTGCTTCTGTTTTCTTTCTTCTTGCTGACATGCTGCAAATCACTTGCTAATTTTAAGTTTTTTTCCCCCGATACAGGACAGAAGTTGTTAAAGTAGTGACAGACAATCTGTTAATTGGCTTGTGTTTCCTTGTAATTGTGTTAAAGCCTCACAACACAGAACTCTTTTTGCACCGGTTACCTTCCCCTCAAATTGTTCCATGTCAGGGTTAGCTGACTACCAAAGGATGTTAAGGTGTTTCCTGTTTTTGATGACCCAGATGTGGAGAAATTGTTGGATTTAGTCAGTTTATGACAGAGAAGAGCTGAGCTCAGCTCAGACCGAAGCAACTAATGCCATTAGTCTTACTAATGCTATTGTACTCTTCTCTCAGGCTAATGCCATTATGCAGTATCCATTGCTACAGGCCAATTCAAAGCACAAACCCTAGAGCCAGACATTTAGACCAACTTTACGCCTTATCTTTGATGTGGACAAAACGCACACAATTACTCCCAGCCCACAGTGGCCTGTGGGGGGAGTGGGGGCTATTGTTGCTTTTCTGTGAACTGGCATGAGCAACTACAATAGCTCAGTGTGCGTGTGTGTACATATATGCATGTGTGTGTGTAGATTCACTCTCTCATACCCCAGCCTCACAATACTCCATTGTCCCAAAGTACGCAACAGTAATTTATGTTAAGATTCTCTCTCTTCCTTCATTTCATCCAGCCCTTTTCTCTTTTGCTTTTGTTATTGTCCCTTTTCTTCATCCAGCGTGGATTCCTCTCACCCATCCTCTCCCATCCCCTTCTCACACCCTCCCGTCCTGTACTGTTAGTTTATGTCCATCTTTTTCTCTTTTTTCCTGTCAGTCTTTCACACTCCTCTACCTCAGTTTGCCTCTCTGCCAGCGCCCCCCGCCTCCCTCCCCATTGATCCACATTTCTACCTCCTTAGATGCTGCCATTCCTCTGCCTCCTTGTTGTCACCCTTCCACACTATGCATTCACTTGACTCTTTCATTTTCTGCCTTGTTGTTTCATGTACACCTCATGGAATGACAGTAGAAGTTGTAAAAAAAAAAAAAAAATAGGAGAAAAAGATCTTGAACTCAGTGAATCAACGTGTGTGTCTCTCAGTCCCTTTCTCCCTCCAGTGGTTTAAAATAAATGGAGGAAAGAAGTGCAAGAGGATGTCATGAAAAAAAAACATGTTGTATAAGAGCCTGCAGTTTAATGGAAGAATCATACTAATGTTGTTCTGCAAGCGTTTATGGAAAACACAAGCACACACATATCTGTACATGTGTATACACAAACACACACATATGTGTGCTTGTTGCCAGCAACTAAATACAAAAAACTTTCAAAATTTCCTTAAATTTCTATACCAGTTAATCCAATTCAGGGCTGTGAGGGGCTGGAGCCCAATCTGCAGACAAGAGGCAAGTACACCCTGTACAGGTCACCAGTCCATTGTCCATCGGGGGGCCAACACAGAGACACACAACCACTCATGCTTCCACTCACTTCTATGGACAATTTAGAGTGACCATTCAACCTAACATGCATGTCTTTGGATGCTGGGAGGATGCCGGAATACCCGGAGAGAACCATGCATTCACAGGGAGAACATGCAAACTGCACACAGAAAGACCACTGCTCGTACCTCCCACCAGCTGAGGCTTCAATCAGCAAACTTCTTGCTGTGAGGCTGCAGAGCTAACCACTACTCCACCATGCAGCTATTTACCAAATTCTTTTAAAAACTCCATGAGCAGAATCAAGTTCAATCTCTTTATTTTTTTATTTTTTTTACAATTTTATAACCATCCTGATGGTGAAATGTCTACCCCAACCATTCAGACAGATGCCCCACCACACACTCATTCTATACTCACAGCTGTAATAGTAGTGCCTCCCTGGCAGAAACTCAAAGCCCAGTGAGAAGGGCGTGAACCTCTGGATCTTTTCAGAGAAGCGCACTGGTCCATATGGAGCAAAGGGGTTGTTACATTCCCACCTCTTAATTGCCCCTATGGTTTCCACACATCCCTTGAAAGACTCCTCTCCTATAAGGTAGAGGGCAAGTGTCTCTGGCTGTTCAGCATTTAGGCTCCCCGTGTCAGGATAGTAGGGGCAGTAGATGTCCAGGTAATCATTGAGACTCATCTGGATGGACAGATCTCCTGCTAGTAACCTGAAAGAAAGATTGACAAGGACATTAATATTTTACATAACAGAGTAACACATGACTGAGCTGGTGATTAAACACAAGGAGAGCCTGGAGGAAAGAAGGTACTTCTAAATGATTGATAGATCATCAATATAATGCAATTACAGCCGGTAATCCGTGAGCCGGAGTTTTGCAGGTCTTCGTGAACATTTTGAGATTTTAAATATTACAACTTTTATTTGCAGACCACAAAATAACTTTAGCTGAGCGTCATGCAATTAAAGACAAAAAAGGGAACAATTCCTCATGTGCTAATGAACACCACTGAGAGCAGTGAATGTGAAATAAACTCAACTGCCTTTGCTTTCCATTTGTTACAAAGCAGTGCAAAGAGACAGACAAGCACAAACATGTATGTGCATGCACAACAGTGTCAGCTGAGGTTTACTGGCTTTTGGCACAAAAGGCAATTCTGGAGAAGATGGCATCATTAGAACAGGCGAGTAGCGTAACACATAGACTGATGGTTCCAACTTCCTGTTAGCTAGAAAGTTACTCACGTACAAGCTAATGGGAGAAATACTTGAGGGAAGAAGAAGGAAAGAAAAAGAGGTAAATCTGTGAAGCTAATGAAAGGAGTAATGGTGAGACATGAGGAAAAGAGATAACTGATATAAAAGTTGAGGAGAAGGGCTGTAACAAAGATAAAAGAAAAATTTAAAAGCAAAAGCAGGAGAAAAGTTGGATGAATAGGTGAAAATCGCAGACCACAGAGAAACAAGAGTAAAGTGTTTTAATTAGCAACCCCAGAGAGTCTAAGTGCAGACAGAGTAGAGAACAACGGAGGGCTGGAAGAGAGGAGACGGACTTTAATTGGTCTCCTCTTCACATGGAGCAGCAAGAGAGAAGAATGAGGGGCAGAATGTGGCTCCGGCAGAAGGTTCAGGTCCGTCAGTGGGAGTCTTTATAGAGGGGTGACAGAGCGGAGGAGAGAGGACGGGAGAACTGGGAGTCAGCGAAGAGGAACAGAGTGTTGAATGGGGAAGAGGTGGAGGTGCATGGCAGAGTAGTCGCAAGTTAAGTAGCTGGACAAAGAAAAGAGCACAAAAAAAATAAAGCGGAAAGACGAGCAGAGCAGCAGAAAGAGGAGGTGGCACAACTGATGAAAACAGAAATGGAGCACACAGATGTGACGGGAAGCAGGGGTCTGTAATGGTCTGCAGATTGGATCAAAGATGGATGGAGCAATCAGAGGAGAGATGACAAAAGAATCATAGAGAGCAGAGCTAAAGAAAAAAAAAAGCTAAAATAAACCACAACCTTTTCTGTAACAGTAACTTTGAAACTGGATGTGATGCAGTGTGGCTGTATGTCTATGGAAGATAATGGAGCAGAAAAGTAGAGCTCAAGTTAGTTTGTGTGTATGTGTGTGTGTGTGTGTGTGTGCACATTTGGGAAGCCAGTGAGGCCCTGGAGGCAGAGCTTACCAAAGCAGCTTCCTACTCAACAGCCACCATGTGGAATTGACAATTTATCAAAAGGACAGCATCCCATTGATCAGACTCCTTCATTTAGGACAGGGCACACACACCTAACCTGCTATGATCAATACCCATTCTCTGGTTGTGTGCATGTGCACAGCCATGTCCAATAGCTCTATTACCTGTGTGCACTAATTACAACAGAAAGGGTGCTTGACTGTGTGGTCAGATGAACACTAAAGGACACGAGCACACACACACACAGACACACAAACACAATCTGTTTCTTTTCGTACCACCTGTGGTGCTTTTTAAGACACCTCTGAGGCAAAGAATGCTCACTGTCAAAGTGTGTGTGTGTACATGTTATAATAGACACATGCTGTGTCAATATGCTGCACTCCCTGCTGTACATGTCAGTCACCTCAAGATTCCTTGATGCAGCTGATTTGCCCCCACCTCTCCCACCCGCAACCAAACCCGACTCTAAATTCCTCCTCACCTTCTTAAACTCCATCTTATCCTTCTTTTCCCCCCAACTTTGGATGACATGCACTCATCCTCCATCTGTTGCTTTCTAAGACTGCATATCCTATATAACCTGACCCCCCCTTCCTCCCACAGGCCTCCAGCCTCAGCTTGTGCCATATGCACGCCAGCAATTACCGAGTCAGTGTGCTGTACTGATGTCAACCTGTCATCCCTCTTTCCCTCCTCTCTCCTTCCTTCTTCCACCTTCTTCTTCTCTGGCCCTGGAAGGCTTGGGTACGCCCTAATTACACTCAGCATCCTCCCTTCCTGCCAGCCACAAGGTAGAATGGTGACAGCACAGGGGCATCATGGGAGCACAGAGGAGCTGTGGGTGTCAGAGAACAGAGTGTAGAAGCAGTCTGTATCACTGAGAGGCTCCTCCGGATGCAACTAAGAGGACTCTTTGGGTCCAGTTAGCTTGAACTGAGGAAGAGCGTGAAAAATAGCATACACAATCACTGCACACAAATACAAGTTTACACATTCACACATACAACAAGTTATAAAGTATTTCAAGAGTATAAAATATGCTTCATCAGTCTTGCCACAGGGTGATCAGTGATACCCTTGTGAGGACTGGTGTAAGCTTTTGTTGATAAAAACTAACCTCACAGAGAAGCCAATTGAAAATAACAAGCCGGCCTCTTCAGTGACAACCCTGAAAAGGCCAACAGTTATCCCCTCAAAATCACAGGAAATTGTATTGAAAACTGAATATAGCTGATATTGTGCAGATGTGAATGTGAAAACAGAGACATTGATATGTGTGTGTGCAGTTTAATGAAATGCAGGGGGTTCACTGTGGCACAGACCTTTGATCTTTTAATATGAGAGAATAATTAAAGGAGCAACAATCTCACAACCCAGCCTCAGGAATACAGAACAGATATTTGATCGCTCACAGATGCAGCATACCGAGCATCTCAAATACACAGGGTCACCTAACTAATGTCCTGCCCCACAATAATGCTTACTCTGTACTATAAATCTCAAATAAATGCAGAAAATGTACTTTTAACACACGCCTTCATATCAGTGATGGTATATTTACTAAACACCAGTACAACAGCCTTTTGGTTCATTTTAGTAACGATGGGAGTCCAGGGAGTTTGGTTGAGCCTTAGTTTTTAATCGCAGCAGGGTTTCGGGGTAGTATGCTGTCCGAGCACAGAACTCTGTGGTCAACCTGACTTTGCTAGGCATACTGTAGCGTGTCACAGTTACAATCACTATGGTGGGAGCTACATAGATTGTTAAGATTCTTTGGCGCTCGCTCGGCTTTGCAGCACAACATTTATTTTGGTTTTCTTTTCTCGTAACGACATGGGAAAGGATAGCCATGACAGTAGAGTCTTTGCTAGCTGGATCATTAAACTCACTTTTTAAAACAAACAGGATGGTATGACATTAACAATGACAAAGTTTCACCTCATTTGAAGAAGTAAACCTGTGCCAAGATGCTGGTCTTCAGCGAGCTTACCGGTACACAAAATGTCTATTTAAATAGCTAGAAAAAGCTTTGGCTAGATTTACGTTGTGGAACCATAGCAATACTGTTTTTACATTATAAAATTTAACATGATTTACACCTCCAGAGTACAAGTGGTTCTATGAACGCACAACTAACAAAGGTGAGATGATGGTACTTTAAATCCTGCTTTGTTAACTGTTACCAGCTTAGTTAGTTGACAAGCTGCCTTGCTATGCAGGAGAATGCTCAGGTATTCTCCTTCTAGCCATGGCTTGCCAAGTAATTCATTCAGTAACCTCTTTTACATTATGATGAAGTCGTAGATGTCTTTTCTGCCATTTTAAGATCTGGTTCGTATTTTGCCAAGGCTGAGAAATAAGTTACCTTGCATCACATTATGGAACCATCCTGCCGCTGGCTACTGAAATCAGTGGTTCCACCTCTGAGTGTTTAGTGGAGCAATGCCAGCTTTTTCTGCCCCAGTATTGGTCATTTATGGAGATTATATTACTCTTTTTCCTCGTAGGCACTACAAAAAATAAAATCAATTATAATAAAACATGATTCAGTGCAGGTATGGCAACAGAAACACAACTTAGACAGGTGCATATATCCAGACTAAGGAGGCTATTTTTTTTAGAGCAGCACCCCTGTACTGTTGATGAGAAATATGAGAAAGAAATAAAGACAAAAAAGATAGTATAGGAAGAAGATAAAAATGATGCTGTTCACTAAATAGAACAATGTTTCCTAGTGGTACACAAAGTTGCAGTGACCTCTTAGACCACAGGCTATCCCCATGTTCAGAGGAAAAAAGAGGAAAGTAAAAAAAAAGCTCACTTCATACTTATTGCTTCTTTGTTCACCATTTCCTCTCTCCTGCCCAGTCCAAATGGATGGAAAACGGAACAAAAAGAGACCCCCACCCATCCCTCAAAGCACCCCCGAGTCACCTAGCTGTGGCCCCTCCATACTTACACAAAGCTGTGTTCACAGCCCAAACACCACTGCCGTCTTTCGGGGTGCTTACTCCCCTCAACGCACACAAACAAGGATGTTATACCCCATCTATGGCCATCTGTGACCCCCCTCCCATCACCACCTCGCCTGCCCAGCTGGCTCCAAAAATCCTTTGATTACCCCCCATTTTACCCCACACCCTCAAAAGTCTGTAAACCCTACTTCTTTGGTGTCTTGGTTTTATTAAACTGTGGCTAAAAACATGATCAACACTTCATCACTGACAGGAAAGACAGACCCACGAGGAACAAGCTGCTGTTCTGATCTACTCTTTCCTGTTTGCCATGCCAAAACAGGAGTGTGTGTGCATGTATTTCTGTGTTATTGCCTTCTTCAAGGTCAGCAGGACGCGCATTTCAGCTGTACAGACTTTTTGCTTTCTTCTCTGTGACTTGTAATCACCACAAGTGGATGGTATGTGAACTTTCTGACAACATTTTTCTGTCTGCCATTTCCGTCTGTGGTTTTCCATGTCCCATTTCTGAGAACTCATGCTTGTATTAATAGGATATTAAGATTTGACAGGCTTTTCTCCTCTGTGGAAACTACTGTGGGTCAGATAAAAACAAATTCTACTGTCCTCAAAAATATAGAAGGACACAAGCAAAGATTTATACATCATGTCTTATGCATGAACATGAGTTTTGTACGTGCTGACCTCTAATGTGTCCGGTGTCCAGTGATTGGTAGCACATTTCTCTGCAGGCTCATTTAAAAAAAGGCACATACCATTAAAACTGGTCCTCGTTCAAACTGTGCAGATCAGCAGGTTGCCTTAGGCATCTTTATTCCCTATCAATTTCAGACAGATAAAACAAATGTACACACACCTGCTGCCTTTAGGCCTAAAGGATCAAAAGCCTCAAGTAAAGACAGACCCTATTTTATGCCTGTTATGGCACAGGTTCACTTAGTGTGTGTGTTCATACTATGTGACTTTGCAGCACAACAGTATGTGTAGCTACAGCCAGATGAGCAGAGGAGTACTTTTTGATTCAAACTCACACAATCCAGCTGTATTCATCAGGACCATTTTGATATGGCTGCAGGTCTGCGGAAACCATCAACCCCTCTTGTGGCAGAGCTCTCTCGTGCAGGCATTTTTCTCTCTCTGTGTGGTCTAGTCTGATCCTAAAATAAGCTTTCCAGTGACTTTTCTAGGAGGTATGAAATTGCCATCTACAATGTACAGTAAATGGACCAGAGTGCAGACCTGCAGTCTTTTACTTTTTAGTGTTTGCCAAGAGGCACTGCATGGTGAAGTGTTGCCTTATGTGCAGCACTTCAGCTGGAAAAAGTCTGATTCCACTCTTATCTGTGTTGTGTGAAAGTGGGTACACTTTAAAGTTTGGTGTGCCAGAAAAAAAAAAAAGGCGGCACAAAATGTAGACTTTCAGATTTAATGTGGGGAAAGTCTTTGCAGCAAAAGAAATGTGTACATGCTAAAGCGGAGTACACATACAACAGGGGATGTGCAAGGAGGTAAATAAGGTCAGACGTGTTGTTACCAAGACAACCACCAATCTCAAACTGGGATTGGTGCCAAGCCAACGCCCCACCCATCAATCCTTTGCTCCATCCCACTTTTTCCTGCATCCTTCTGTTGGACAGCCTAAACCTCAGAGTAATGAGTGCTCTCCATGTTTTTAGCAGTCCAAATTGAGGTACAGTGTAAATACAGGGCTTATTTGTACAGGTGCCAGGCTTGGACACAAAAGCTTAAACATACTGGAGAACCTCCCTGCTCAGACACCAACAGGGCTGACTTTTGAGACGGAGGCAAGGATAAAGAAACAACTACGAAAGGTGGCTACAAAAAGCCAAATTCAAAGTAATTATCAAATCCATTGAACAGCATTGCTGCACAGTGGCAGCTAAGCTGATTCACTTTGTCAACATCATTTGTCTCACGTTTACGTGCTGAAAAGCCGTCAGGTCTACAGGTTAACGCAGCACCGATCAAATCCTATTAAGGTATTTGTACTAATTAATGATAACTTTGTGTTAAGCAGCAGGTAAATCTTCAAAGGAGAAGTGGACAATCGTATTTAGATCCAACTGATTAAGTGCAAACAGCCAAAAATCTTATTAACAGACACAGAAATACTAAACAAAATCAATACAAATAAATAAGTCAAAAATAGTTGAAAACATGCAAAATGGTATCTTTAAAAATCTGTTTTTCATCCTGTTTGTGTCAAACACAGCTTGTTTGATGTCTGAGGCTGACAAAAAATTATATTTACAGCTTATAGGAGCCATTTATAACATGCCCTCACCGTAGGACCTGCAGAGACATTTTCTAATGTTAACCATTAAAAAAGAAATGAAACAAACTGGCTAAGGCAGGAAATTCTGACATTTTTAATGATGAGCAATCAGACAATGATGAATTTGATAAGAATACCTGTGTTGCTCATGTGTAAGTTACCCAGGTCCTGTGGCCCCACCTGTTAAAAGTGGGTTAAGGAGGACAGGCAAGTAACCCCTCCAGACACACATTTACTCAGATACTGTCACTACGTTGAAAAGGGCACTCGCAAAGCAAATACACTCAACTAATAAATCAGACTTGGCTTTGAAAATCCATCATTTACAAAGTGGGTCATACTTTTGATGCTGGAGTTTCTCCATTTTTGTCCACAGTTTTTGTCTTGTTGTCTCTGATGTGAAGGTCAGTGCTGGATGGGCAGCTTTGACTTCTTAAAAATATATACATCTCAGATGTGCACTCCTTGCTCTACCTGTGGCTGATTATGAAGTGGTAGTTAGTTAATCTAGTTATTAAGCTGTAATTCAGTTTGCCATTCAACCACACACAGGGCATACTGAGCAAACGTACTGTAAACACATCCAATGGGCCTGAATTATTTCAACAGAAGAAAGAAAAGACATTGAGGTTGAATAGAGAGAGGTTGCAGAGACAGAAGAGTTAAAGAGTAAACTGGTCACTTTCAGTCCCTCTGACTTAGCTGGTATTTAAAAACTTCTATTCTTGGTTTCATTTCCTCTTGCTTTCTTCCCATGTCCTACAGGTCTCATTTCCTTCCCCCAGTTAGTATGGCAACACCTTCCCATCCTCTCCTTTCACTACTTCTTTTACCACTGTTTTACCCACTCTGTCCTCCTTCCCTCCCTCTCTCCATCTTTTTCTCTGTTTATCTAAGCACTTTCACGGTCACTGCTTTGGTATCCCAGGAGTCTAAACTGCCCCCTTCCTTCTCCCACCCTCGCAGCCGATCCATGCTTCTCTCTGACTCTCCATCTTTCTCCGTCACATCAGCTGAGATTCATATCGCTCTGTGTGTCGGGGGTATGGAAGGTCCACTTTATTCCCCCTCAAGGCATCCAGCTTTGTCCTGTTCTAGTCACGCACAGCCACTCACCCGTCTCACAACATACAGTAGAGATTTAATCAAAATAGCCATGAAATAATGTTCAGGAAGTATTCTCTTTGCAGTGTGTATTTGGCTAGAGCAAGACTATCAATATTCTGGTATTTAAAATCTCCAGAAAGTATATTCAGCACCAATCATTAGCTCAATTTTGTGAATTAAAATTCCTACTCTTGACACTTGAGCTGAGATAGCTGGATGGCATGGGCGACCTTGAGTCCTGACTTTCTTTAAAAGGCCAGAGTTCCACAACACGGATGAAAGGTTTAGACACAATAAGAGGAATGAAGAGGGGGGTTGGATTTAGGAGTAGAAAGGAAGGAAATGGTGAGGGTCACGAAGAGAGGTGCAGACAGGATTAACTGATTAATTTGGGATTAAAGATGACTGGTCAGCACTTTAAGTAATGAACCACGATGACCCCAAAACTGCTAGATTAACACACAGCAGGTATGGTATGTGTGACTGTGAGCAACTGTTTCCTAACAGGAATTCCACCGTAAAAAGAAGGATAAGGCAATACATATCAATTAACCATACCTTAAAAACAACATTCTGCGCTGAAAGCAAATCTACCAGGAGGCCTTCTTAAGAGTAACACAAGAAAAAAATAAGTGTACAAAGGACCTAATGACTTTCATGATGAGACATTTGTCACGGAGTACATTTTAAGAGAACATACATATTAATCCACAAACACATAGCGTCTGCTATAGTGTTTTGAGAGGTGCCCTGTATACAAGAACTCCATTTGCAGCTGAATAGGAGAGCAATGAGATTCATGAGTTCTCCTGCTACAAGGCCACAGCTATGAAGATTTGGGACAGAGCCATTTCTCCTTTTTCTTTCAGCACAAAATACAAATCACTCCAGATGCTTTCCGACTGTAAATTACAGCCAACTGATGACCCGATGAATGAGAATAAAAAGCACAATTGATAAAAAAAGACTATTTATATAACCACTGTGAACACATTTTAAACCAAAGAATAACTTTGATCACGATGTTCCTCTATAAAAGTAGCTTTATGTGCTTGCAAAGATTGCACTATTTTCCACTTGATTCTCTGCCTGCAAATGTCATTGATGATAAAACAAATAAAAGTGTATAGACAGAAAGGAGTTTGGTGATAACAGTCATGTTGCTGCAAAGCTGATCAAGGAACTAATTTAGAAAAAAGGGGTCCATATTCTTTAAGCTCATACATAAAAGATCATATTTGAGCTAACTGATGAGGAAAACAAAAAAAAAGAAAGGAAAAACATGGAAGCAGAGAGAAAATAGAGTACCAGGAGACAGGGATCAAACTGTGCTTTACTGCAACCCCTCCCCCCTGCACCCACAAAAAAAAAGATGTGGTACTGGTGATAGCTACAGAAATAACATCTAAATATGTTTGCACACACTAGCATACATCCTCCTCCTCATCTCAAAGTATCTGAGTCCTGACATGTTTAAATAACTGTGTGATTCAACATTTTGCCACCTTTTTATTTTAAAAACGAAAATCTGGTAAAGGCTCTGCTGCGACACAAACCAAGCAGTGTTGCGATTCCTATTCGGGCTCTCCCCTGAGTTGGAGCCGCCACGTGTGCATGCGGCCGGGGTGATGGCACCATTGGCAGCAATGCAAGTGTCTTTTTACGACACCTGTACACACGCCTGCGTCACAGCCTGTGTGTGGAATGGGTGGAGGAAGGGTTCGCTTGTCAAATCTTCTTTTGACAGTGATAATAATACCTGCAGACACCCCTTCTTCCCCCCTCTCTCTCTCCTCATCCCTTTATCCCCAAGGGTCTTCCTGGGCTGTTTTGGGAGTTGAAATCTGTTGACTCTTTCCCTACTGTCTTCTCCCTAACGCATTCTCCATCCCTCAGTCCCTTCACCGTAGGTCTAATGTTTTTACCATCTCTAGGGGCTGCCCAAATAGGGAAAAAAATGAGGCACAGAGGAAGTGTGCATGTTCATTTGTGGTTTGTGTGGTAAATATGTGCCAGCATAGAACGAGGCAAAAGGTAAAAATGTGAGTTTTTTTACATCATTTGGGGCTGGAAAAAAGTATATTTTAATGCCACGTTTCTGGAAGGCAATGGCGAAATAATATTAGGTTTAGTCTCACTAACCCCCCTAATCACCTCCCACCATGTCTGTGGTGTTCGCCATTCACTCAGAAAAAGAAAAGACATAAGCATCCACCTGATAAAACACTTTCACACCCCTACAGTGGGTTTTTAATTGCTCTACATCTCCTTGTTCTTTTTAGATAAACCATTAAGGTGCTTTACTTTCTAGCTGGTTTATTAGTCCATAATGTTTGTTCTAGTGTGACGTCTACTGCTCCAGTTGCACACTGGATACACATCATCTCAGCCCAGACTTACTGTGCTGCAGTACATATCGTAACATGTAGACAAATAGATTTATGGTTTACAGAGGACACAGTTTGTCAAAAAATAATCAATAAATAACAACTAATGAGCTTAGCAGGTCAGGGCAAACGGCCTTCATGAACCAAAAGAGAGAGAGAGAGAGGGGGGGGGGGGGTGTCAGCTATTTCTAGTATTCAAGCATTTTTTCCATTTCACTGCTTTTACTCATTTCATTTATACTTTAATAAAGAATATATAATTTTTTCTGCATTTTCATTGCAGAATGGGTGATCATATTCTTTTCACAACCAAATCCAGTACAATCTTTATAAATGACAATTGAAACCATCTCTTTGTCAGTTTTAATACTTGTAAAAAGGAGCAGCTAAGCTGTATTACAGATTTATTAGGTCTTTACTTTAATCCATTGACATGCAGCACCATTTAAAGTTAACACATCAGCCCCTCATAGGCATACTTTAGCACAGCAGCTCCAGATATGAGAGTTTGTAAGCTACCATCTTGCAAACTGCAGCACCATGCGCACCATCAGCAAAGGGGGATTTGCTTGGAAATGTGCCAAACAGTACCATAAGCTCTGCACTGAAAATTTGATAAACAAAAATAATTTATCCCATGCACAACGATCATGACAGTTATACATAGCGTCACATGATAATAGAAACATTCCCTTCAGGACCAAAACAAGTGGGAAGTGAACAGAAATCAAAGCAAGCAAACGCTAGGTACAGTAAATGTATGTGGAAAAGCTGTTTTTATAGTGAACATCTATACTATGAAAATAAATCCTTTCTGGAGCGATAGCCCTTAAGCCCCTCTTAGCAGCAGAGGTAAGATGGCAAACATGTCTCGTGATCCTCATGGTCCTTCTGGTTGTGAAGACTTTGTCTTGTACAATAATCCAGGCACCTGCTACAGCCTTTTGCTCTGCTTGGGTCAATACTAATTCAATTTCTGTCTCAGGGAATTCCCAGGTTGCTTCTTGGTAGGATTTCTGAGCTGAGTGAAAGAACATTGCGTGAGCTTATATGTACTTCTAAAGGATGCCTGCACATGTGTGTGAGAACTTCTACAATCCACATATTGGCTAAACAGCCAGTGTATTGTATTGTTTTGGCTGGGCTTAGAGTGACAGCATTTCCCACATTCTGTGTTTACACATTTGCCCCCGCAACTTAATTGCTGTTTTGTACGTCAAAGAAATACACAGTTCATCTGACACCAGCAACAATGACAGCTCATTGTGAGCCATGAATGAATGAATGCACTCCCACTCAGGGCGCACCAACAGTCGTGAACCACCATAACCCCCTCTCTTCACACTCACACGGCACAGCAGCCATTTTGTGCCAAAGTCAGGTTTTATTGTGCCAACCGAGCTGCAGACATCACTGAACCTCATTTCATTCCACAGCTGTTCCACCTCATCTGGAGACCTTCATACAATGCAACTTATTACAGCTAAATGCAACCTAATATTGATGTATGTGTGTACACAGAGTAACAGAGCAGCATGGGCAGAGAAATTGGGAAAAGAGATGAGTCCATATGCAGCCTAGTGATAATGCGAGAAGATGGTGATAATATCAGGGTGTTAAATTGGTATCGATTGACTAAATATCCTGACCAGGAGGAGAGAGCAGCCGTCCTTTCATGCTTGTACACCATGTCTGCTCCGACGGCTCCAAGCTGCACTGTGACTATCTGATCCATTTTAATACAGACATCCTCACTGCTAGGCCTCTGCCCGAACCTCATTTTCAACACAGTGTGCCTGAGTCTTCCTGTGTGTGGGTATCTCAGCTTTCGCTTCAAATGCCAAGATTATTTCTGTTGTGCAGCAATGGAGCCGGTTTCATTCTAAGGTAATATATGTTATTAAAGAGCAAAATGGGGGATTACGAGTTTCAAACAGGTGCATGCACGGAAAGTGAAAACAGACATTTTCTGTAAAGAAATGGTTGCACAATTTATTTTTTCTGTATGCTCGCCCTAAAAAGAAATCAAAATAAATAACAAGCATCCCGGGGCAATTATTCATCATTTCAGTTGAACACTTCAGTCACACCTAAACTCAGCTAACAAGTGGAAACAAAACAATGACCTAGATGAGGGGCCAGCACAGCGGTTGGTAAAAGTTCCCACAGTCGCACACCGCTGGCTGGAGGGGAAAACTGCCCCCCCTCCTCACTGCTGGCTGTGAGGAAATCAAGTTTGGAAGCCTGTTTTTAAAAAAAATAAATAAAATAACACAGTCATAAATTAATTAATACTTTGAGTGTTTTAATAGGGCTGAAACATTTCTGGAGTTTGTTTTTCCAGAACTGGAATTTATCACACTCCATCTCCTGTCAAGGAAACAAAGACTTCCCTTTCACGCAAACCAGCAGGTCAGCTCCAAAAAGTACACAAACGCACAACTC
The DNA here is from genome assembly GCA_037177535.1 of Pseudomugil gertrudae. Classification (NCBI taxonomy): domain Eukaryota; kingdom Metazoa; phylum Chordata; class Actinopteri; order Atheriniformes; family Pseudomugilidae; genus Pseudomugil; species Pseudomugil gertrudae. Next base: position 12,343,330 of record JBAMHV010000006.1, on the reverse strand, counting down.
TGACAGAGCTATTGTTCCAGTGAAACGAACTTTAGCCAACAACAATGGTACTAAATACCATTTCTCGGGCAGACAAATCACCAAAATTGCTGCCCTGCATTGTTTTCTGACAAAGATGAAGAAGCTTGAAGACACACAAAGTAAACTCACTTAAGGTAATACACTAAAAACCTGAAACAAACATGCAAAGCACACTTACAAAGACAGATAAGGTGCACACATACTTTTCAAAATGCAGCTCTAAATCTACACAGATCACTGCACAGCAGTCAGTGAGACAATAGAGAGACGCAGTGAAAAGACAGACACTGATACAGCGACATGACAGATGAAGAGAGAAGGAGGGGAAGAGAGAAATTGCTTTGTTAGCAGGACAGGGAATAAAGTGGTAATTACCTCACTGTGGGTTTGTTGATTATAGTTCAGCCAGGTTCTCAATGTTAATCATTTACCAGGGGAAGACAGAGATTAGTACAGACAGACACAGAGAAGAGAGATGGCAGACAATGTAGAGGAATATATTCCTTTAAATCTCTCTCTCACTCACACACACACACAACAGAGAAGGGATGAAATAATGAAAAGAGAGAAAATAATCTGGCCTGAAAGTGCAATCATCTTCCTGAAAAGACATAATTGCAAACACTGTCTGCTATCACTTTACTGTAAGGTTAGTGCATGCGTGCTGCTTGCATTCTTACAGATCACATCTGATCTGAATGTGTGTGTGAAGGTGTGGTGTTCAGAATGTGATTTACTTTGGTATTTAAAGTAGATTCTTCATGAGTGCGCACAGGGGGAAATGATGCATAAACAGAGCAGAGATTACACCGGAGACTTATGAGGCTGCTTTCAATAAAGATACAGAAAACCAATACAAATATTCATCTCCTCATGTGCCGTTTAAACATGCTTCACTGGCTGGGAGCTCACTCTCAGCAGAGTCTGAGAAGCTGGGAGGCAGAGGTGCAGAGAAAGAGGGAGATCAGAGGGGTCTGGTATGCTTTTGTTTTTATCTGCTTTTAGGTTTTGGTCAAAACTTGCAGAGCAAGATTTAAGTGAAGAAACTGGGCAGAACACTTACCTATATTATTCTTATTGAGAATAAAATAATCTGCCACTCTATAGGAACAGCAAAAGAATTTAAAATGCTTAAACTTTAAGCATTGGGCTTTACTAACTACAAAAACTATGCCAACAAAGCCATGTCCCATGGCAGGTAAGAAAGGAACAAATAGCATAGGCGAGAGCCAAGAACAGACAATGAAGACAAGGAAACAGAGCAGGTGATTTTGTCCTTCAAGCCATAATATGTAGGAGTAATGCAATGCATAAAGTTTTGGTGGTTCGAGCAAACACTGACAGATTCCTAAGTGGCTTTATAAGGATGAATGCAGCACAAGACGCAGACAAAGCTGATTTAGCAAATAGGCTGGTCAAAATGTTTGGCTCAACAAGTTTAAAAAGCACACTGAGGCACATGAGAAAGGTCTGAATACACCTATAAAAAAAGAAGCTTGAGCTCAGGAGCAAGTTAACTCTCAGCACACACACACACACACACACACACAAGTTCAAGAACAGTGGTTATATAATTTTACCGACCTTTAACTGCTCCAGGAAGTACGAAATAATTTCTCATCTAATACAGAACTATTGCTCCAAAAGGAGATACAGCTGTAAAATCGAGAGCGATCGTTAACTCTGTTCATAAAAATCATAAAAAAGGGTGACCACTTGAGCCACACAAAGAAAGAAGCTGGGGTATCTGACTCCACAATATTCAGCACTGACCCTGCAAGTCAGTCCATCAGTTCCATTTCAGGACTCCATTATTCAATCAAGAGGGTGCTAAATGTGTGTGTGTGCCTGTTAAAAGTGTTTCACTGGTCCTTTGTTACAAGCATATTAGCCAGCCATGAACAGAGCATCGAGGCTCTTCAGTCTCCACTTCACTGCTCCAGCTTCATTAAAACCATAAATCTACATGTTGTAGGAGAGGTGACTGCTGGAGACCGTCTTCTGTCATCCATACTGAAAAGAGCCTGTTTTCTAACCAGCTACGGTTACATAGCCTGGGCCTGCATTGCATTTTTGTGAAGGCAGAAACAGGAAATCCCAAGCTGCCCCCCCCCCCCCCAACATCAGAAGTAAAGTTTTAATTAGTAACATTTATGAAAATAGTTAACTCTAAAAGTTACCTAATTACACACCAAGTAGATCAAATACAATTTAACCATTCCCTTTGTTTTGCTAGCATAATGAATCCAAGTCACTACTACTACTCACTTTTAAGTAAATATTTGTGCATTTGTTTTGTTCATCAACTCCTATGGGAAATTAAGTTGCCTATGAGCAATAGTGTGTGGCCCAATCACCACTTTGCAGCTTTGTGCTGACCAAGTAGCATAAGCTGACTTTATAGTGAGCCATTTCAATATAAACATAACATATTAAATCAATCAGAAGAGTATGTTTTCTAGCTGGGTGACCACAACAGTGAGCTAAAAGATGCTTAAATACTCTGCAGAATGGTGATGTATAGGAAAAAATGCACACCTGATCATTTTGGTTAGGATTTATGAGAGGCAAGAGTGTGCATTTGTTTAATAAAACCAAACATGTTCATTACAGATTCAAGAAAAGAGTCGTGGTTAGGGCCCTGTAGTGCAGCGTTGAGCCAACATGAGCATGGCCCTGCTATTCCTGGCCCCCCCTTTTCCTCTGCCTGGCTGCATTTACAGGCTGCACCTCAACCTGGCGGGCTGGCAGGCAGCTAATAGAAAATATGGTATGGAAAATGACTGAAGCTCAACTAATCACACTGCCAATATCCATCACCATGGAGGGAGTTGTGAAAGACAAAAGGGGTAGGGGGAGCAGAGGATTGCAGGCAAAAAATAAAATAGAGAGCGGGGTTTGACGAAGGAGAAGAGGAGAGGAAAAGGAGAGGAGAGTCCAGGGGATTCTGGACATCCCTGCTCCACTGATAGCTTTGTGATTGGGTGATGTTGTGATGAGACTGATTCTCTGCCACAGTGGGTTATCCTCCATCGTGATGCTGATGGCATTGTGATTGTGTTGTGTTGCAGCAGACTGTGTGGCCCTGCCAGAGGCTGTGGCCATTCATCCCTGAATCTCCAGGGAACAAGAAGGTGCTTCCTAATCCTCACAATGCTCATCCTAAACCACATTTCTCTTGGCTCCCCGTTACTGTACTGGGTTTTACTCACTTGGACACGCTGGACATAACCATGGCTGACTAAGCCTGCAAAACTGACAAAAGAGCCTTCGGGGGATCTTCTCCATAAATGTAAAATACATGTGAAAATTATCTCAGAGCTTTCAACCTATTAAGTAAAAAGATACACTTAAACACTGTTTTGGGGGCTTATACGTTAAGGTCTTAATAAGCATGTAAAGCAATGGCGGATGCGTTTTAAGCTTGGCCGGACAGGTTCTCCATGTCAACCCTTCAATTAACAAAACTGGAACACCTGGATCAGCAGGTGAGCCTCACTATGCCTGGCTAATGCCCCTAATCAACCCTATCACACACACGAACAAACATACACGCCTTCCTATTACTCAACTACATTCACTTATACACAGAAATACTTCAGACTTTAATATACACCTGTCATGAGAATGCCATTTAAGGCATTAATAACAACAGATACTAAAACCCTCAGTTCAGACGTTCTGCTCTAGGTAGCATAATTACAGCACAAAAAGTAGCAGAGAGGTGAAAGGCAGAGGAGTGTGGTCATTATGATGCTGCAGAGAGAGGGGTGAACAAGAAACTGTTTCAAACAAGCCCAGGGTCACGCTCCAGCTTCTTAATTCCAGGCAAATACCAGTCTGATAGCTTTTGGGTTTGAGCAGGCTTTAAGTAATCATACCTGCTCTGCACCCGTCTTTAATTAAGCACACAGAGACGTGATCTACCGCATAGCTGAGATTCTTTAAACAAACTAAAGCCTGACTCATTTCCAAGGAGTTCAGTTGTGCAATGAAAGGGGCAAGTCCAGACTGGCTCTGCTTGTTCTGCGCAAAGGCCGCAAACCTGAAACAGTTGGACCCTAAACACTGGGGGAGTGGAACCCCAAACAGTCCCCAAACAACGTCCTCATTTTGTCCAGAGGAGACGCTCCATTGCGCGCAGTTTTCTCACCTTGTGTTTGTAGAGTTCCAATAAACGACATGTCTTTTGGCTACAACAGTCGGGATGATGTTGAGGAGGAAAACTGTGGCTTTCCAAGCAGCAGCAGCTCCTGGTGTCCACATCCTTTTGCTGGCTGCCGCGGAGAGATTCTGCACCCGACTGGGGCCGATCAGGTAGGGAGACCCGACACAGGAGATTGGTGAACAACTTTCCCCTGAAGCTTCACAAACTCATGCATGAACTCGCGCTCCTACGTCATCGGCTGCTGCACTTTGACACGATGCATCTGTACAACTGGTTTAAGTGGATTCAGAACAACGATTTAACAATCACAGGCTTCATCACGTTGGAAAGCTCCTGGAAGTTTGTCCACATGATGGTTTTAGGCTAAGATACCTTAATTGCTAAAGGAAATGCTAAAAAAAAAAAAGGAGACCAATTATCTAAGTTCAAGGGTTAAATTAAGTGCAATAACAACCCTGCAGATTAGATACAGAAACTGTCAGCTGGTTTGGCAGCAACAGGCTTTGGAGTGCTGGAAGGGCGGATGCCCTGAGCTGAGGGCGGAGCCAGGGAAACTTCCAGCCAATCAATCGACAAGGGTGTGGTTATGTGTGACACTGACGTGTGTGATTAAATCCTAGGGAGGTGCGCCGACTGGTGTGGGGAGACTGGCTGCAAGTGCTCCAGAGTTCCGGGAAAAGCATCTGGCTTCACCAGTCAGCTGAAATAAGCATCTGCATGTGCAAGGGGGGCTATCAACCCCCCCCCCCCCCCCCCATCTCTGCGTGCTTTCACTTTTATATAACTTCTACACAGTTATGTTTTATCTGCATCACAAAATGCAAACAGTACATCTGATGACATCTTCATCAGCTGCAAATCACAGACTTCATGAGGTTTGACAGCAAAACTTCCAGAACTTTCTGTTGAAGCTTCTCACTTCACTGTGTAACACCAAGTAGGGCAGGGTGGAATAAACAGGTCCCCAACTCATAAGAAGTAACTAGTCCAATAGATCAGTCAAAATAATTGATCTACGGGAGTAGCAGAGACTCACACCTCACTGAATGTTGTCTGGAGATGCCACATTTAATTCAGCTCCACTGAGATGCATGAGGTGTGTGTGTGTGTGTATGTGTGTGTTTGCTTTTGATACATATTAATTCTCTAGTTGTTGTCATGGCCCCAGGGGAGGTGTAGCAACAGTAATCACTACGCCTCTGTAAGAGAAAGCCACTGGTGGTCCTCTCTAATTATCAGACTCTATAATATGCGAGTGTGTATCTGTGAGATTGCAAACCCTGCTATTCCTCCAGTGCTATCAGTCATCCAGGCGAGGTTACATTGATAGCTTTGTGTTATTAGCTGTTGCAATTGCATGTTTGTCTATTTCCTCCCTGCAGGACCTCCTCCTTGTCTTTGCTTTCTTTATCTTTTATTGTGTATGTCTGTGGCTGATAGTGTAGGAGTGTGTGGCACTAGAACTCATTAGCTTACTTCCTGGAGGTCCTGATCATTAATTTCCCATGATGCCTCAGTGCTCCTTTGTGGCTAATTTGTCCCTGGTGAGGTCTGCCTCCTCAGCAAACAGGACCACATAGGAGTAGCTCACTGCAGAGATCCCTTTCAGTCATTTTGATTGATCTACAGGACAAGACACTTCCTTGCAAATTTTGTAAGACTGCCAGAGGTTAATAATCATTTGTGAAAGTTTATTTAATTCTTTCTGTCTTCTTTAGGGGAAAAACACTTCAATTCTGGATTCAGGAATGTCTTAAGATTAGGGCAGTTCAAGTATTCAGTAACCCTGCAGCTAACTCTTCAGCTTCACCCTATAAATTGACAGTATTTCCTCTAGACTGGTGTAAAAACAGTCGTGTTTACCACATTTGGGTGCTGATAAAAAAAAATCTAAAATAAAAAGTTATGATGCCTGAAATTAAAGCCATGCTGATTGCAAAGCTGATGAATTTTGCACATACTGATTGTTATTATTTTATTGTCACAGACAGGAATAAGAAACTTAGTGACTTCACACGTCTTCCCCATCAAGCCTTGTTTTGTCTTTCTATCCCCTTTAATATTAGTTTAATCTCTTGCCTGTCTATTTATCACTATCAGCAGTGTTTTCAAAATGTTCTCTTTCAGTCTCTATCCATCACCTGTCCTAATTTTCACTCTTATTGATCTTCTCATTACTGGTCTTTTTCACCTCCCTTTCCCATGGCACACAGAATATTTTGGCAAATATTTTCTGTTATCGCACAGAAATGTTTTCATATATCAACAGAAACATGTATAATTGTACATATGCTTCCTTCTCTCTTGTTCACACACACTCACATTTTCCTCCTTTACGGACATTAGAGAAAATAAAGAAACTTCAAAATACTATTGAAATTTCACAGGTATCTCAATTTCGTGCACAATTTACAACCTTCAACATAAAAGTGAAATTATGTTAGTAAGAATTTAACAACAACCTTGAGCTCTATATGGGCAATAGGCCTTTGGAGGCAATTTGAAATACAGTACAGTGGGTTTCCTTAAGAACCAAATGGTCATATGGACATTGTAGAACTATGGGCGCTTCCTCTCGGAGGGATGCTGCACCACAGACTGTTGTGCAGGGAAGTTAGATTAAATCCAACACAACTTTTCACTCTACAAATGAGTTTTGTTTAAAATTGCAAACAAATTCAGACCAGGGCTGGCCAGAGAGAAAAACATTGAAGGCCACACAAAAAGTATTTGTCTTTTAGTCTACAGAATATCTAAAAGTATTGTTTTATTAAAGATGCAACCCTCAAATATTCACTATTTAAAAATTTCATCTATATTTTTGTCAGCTGTAGCAGATAAAGTTTGACACAAAATCTTTAACTGGTTCATGGAAGAACGTGACATAATCCTTCCTAAAAGTGTCTCATGAAGAAGATGCACAAAATAATCAGACTAAAATTGCATGTAAAAACATTTTTTAAAAGTTAATGTTGACAATTCATCTCATTAGAAGCCGATTTTTAAAATACATTTCCAGTGAATTCATAACTAATCTAATGTAGCTTAAGATGATTAAGAAATATATTAGCCTTATGTCGAGGCTACAATATTTCTCTTCAGATAAGTATTCTTTTGTTGTAACGCTCTTGGTAGCATATGTGCATTATCATCAGGTCTATGTGGATTAGGGTGTGGGATTTGAGCCAAAGAAGAACATTAGCTGGTTAATTTAGTCTTTTTTCACTGTTTTCTTAATCATGGATCAAGCAGGTGCACAGTGGAAGCAAAAGAAAGGTGTGAAAGTAATTCCCTGCCCAACAAACCTGACTCTTCTGGACTATCCTGGTGTGGATCCACATGAAGCTCCAATGTGGTTCTGCATCACTCAGGCTACAGCTGTTCAATATTTCCCCCAAAGTGCTTTAGATATGTCATCTGATGCAATCCTATCATGTTATTTCACAGGCCATATTTTAACAAGGATGTCCAATTCCAGTCCCCAAAGGGCCACTATCCTGCAGGTTTGAGGCCTTTCCCTGATGCGTTGACATGAATAGTAATTAACAGCCTTGTGCAAAACTTGACAAAATGGAGGAAAAAAAGGACACAAAGGTAAAGTGCACTGTCATCACAGGCAACTCTCACTCTTGTCTTAAAATGAACAAATGTAATTGAATGTTTTGAAAGTTGCTTTCAGAAGAAATTGTCAAATAAAATGATTTCTTTAAGATGCTTTTGTGTTTATTATTTAGCATAATGAAGGAAATAAAGGATGTGCTGCAGCTTGTTTAAAGTTTTCTATTTAAAAAAAAAAAAACCTGTCCTGTCCATCATCAGAGCAAGCAGATCGATGGTCTGGCTGCTGTGCTGTGCTTAGCAAATTTGCTTTGCTTTATGGCTTCTTCATTTTTAAATTGGACCATTGCTGAGTTTACAGATTAATTCTCTCTCTTTTTTGTTTTCACAGTGATGACAGTAGCCTCCTAAATCACATTATCACAACAGACTGACAACATGCACCTTGACAAAGCTGAAATTAACTACCCTTATACAATGTTAACACATTTGCACTACTGCTGGACCTGACAGGAGGGTTGGAGGGAAATAGAAAGGAGTAAATGGTACAGAACAAGAAATAAAGAGAGAGAAAAGACAAGGATACGTCAGATAGAAATGAACAACTGTTCAATCTGAGCAGAGAAAACCAGATAACCAGCTGCTACGACTGATAGGAAAGCAATGAAAATAAAACTGACAATTATCAGAAGAGTTTAAAATAAAACAGATAAGCTGAAGAATTAAAACACCTATTATGACTCCTGTTTGCATTATTCCAATAAGAAATATTAACTTTAAATATAGTAATATAAGAACATAGAAACCAGAAACTAGGAGCAAATGAAATAATGCTCATGTTCACTTGGGACAGTAAGCTGTGATTGCAATATGGAAACAGATTATGTGTGGTGCACTTAGAAATATATGTTTGTGATCGTATCACCTGAAATGCATACTGCCTGGTGTAAGCAGAACTTTAGTGATACCACATTTACAGAAGATTATCTGAGGTAAGCTTTTTGTTTGTGAGAATGTCGGTGCTGACCAAAACTGTTCACTACAGCAATAAAGTCCTCAAATAAATATTCTGGGGTCCTATGAATGTGGGAAAAAAGCTTTTATTCAAATTTACAGGAACCTTTTGTACTGCACTTCCTCCTCTTACCATCACTCTTGTTTCTCTCTCTTTTCTTTTTTTTTTACAGTTGTATGCAAAGAGCCTAATTCCCCTAAAACCATTCTAGCTTTTGGTCTTTTGCTAATTTAATCAGCCATTTGCCTCTATGTTTCCTGATCTTTTATCTGCCTCTTCCCATAAGATAAAGTTTCATAATTTTCACAACACTCCTCATCTTCCTCCTAACCCATTGACATTCCTGCACACACCTTTGTGGTCACTGCAACGAGACTTTTATCTGCATTTAGTGTATCATATGGTTCCTTTTCTTTTTTTGCTTTATGACCAAGCATTTTTATTTGCTTTGTTTCCTATAAAAAGATGAACAATAACTCACTCCCACACATACTTGCAAAAGAAGCCATTTTTTAAAGCACTCTTTCTCTTTTATCGTTGCCATCTTGTTCTCTGCTGGTTTTCCCTGCCTTTCTTTCACATGCCCACGCCACTTATTTGCAACACTGCCAATTTTGTGGGGTCGCTACTTTGCTTCTGTATATTTTTCATTTTCACCTTTTCCTTTTGTAAAAGTACATTTTGTGCAGCTCTTTTCTTTTGTGTACCTCTGCTCTTTTCTTTTGTCTCTGTCGCTGCGTCTCACTTCCGTAATTACAGCTCTGGACTCAAGCAGTGATGGTAAATGCTTTTCTATTCCCTGCTCGCCATCACTTTCTTTCAATCTCCTCCGTTCTCTTTTTCTCACCAAGCAAATTACATCTTGGTTACTATAGAGACGTGTTTATTGAATGCTTTTTACCACTATCTTACTTCCCCTCAAGCTCCCATTACTTTTCTTTCCCCCTGTTCTTTTCTGTTTTCACTCCTTCCTTTCATTCTCCTGTATTGATGGTCTGTTCTTATTTTGTTGTCTTGAGAGCTTCTTCAACTTCTTTAATAACTAATAGTTGCTATTTGTACAGAAAAGCTGAGAACTGGGTATGCTGGATAGATTTTCGATGCAGTATTTGCAGCCATTGTCGCTGCCAGTTTTACATGTAAGCGGATAAAGAGGCAAGGTCTCGTATTGTACTGATTTGGATGTGCTATCCATTACTATTGACCATGTAAGTGGCCCCCACTGAATACAACACTGAAAAGTGAGCAATCTTATTGTGTGGCTCCTGTCTCCTCAACTTCATAGATACACTGACCAGTCTGCTTTTTTCCATTTCTATTTATTCCTCTGTAGACCAGCAGAATCTGGCCTCCAACTGTTATGTCATACAAATCTCACACAATGCAGCGAACCCCTTAAAAGTCGGTGCACTAATATAGTAAAAAAGGTATTTTAGCTTAGGTAAAAAATAAGAAGCTTCTGCTTCTTTTGAAAAAGGCATTGCCACCAAATGCACACATATAATGTTGATTTTAAGCTTTTCTAGGAGTTGAGATGGTGTACTTACTTGCATATGATGCATAAATAGAAGGTTACGTGCACAATTGAGCTGAGGCTCTGTTGGGTTTTGACTTGGCCAGTTTCCTGCTAATATTCTTATCCCAGTATACATAAGAAAACACCTAAAGCTCAAGTTTGGGCATCGTTGTGCGTAAGATCAATCTTTGCAAGGTATCACTGACAGTTTCACTCCCAGTTTGCAGATATAAGTGAGCAGAAAACCACCTGCATTATTTTGTTTTTGTCTGTCCACCAATAATCTGAGGATGTCTGCTTTGACTGACTGGGAAGTAGAACCTTCACCTTCCACTCAATAAGGAAGTCAAAATGGTCTTTTCTTTTTGTGTAATCATTTCTATAGATTATGTGATGTTTAGTTGTAGTATTTAGCAAGATGATTCTTCCTTGATGTCAACTGGCTTAAATCATAGACTGTATATGATGGATGGAGCCTCCCAGTGGGTTTCTGAAGAGCAAAAGTGAAACTTGTTGGGCAATTCTTACCATCACCATCTTGGCAGTGTCAAACAAGCTGTTGCTCCCAGAAAACAGAAAAATGGGCACAGAGCTAGAGCTGAGAGGGGGTGTGTGAACGTGGAGGTGGATGAAACATCCTTTTTCCTTTTCAAGATCTGCAAATCTGCTTATTTAGTCATTTGTAAACGTCTGATGCTGTGGGTTTTGGTGATAGGACTTAATGACAATAGAACATTTGTGCTGGTGTTTCTGCACAGTGGTAAAGCAATTCAGGATTTGCAAAATTTCCCCAAAGGTATGTCATGCTCACATGATTGTATCAAACTATTTAAGTACATAAGTTCTTCCATGGTTTCTTTTGGTTCCTCTGAATTAATATAGGTTTAAAAAAACACTCATCATTTTTCTGTTTAAAATAGTGAGAAGAAAAGCTTTATCATTAAGCTTATGCATTTTTACTATTTCTTAATTCCCTACTTGCTAAAAACCTTTTAGTTAAACGACATAAGTTTTATTGCACTTTTGACAGCAGAGTGCAGTCTACAGCAAGATTCTACATGCAGGCTTCATACCTTTAAGTTTGACTTTGCCCTAAGGTAAGGACAGATGTTAATAACATCAACAGTGATGATGTGTGACAGTGAGTTGGCTCTCCAAATTTGAGGACCTACAAACTGAAGTGGCTGAATGGAAATCAGACTGGAATGGTTTTGCCATTCACACTCACATTTTAGCTGTCAACATGTCAAAATGTCCTTGCAATACCAAATTTTCTATATACTATTGCACATTTTGTATTCTTCAGTGTTTTTAAGTATAAGTATATACAGTAAAATGAAAATGTTTGCTGGATTTTTCCGTGGTTTGCTTCGACAACAATGCTGTTAATATTTTAGAACTTCTGGCAATATAAACAGTAGGGTATTAGCACACCATATTTTCTACTGCTCTTATTCTCACTGTGTCCTTATCGATCCACCTATCATCTGCTTTTTTCCCTCAACTGTCCTTTGAATTTATGGGCAATTATTAAATATGTTATTTGGAAACAGGAAGATGACATGTGGGCCTCTTTGCATATTAAAGGTTCTTATTGCTGCTGGTTTATTCACTGCAGTCCCTTTCTCTTTCGCTTCAATCTCTCCATCATCTAACTGTCCCAGGTGTCTAACACCTCCACGATTTATCCTATCCTGTCCCTTTTGGTACCCCACTGCACTCCATCTTTTTGCACTTCTCTCCATTCCAGACTGATCGAGTGAACCCTCTGCAGAGAAATTAACTTTGAGATGAACGAGACTGTAGCAGTTTGTGGGTGCAGTTTGATATCCTGCCAAAAATCCAGTGAAGGTTATGTCTTGATGTATTTACTGCCAGCACACTTCACTTTTCTAACATCTACAGTTCATGCTCTGTTATCTGAAAGAAAAAAACTTCTCACTGCCAAAGATTTATCTTCATGGAGAATAGTGGCTTAAATGACTGTGCCATTACAATCTATGAATCTCATTAAAGACCCTTTGAGTGGGTCTAAATAGGATAAAATGTGAATAAATAACAATCCATCTCTCTTTTTCTTCTTTTATTCTTTGATGAAGTGTCATTTAGTTGTTTTTCATAAAGCTTTTCATAGATATTCATACTAGAGAATGAATATAATGACAACAATGTTTAATGCAGAGTCACAGTGCTTTATTTGATATAGCTGTGTTATTGATGTTAGCTGGGGGAAAAAGTTTGTCTTGTTAAAACTGCCATTCAGCTACTCACCTCTCATTGTTTGATTGCTGTTCTTCTTTCATTAACTGTGTTCTGTTTGTTTCTCTGTGTGTGTAATTCCTGACTGTCAGTGTGTGCTTCTTGTGGGCAGTGATCTGATGGGGATTTGGCAGACATGCTTATGTGGTAGGAACTAAAAGCAAGTTAATTGTTCCCAAAGGAATGACTGAAACAGGCCGGACCACTTAAAAATTAGGAGCCGAAGAGAAAAATGCAGATTTTTCTTTTTTATTCTCTGTCAGTGACCCCCTCCCCCCAATCTACAATATTTCCTGTGAGTTAATACTGTAGAATCAGAAACCAGTGTGTAATTGTGGTGTGTGTATATGTGAGTCTGCATGTCATTATATGTCTCTTTTCTGCTGTTGTTTTCCTTCACCCCACCGTGATGACTGACATGGTTACAATAAACACCTGCAAACATTTAATTAAACGGGAAATGCTCACATGCTTTCCAATAATTGCACTTGATGCTTTGTAATTAACTCTACATACAATCTGGTTTAATTACTCTTCGAGGAGAAATTCTGGAAAAGGGAAAAGAAAACGTTATGATCCACTCATGATTCGGACATATAATTACTTTGATCAGATAGATTTACCTCCGCTGGAGGCTCAAAGTATTAAACAGATCTGAACTGGAACAGTCTGTAAAGAGTCCTCTTGGACTGGGTGGTGGTTTATCATTTGAATTATTAATTACTGGTTATTGTCTTATTGCTCAAGGATGTGGATTCTCAGTCTGCGTGTATCTGCTGTGCAGCTCTTCCCCTCCTCAGAACAAGGGTGAAAGTGATATTATCTAATGATTGCTCTCTCATTCTCTTTTCACCCCCCTCTTTCTCGCTGTGTTTCAGTAAATGAGGAAAAGTGATATGGTCCTCTAATGACTAGTTTGAATAATCACAGTCTAAATAAAGATTCTGTTTGATGCTAGAAATTTCCCACTTATTTTTCTCTCCCTCAAACTCTCCCGAAGCTCTTTTTACGCATATGCTTCCCTTGATTTTACACCTCTAACCAAACCAGTTTGGAGCTCAGTTTAACCAGCAAATGATTATATATTCGTCATGATAATATGTGATTATAAATTATGATACAGCAACATATACCAAGGCTTCTTATGCTTTGGAAAAGTTACAAGGCAAATAGTTTCAGAATCCAGACTTACAGAGTTTTGGCTGGAACCTGTCTCACAAAGAACAGCATTTCATCACATGACACCACAAACCACAAACAGTGAGTATAAAACTTCATAGTTTTTGACACTGTATAGTGTTCAAATATCAAGCACAGATTTCTTCACATCTAAATGTTATCATGGACAAGTTTGCAACCTATTTGCTGTCGATATGGAAACTGCACCTGCTCCAGCTTCGTCTACATGCAACCTGAACCTTGTTGGTAGCATATACATGTTTGAGAAGCTCTTCCCAGTAATGAGAAGTATCAAACAGCACGCAGAAGTTGTTTCAATGATGGATATATTATATCTGTACTCTATATATATATATATATATATATATATATATATATATATATTGTACACTGGTCAATAGGAAGAACCTCCATAATGTCTGCATATTCTGTTTTCATAACTCATTCTCATTTTATAACAAGTAATTGAAATGAGTTGTGCCAAAGTTACAGCTTCATTTGATATTAAACCCTATATTTTATAATAAGGCTTTGATTAGTTTTTCTTAGTGAGAGTTTTTTTTACTTAGTGTTATGGATGGAGGCTGATTAATTTTGCTAAAGTTTTGTGTAAAGTTTTGTGTGTCTGTGGGAGGTCAAAGGTTTAGCAAAAGCTACATGGTATCCCATTAGCTCTTGCCTAAAAAGTTTAATACAATATTAAAATACATGACAATATTCATGGTGTGCAAGACAAGTGCAGTATTGTGCAGAACAAGTTCAGGACTACCATTGCTTTGCATGAGGGTCTAAAAATCTACACCTTCATCCCTCATCTCCTTCGTCTTACATCACCATGAATGATGTCATGTTCAAACATCTGTGGTTAACCACTGGCATGGTTATGAATTAAAACTCTGGCTCTGTGGGGAATAGTGAGAGGTAGTAATTATACATCTTTCAAATGTTTCCTATGAAATTGCAATGTTTAATGCTGTAGGTCAGCTATTTCCCATCCTGTCATGAGATTAGGTTGGCCTTGGACTTCTGTCTCATCTTTATCAATGACATTCACCCTTTTTTTCTTTTTAGGATGAGGGAGTTCCATGTTTCCCTACACCTCTAAACAGATGCTTCATTTTTTATGTAGTTGTCAGTTTTCATATCCCCAGTCCATCACAGCTGTGGAAAGTTTGCATGAATGTGTGTTTGTTTTTTTTTCTCTTCACAGATCAGATCAGATCATCCATTTCAGCTGCACGTTTAGCTTTTATATCCTCAGCCGGAGTGCTCAGTGAGAGGAACCAGAAGACATGAAAGTGCGAGAGAGTTCCAGGGAGATAAAAGGAACACATAAGAAAAACCTCGCTGTCTGTCTGCATGTTTATATTCTGCTTACTAAAGTTCTTCTAGCACATTCTCTCTCTCTTTCTCTTGATTCTGGTGAGGAGGAGCTGAGTTATTAAAACGCCAACCTTTCCAACAAGAAGCAATAAATCAAACTAAATATCCAGGGGAGAGAGAGAAAGGAGAGAGACAGAGTTAGAACATGAAAATGAAAAATTGGGAATGTATAAGTCGAGGAGGGGGATTTGGATGAGCAGAAGGTTTGGGAAAGAGGGAGAGCCGAATGCAATGAGAACAAAGTGTAAATTGATGTTGGGGACGAGAGAAGAAGAGAGGAAAAATAATGGAAGTCTCCTCCGGTCGGTATGATGTCTGCTCTTGCCTCATCCACTTTGATTACAGACAGACAAGTCAGACAATCACAGTTAATATCACATTAATGCACATCAGTCAGTTGGTGAGCAACGTATTTTCAGGCCAGCAGTTTTGAGTCCCTGTTTTATGGCAAATATATCCAAATGCTGTAAAGTCAATAGATTTGATGTGCATTTAATAATAATCCTTCGGTTTTGTTGTTGGATACTAGAAATGGATCTCATAATGAAGAGCAGTGTCTCTTATTTCCTGTTATATTTGAACGCTGTTTCTGCCCTATCTCCCTATTCTTTTAAGTTAGCATGGGTAATTTTTGAATCATATTTCTTCTACATTTCTTTGAAAGAATATATTATTTTATATGCAATTAATAAAGATATACTAACAGGCTATTTATTCTTCTACAAGTCATTTTCTTCATGTGGAAACTTTTAGGATTTCAGGATTTCATATGGAGTTCAGAAGGATAGAGCAAACTTTATGGGTAAAAAAAACAACCATAAAAGTGTTTCAACATATTTTTATTTTCCTAATGTGTAACATAAAGTCATTTAATTTTTCAATAAAACTTTTCAGAACAGATCCTAGCACAAAATGTTTGTCCATCAAATTATTTCTACACCTTTTTTGTTCATTTTTCTTATATTGTTCGCCAGATTGTTCTTCATTTTAAAATTTTGAATATCAGTGATTATGTTAACAAAAACTACACAGCTTTTAAACCAACGCTAAAACATTTCTTTTCTCTTGTACCAAAGTGTCGTGGACCGAGCAGTGAAGGAAAACTAAGGCACAGTTTAAAGTAAAAAAAAAAAACGGGTTTTTATTTTTACCCACAGATTAAACAAAAATGTATAAATCAGGCCTATAAAAGAGGTCAACTTATCAAACTAAACTCAAATAACTGATAACAAAGTGACCTCCCAATGACTCACAAAGGGAATCTTAAATAGTGGTGGCTTAGACCAACCAAAACAACAGAGGGGTAACATACCAAGAAACCCAACAAAATGACAAAAATAAATTCCCATATTCCCCCTCCTATGGAGGACAATGCTGAAGTCCAATTTCAGTTGGCTCCACCCCGTGGCCACCTGCTGCTTCACATCAAGTGACTGGTGCCACACCTGTGTGGCTTTAGACACAGCCATCACACAAAGCATGAAATCTACATTGTAACTTTGAACTGATCTTGCTTTTAATTATCCAACCATCCATCCATCCATCCATTTTCTACCGCTTTTTCCCTGAACGGGGTCGCGGGGGGGGCTGGAGCCAATTCCAGCTCACAACGGGCGAGAGGCGGGGTACACCCTGGACAGGTCGCCAGTCCATCACATGGCCTGCTTTTATTTATTTTAATTTAATTTATTCTTTTTTTTGTGATTTTTGCTATTTGTTTCTGTCTGAAGTGCTTTTGATGTTTTTGTGTAAGACCTGAAAAAACTGCATTTTTCTGTACATGAAATGTGCTATACAAATAAATGTGCCTTACATACATTCAAAAGCTGAAAAACAGTTAAATAAAAACAAACATGTCTAATAATTGCAGTTTACACTTTCACAATATTCATGAAGCTGTCTATCAGAGTGTTTTCATTTCCATTGGTTCTGTGATGCATCAGCTACTGCAACAATTCAGCTTTATTGATCAAATATACGTAAAGAAACAGGTATGACTTAACAGGACTTAAGTTTTGGAAGCCTGAGTTTAAAATCCCTTTGTACCTTTGTTTTTCCTCTTACTTGCACCATGCACACCACAGTTTAAACTATTAAAGCGCAGAACTCCACCAAGCAGCTCATTTCCAACTATATTGGGATAACCACCAAATACGATAGTCCTACATTTTTTAACAAATCTTACAGTGACGGATAGTTTAGCCATATGTTAGTTTTGCAGTCATGGGGACATCCCATAATGCCCTGAGCTTTTTACACTCTGCTTATCTTACCTGTATTGATATATGACATCATTAACCTATTTCTCCTCTGTCTGCAGGTCTTACTGAATAAAAACTACAGTGTTAATG